>CM050168.1:235155121-235887621 GCA_027410445.1 Discoglossus pictus | reverse complement strand
TTAAGGTTGAGGAGGGGGGCTGGGGTTGAGGGGAATTGAGGGGGGAGGTTGAGGGGGGTTGAGGTTGAGGAGGTGGGTTAAGGTTGAGGAGGGGGGTTGAGGTGGGAGGTTGAGGATGGGGAGGTTGAGGAGGGGGTTGAGGATGGGGGGTTGAGGAGGGAGGTTGAGGAGGGGGTTGAGGATGAGGAGTGAGGTTGAGGAGGGGGTTGAGGAGGGAGGTTGAGGATGAGGAGGAGGGGTTGAGGAGGGGGGTTAAGGTTGAGGAGGGGGGTTGAGGATGGGGGGTTGAGGAGGGGGTTGAGGATGAGGAGGGAGGTTGAGGAGGGAGGATGAGGAGGGAGGTTGAGGAGTGTGATAAGGGAGGGGGAAAGAGACACAGGGAAGGGAGAGGTTGGAAGAGACACAGGGAAGGGAGAGGGGAGAAGAGACACGGAGAGAGAGGGGGACACAGAGGGCACAAGAGGGACACAGGGGGCAGCACATTTCCCACCCTCGGCTTATACTCGAGTCACTCATTTTACCCAGTATTTTGTGGTAAAATGGGTGCCTCGGCTTATACTCGGGTCGGCTTATACTTGAGTATATACGGTATATATATATATATATATATATATATATATATATATATATATATATCAATTGTTTCACAAATGGTGGACTAAGAGTGATAGAAGCCCTCCACCGTACAAAGTACAGTAGTACAAATAAGGAATAGTACATTAGTGATTCTATTTGAATGTCTAAAAAATAAGTTAATAAAAACTTATCCCCTGCTCAAATTTCTCAGAAATACAGTATATGCACATGTAAATACGACCACATAATGCACCGTCACTCTGTCAATCCAAACCATTTTAGACATGGCTCCTTTTAAGCATATGCTTACAGTATTTCACAGTTTTAGGCATAGCAACGGATGGATTTTTCACAAACCATGTCACTTAACCACATACAGCCCTGTTTCACGGTTACTGACGATCCTCAGTGTGGTGGGAGTGCTTGGTTTGTGTGGTGATTGTTATAGAGAGATACAGCAATTGTTTCACATGTGATGGGCTAAGAGTGATAGAAGCCCTCCACTGTACAAAGTACAGTAGTACAAATAAGGAATAGTACATTAGTGATTCTATTTGAATGTCTAAAAAATAATTTAATAAAAACTTATTTCCTGCTCAATATGCAAATTTATTTATGGCTGACCTTGAACAGAGATTCCTGTCCACATATATCCACAAACCTTACAGATACTACCGTTATATAGATGACCTGTTCATCATATGGACAGAGGGAGAAAAAAAGCTTTTCCACACTGCCTTTAATACCTTCCACCCATCAATTACATTTAAAATAGATTACTCTGCAGAACAGGTGAACTTTCTGGACACCACCATATCCATCACCAATGGAAAACTTAACTCGTCTGTATATAGGAAACCTACAGACAGTTATCTCCACAGCTCCAGCTTTTATCCCTCACATATTAAAAAAGCGATTATCTATAGTCAAGCCATCCGATACCACTTCATATGTTCTAACAATGAGGACCGTGATAAACATTTAAAAACACTGTCTGCCTCCTTGAGGAGAAAGGTCTACAAACGTAATGTCATAACACAGAAAGTAACCATTAAAACACCCCGGGAACACCTGCTGCAATACAAAACTAAAGAAATGACCTCACGTACACCTCTGGTAACCACATACCATCCGGATCAAGCAGGAATACGCAAAATATTTAAAGATCTACAATCACTGCTAAAAGAGGACGCATAATTAAAGCATATATTCCCCCCAAAAAGACATTCTTGCATTTAGGCACCTACCAAATCTCAGACAAGCATTGGTGAACAATAGATTGGCCAATGAAGAGCTTCACAAAGAAAATGGCACAAAACCTTGCAATAAAAATCGGTGTAAATTGTGTCAACACATCTGCAAAGAGGACACAGCCACACACAACAACAAGACCTATAACATCAGAAGGTCATATTCTTGTACATCAACCAATGTAGTTTACATGATACAATGTACTGCATGTGAGAGAGGCTGCTACATTGGAGAAACCAGACAGAAATGTCATATGAGGATGAATCTACACAGACATTCCAACAATAAGCACAATGAGGAAAATTACTGTACTCCAGTCGGATACCATTTCACCCAGAATAACCACTCCATGAAAAATCTAAAAATCAAAATACTTCAAAAGTTTTTTTTTAAAACACTAAGGAAAGAAAAACATTTGAAATTAAAATGATGTTCTTTAACAGTAATAACTCAGGCCTTAATGTAGACATGGAATTTTTATCTCATTATCAAAATTTCTTGTAACCTCCAACATTCTAAATGTAAATATATATGTGTGTTTGTTGATGTTTTTTATTTTTTGTTCTCTGCCTTCCTCCTGAGTTTGGTTACAGCTCTATGGTTCCTTATATGTAAAACGACCCAATTTACTTACTCTGGTCTGCACCCCCACACACTTATACGGCTGGCTGAACAGAACATTATTTGTTAATCCTGGAATTTTTTGCTGTATTTGTGAATCTATAATCAGTATTGACTCTGACTCGACAAAGAGAGGAACGCTCTCGAAAGCTCGTCATGAAACCTATGAAGATGTTTGTCCAATAAAAAAGGTATCACTATATACTGCAATACACTTATTATTCATCTATACATACATACATATACATATATAAATACATATATATATATATATATATATATATATATATACATACATATACAAATATACATATATATATATATATATATATATACACAGTATTTCACTAAAGTGAGTACACCCCATTTTTTGTAACATTTTATTACATCTTTTCATGTGACAACAATATATTTTCATGTGGAAATGTCCAAATTGCACCCAAAGTGTCAATATTGAGTGTAGACACCATTATTTTCCAGCACTACCTTAACCCTCATGAGTTTCACAGGTTGCCACTGGAGTTCTCTTCCAATCCTCCATGATGACATCCCAGAGCTGGTTGATGTTAGAGACCTTGCACTCCCCCACCTTCCATTTAGGATGCCCCACATATGCTCAATAGGGTTTAAGTCTTGGACATGCTTGGCCAGTCCAACACCTTTACCTTCAGCTTCTTTAGTAAGGCAGTGGTCGTCTTAGAGGTGTCTTTGCGGTTGTTATCATGTTGGAATACTGCACTGAGGCCCAGTCTCCTAAGGGAGGGGATCATGCTCTGCTTCAGTATGTCATAGTACATGTTGGCATTCATGGTTCCCTCAATGAACTGCAGGTCCCCAGTGCCGGCAGCACTCATGCAGGCCCAGACCATGACACTCCCACCACAATGCTTGACTGTAGGCAAGACCCACTTGTCTTTGTACTTCTCATGTGGTTGCCGACACACATGCTTGACACCATCTGAACCAAATAAGTTTATATTGGTATTATCGGACCACAGGACATGGTTCCAGTAATCCATGTCCTTAGTCTGCTTGTCTTCAGCAAACTGTTTGTGGGCTTTTTTGTGCATCATCTTTAGAAGAGGCTTCCTTCTGGGAGACAGCCATGCAGACCAATTTGATGCAGTGTGCTGTGTATGGTCTGAGCACTGACAGGATAACGCCCCCCCCCCCCTTTAACCTCTGCAGCAATGCTGACAGCACTCATACGTCTATTTCCCAAAGACAACCTCTGGACATTATGCTGAGGATATGCACTCAACTTCTCTGGTCAACCATGGCGAGGCCTGTTCTAAGTGGAACCTGTCCTGTGAAACCACTTTATGGTCTTGCCCACCACGCTACAGCTTAGTTTCAGGGTCTTTGCAGTCTTCTTATAGCCTAGGCCATCTTTATGTAGAGCAACAATTCTTTTTTTTCAGATCCTCAGAGAGTTCTTTGCCATGAGGTGCCTTGTTGAACTTCCAGTGACAGTATGAGAGTGTGAGAGCGATAACACCAAAATTAAAACACCTGCTCCCCATTCACACCTGAGACCTTGTAACACTTATAAGTCACATGACATATATATATATATATATATATATATATTTACTTATACACACAGTATCTCACAAAAGTGAGTACACCCCTTACATTTTTGTAAATATTTTATTTTATCTTTTCATGTGACAACACTGAAGAAATGACACTCAACGCCCTCCCCCCACTGAACTGGCCCATCACTGCCTCTCCCCCTCCCTTCCCGTGGAGCGGGTGGGTGCCTCGGGGAGGGCGGACGGGGCCCCCCGTTCCTAGCGCGGCTGTCAACTAGGGCGGTCTGCTCTCAGTGCGCCCCTGCTGCGGCGCCGAGGCTGGAGGGCCCATGACCCTGACGGGAGGATTGCGGCAGACCATTTGTTTGCAGCAAGAGACACTGAACTTACTCTTCTTTTGAAAGGAATATCCTTACCCCCAAATTTTAAACTCGTGCAAAATTTGAGGGGATATTCCCCCTATGAGAATAAAGTTTAAGGCACAGCAAGGGTGGTTGCCAGACAAGACACATACTTCTAATGATCACTATAAATCCTCCCTGTTAGAAATCAAATATCCCCTGAAGCAGGTGTAGAAGTCACAGATTCCAGAGTAACACCTCAGGATAGTGATTGATAAAAAGCAAATGTGGAGGGATAAAAGAGACGGTACCAACCAACTTAACCTATTGCCTTTTGATATATAACTCTTAAAAGAGAAAAGAGAACGAGGAAAAGGAGAAAAGGGGAAGAAGGAGAGTGGGAAGAAAGGAGAAAGGAAAGTAAAAAGTGAAGCCATAGACCCACTTGTACTCAAAGTGGTTAAAGAGATTACACAGTAATCCAGATAATTATACTATATTCTGTTTCCTCAATAACGCCACGCCTAGGAAGGTACCTGCTTGCGCCTAGTCGTGCTAATGGCAGTGGTCTGTTTGCTGGTGGTTTAGCCAAAGACTGATCTCTCTATGGAAGCCTGAATGCTGGGAATCCTGAACCCTTTGCAAATAGATGCTGTTTGCTGGAGTGCTCCAAATTGGAGGAGATTAGGCGAGATTTAGCATAAGAGGAAAATATTATTTTACAGAGGACGCCTTGTATGATGGAGCAGACATGACCCAGTGAAATCCATGGTAGTTGCTGGAACTTTTCTAAGGTTAGTGACGGTCGAGGACTGTTCTCCTTGATCTCCGGACGAAATTGCCTACACGTGAGTATCCCCTGAACAAGATTTCAGCGTCAGAGACGCCAGAGACTTATTACAGACTTATTACTCGGAAGACACTGACAAGGTAAAGTGTAAATGGAGTAAAGGGCCATCATAACCTATGATATTTCTTTGCTGGACATAAACTTTATTATGCTATCAAAGATAGCTGAATACTCCTTCAGTCTTACCATAAATACTAGTGAAAACTTTTTGTGCTTTTTACTCAGAATAAGCAACTGCTAAGAAAGGGCTCTCTATTCCTATCAGAAGATTTATTTTTACATTATTGCTAAAGAGTCTAATTTGCTGAATTATAATAGACTCTGAAAATTGTTAAGGAGAGATATTGTTTGTTTTTCTTTCTGAGTGATTTACAACTTGTTTTTCTAATAATTTTCCTGCACTTTAACTTGGGGGTTATTTTATGTGAGAAAGGGAAAGAAAGAAGAGGGGTAGGAAAGAAAGAGAAAAGGGGGTAAAAGTTAATGGAAAGAGATAAAATAAGAGTTACCTAAAAGAAGAAAAGAAAATTCTGTTTAAAAATATGAGATAAAGAAAATCAGGGGGCTAAAAGTAAATCTAGGGATATAAAGAACATCGCTAAACCCATAGAAACCTTTTTCTCTCCCAAGTCTGGCAGTAAAGAAAAAAAAACAAATGGATAGCTTAACTAGTTTACTATTGGACTCCTCAACTACCCAATTAGGTCTTGAGGAAGAAATGATAGTAAAGGAGATACTGAATCCAATGTTGGAGAAGAAAAAATTACAATAAACTCCATTAAAATGCTCTTTAAAAAAAAATCAAGCTAAAGTTATTCAGGATTTAGAATCTAGCCAAAATGAACTTAGTTCAGAACAACAAACATTAAATAGACAAATTAAGGAATTGAAAAAAGTTATAAAGCTCAGTCATAAATCCGCTGTCCTAGAAGATTTAGCTAGGAGAAATAGTATTAGAATTCGCAGAATCTCAGAATCTAAAGCAATCAAAGATCTTTGATGCTATATTTGCACTTCTGACTTTCACGTTAGAACAGGTGAATTGATTCCATTACATACAAAACAAATAGGACATAATAAGGAGATGAAGTATGAGGAAGCAATTTACTTGTTTATGTTTTTGCGGGGGAAGAGGGGAGAGAAAGGGCAAGCGGGTGGTGTATAAATAGACATATTTGGTACTTATGCACTTTTTGAAACATCAAAATGAATTTTGCAAATTATATCACAAAAAATGTTCCCATTTGTATCTAATTGAATTTTATATTGTTGGGAGATATAAGAAACTAGCGACTTGCCCCTCAAAAAATGACGGCAATAAGATTGTAAGGCAGGTAATGTTGTTTGCGTGCAAAATAAATTTTGTTGGTGTTTTAAGATCCTTTGGCGCTCATTGCGAGGCTCTTGGTTGTTTGTGTGCTATGAGCAGCGTTGGTGTTTTTTTTTGGTATTGCAATGAATAATTAATAAAAAAATGAATACTTTACCTATTGTGAAGTAATATATGCAGGAAGCATTGTGTTGAAGAGCTGGCAATCTGTTTTCATGTTGCTGCAGCATCAGTGCTGTGGAGCTGCTTTGTAAGTGTCATGAATGTGTGTAGTGTAATAGTGAGCGTGCACGAGCCAAATCCGTTAGGGTTGCTGTGTACTTCCGGATTGTATAAGTTATTGTTCTAAAATGGCGCCTAATGTGTGGTATGCGGCTGTGGCTGATTTAGCGTCCTTGTTTTCGGAAGTCGTCCGACTTTTTTGGAAAATCCCTAGGTGTTTGGTGGTGTTTTGCGTGTTTAGGGTCCTTTAGCCTCGTTTTCGGTTTGTTCGGCGGCCATTTTTTCTCTTGCTTAGGTGATTTTCGGGTGTCTAAACTCAGAAATGTGGACTTAAATCGAGGTGTAACTTCACTTGCAGAGGTCCTGGGTGCCCCCCCCCCTTGCTGTGGTTAAGCTTTTTATGTGTTTGTTGTGTGTATTTATTGTATTTTGAGTCTTTAGAGTGCTGTAGCCTCGTTTTTTTTTCGGTCGGCCATTTTTTCTCTCGCTTAGGGGATTTTCGGGTGTCTAAACTCTTTTATTTGGAGTTAAATTGAGGTGTAACTTCAGTTTCCGAGGTCCTAGATGCCCCCCTCTTGCTGTAGGTAAGCTTTTTATGTATTTGTTGTGTGTATTTATTGTGTTTTTCATGTTTTCATGTGCGTGGGTTTTGGCTGTTTTTTGCAAGGCCGTAATGGGTCGTAACGCGGCTCGTATTTTTGTTTCGGAAGTCCATAATGTTTGCAAGGTCCGCAGTTGCTGGCAAGGAGCGCCTTCGGCGCTCCATGCCAGCAACTGCGGCCCTAGCTTCGCAAGGGCCGCAGGCTCACTGCGCGAGCCCGCAGCAGTAGCAACGGACCGCATGTATATATGTAATGTAATTCATTATTTTATATAGCACTTTACACAATTGCAATTTTAAGTAGATATTAGAAAACTTATCTATAAACAAAGGTTTGTTGCACAAATATATTTTGGGAAGCGAGGGATTAAAAGAAAACAGGAACTAAAGTGGTAAAGAGGTTCTGTTTTTATTCTTGTCTCAATTGGTGCACTATTTTGTCCCTCTTTTGTTGTTACCTGTTTTTTAGATATTGGTGGTGGAGAAAGGGAAATATATAATTTGCTGTTTTAAATGAATTGGAAAATAGATGTGTATATTTTGTGTGTAAACAAGACTGGATAATTACTGCAAATATATTGAGGAAAAACAAACAATTTGTAAAGAGTGTTTTGAAATATAACCTCTATTATACTTGGATCAAAATCACAAGCAAATGTTTACTTTCTTCTATTGCTCCCATCCTTAAGAAGAAACAGGATAATTTGGAATGTAGTTGATATAGACCCATTTCCCTTTTAAATACTGATTTAAAACTTTATTCAAAAATTTTAGCCACCCGTTTAAACACTATAATTAAAGATTTAATTGCAAAAGACCAGGGTTTTGTTTTTGGTAGACAGGGAAGTGATAATTCTTGTAAATTAATTAATCTTATTGAATATGTTGGAAGAAATAATGTATATGAAACTCACATTAGACAAATTTGGTTTTAGGAATTTTGATCGTTTAGCCATAGGAGCCCTTTACACTAAGCCAAAAGCAATGGTATCTAGTTTGGGATTCAGATCACAGATATTTCCAATAAGAAATGGTACGAGACAGGAGTGTCCTTTATCCCCTGTCTTATTTACCCTTTTAATGGAGCCATTGGCAGAAATAATAATGTGTACAAAGAATATAAAAGGGATTGAAATGAATGAAATAGAACACAAAAAAGTTTTATTCACAGACGATGTGGTGGTACTAATGCTGACAAAACCTAAATCTTCGATAAAATATTTACAACAAATATTAAATGAATTTAGCTTTATTTCATATTATAAGCTTAATTTAAAAATACAGAAATATTAGATATAAATCTGAAACTATAGAAATTTTTAAAGTGAAATATACTTTTAATTGGTCAATGGAAAATTTACACATTTAGGAATAATTTTTGATAAAGATATACAAAATATTATTTCATGGAACTATAAAAATCTTTATGAAAAATGTTCCAATATTATACAAGACTGGGAGAATAAAAACATTTTTTTTACAGGTATAATAGCTGCTATAAATATGGCATATCTCCCTAGATTTAACAACTATATGAGAAATGTCCCTGTTTGTCTTCCTATATATTGGATTAAAAAGTTTCAAACTTTAGCAGATAATTATATCTTAAATAAAAAAAAAATCTAAAATTAGAAAATATATTTTAATGAGACGCGACAATGCTTTCCCACATAGTTAAGTGGATAGATCCAATTTCCACATATTCCTAGTCGTAGTAGAAGAAGCCACTCTTAAAAACTCAAAACTAAGATTTTTTATGTTTCTTGCAGATTTGGCAGAAAAAAAAATAAAAATCCTGGTTAATTAAAAAAGCTATAGCTTTCTGGCATAAAATCAATAAAAAAATTGAATTAGTTCCTTATCCAGATCCAATTATTGCAAGCCAAGATTTAAATAGGACATTGCAAATATCTATTTTAACTAGATGGATTAATAAAGGAATAGATACATTTCAAAAAGTTTATTTAGGGGAAGAATTTGCACTTTTTGATTATATAGTTAAAAAATATAATATTGATAAAAAAAGTTTGGCTGGAATACTTGGGACTGCAAATGACCTTGAAAAAACACAGGGCCCTATTAAATTCTCCCTCGTAGTTCTCTCGGTGCTCGCAAAAGGCAGTTTTCCTGCTGTTTGCGAGAACCGAATCTCTCGCAGCCTGCTTTACGATATGACTGCGAGAAAATGGCCGAGAATAGGCTCCGAGAGAGCTACGTAGCCTTAAATCTATGCACGAGTCTCGCATATCGTAAGAATCCCTACGTGGACAAAAAGTCCACGCAAGGGATCCGAAAGCCTCTACGTGCTGCCTCGGAACAGCCCGAGACAGCAGTGTGAGGCTCCCCCCTGCACCCTATACACATCCCCATGCTGCAGGGGTCTCTATCGGGACCCCTGCAGCACCCCCACATTAACCCCTTGCAGCGGGGGTCCCCGATCTGCATAGATCAGGCCCCCCGCTGCATTTAAAACTTTTAAATTCCCCGCCGCGGCTCCTTAAAATGACCGCGGCACACTATTACCCAATCCCGGCCGCGGCACTTAAAATTAACCCCCCTCTATGCTGGGGGTCCCCCTCGGGACCCCCGAAGTGTCCCCACATAAACCCATTGCAGGGGGGGTCCCCCGATCTGCATAGATCAGGCCCCCCCGCTGCATTTAAAACTTTTAAATTCCCCGCCGCGGCTCCTTAAAGGGACCGCGGCACACTATTACCCAATCCCGGCCGCGGCACTTAAAATTAACCCCCCTCTATGCTGGGGGTCCCCATCGGGACCCCCGAAGTGTCCCCACATAAACCCATTGCAGGGGGGGGCCCCGATCTGCATAGATCAGGCCCCCCCCTGCAATTAAAACTTTTAAATTCCCCGCCGCGGCTCCTTAAAGGGACCGCGGCACACTATTACCCAATCCCGGCCGCGGCACTTAAAATTAACCCCCCTCTATGCTGGGGGTCCCCATCGGGACCCCCGAAGTGTCCCCACATAAACCCCCTGCAGCGGGGGGCCCCGATCGGCACCGATCGTGACCCTGCTGCAATTCAATTTTAAATTTCCCGCCTCGCGGGTCCTCAAAGGACCGTAAAGGTCCTGAAAGGACTCGCACTAAAAATATTAACCCCAGGCAACTATAATTACCCCATTAACTCATGGTGGTCAATCCAGACCACCATAAGGCTCTAATTAACCCATTAACTCATGGTGGTCAATACAGACCACCATAAGGCCTAAATTAACCCATTAACTCATGATGGTCAATCCAGACCACCATAAGGCTCTATTTAACCCATTAACTCATGGTGGTCAATCCAGACCACCATAAGGCTCTAATTAACCCATTAACTCATGATGGTCAATCCAGACCACCATAAGGCTCTAATTAACCCATTAACTCATGGTGGTCAATACAGACCACCATAAGGCTCTATTTAACCCATTAACTCATGGTGGTCAATCCAGACCACCATAAGGCTCTAATTAACCCATTAACTCATGATGGTCAATCCAGACCACCATAAGGCTCTATTTAACCCATTAACTCATGGTGGTCAATCCAGACCACCATAAGGCTCTAATTAACCCATTAACTCATGATGGTCAATCCAGACCACCATAAGGCTCTAATTAACCCATTAACTCATGGTGGTCAATACAGACCACCATAAGGCTCTATTTAACCCATTAACTCATGGTGGTCAATCCAGACCACCATAAGGCTCTAATTAACCCATTAACTCATGATGGTCAATCCAGACCACCATAAGGCTCTATTTAACCCATTAACTCATGGTGGTCAATCCAGACCACCATAAGGCTCTAATTAACCCATTAACTCATGATGGTCAATCCAGACCACCATAAGGCTCTATTTAACCCCATCAGTCCCATAAGGGTATATTATTACCATTATGGGCCTGTTACAACCCAACATTAACCACATAAGTGCCATGATGGTCCTCAAGGACCATCATGACACTAACTACAAACACTACACTATAACCCCCAATAAACCATTTAATCTAAACTAACCCCCCTCTACACTAATCTATTAACACTTACACTACCTACCTACACTACCTACCCCCTAATAAACCTTCCCACCACTCTAATTACAAAAAATAAAAAACCTACAGCACAGAAAACAAAAAACCTACAGTACAAAAAACAAAAAAACCTACAGTACAGAAAACAAAAAACAATTACAACCCCACCCCCCACTACAGAAAACAAAAAAATACATTACAACCCCACCCCCCACTACAGAAAATAAAAAAATTACACACCTGAAAAGGAAAGACAGATAAACACAATACAATACATACATATAATACATTACATACATAACATACAATACATGACATTACATATAATATATTAAATATAATATATTACATATAATATATTACATATAATACATTACATACATTACATACAATACATGACATTACATACATTACATATAATATATTAAATATAATATATTACATATAATATATTACATATAATATATGACATATAGTCCTAATCAAATACCCCCTATCTATCTAACATACAATCTATTTAATTTAAAATAAATCCTAACTATATCAAATACATCCCCCTATCTATCTAATATACAAAAAATCCTAACTACATACACAGACCATTATTCTAAAGTAAAATAAAATAATTACAGTCCTAACTACATACACAGACCCTAATTCTAAGCTAAAATCAATAAATTAAGACCACTTACCTTTAAGATGTTGCTTCAGATCACTAACCTATGGGTCAAACAAAAAATAAAAATTAGTACAAAACATTAACATCAAATAAATAAACATTCTATACATTCTAAATATTCAACTCACCTTTACAGCATGTCCAGTCACTGTTTAGCTCTTCCGGCGCGGCCCTGTTAAAAAAAAAACACAATACATGAATACATGAATACAATATATAAACAATAAATAAAATACACAAATAAACATCTAAATATACATTTCACTTACCTACCCGCGTTGTCCCCGGCCTTCTCTCCTTCCGCCCCGGCTGGGCCGCGGAACCATTCGCGCTCTAAAAAAAAAAAACAAAAAAAACTAACGGAGGTCTGCACTGGCAGACCTCCCCGACGCTACTGTACCTCCCGGAGTCGTTTCCGGGAGGAAATTGGCATTGGCGGCTTGTGATTGGCTGAAAAAGCTGTCTATCAATTTCAGCCAATCAAAAGTCGTCAATGTGTGAGCCAATCAGGATGGGATACACCCCAATATCCCACCCTGATTGGCTTAAACACTTGTCTATCTTTCTGGGAACCAATCACAACGCTCAGATGCCTTCAGCCAATCACTATGGGATACACCCCCACGGAGTGATTGGTAGAAGACATCTGCGCATCCTGATTGGCTCCTACATTGACGACTTTTGATTGGCTGACAGCTTTCTCAGCCAATCACAAGCCGCCAATGCCAATTTCCTCCCGGAAACGACTCAGGGAGGTTCAGTAGCGTCGGGGAGGTCTGCCAGTGCAGACCTCCGTTAGTTTTTTTTTTTTTTTTTTTTTTGAGCGCGGATGGTTCCGCGGCCCAGCCGGGGCGGGAGGAGAGAAGGCCGGGGACATCGCGGGGAGGTAAGTTCAATGTATATTTAGATGTTTATTTGTGTATTTTATTTATTGTTTATATATTGTATTCATGTATTGTGTTTTTTTTTTTAACAGGGCCGCGCCGGAAGAGCTAAACAGTGACTGGACATGCTGTAAAGGTGAGTTGAATATTTAGAATGTATAGAATGTTTATTTATTTGATGTTAATGTTTTGTACTAATTTTTATTTTTTGTTTGACCCATAGGTTAGTGATCTGAAGCAACATCTTAAAGGTAAGTGGTCTTAATTTATTGATTTTAGCTTAGAATTAGGGTCTGTGTATGTAGTTAGGATTTTTTGTATATTAGATAGATAGGGGGATGTATTTGATATAGTTAGGATTTATTTTAAATTAAATAGATTGTATGTTAGATAGATAGGGGGTATTTGATTAGGACTATATGTAATATATTATATGTAATATATTATATGTAATATATTATATGTAATACATTATATGTAATGTATGTAATGTCATGTATTGTATGTAATGTATGTAATGTATTATATGTAATATATTATATGTAATATATTATATTTAATACATTATATGTAATGTATGTAATGTCATGTATTGTATGTAATGTATGTAATGTATTATATGTAATATATTATATGTAATATATTATATTTAATATATTATATGTAATGTCATGTATTGTATGTAATGTATGTAATGTATTATATGTAATATATTATATGTAATATATTATATTTAATACATTATATGTAATGTATGTAATGTCATGTATTGTATGTAATGTATGTAATGTATTATATGTAATATATTATATGTAATATATTATATTTAATATATTATATTTAATGTATGTAATGTCATGTATTGTATGTAATGTATGTAATGTATTATATGTAATATATTATATGTAATATATTATATTTAATATATTATATTTAATGTATGTAATGTCATGTATTGTATGTAATGTATGTAATGTATTG
Source organism: Discoglossus pictus (assembly GCA_027410445.1). NCBI lineage: Eukaryota > Metazoa > Chordata > Amphibia > Anura > Alytidae > Discoglossus > Discoglossus pictus. The sequence goes on along the minus strand of CM050168.1, from coordinate 235,873,707 downwards.
TGTTTATCTGTCTTTCCTTTTCAGGTGTGTAATTTTTTTTATTTTCTGTAGTGGGGGGTGGGGTTGTAATGTATTTTTTTGTTTTCTGTAGTGGGGGGTGGGGTTGTAATTTTTATTTTTTCTGTACTGTAGGTTTTTTTGTTTTTTGTACTGTAGTTTTTTTGTTTTCTGTGCTGTAGGTTTATTGTTTTTTGTAATTAGAGTGTTGGGGAGGTTTATTAGGGGGTAGGTAGTGTAGGTAGGTAGTGTAAGTGTTAATAGATTAGTGTAGAGGGGGGTTAGTTTAGATTAAATGGTTTATTGGGGGTTATAGTGTAGTGTTTGTAGTTAGTGTCATGATGGTCCTTGAGGACCATCATGGCACTTATGTGGTTAATGTTGGGTTGTAACAGGCCCATAATGGTAATAATATACCCTTATGGGACTGATGGGGTTAAATAGAGCCTTATGGTGGTCTGTATTGACCACCATGAGTTAATGGGTTAATTAGAGCCTTATGGTGGTCTGTATTGACCACCATGAGTTAATGGGTTAATTAGAGCCTTATGGTGGTCTGTATTGACCACCATGAGTTAATGGGTTAATTAGAGCCTTATGGTGGTCTGTATTGACCACCATGAGTTAATGGGTTAATTTAGGCCTTATGGTGGTCTGTATTGACCACCATGAGTTAATGGGTTAATTTAGGCCTTATGGTGGTCTGTATTGACCACCATGAGTTAATGGGTTAATTAGAGCCTTATGGTGGTCTGTATTGACCACCATGAGTTAATGGGTTAATTAGAGCCTTATGGTGGTCTGTATTGACCACCATGAGTTAATGGGTTAATTTAGGCCTTATGGTGGTCTGTATTGACCATCATGAGTTAATGGGGTAATTATAGTTGCCTGGGGTTAATATTTTTAGTGCGAGTCCTTTCAGGACCTTTACGGTCCTTTGAGGACCCGCGAGGCGGGAAATTTAAAATTGAATTGCAGCAGGGTCACGATCGGTGCCGATCGGGGCCCCCGCAGCAGGGGGTTTATATGGGGACACTTCGGGGGTCCCGATGGGGACCCCCAGCATAGAGGGGGGTTAATTTTAAGTGCCGCGGCCGGGATTGGGTAATAGTGTGCCGCGGTCCCTTTAAGGAGCCGCAGCGGGGAATTTAAAAGTTTTAAATGCAGCGGGGGGCCTGATCTATGCAGATCGGGGCCCCCCCCTGCAATGGGTTTATGTGGGGACACTTCGGGGGTCCCGATGGGGACCCCCAGCATAGAGGGGGGTTAATTTTAAGTGCCGCGGCCGGGATTGGGTAATAGTGTGCCGCGGCCCCTTTAAGGAGCCGCGGCGGGGAATTTAAAAGTTTTAAATGCAGCGGGGGCCTGATCGGTGCCGATCGGGGACCCCCGCTGCAAGGGGTTAATGTGTGGGGGCTGCGGGGGTTCCTATGGACCCCTGCAGCAAGGTGTTCATGTGAGGACACTTCGGGGGTCCCGACAGGGACCCCCGCATTGAGGGGGGGGTCATTTTAGGTGCCTAGGGGGGGGTTTGGAGTACCCCCCACGGCAGGGCTTATGTGGGGGACTGCCGCGGAGGTCCCTTTTAGGACCCCCGCAGCACTTGATGAGGAGTGGGAGCCTGCGATATCATCTCGCAGGCTGTCACTCCTCATGTACATTTACGCAGTGTAGATACGTACGGGCCTGCTGCGTAGCTCATACGTTGCTCGCAGCAGGGCTAATTTAATAGCATTGTAAGTTAGAGAAACTTTGCAGTACGTAGGGCTTAAGTAGAAGCCTCTTATTTACGAGGCTGGAATTTAATGAGGCCCACAATTTGTATTATGCAAAACTTGAGGAAATAAGAATAGGACATAAGAATAGAAATGTGAAATTTGGGAAAGAGATTTAAAAGTATCCTTTTCTTTAGAGACTTTCATATAATTAATAAATATGTTAAAAGTGCTTTGTTGAGAGAGGTCTATTTTAAAATATTAAATAGATGGTACCTTGTCCCGGAAAAAAATAGCCGATTTTCAGGAAGATCAGACCAAAATATTTGCTGGAGGAACGGTAATTCACCTGCTTCCTTCCTGCATATATGGTGGGAATGTCCATATATCTATACCTTTTGGAGGAATTGTTTCCATAATATATCCCAAATACTGGGTAGAATCATTTCTCCATCACCACAAGTGGCTATCCTACATATAATGCCACTGGGATTGAAACATTCATCTCAAACTTTTATTCAACACATTTGTTTAGTTGCAAAATTGTTGATTGCGTCCTGTTGGAAACAAAAAAAAATAAAAATAAATATTCTGTCTTGGAAAGAAATTATAATCTTACTTAAAAGGAATAGAGCATTAGAAAAAGATTTCAATGCAGCAGAATTAATAAAAAATAATATAACCAAATGGAAAATTTGGGATACTCATTTCAATCCTGAAATTAATTGAGGGAATAGAAATATCCTGAACCCGTATTTAGAAGAGAGAGAAAGGAAAAGGAAAAGAGAAGAAAAAAGATCCCTTTCTGGAAATGCCATCTCTTTACCCGACACTAGAGATGTCGCAAATAGTTCGCTGGCGGGGTTCTCCCGGTGAACATAGCATGTTCGCGTTTGCGGCGAACTGCGAACATATGCGATGCGCCCCCTATACTTTATCATCGAGCAAACTTTGACCCTGCAACTCACAGTCAGCAGACACATTCCAGCCAATCAGCAGCATACACTCCCTTCCAGAGCCTTTTACCTCATGGACAGCAGCCATTTTGGAATCATAACTAACTTGCAGTCTTACTGAGAGGAGGCTGAGTGTAGGTGATACTGCATCAATAGGGAAAACCATAGCTAGGCTACTGTACACAGTGTGCAATACAGTCCTGAAGGACTCTTTTGATCTCTGCTGCAAGGACACCCCTGTGTCTCTTCCCCCCCTTATCATCATCCTCCCCTCACCTTAGCACCCAACCCTAACACCCCTCACACTTATCCATAACACCCATCAACCTAACACCTAACCCTAACACCCCTCACACTTATCCCTAAGACCTAACACCCCTCACACTTATTCCTAACATGCCTCACCCTAACACCCCTTACACTTATCCCTAACACCCCTCACCCTAACACCCCTCACACTTAGCCCTAACACCCCTCACCCTAACACCTAACCCCCTCACCCTAACACCCCTCACACTTATCCCTGTGTCTCTTCCCCCCCTTATCATCAAGGGAGGGGGGAGGATGATGAGGGATGGGGGAAGAGACACAGGGGAGGATGATGAGGGAGGGGGGAAACAGACACAGGGGAGGATGATGAGGGAGGGGGTAAAGAGATACAGGGGAGGGTGATGAGGAAGGGGGGAAAGAGACACAGGGGAGGATGATGAGGGAGGGGGGGAAGAGACACAGGGGAAGATGATGAGTGAGGGGGAAAAGAGACACAGGGGAGGATGATGAGGGAGGGGGGAAAGAGACACAGGGGAGGATGATGATGGAGGGGGGAAGAGACACAGGGGAGGATGATGAGGGAGGGGGTAAAGAGATACAGGGGAGGATGATGAGGGAGGTGGGAGGATGATGAGGGAGGGGGGATGAGACACAGGGGAGGGTGATGAGGAAGGGGGGAAAGAGACACAGGGGAGGATGATGAGGGAGGGGGTAAAGAAATACAGGGGAGGATGATGATGGAGGGGGATGTTAGGTTATTTATGCCCTTTATGGATTAAAACCAGACTCTGCATTAACTATGTAATTTTCCGTGGGAGTTTTGACATGGATCCCCCTCCGGGATGCCACAGTCCAGGTGTTAGTCCCCTTAAAACAACTTTTCCATCACTATTGTGGCCAGAAAGAGTCCCTGTGAAATTACACTCTGCTACAATGTAAAGTGGTAAGTGTACATCCTGTATAACAGTGTAAATTTGCTGTCCCCTTAAAATAACTAAACACACAGCCATTAATGTCTAAACCGTTGGCAACAAAAGTGAGTACAACCCTAAGTGGAAATGTCCAAATTGGGCCCAAAGTGTCAATATTTTGTGTGGCCAGGGTTCACATGAGTGCTGCCGGCACTGCGGAGCTACAGTTCATTTAGGGAACCATGAATTCCAATATTTACTGGGCTGCAGGGCAATATTCCAACATGATAACGACCCCACACACACACCTGCAAGACGACCACTGCCTTGCTAAAGAAGCTGAAGGTAAAGGTGATGGACTGGCCAAGCATGTCTCCAGACCTAAATCCTATTGGGCATCTGTGGTGCATCCTCAAATGGAAGGTGGGGAAGTGCAAGGTCTCTAACACAAACCAGCTCTGTGATGTCATGGAGGAGTGGAAGAGGACTCCAGTGGCAACCTGTGAAGCTCTGGTGAACTCCATGCCCATGAGGGTTTAGGCAGTGCTGAAAATAATGGTGGCCACGCAAAATATTGACACTTTGGGCCCAATTTGGACATTTCCACTTAGGGGTGTAATCACTTTTGTTGCCAACGGTTTAGACATTAATGGCTGTGTGTTGAGTTATTTTGAGGGGACAGCAAATGTAGCCTGTTAAACAAGCTGTACACTTACTACTTTACATTGTAGCAGAGTGTCATTACTTCAGTGTTGTTACATGAAAAGATTTAATAAAATATTTACAAAAATGTGAGGGGTGTACTTACTTTTGTGAGATACTGTCTATATATATATATGCAGTGGATATAAAAAGTCTACACACCCCTTAAAATGTCAGGTTTCTGTGCTGTAAAAAAAATGAGACAAAGATAAATAATTTGAGAACTTTTTCCACCTTTAATGTGACCTATAAACTGTACAACTCAATTGAAAAACAAACTGAAATCTTTTAGGTGGAAGTAAGAAAAAAATAAAAAAATAAATATAATGTGGTTGCATAAGTCTGTACACCGTCTTATAACTGGGGATGTAGCTGTGTTCAGAATTAATAGGAGATTGACCCCATAAATGGAAGTTAGATACAACATACTGGATACCAGAATATGTGGAACTATGGATAGATATATAGTGAACTATATCTAAAGATATATCATCAGCCCAGATTAAACTGGCTAAATAGCATACAAATATTATAAATATATGCAATTCAAACATAAATAAGTAAAGTAATCGGAATTTGCTTCTGTTTTTAAATTTGTGGGATCTGTCATACCAGACTTATACATATTGCCCCTTCACTTGCTAATAAAGGCAAAGGGTAACCATGACTACTGTCCTATTATAAATAGGAGGCACCGTTGAGGAGATCGCCTTCCCCCTTTGAGAAAGTCACTCCCACGTGACGAAACGTACGTCAGGGCAGCGTCTGACGTCAGACGCTAACGTTGTAACAAGCAAGTGCTTCCCATGTAGCTGAACGCAGCTCCGTGATCTCTAAGTCCTTACCAGTCCTAAAACTGGTGCTTTAGCCCTAGCACACGGTAGTGTCCGGTGCTAAGTGAAAAATAAACAGCGCAGACCAATATATTACAGGACTTTACAACTAGACCTTTAAGTCCTTGTTAGTAATATATTTGGCGCTTGAAGTGCAGTGCACAGGGATTGCCCGGTGCTGAGCTGTAGTAAGCAGCATAGGCTGTGTCAAATAACAGGACGCTGCAAACTAGATCCACACTGAGCCCTAACAAGCAGCATAGACTGTTTTAAATCACAGAACGCTGCAAATTAGATCAATGCAGACCATAATGTGGATATAAAGATTAATACCATCTTACATATAAATGGTGAACTACTCTGTATATAAGAACTGTAAATTAGATCAGACACTAATATTGTAGCCCACATATAGAAGGGCATGATAAGCTACCAGATTCATATATGGACTAGGTATTTATAGGACTTACTGTTTTGGATATAAATTAAGTAAAACCTCTTTCTGAGATACACATATATATATACCAGGAAGCCAGCTTTACAATTGTAAAAGCACCTTATAAGACATAATAGAAGAGATTATAACACTGAACTTATCTCTTAGAAACTGGTCTAGGGTGCAATATAAAGGGAGTCAATTGTTTTTAAGGAATTATTTCCTATTCCCTTGATTTTAAACAAGTTTTTAATCGACGTTGTCTTCAAGTAATTAAATAAAGATTTATTGTTTTGATTTCTCTGGTTCTTTAATATTATATATGAATAGGTGTTACGCACCGAGAGAAATAATAACTATTATTTCCCAACACTACAAAGAATATATATAAGTGGTTCAATCCACAATTTTGGGTATAAATCGAATTCAGGATCTAAGGCTATCCTCCCTTAAAATTGTGTATTCCAAATAAGATGGCGAGTCTAAATATAGATAGTTGGAAATTCACCAACTTACATAATGAAGCAGCAGAAAGTTTCAACTTTAGAGCCGTAGAAAAGGAAGATGAGGATATTAACATCAAAATTGCATTTAGAGACCTGAATAAAAATTTAAAAAAGCAAGTGAAAATAGTATGGGAAATGACAAGCCTTGAAAATTACATAAAACAAAAGATTATTCCGAGAGGCCTGAGGATTAAAATAATGCCAGCAACAAGTTTAATCAATGATGATTTTTTAAAAAAATGGACAGACATTCTAACACAATGTTCATTAGATTTAATGGACCTAATAGTGCAAACAGAAAAAAAGCACTTAGAAATGTTCAGCAATGACCTAGACAAAAGCCAGAAATTGGTTGAATCCTTTAAAGAAAAACCAGAATATGAAACGAATTGCCAGAAACTAACTGAAAATCTGGAGAGATTTAAAAATGAAATAAAATCTAGAAAGCAGAAGAAATTCATGAGAGATCAGGGTGATTATAAAAATAACAGGGTATATAAAACCACCCAGAGGCAAAATAGAACTAAGATATCCTCTGACATAAGCTCATCAGAATATGAAACTTCAGATATTGAAGACCCAAACATGAGATTGGGAACTGGTACAAGTACAGATGGAATACAAAGAGGTTTAAGGACTAGGTCAATGCAGGAACAGGAACAGAGACAAGAGAAAGCTTTTTTAGACAGAGGCCAATATATCCTAAGAGGAAAAAGGAAAGCAACCAATACACAGATAAGACCAAATCGATATCAAGGACCACCACATTAAGTCCGAATGCCTCTGATTTAGAAGATTCCCTACAAATAATAAATCTATCAACTTTTGCACTAAATGAAACACATAAAGCTGTCCTAAAAAGAGGCCTCTCTTTTGTTCCGTCATCCAAAGTAGAACTTTTTACAAACATAAAAGATTTAAATCTCTTTGGAAGGAAATTGGCACTCCATAAATTCTATAAAAATAAAAACATGAAAGAGTATGCCTATTTAAACATTGATAAAGAAGATCAAGACACATTTATGGATATGATGGCCCTAATAGAGGAAAATGAGAATGCATCCATATCAGAATCAGGAACACCAAAAATATGGAAAAAAAAGAGTAAATTCACTCCTCAAATTAAGGACTATCCAAATATTAGTGTCTTTATACAACAAGTTACAAGAGAATTGGAAAATCTATATACATCTAAGCAGAAAACCACATACAATCTGAGTAAAAAGGAAAATGCAGCATTAAAGGAGCTCCAAGATTGTAAAAATATACAAATAAAACCAGCGGATAAAGGGGGAAATATTGTAGTAATGGCAAACGAAGACTACAAAAGAATGTGTGAGAAGATTCTAAAAGATAAATCAACTTATGAAACACTGAGTGCAGACCCTACAAACATATATAGAGAAGAACTTGAATCAGTGCTTGATAAAGCATTGTTAGAAGGAATAATAAATAAAAATACATATGACTATCTACTACCAAATAACCCCACAATCCCTTCTTTTTATGCACTTTTGGAAGTGCATAAAAAGATGTCACCAATACCTGGTAGACCAATTGTATCAGGGAACAATAATTTATCCGAAAATATTAGTAGATTCCTGGACTACCATCTGAAAGATCTAGTCACAGGCCTTCCCTCATATATCAAGGATACAACAGACATATTGAAGCAATTGGAAGACATAATAGTACCAACTAAAACATGGCTCGTGAGCATAGATGTAGAAGCATTATATAGCTCTATACCACATATACAAGGCATTGAAGCCGTGGGCTTCTTCTTAAGAACTAAAGGAACGAAAATGGAACAATTCAATAAGTTCCTATTAAATCTTCTTGAATATATACTAACTAGAAATTACTTCATCTTTGCTGATAAATGGATACATCAAATTAAGGGCACAGCAATGGGGACATCATGTGCCCCGAATTATGCAAATTTATTTCTAGGGTGGTGGGAAGAAAGATGGGTCTTTGAAGAAACCAAGAAAGATATGACAGATCATATACTAATGTGGAGACGATTTATAGATGACATAATTATCTTTTGGACTGGAACAAAGGAGGAACTATCTCTCTTCATAGATACCCTTAATAACAACACCTTAGGCCTAAAATTTACATATGAAATAAACTCAACTGAGTTGGCCTTTTTGGATTTAAAAATAATGAAGGATCATCTGGGAAATATTAGTACGAACACATACAGGAAAGAAACAGCATCCAATAGTTTACTAGAGTGGTCAAGTCAACATTATGAACCCCAAAAAAGAGGTATACCAAAAGGCCAATATCTACGCATCCGAAGAAATTGCAGTGATGACATCTCTTTCAAGTTAGAGGCTGACAAACTTAGGAAACGTTTCAAAAGTAGGGGATATTCAAACAAATGCCTTAAAAAAGCATATCAATATGCCCTGAATGTTAAAAGAACAGATCTCCTAAATACTCAAGGAAAATATACACGAAAGACAAAAATGGAAGAATCACAAATAGAGAAAGAGGAGAATTCCAGTGAAGAAGAAGACCTAATACGATGTATACTTACATATGGATATAATGCAAGAGAAATTAAAGACATCTTCTCTAGATTTTGGTATCTATTAACGGCTGATGAGGACCTAAAAACCAAGGTCTCCACGAAAAGTTCAATAACATATAGAAGGAGCCCAAATCTGAGAGATCTGCTTGTACATAGCCACTTCTCAGAACATAAACAAAATGAACAAACATGGCTTAAACCTTTGATTGGATGTTATAGATGTGGACGGTGTAAATATTGTAAATTTATAAAACCTTGCAAGGAATTTATCCACCCAACATCAGGTAAAAAATATCCTATAAAAGAGTTCTATAACTGCAAAACCAAAGGAGTTATTTATGTAATACAATGCATTTGCCTGAAAATCTACGTAGGGAAAACGAGCAGAGAATTCAGACGTAGGATGGGAGAACACATCTGCTCAATTACGAATGAATATGATACACCAATTGCACGCCATGTAAAATTAAAACACCAGAAAGACACATCTGTCTTAAAATTTCTGATAATAGATGGAGCAAAATTGGGCCCAAGAAAAGGGAACCTGGATGACATACTACTTAGGAGGGAATCTAAATGGATTTATGAATTACAGGCCCAAACACCTAAAGGTCTCAATGAAGGATTCTCCTTTAAGGCATTTTTATAGGCAAGAAGTGACATACTTTATCAAATAGTAGACCCTCTGAGAAGGGAATAAGATAATCCCAAATCAAGACAGAAACTTTTCTGGATCTCTTCATATCACACCAAGATATAAATATACCATAACCTCTAACCTCTACAATTAGAGGAGGAATTGTATATAGATCTCTTTAATATTAAATTCACCGTAACACATACACCCTACACAGTCTGTATATAATTTTTGATTATGGGTATCCTCATAGTATATGAGGACATTAGCACCAATACATGTTATATAATTAGGACACAGTTCAACGATTATTGATTCACTAAGACTTTAGTTTAAATACACACATATAGGAATATTGTTTTTGGTTTTTTGGTTTCGGAATATATCCTTATAATAGATTAGTTATATAACCAAGCATGATAGGAGTTATACTAGTCACACTTTACACTATATATTTTATATGATCTATATGATACAATTAAAACTATAGTATGGATAACCCTAAAGAGGAATTATATGGGAGTTATATCTTCGTTATAATGACAACGGAGGATAATCATTTAATTAAGATCTTATTAATCTAGTGGAAGAGATAGGGATATACCTCAGTGGAGTAAAAAAGAGTTATAATGTAAATAATACCCAAGTTTTCTGCTGTGACTCTGCATGAAAACTATAGATATCCTTCTGGAATAATGGGGAATAGGAGATTGACCCCATAAATGGAAGTTAGATACAACATACTGGATACCAGAATATGTGGAACTATGGATAGATATATAGTGAACTATATCTAAAGATATATCATCAGCCCAGATTAAACTGGCTAAATAGCATACAAATATTATAAATATATGCAATTCAAACATAAATAAGTAAAGTAATCGGAATTTGCTTCTGTTTTTAAATTTGTGGGATCTGTCATACCAGACTTATACATATTGCCCCTTCACTTGCTTATAAAGGCAAAGGGTAACCATGACTACTGTCCTATTATAAATAGGAGGCACCGTTGAGGAGATCGCCTTCCCCCTTTGAGAAAGTCACTCCCACGTGACGAAACGTACGTCAGGGCAGCGTCTGACGTCAGACGCTAACGTTGTAACAAGCAAGTGCTTCCCATGTAGCTGAACGCAGCTCCGTGATCTCTAAGTCCTTACCAGTCCTAAAACTGGTGCTTTAGCCCTAGCACACGGTAGTGTCCGGTGCTAAGTTAAAAATAAACAGCGCAGACCAATATATTACAGGACTTTACAACTAGACCTTTAAGTCCTTGTTAGTAATATATTTGGCGCTTGAAGTGCAGTGCACAGGGATTGCCCGGTGCTGAGCTGTAATAAGCAGCATAGGCTGTGTCAAATAACAGGACGCTGCAAACTAGATCCACACTGAGCCCTAACAAGCAGCATAGACTGTTTTAAATCACAGAACGCTGCAAATTAGATCAATGCAGACCATAATGTGGATATAAAGATTAATACCATCTTACATATAAATGGTGAACTACTCTGTATATAAGAACTGTAAATTAGATCAGACACTAATATTGTAGCCCACATATAGAAGGGCATGATAAGCTACCAGATTCATATATGGACTAGGTATTTATAGGACTTACTGTTTTGGATATAAATTAAGTAAAACCTCTTTCTGAGATACACATATATATATACCAGGAAGCCAGCTTTACAATTGTAAAAGCACCTTATAAGACATAATAGAAGAGATTATAACACTGAACTTATCTCTTAGAAACTGGTCTAGGGTGCAATATAAAGGGAGTCAATTGTTTTTAAGGAATTATTTCCTATTCCCTTGATTTTAAACAAGTTTTTAATCGACGTTGTCTTCAAGTAATTAAATAAAGATTTATTGTTTTGATTTCTCTGGTTCTTTAATATTATATATGAATAGGTGTTACGCACCGAGAGAAATAATAACTATTATTTCCCAACACTACAAAGAATATATATAAGTGGTTCAATCCACAATTTTGGGTATAAATCGAATTCAGGATCTAAGGCTATCCTCCCTTAAAATTGTGTATTCCAAATAAGATGGCGAGTCTAAATATAGATAGTTGGAAATTCACCAACTTACATAATGAAGCAGCAGAAAGTTTCAACTTTAGAGCCGTAGAAAAGGAAGATGAGGATATTAACATCAAAATTGCATTTAGAGACCTGAATAAAAATTTAAAAAAGCAAGTGAAAATAGTATGGGAAATGACAAGCCTTGAAAATTACATAAAACAAAAGATTATTCCGAGAGGCCTGAGGATTAAAATAATGCCAGCAACAAGTTTAATCAATGATGATTTTTTAAAAAAATGGACAGACATTCTAACACAATGTTCATTAGATTTAATGGACCTAATAGTGCAAACAGAAAAAAAGCACTTAGAAATGTTCAGCAATGACCTAGACAAAAGCCAGAAATTGGTTGAATCCTTTAAAGAAAAACCAGAATATGAAACGAATTGCCAGAAACTAACTGAAAATCTGGAGAGATTTAAAAATGAAATAAAATCTAGAAAGCAGAAGAAATTCATGAGAGATCAGGGTGATTATAAAAATAACAGGGTATATAAAACCACCCAGAGGCAAAATAGAACTAAGATATCCTCTGACATAAGCTCATCAGAATATGAAACTTCAGATATTGAAGACCCAAACATGAGATTGGGAACTGGTACAAGTACAGATGGAATACAAAGAGGTTTAAGGACTAGGTCAATGCAGGAACAGGAACAGAGACAAGAGAAAGCTTTTTTAGACAGAGGCCAATATATCCTAAGAGGAAAAAGGAAAGCAACCAATACACAGATAAGACCAAATCGATATCAAGGACCACCACATTAAGTCCGAATGCCTCTGATTTAGAAGATTCCCTACAAATAATAAATCTATCAACTTTTGCACTAAATGAAACACATAAAGCTGTCCTAAAAAGAGGCCTCTCTTTTGTTCCGTCATCCAAAGTAGAACTTTTTACAAACATAAAAGATTTAAATCTCTTTGGAAGGAAATTGGCACTCCATAAATTCTATAAAAATAAAAACATGAAAGAGTATGCCTATTTAAACATTGATAAAGAAGATCAAGACACATTTATGGATATGATGGCCCTAATAGAGGAAAATGAGAATGCATCCATATCAGAATCAGGAACACCAAAAATATGGAAAAAAAAGAGTAAATTCACTCCTCAAATTAAGGACTATCCAAATATTAGTGTCTTTATACAACAAGTTACAAGAGAATTGGAAAATCTATATACATCTAAGCAGAAAACCACATACAATCTAAGTAAAAAGGAAAATGCAGCATTAAAGGAGCTCCAAGATTGTAAAAATATACAAATAAAACCAGCGGATAAAGGGGGAAATATTGTAGTAATGGCAAACGAAGACTACAAAAGAATGTGTGAGAAGATTCTAAAAGATAAATCAACTTATGAAACACTGAGTGCAGACCCTACAAACATATATAGAGAAGAACTTGAATCAGTGCTTGATAAAGCATTGTTAGAAGGAATAATAAATAAAAATACATATGACTATCTACTACCAAATAACCCCACAATCCCTACTTTCTATGCACTTTTGGAAGTGCATAGAAAGATGTCACCAATACCTGGTAGACCAATTGTATCAGGGAACAATAATTTATCCGAAAATATTAGTAGATTCCTGGACTACCATCTGAAAGATCTAGTCACAGGCCTTCCCTCATATATCAAGGATACAACAGACATATTGAAGCAATTGGAAGACATAATAGTACCAACTAAAACATGGCTCGTGAGCATAGATGTAGAAGCATTATATAGCTCTATACCACATATACAAGGCATTGAAGCCGTGGGCTTCTTCTTAAGAACTAAAGGAACGAAAATGGAACAATTCAATAAGTTCCTATTAAATCTTCTTGAATATATACTAACTAGAAATTACTTCATCTTTGCTGATAAATGGATACATCAAATTAAGGGCACAGCAATGGGGACATCATGTGCCCCGAATTATGCAAATTTATTTCTAGGGTGGTGGGAAGAAAGATGGGTCTTTGAAGAAACCAAGAAAGATATGACAGATCATATACTAATGTGGAGACGATTTATAGATGACATAATTATCTTTTGGACTGGAACAAAGGAGGAACTATCTCTCTTCATAGATACCCTTAATAACAACACCTTAGGCCTAAAATTTACATATGAAATAAACTCAACTGAGTTGGCCTTTTTGGATTTAAAAATAATGAAGGATCATCTGGGAAATATTAGTACGACCACATACAGGAAAGAAACAGCATCCAATAGTTTACTAGAGTGGTCAAGTCAACATTATGAACCCCAAAAAAGAGGTATACCAAAAGGCCAATATCTACGCATCCGAAGAAATTGCAGTGATGACATCTCTTTCAAGTTAGAGGCTGACAAACTTAGGAAACGTTTCAAAAGTAGGGGATATTCAAACAAATGCCTTAAAAAAGCATATCAATATGCCCTGAATGTTAAAAGAACAGATCTCCTAAATACTCAAGGAAAATATACACGAAAGACAAAAATGGAAGAATCACAAATAGAGAAAGAGGAGAATTCCAGTGAAGAAGAAGACCTAATACGATGTATACTTACATATGGATATAATGCAAGAGAAATTAAAGACATCTTCTCTAGATTTTGGTATCTATTAACGGCTGATGAGGACCTAAAAACCAAGGTCTCCACGAAAAGTTCAATAACATATAGAAGGAGCCCAAATCTGAGAGATCTGCTTGTACATAGCCACTTCTCAGAACATAAACAAAATGAACAAACATGGCTTAAACCTTTGATTGGATGTTATAGATGTGGACGGTGTAAATATTGTAAATTTATAAAACCTTGCAAGGAATTTATCCACCCAACATCAGGTAAAAAATATCCTATAAAAGAGTTCTATAACTGCAAAACCAAAGGAGTTATTTATGTAATACAATGCATTTGCCTGAAAATCTACGTAGGGAAAACGAGCAGAGAATTCAGACGTAGGATGGGAGAACACATCTGCTCAATTACGAATGAATATGATACACCAATTGCACGCCATGTAAAATTAAAACACCAGAAAGACACATCTGTCTTAAAATTTCTGATAATAGATGGAGCAAAATTGGGCCCAAGAAAAGGGAACCTGGATGACATACTACTTAGGAGGGAATCTAAATGGATTTATGAATTACAGGCCCAAACACCTAAAGGTCTCAATGAAGGATTCTCCTTTAAGGCATTTTTATAGGCAAGAAGTGACATACTTTATCAAATAGTAGACCCTCTGAGAAGGGAATAAGATAATCCCAAATCAAGACAGAAACTTTTCTGGATCTCTTCATATCACACCAAGATATAAATATACCATAACCTCTAACCTCTACAATTAGAGGAGGAATTGTATATAGATCTCTTTAATATTAAATTCACCGTAACACATACACCCTACACAGTCTGTATATAATTTTTGATTATGGGTATCCTCATAGTATATGAGGACATTAGCACCAATACATGTTATATAATTAGGACACAGTTCAACGATTATTGATTCACTAAGACTTTAGTTTAAATACACACATATAGGAATATTGTTTTTGGTTTTTTGGTTTCGGAATATATCCTTATAATAGATTAGTTATATAACCAAGCATGATAGGAGTTATACTAGTCACACTTTACACTATATATTTTATATGATCTATATGATACAATTAAAACTATAGTATGGATAACCCTAAAGAGGAATTATATGGGAGTTATATCTTCGTTATAATGACAACGGAGGATAATCATTTAATTAAGATCTTATTAATCTAGTGGAAGAGATAGGGATATACCTCAGTGGAGTAAAAAAGAGTTATAATGTAAATAATACCCAAGTTTTCTGCTGTGACTCTGCATGAAAACTATAGATATCCTTCTGGAATAATGGGGAATAGGAGATTGACCCCATAAATGGAAGTTAGATACAACATACTGGATACCAGAATATGTGGAACTATGGATAGATATATAGTGAACTATATCTAAAGATATATCATCAGCCCAGATTAAACTGGCTAAATAGCATACAAATATTATAAATATATGCAATTCAAACATAAATAAGTAAAGTAATCGGAATTTGCTTCTGTTTTTAAATTTGTGGGATCTGTCATACCAGACTTATACATATTGCCCCTTCACTTGCTAATAAAGGCAAAGGGTAACCATGACTACTGTCCTATTATAAATAGGAGGCACCGTTGAGGAGATCGCCTTCCCCCTTTGAGAAAGTCACTCCCACGTGACGAAACGTACGTCAGGGCAGCGTCTGACGTCAGACGCTAACGTTGTAACAAGCAAGTGCTTCCCATGTAGCTGAACGCAGCTCCGTGATCTCTAAGTCCTTACCAGTCCTAAAACTGGTGCTTTAGCCCTAGCACACGGTAGTGTCCGGTGCTAAGTTAAAAATAAACAGCGCAGACCAATATATTACAGGACTTTACAACTAGACCTTTAAGTCCTTGTTAGTAATATATTTGGCGCTTGAAGTGCAGTGCACAGGGATTGCCCGGTGCTGAGCTGTAATAAGCAGCATAGGCTGTGTCAAATAACAGGACGCTGCAAACTAGATCCACACTGAGCCCTAACAAGCAGCATAGACTGTTTTAAATCACAGAACGCTGCAAATTAGATCAATGCAGACCATAATGTGGATATAAAGATTAATACCATCTTACATATAAATGGTGAACTACTCTGTATATAAGAACTGTAAATTAGATCAGACACTAATATTGTAGCCCACATATAGAAGGGCATGATAAGCTACCAGATTCATATATGGACTAGGTATTTATAGGACTTACTGTTTTGGATATAAATTAAGTAAAACCTCTTTCTGAGATACACATATATATATACCAGGAAGCCAGCTTTACAATTGTAAAAGCACCTTATAAGACATAATAGAAGAGATTATAACACTGAACTTATCTCTTAGAAACTGGTCTAGGGTGCAATATAAAGGGAGTCAATTGTTTTTAAGGAATTATTTCCTATTCCCTTGATTTTAAACAAGTTTTTAATCGACGTTGTCTTCAAGTAATTAAATAAAGATTTATTGTTTTGATTTCTCTGGTTCTTTAATATTATATATGAATAGGTGTTACGCACCGAGAGAAATAATAACTATTATTTCCCAACACTACAAAGAATATATATAAGTGGTTCAATCCACAATTTTGGGTATAAATCGAATTCAGGATCTAAGGCTATCCTCCCTTAAAATTGTGTATTCCAAATAAGATGGCGAGTCTAAATATAGATAGTTGGAAATTCACCAACTTACATAATGAAGCAGCAGAAAGTTTCAACTTTAGAGCCGTAGAAAAGGAAGATGAGGATATTAACATCAAAATTGCATTTAGAGACCTGAATAAAAATTTAAAAAAGCAAGTGAAAATAGTATGGGAAATGACAAGCCTTGAAAATTACATAAAACAAAAGATTATTCCGAGAGGCCTGAGGATTAAAATAATGCCAGCAACAAGTTTAATCAATGATGATTTTTTAAAAAAATGGACAGACATTCTAACACAATGTTCATTAGATTTAATGGACCTAATAGTGCAAACAGAAAAAAAGCACTTAGAAATGTTCAGCAATGACCTAGACAAAAGCCAGAAATTGGTTGAATCCTTTAAAGAAAAACCAGAATATGAAACGAATTGCCAGAAACTAACTGAAAATCTGGAGAGATTTAAAAATGAAATAAAATCTAGAAAGCAGAAGAAATTCATGAGAGATCAGGGTGATTATAAAAATAACAGGGTATATAAAACCACCCAGAGGCAAAATAGAACTAAGATATCCTCTGACATAAGCTCATCAGAATATGAAACTTCAGATATTGAAGACCCAAACATGAGATTGGGAACTGGTACAAGTACAGATGGAATACAAAGAGGTTTAAGGACTAGGTCAATGCAGGAACAGGAACAGAGACAAGAGAAAGCTTTTTTAGACAGAGGCCAATATATCCTAAGAGGAAAAAGGAAAGCAACCAATACACAGATAAGACCAAATCGATATCAAGGACCACCACATTAAGTCCGAATGCCTCTGATTTAGAAGATTCCCTACAAATAATAAATCTATCAACTTTTGCACTAAATGAAACACATAAAGCTGTCCTAAAAAGAGGCCTCTCTTTTGTTCCGTCATCCAAAGTAGAACTTTTTACAAACATAAAAGATTTAAATCTCTTTGGAAGGAAATTGGCACTCCATAAATTCTATAAAAATAAAAACATGAAAGAGTATGCCTATTTAAACATTGATAAAGAAGATCAAGACACATTTATGGATATGATGGCCCTAATAGAGGAAAATGAGAATGCATCCATATCAGAATCAGGAACACCAAAAATATGAAAAAAAAGAGTAAATTCACTCCTCAAATTAAGGACTATCCAAATATTAGTGTCTTTATACAACAAGTTACAAGAGAATTGGAAAATCTATATACATCTAAGCAGAAAACCACATACAATCTGAGTAAAAAGGAAAATGCAGCATTAAAGGAGCTCCAAGATTGTAAAAATATACAAATAAAACCAGCGGATAAAGGGGGAAATATTGTAGTAATGGCAAACGAAGACTACAAAAGAATGTGTGAGAAGATTCTAAAAGATAAATCAACTTATGAAACACTGAGTGCAGACCCTACAAACATATATAGAGAAGAACTTGAATCAGTGCTTGATAAAGCATTGTTAGAAGGAATAATAAATAAAAATACATATGACTATCTACTACCAAATAACCCCACAATCCCTACTTTCTATGCACTTCCGAAAGTGCATAAAAAGATGTCACCAATACCTGGTAGACCAATTGTATCAGGGAACAATAATTTATCCGAAAATATTAGTAGATTCCTGGACTACCATCTGAAAGATCTAGTCACAGGCCTTCCCTCATATATCAAGGATACAACAGACATATTGAAGCAATTGGAAGACATAATAGTACCAACTAAAACATGGCTCGTGAGCATAGATGTAGAAGCATTATATAGCTCTATACCACATATACAAGGCATTGAAGCCGTGGGCTTCTTCTTAAGAACTAAAGGAACGAAAATGGAACAATTCAATAAGTTCCTATTAAATCTTCTTGAATATATACTAACTAGAAATTACTTCATCTTTGCTGATAAATGGATACATCAAATTAAGGGCACAGCAATGGGGACATCATGTGCCCCGAATTATGCAAATTTATTTCTAGGGTGGTGGGAAGAAAGATGGGTCTTTGAAGAAACCAAGAAAGATATGACAGATCATATACTAATGTGGAGACGATTTATAGATGACATAATTATCTTTTGGACTGGAACAAAGGAGGAACTATCTCTCTTCATAGATACCCTTAATAACAACACCTTAGGCCTAAAATTTACATATGAAATAAACTCAACTGAGTTGGCCTTTTTGGATTTAAAAATAATGAAGGATCATCTGGGAAATATTAGTACGACCACATACAGGAAAGAAACAGCATCCAATAGTTTACTAGAGTGGTCAAGTCAACATTATGAACCCCAAAAAAGAGGTATACCAAAAGGCCAATATCTACGCATCCGAAGAAATTGCAGTGATGACATCTCTTTCAAGTTAGAGGCTGACAAACTTAGGAAACGTTTCAAAAGTAGGGGATATTCAAACAAATGCCTTAAAAAAGCATATCAATATGCCCTGAATGTTAAAAGAACAGATCTCCTAAATACTCAAGGAAAATATACACGAAAGACAAAAATGGAAGAATCACAAATAGAGAAAGAGGAGAATTCCAGTGAAGAAGAAGACCTAATACGATGTATACTTACATATGGATATAATGCAAGAGAAATTAAAGACATCTTCTCTAGATTTTGGTATCTATTAACGGCTGATGAGGACCTAAAAACCAAGGTCTCCACGAAAAGTTCAATAACATATAGAAGGAGCCCAAATCTGAGAGATCTGCTTGTACATAGCCACTTCTCAGAACATAAACAAAATGAACAAACATGGCTTAAACCTTTGATTGGATGTTATAGATGTGGACGGTGTAAATATTGTAAATTTATAAAACCTTGCAAGGAATTTATCCACCCAACATCAGGTAAAAAATATCCTATAAAAGAGTTCTATAACTGCAAAACCAAAGGAGTTATTTATGTAATACAATGCATTTGCCTGAAAATCTACGTAGGGAAAACGAGCAGAGAATTCAGACGTAGGATGGGAGAACACATCTGCTCAATTACGAATGAATATGATACACCAATTGCACGCCATGTAAAATTAAAACACCAGAAAGACACATCTGTCTTAAAATTTCTGATAATAGATGGAGCAAAATTGGGCCCAAGAAAAGGGAACCTGGATGACATACTACTTAGGAGGGAATCTAAATGGATTTATGAATTACAGGCCCAAACACCTAAAGGTCTCAATGAAGGATTCTCCTTTAAGGCATTTTTATAGGCAAGAAGTGACATACTTTATCAAATAGTAGACCCTCTGAGAAGGGAATAAGATAATCCCAAATCAAGACAGAAACTTTTCTGGATCTCTTCATATCACACCAAGATATAAATATACCATAACCTCTAACCTCTACAATTAGAGGAGGAATTGTATATAGATCTCTTTAATATTAAATTCACCGTAACACATACACCCTACACAGTCTGTATATAATTTTTGATTATGGGTATCCTCATAGTATATGAGGACATTAGCACCAATACATGTTATATAATTAGGACACAGTTCAACGATTATTGATTCACTAAGACTTTAGTTTAAATACACACATATAGGAATATTGTTTTTGGTTTTTTGGTTTCGGAATATATCCTTATAATAGATTAGTTATATAACCAAGCATGATAGGAGTTATACTAGTCACACTTTACACTATATATTTTATATGATCTATATGATACAATTAAAACTATAGTATGGATAACCCTAAAGAGGAATTATATGGGAGTTATATCTTCGTTATAATGACAACGGAGGATAATCATTTAATTAAGATCTTATTAATCTAGTGGAAGAGATAGGGATATACCTCAGTGGAGTAAAAAAGAGTTATAATGTAAATAATACCCAAGTTTTCTGCTGTGACTCTGCATGAAAACTATAGATATCCTTCTGGAATAATGGGGAATAGGAGATTGACCCCATAAATGGAAGTTAGATACAACATACTGGATACCAGAATATGTGGAACTATGGATAGATATATAGTGAACTATATCTAAAGATATATCATCAGCCCAGATTAAACTGGCTAAATAGCATACAAATATTATAAATATATGCAATTCAAACATAAATAAGTAAAGTAATCGGAATTTGCTTCTGTTTTTAAATTTGTGGGATCTGTCATACCAGACTTATACATATTGCCCCTTCACTTGCTAATAAAGGCAAAGGGTAACCATGACTACTGTCCTATTATAAATAGGAGGCACCGTTGAGGAGATCGCCTTCCCCCTTTGAGAAAGTCACTCCCACGTGACGAAACGTACGTCAGGGCAGCGTCTGACGTCAGACGCTAACGTTGTAACAAGCAAGTGCTTCCCATGTAGCTGAACGCAGCTCCGTGATCTCTAAGTCCTTACCAGTCCTAAAACTGGTGCTTTAGCCCTAGCACACGGTAGTGTCCGGTGCTAAGTTAAAAATAAACAGCGCAGACCAATATATTACAGGACTTTACAACTAGACCTTTAAGTCCTTGTTAGTAATATATTTGGCGCTTGAAGTGCAGTGCACAGGGATTGCCCGGTGCTGAGCTGTAATAAGCAGCATAGGCTGTGTCAAATAACAGGACGCTGCAAACTAGATCCACACTGAGCCCTAACAAGCAGCATAGACTGTTTTAAATCACAGAACGCTGCAAATTAGATCAATGCAGACCATAATGTGGATATAAAGATTAATACCATCTTACATATAAATGGTGAACTACTCTGTATATAAGAACTGTAAATTAGATCAGACACTAATATTGTAGCCCACATATAGAAGGGCATGATAAGCTACCAGATTCATATATGGACTAGGTATTTATAGGACTTACTGTTTTGGATATAAATTAAGTAAAACCTCTTTCTGAGATACACATATATATATACCAGGAAGCCAGCTTTACAATTGTAAAAGCACCTTATAAGACATAATAGAAGAGATTATAACACTGAACTTATCTCTTAGAAACTGGTCTAGGGTGCAATATAAAGGGAGTCAATTGTTTTTAAGGAATTATTTCCTATTCCCTTGATTTTAAACAAGTTTTTAATCGACGTTGTCTTCAAGTAATTAAATAAAGATTTATTGTTTTGATTTCTCTGGTTCTTTAATATTATATATGAATAGGTGTTACGCACCGAGAGAAATAATAACTATTATTTCCCAACACTACAAAGAGTGTTCAGAATTAAGCAATCACATTCCAAATTGTGTTAAATAGGAGTCAGCATACACCTGCTATAATTTAAAGTGCCTCTGATTAACCCCAAATAAAGTTCAGCTGCTCTAGTTGGCCTTTCCTGAAATTTTCTTAGTCGCATCCCACAGCAAAAGCCATGGTCCACAGAGAGCTTCCAAAGCATCAGAGGGATCTCATTGTTAAAAGGTATCAGTCAGGAGACGGGTACAAAAGAATTTCCAAGGCATTAGATAGACCATTTAACACAGTGAAGGCAGTCATCATCAAGTGGAGAAAATATGGCACAACAGTGACATTACCAAGAACTGGAGCTTCCTCCAAAATTGATGGGAGAAGAAAACTGGTCTGGGAGGCTACCAAGAGGCCTACAGCAACATTAAAGGAGCTGCAGGAATATCTGGCAAGTACTGGCTGTGTGGTACATGTGACAACAATGTCCCATATTCTTCATATGTCTGGGCTATGGGGTAGAGTGGCAAGACGAAAGCCTTTTCTTATGAAGAAAAACATCAAACCCAGGCTACATTTTGCTAAAACACTTCTGAAGTCTCCCAAAAGCACGTGGGAAAAGGTGTTATGGTCTGATGAAACCAAGGTTGAACTTTTTGGCCATAATTCCAAAAGATATGTTTGACGCAAAACAACACTGCACATGACCAAAAGAACACCGTACCCACAGTGAAGCATCATGATTTGGGGCTGTTTTTCTTCAGCTGGAACTGGGGCCTTAGTTACGATAGAGGCAATTATGAACAGTTCAAAATACCAGTCATTATTGGCACAAAACCTTCAGGCTTCTGCTAGAAAGCTGAACATGAAGAGGAACTTCATCTTTCAGCATGACAATGACCCAAAGCATACATCCAAATCAACAAAGGAATGGCTTCACCAGAAGAAGATTAAAGTTTTGGAATGGCCCAGCCAGAGCCCAGACCTGAATCCGATTGAAAATCTGTGGGGTGATCTGAAGAGGGCTGTGCACAGGAGATGCCCTCGCAATCTGACAGATTTGGAGTTTTTTTGCAAGACTGAGTGCTGTAATAAAATCAAAAGGTGCTTCAACAAAGTATTAGTTTAAGGGTGTGCATACTTATGCAACCATATTATTTTATTTTTATATTTTTACTTCCCTCTACCTAAAAGATTTCAGGTTGTTTTTCAATTGAGTTGTACAGTTTATAGGTCACATTAAAGGTGGAAAAAGTTCTGAAATGATTTATCTTTGTCTCATTTTTTTACAGCACAGAAATCTGACATTTTAACAGGGGTGTGTAGACTTTTTATATCCACTGTACATACAGACACATTTGGGGAGCCTCCAGGAGCTCCTAATCCCCCCTCCGCCCCTCCTGATTTCCCCTTGCCCCTCTTGTACCCCCGTGCACCGCTTGATCCTCCCCTCTTGATACCCCCCTCTGCCCTTCCTGATCATCCCTTGGCCCCTCTCACCTCATCAGCAGTCCTCCAGCACTTCAGGCTTCCCTTGTGGTGCATGTGTGATGTCATTGGTATGCGTTGGCAGGTGACAATGCAGTTCGGGGGAGTGCTGATCGTGCAGTAGGAAGTTCCAATGGGGGAATCAGGAGAGGGGGGAAGTTCAAGAGGGGCCAAGTGGGGATCAGGATGTGGGGGGATCAAGAGGGCCAAGGGGAGGATCAGATAGGCCCAAGGGGGGAATCAGGAGAATGATCACGAGTGTGGGAGGATCAAGAGGGGCAGAGAGAGGATAAGGAGGGAGCTCTGGGGGGCCCTTCTAGGAGCAGGGACTTGGTGCATTGCACCGAGTGCACCGACGGTTGCTCCGACACAGAAAGATACAAAATGTTTGTATAGTAACTTCTAATATTAATTTAACATGAGGGTAGTGGGACTGATTAGCAACAAAAAAAAGTAAAAAGCTGGGTTTACAGCTGCTTGCAGGTAAGGAAGATTGGATGTAATTAATCTTAGATACTACGACACCGGTTCACTTAGATTACAATAGCATATATAGTACCAGCATGATGAGGAGTACCAGATTTCTGATTCTGAGTAACTAATGGCTAAACAAGCATTTAACAATTATAATTAACGGGGAGAAGGTTTACTAGGGTATCCTTTCATGACCCAAGTAGACCTTCTCCCCATTATTTCGGACTGTTAAAAGCTTATTTAGCCATTAGTTAATATCCTCATAGGTCTGGAATAAAAGTCTCTTTCCATGTCAGCATGGTAGTTAAGTAAGTGAATAGACTTGGACCAGGTCAGGATTTATACATGTTTGATGACTAAGAGCTCTGGTATCTAGGATAATTGTAAACAAGGTTAAGTTGAATAGAGCACCTTCAGATGATGCCTAGAACATAAACCCAGTTATTGTGTTGATAGTACTAAAACATTGTGCCCATAGATGTTGAGTGAGAGGGTATGGATCACTTATAGATGTTTGAAGTTTAACATTAATTGATACAAATCTTTTTTTTCTTCTTTGGCTGAAAAGGTACTTCCTTTATTGTTTATCTTTGTTTTATATTCATGTAGCTGGGTTTCGTTAGAAAGTCCTAGCACTGTGTTAAGTCTGATATAGTCTTATGCTGAGGTGATGGAGTCGGATCTGCTCTGGTGATAACCAGGGGCCTATTTAGGTTTTATTTTGCTTAAGGCCCATTCAGAATTGGGCTCCCTTTAGTCAATACAAGAAGGATGGCCTCTCTACAGGTTCGCTAAGAAAAATAGCCCTTGTTATTTGTTCAATGCTATTTCAGCATTTAGTAAATCTGATCCAAAACCTTGTGTAATAATTTAACTAGAAGTGACATTTGTTGGTAGGACTGATCAACCACCAACATGGTACTCTTTGGGGGTCTGAATATTTACATTTATTTTTGTCCCACAATTGGGCTCCTCAGGAGCTGTGATTTTCCTTAAAATAAAGTAGTTAGTTCCCCTATTAAAATACACATTATTCCAATTAAATGACCCATGCCATCATATATAGAGCATTTTAATTCATGTAAAGTCGTTGTTTAAGGAAATTATTGAATGAATTAAACATATAAACCCATTTATTTTCACCTGGTCAGATGAGGTCCAAGTCTCTCCCCCTATCGGCAGTAACATTTGCACATTAAGATTTATATCTCATGCACACAAAACTATCATGCATACTATAAACCAATTATCATGTCAATACCTGCATACACGTTGCTGCATGGGCATCTTGTGTGGTAAGTGATTGGCTCCTACAGTGATGCCTCTGCAAAAACAATAAATCCCCTATATGGAGAGGACCTATAGGTTTTAAAATAAGCATTTAAGTAGTTACACTAAATTAGATTCACTTATTTACAAAATGTAAACAATGATAGTTCTTGGAATTCAATGTATCCAAGAGTGCTGGTCATTTAATGACAAAAATTATTTCCTTTAGGGTACAACTTATATTAATGAAGTCCCAGACAATGTAAAGAATTTACTGGGAGCATTTTAGGACTATTTAGATTTACAAGATATTTTAGCATGCACACAGCTAGTGCCACAGGAAGTAGTAATTTACCCAACCAGACTGACTGCACATTTATGTAACTGGCGGTTTAATAATTAGTTTCTTGTATCTGTTCTCCCTACATTACCTGGTGATGGATCTCAGTAGTTATTTGTGTTGACAGCTTTTATTTGGAGCCAAGCTACACAACGAAGATAACATCTTGGTTTATGTACGGTAATAACTTGGTTTTTATAGTGCATGCTGTGACACTAAAGCCGGCCAAACAGGAACATATAGTCTAGAAAATATATACACTATGTGAGAGTTTTACAGCTACTCACTAACGATGGTGGCAACTTCCACAAAGCATACAAGCTTGGCTGATATATACATTAAAGTGTATATTTAGACATATACTCCAAGGCATACCTGGACTTTTTTTTACTATACAAACATACACTCAAAAACATATGTACTCATAGTCTCTTTATATACATACATGCACACTGCTGGCCACTCTCTATATAAAAATATATTCTAGATCATAAACAATCATGGCCTTTTTCTATATAGATTCATTCCAGAACCTGCACATTCCTGGCATCTGTATACATATATACATAGTAGAATATATCCATACCTAGCCTCTTAGTACCAATATAAACTGTAGAATATATACATACCTGGTCTCTGCATACACATAAACACTTCAGAATATATACATACCGGACCTCAGTATACATACCAGGAAATAGGGCACATGCACTGCGGGTCGCTGAGCCAGAGCCGTTAAAATATAATGGAATATGGTAGTACTGCAGAGGCTGCTGCTCAGTGCAGATGTGCACATGTTTACATATAGATTTGTATGTAGGTATAACTATATATGCATGTATGTATAATTGTGTATGTGTGTATGTCTGTATAATTATGTATTGTGACAGATCCCATGTCACGCTCAGGATCTGTGTCCTAGCATCCGGCACTATAACAGAGGAACCAGGATGCCTTTAAATGCTTTAACAGGCTTTATTGCTTTTAGCCAACATATAACATACAGAACAGAAATAAAAAGAAAACCTAGCTTCTCTTTGAAGCCCTGAAATACAATTCACTCACTGTCTTAGTTATAAAGTTCACAGTCCTTCAGGTAGCAGAGGTCTCTCTCTCTCACCTCTTAGATGACACTGTCTCTCAGGCTCTGTATCCCAGGCCTCCCTTTCAAAAGCAGATGCCCTCTTTGGTAGTCACCTTCTTGGTCTCTCCGTTCCTCTTATCAAATGACATCTACAGGCTCTCTCCTCAAAGCTTCTTGCTTTGCTCCATCATCTCTCAGTGCAGCCACTGGCAGCGGCACTGCACAACTTGCAAACACTTCAACTCTCTCAAGCCAGTCTCTAATATGAACCACACCCATTCCTCTGATTGTGTCTTTTAAACTGTGGTTAACCCCTTCACTCCTGGGGATATATCTTACAGTGTTTTCATCTGTCCTCTAGTGGCACACCATCACACATCCCCCTCCCCAGCTCGACACCACAGGGTTGAGCGTCCAACGCTGCAATGCCATGTATGCGAGCCAACGCATCATCTGTACCTTATGCCATCTCTCTATTTTCTTCCCATCCCTTTGGCACCAGTGAGAATTTCTCATATTCGCCGAAGGTACTGCTCTTCCAGCTATCTCATCCACTGGTGCTCTCTTCTTTGGGCTTCTAGGAGCATCTCCATCATTTGTTCCTACTGTTTCTTAAACACCTTTATAGGACTTTTCCCATTTCCCAGATCACCTTTATCACTGCTTCCAAATATTTTTGTCTTTCCTTGAAATTGGATTGCCTTTCGGGGGGAAGAGTCCATTCTTTTTCTAACTTCTTTACCTTTCAGTTTACTTTAAGATTCTCACTGTTCGACTATTTTTACCCCCGAAGCATCTTTCTCAACATCACTCTCGAGAAACTCATACTTGTCTTTTAATCATCTTTAAGTCACACTAGTCTTTACATGGCCTTATCTAATGCTTCTTCTGCATTTACCTTAACCAACATAGTTCCTGTTATAGCCCCTCTGGCAAAAGTAATCTACATATATATATATATATATATATATATATATATATATATATATATGTGACTTTGAAATAATGCACAAATATCTTGTATAGAAGTCATTTTGTCCGGGACTCTTTAGAATCTAGGAAGGCATTCAGTCTTCTGCTTCCTGATCATTTCACAGCATTCCCAGATTTTCATCTCAGTAAGACTCTTCATGAAGTTTTGGGCTAGAGCATTATGATCACAGGATTTCTTCTGCAACTCCGATGTTCTACTAGTGATCGTGGCCTACTGACTCACTGTCACTCTGTGAGGCTCCTGTGCCTCGACTTGTACTTCAACATCTCTGCTCTCAATTTCTACTTTCAACTTCACAATCTCCTGCCTCACACAGTTGACGGTCTTCTCCCTCTTATGAAGTTTGGCTTCTTTCTCTGTTACAAACTCTTTCACATCACTCAGTTGCTCCTTCATTGCAACCAGCAGGGGGTCAGTGTCTGACTCAGATAGCAGCTGACTCTCTGCTACCAATCTGTATAAATCTTGGTCGAGTGCTGTGACACTTTGAGCTTGTTGGGCTCCCTTTCTCATCCCTTTCTGTAGGGTCTCTGGTTCTCCTTCTTTAGGCTCATTATCAACATTATCTTCATCATTATCACCTTCAATATGAAACAGCAACTTCTGGGTCTGTTTCTCTTCATTTTTTCCCTCACAATTTACTTTGTAATTCTGCAACCTATCCTGAGCCCATGGTTTGCAAGTGCCGATAACCTGGCTCTCTCTGTTCAAGGTATTCCAATTAGCTGACTGGTAATTCTCACCAAATGGTATCAGCTTCATATGGCCATCTTGCTTTTGATCTGGTACAGTATCCTTCATAGACTCCACAGGCAAGTCCTCTCTCTGCTGCTTCTTGCTCTTGGATCTGTACCTCATCTTTCTCAATGCTCACCACTGGATTTCCAATCCTCCAAGGTCTGCGACTCTCTATCTCTGCCAGGAAGGATTTCTCAGATGTTTGGTTTTGCTGGAACGTCTCCAGCTGTTCAGCAACTTCAGGCTTACAGTCAACACACACCTCTTGAATTTTGGATTCCTGAAAAACACTTTTCATTTCAGCATCCTCAGCTTTCACCCATGTTTCTTCCTCTTTTAACAGCTTCTCTTCTTCCTTTTTCTGCTTTTCTACTTGCTTTGTTATAGGATCAGATTAGTGAGTAATCACGTATTCTGATGTGTGTATATATTATATCTGGGTACCAAGATATAATGAGAGAAAATAATGCACAGAAGTCAGAATGCCATCAGAATAATCTCTGAGTTTATTTGGGCGGCAGCCCCTTATATAGCATAACACACGTCACAGCTAATAGCATAGTTGAAAATAGGGTTAAATACACATTTGCAAGCAAGTGTCTTTTTCTCTCTAACTCAGCAAAACAATCCTTATCTAATCACGGCTTCCTATAGATATTTGTCTCAGCAGTTGCTGAGACAAAGAAAGGAAACAGGAAACAGATGCACAAGGGAATATTACCTTAAACATTTCTACAAATAACCCGCTTAAACATTCTAGTAAGATACAAGGAAAAAACAAGCTGATATACTTTTTATAATCATAATATTCTTAGCCAATAAATTCATAATGAAGAAATTAAATACCTAACAGTCCCTCCTTTTATAAATGTATTAGACAAAGGTCTTAAAGCAAGGTTCAGTTTCAATGGTAACGTTGCCATTGACGGTCTGGCAGTGGAACATGCTATACAGTTACTCATTTCCATGGAGGCCATGGTATACAGCATCCATTCCAACCAGATGTTTTTTCCTGCATACCCAGTCTCAATTTCGAAAGTGTCAATCAGGCGGTCAGGTTCCAAATAGATGACCTGTGAGGGCACAGTCCTATTCACAGGGCTCACCTTGGTGAGATCAATAGTCTCTCTGGGCACCTCTTTTTGCAGTACCTGAATATGCAAATACTCCATGTTGTTACCTCTGCCTGAGGTGTAGATTCCAAGAGTAAATCTCCCTTCATTACACTTTTGTGGGTCCTGGAGGGTGATCCGGATGGGGTTGCATAGCTGATTTTGGCTGCAGGAGGATGGCTCCACACCCCGTGTCAGCTTTAAGCGTCTCTTTGTACTTTTGCACTTCATGTGATAAGGTGGGGAGTAACCCCAGTCAGCTCCTGTATTCCATAAGGCCAGTTTACAGCTAGGACATCTCTCATTTCCATACGGAGAGTCTATACACAAGTATACTGGTGCTTTTCTCACCCTTCTACTATGTCCTCCTCCAGAAAGTCCACATCTTAGTACTTGACATAGATCTATTTGGTTGGTTCCTATCTGCCCTTCCTTGAACACTAGGGTCACTTGGCCAGTTAAATTGACTTCCATCATGTCTCTTTTCATTCTATGCATCCACATCTCGCTAATAGATTGCGTCTGGTTGCCTCTGGGTCTTGTTACTTCTGCCCATATGATTATGGGTGCTACTATGCAGAGAGTTATCAAGATGAGGCATGTCAGTGAGATTCTTAGGCCACACCAGTTAGGTCTTTTGAACAGGTGCCAGGACATTTTCTTGGGCCAGTTGAGATCCCCAAACCCGCACCATTAGGTTCTTCACTGGGTTTGAGACGAGTTTCCCCCCCCTTTGTAGCCCAGCCTGACTCGCAATCAGTCAGCTAGCAGGTTTTAGGAATCAACTGGCTCAAGCTCTGGCACTTTTACTCTCTTGCAGTGAGTCAGGTGTATCCAGGTGGCCTGTTCGGCAACTTTCAAGGCAGTGGGTGTTGACAGCAGAACTTGGTACGGTCCTTCCCACCTGGCCGATGCCCAATTTTTACGCTTGATTACTTTCATTAGGACCCACTGGCCTGGTTGTACCATGCAGGGTCCCTGCTGTTGCTGTGGATGAGAGAGAGAGATGGAGGTAATATCTTTCTTACTTAACATTTTTCTCATATAGTCTGCTAAGTTTTCACTCATGTTATCTTCTGAGATAAATGGTCTAAATTCTGGTAGTAGGAATGGTCTCCCATACAATATTTAAAACGGGGTTAACTTCTTCCTGCCTGGAAGCATGTGCATGTTTAGCATGACTAATGGTAAACAGTAAAGCCAATTTTTCCCTGTCGCTGCCATCGTTTTCCTCAATTTATTTTTAATGGTACCATTAGTTCTCTCCACTAATCCAGCTGACTGTGGGTGGTACGCACAGTGGTTTTTCAACTCTATGTGTAATGCTTTACTCAAGTGGTCGATAATTTTGTTCACAAAATGTGTGCCGTTATCGCTATATATTTTCTCTGGTATACCAAACCTAGGAATTATTTGTGTCACTAAGGTTTTAGCCACTGTGATTGCGTCAGGGTGTGCACATGGTTTTGTTTCCACCCACCTAGAGTATACATCAATTATCACTAGGCAATATTTCTTCCCTTCACACTTTGTTAGTTCAATGGAATCCATACATAGTGTTTGGAAGGGGTATGTTGGTTCTGGGAATGTGCCTCTTATGGGGTGATAGTTACCCTGAGGGTTGTGTTGTGCACAAACAAGGCACCCTGCACAATTTTTTTTTAAATGGGTGTTTAATCCATAGGCTGAAAATATTCTGCTGACCATGTCTACCATACTCCCTCTTGAGACATGACTAATGCCATGGATCAACATAGCTGCATATCTGAATAGTGATTTTGGTAAAATTGGTTTCTCTTCTCCCTTCTCATAAATATTATCATACCTTTAACCAGTATGTTTTTTCTTGTGAGGGTGCATCTGTCTGTATTAGCTTTAGAATACTCTTGTCAATTTGGTCTACGAGATACACAGATGTGTAGCTGTGTAAGAGAAAAATGTGTATGTTTCCTGTTAGAGCTGCCTGCTTTGCAGCTGTGTCTGCTCTGACATTTCCTATTGAAATTGCGTCTTTTGTCGTGGTATGAGCCACACATTTACATAACGCAATCTTCAAGGGCAGTTGAATGGCTTCAAGTAACTGCAAAAGGAGGTGCCCAGAGAGACTATTGATCTCACCAAGGTGAGCCCTGTGAATAGGACTGTGCCCTCACAGGTCATCTATTTGGAACCTGACCGCCTGATTGACACTTTCGAAATTGAGACTGGGTATGCAGGAAAAAACGTCTGGTTGGAATGGATGCTGTATACGACGGCCTCCATGGAAATGAGTAACTGTATAGCATGTTCCACTGCCAGACCGTCAATGGCAATGTTACCATTGAAACTGAACCTTGCTTTAAGACCTTTGTCTAATACATTTATAAAAGGAGGGACTGTTAGGTATTTAATTTCTTTAAATACCTAACACTTTGCCTCCAAGGTTTCCAGCTTTTCATTTTTAACGGCTTCTTTCCACCGCAGTTTCTCCTCATTAGCTTGTTGCAAATCCAGTTGCTCTGGATCTCTTGCTGCATTTTCAACTGAAGGATCTCCTCTGACTTTTCGATCAGGTCCTCCCTGAATATCTCTGGCTGTTCGCTATGACTCGCATATGAGCGTTCGGCAAATATTGATCTGCATTTAACATAGCATCTTGTGGACATACATCATCCTGTTCCAAACGTATCTCCATATCAGACCGATCGTTCTTGTGGACTATGCATCAGCAACTTCTTCTCTATCAGAGCTGTTTTACTCTCTGCCTCTTGTAGCTTAGAGCGTAGATCATCTACTTGACTGTGCCTCGTTCATTTTTCCCACTCCCAGTAGAGACGCTCCTCCTTTAACATGCATTCTATCCTCGTTTGTGCGTCTCGCAATTTCTTTGTTTGCTCCTCAAACTTCTCTGGGGCCTCCCTATAAGAGAGATCGCTCATCCTCTCAGGTAAATGATCAGAGACAAAATCTTGCTTTATCTGTTCGCCACTGGGCAGCAGCTTCTGCATAATTTTCTCATTCATCTTGTGCTTGGGAGGACTCTTCCTCTGCTCCCAAATAGACATCTCATCTGTGTCTTCTTCCTATAGGACACTCTGTTGTCCTCAAATGCAAGCTTCCTTCTCCATTCAGGAATATAATCTGGTATCAGCCTGATACCGCTCATATTAGTAGCAACTTGCCTGTCTTCCATTTCAGGCTTTTTCAGTCCCACTGGGATGGGGTTCATACTTTTTGCTGTACTTGTTTCCCCTCTTGTCTCTCCTTGTCCATAGCGCTATGTTTTATCTCTGCCTGAGACAGAGAGCTGTCGGGGGAACTTCATAATTTTATAAGGTCACATCTCCATGCTCTGCTTCATATGTCCTCTCAGGGATGGTGGTTCATCTTTCACCATCTTAATCTCCAGACTCTCTTCTTCCTTATCTTTTACTTTGGCAAGGATTCCAGTTTCTTCATCATTTTCAGGACATTCTTCCTTTGTGAGTACACTGGCTATATTCATCCATTTGATCTCTCCTTTCTCTCGTTCAGAGAACTTTGTCAGGCACTTTCTTTCTCTAGTTCACCAAGGACAGGTGGCTGTGTCTGTCCAGGTTTCTTATGGAGGCATCTTCATTGCGCTTACCCATAAGGTCGGTGTATCGGGTTGGATTCAGATGTTCACCAATGACTTGATCAACATGCTTCTTACTGAGGCTGGTTTTGCACTCAGTCAGTAACAACACTTTGTCCTTTTCTCTGTGACCTTTGCTCATGACTTTAGTTGCTTTTAGATCATCCGCAGGGGCGAAGGGGCAAAGGTTCTTTATCTGCACCAGCAGCCTCTTTTGCTTTATCATCAATATCTGTTGCTTTCTCAGCAATTTCTGTTACTTTCTCAGCAGTCTCATTTCCGCTCTCTGCAGTCTCACTTGCACTCTCTTCCGTCTCTTTGGCATTCTCCGTCGTCTCACTTGTGCTCTCTGCAGTCTCTTTGGCTTTCTTTGCAGTCTCTCTTGGCTCTCTGTAGACTCTTTGGCTTTATCTGCAGTCTCACTTGCGCTCTCTGCAGTCTTACTTACACTCTCTGCAGTCTCTTTGGCTTTCTCTGCAGTCTCACTTGCGCTCTCTGCAGACTCTTTGGCTTTCTCTGCAGTCTCACCTGCACTCTTTGAAGACTCTTTGGCTTTCTCTGCAGTCTTACTTGCACTCTCTACAGTCTCTTTGGCTTCCTCTGCAGTCTCACTTGCAGCTCCTGCAGTCTCATTCTTACTACTGAACTTGGTGGCTTTTTGCACGCTCCCTGCCATCCACCAGGTCTCTAATTCCTGATTTCCTTCAGCATCAGGTTTGGTTTGCCTTCCCTTAACAGGGAAACTGCATTTTAAACTTGGGCAGACAAGCATGCCCCTTGGGTAGCGATAAGCCTGTCTGTCAAAAAAATCCCTGGAGTGTAATATCTGCACTCTTTTCACTCCTACTCTGTTAAGGATCTCTTCTTTCAGGATACAATAATTTGTTACCTTTTCTACAGGCAAAACACCATATACTTTGTGCGCTTCTTCACACAGATAGGGACCCAGGACTGTGGCCCAGTGCTTTTTAGGCCAATCTTCCCTAGTGGCAATTTTCTCAAAATTCAGGAGATATGTTTCAAAATCATCCTTTTCTTTAGGAAGCGATTAGGATTCATACTTCCACTTGACTCTGGAACTACAGTGTTCATTGCAGACCTCAGTTGCTGCAGCTGTGTTTCCTGTGCTTCCAAAAATCTCTCATTTGCGATCTGTCCTCTTCTGTCCCTTCTCTCTGCCATTTCTCTGTGGCCTCACTCATATGGACTCTACCCTCTTCTGCCTGTCTCAGCCATTTCTCTGTGGCCTCTCTCAGACATTTCTCTGTGGCCACTCTCAGACATGCAGCAACGTCTCTCTGGCTATCCTCATTTGAAGCATGGGCTCTGTCCTCTGCAATTTCACTCAGCCATTTCTGACTGTTTTGTTGCTGGCATGCTATGCCCTCATGCTGGCGTCTAGTGGCTTCTGCCAGGTTAACCCCTTCACTCCTGGGAATATATCTTACAGTGCTTTCATCTGGCCTCTGGGGGCACACCATCACAGTATGTATGCATGTATCTATATATAATTATGTATGTATGCATGTATGTATAATTATGTATGTGTATAATTACATATGCATGTATGTATGTGTGTATAATTATATATGTATGCATGTATCATATAAATAGTTGTGGATCTTTGCGCTGTTCATAACGTTTGCGATGTTGATAACGCAATTGCGTCCATTGCGAAGCAAGCGCGCAACCGCAAGCCTCGCAAAGTGAGGCGAGCCAGTGGCGCTGTCACACATGCAGCGCCATCACACTAACACTTACACCAACAACGCCAGGCACGCAGGACTTTGAAAATAAAACCAACGGCAGTCACTGCGAGCCCGTACAGTAGGCAAGAGGAGAGGCTTGCAATGAGCGCCAAAGGCATTGCCAGCCTTACCATTTTAATCCCGTCATTTTTGACGGGCAAGTTCCTAGTCTATATATAATTATGTATGCATCTATGTATAATTATGTATGTATGTATGCATGTATGTATATGTATATAATTAAATATGCATGTATGTGTATATAATTATATATGTATGTATGTATGTATAATTATAGATGCATGTATGTATGTGTGTATAATTATATATGTATGAATGTGCTGAATGTATGTATAATTATGTATGCATGTAGGTATAATTATATATATATATATATATATATATGTGTGTGCGTGTGAATATATAATATGTATATAAATATGTGCATATATATATAATATATATATATATATATATATCCATTTTAAATAAAAGATATATAGAATATATACATACCTGACCTCAGTAAACACGCATGCACTGTAGAACATATTCATACCTGGCCTCGGTATATGCATATACACTGCAGAATGAATATATATATATGTATATATATTAGGGAATTTCCCGACGGCAATACAATTTGAAGCCTGGCAATGCTGTTTGCCACACAATGCGAGGTTCTGCCCCCTCTGAGTACCTTCAGCCCTCATTGCGAGCCCCGCACTGAACGACCTTTGTCTTTCGAGTTACGCGGTGGAGACCTTTTCTGCCGCTAAAATCGTAAACTGTTGCATGCCTCGCGATCAGCGGGAACTGCTGCGCATTTTGTCCTTGATCACAGCCATTGACATAAGCTGTTTTAAAGTCTTGCGGTGTTCATTGCAGCCTAAGTCCTACGGGCCTTGCGATGAGCGCCTGCAGCACTCATCTCGAGGCCTGCAATGAGCACCTTTAGGCTCATTGCAGCCAAAGTCGTGCAAGCCGTGCGATGAGCTACTATGGCGTCGATCATTGCGCATACGCAAGGGTGTAATTTTTAACATTGCATGACGACAACTTGCAGTACGACAACTATCATATAACACCTTATATGCTTATTTTAAAATCTACAGGTCCTCTCCATATAGGGGGTTTTGCATGAAAATTGAAGCCTTGCAGAGGTTAAGGAAAATAAATAAATACATTATCTGCAAACTATGTTAAGACTCCCTTCTGCTTGACACACTGCCACCTCCAATGAGAGCTGCATTTACAATGTATATATAAAATAGATGGAATTTACCAACTTTGAGGCAGCATTTCAAATAAAACCTTTTGTAAAATATTTAGAGGGATGCATACTTAACATCCTATTTATGTGAAGAGACAGTAGAAAAATATATAAATGCATATACTGTACAAGTTTAATATAAGCTTAAGTTTTATTTCCCACATAAATCACTTTATATGTACAGTCTGCTTTTTATACAATGTGAAATAGTTATTACTAAGTAATGGTTGTTTTAATTATTGGGATTAATTTAGTTTATACAATTTAATTGAATAATCAATTAAAAAATGTTGTTAATACTATATAGTTATTATTTAAATCTGAATATTTCCCATTTTAAGCTCACTCAATGCACTGCTGACATGCCAAGGCCTAAGTATCAACATTATTATGGAATTTGAAAGGACCAGTAAGTCTTAAAGGGTCATTAAACAGCCTAGAGCCCAATTCAATTGAGCTCTTGCTCAATCCGGTAGCCCTATTCAATTGGTGTCTTTTAGCGGTCTCCAAACTGATTACAGGTTACGGTCTTAAAAAATTTGCGATGGTTAAACCCGTAACTTACAGCCTTCCGAAGCATTTGAGCTTTCACTTTTGCAAGAGTTACAATGGCTAAAATCGCAAATCGCTATTCAAATGATCAATTTCCCCAAGCCAGCAAATGTTTTCACACCCGTAAAT
Organism: Discoglossus pictus; assembly: GCA_027410445.1. Lineage (NCBI taxonomy): Eukaryota > Metazoa > Chordata > Amphibia > Anura > Alytidae > Discoglossus > Discoglossus pictus. The sequence goes on along the minus strand of CM050168.1, from coordinate 235,836,921 downwards.
GGGAAAAGAAGGAGAAAATCCTACAGGTACGAGATAGGACTCGCAAGGGGGTTAAACACCTATTCGTAGCACTGTAAATGCAAATAAAAAATCACTACTGCACTGTAAATAACGGGGAAAGCGATGATAGACATTAGAATTAATTGCACAACAGTCTCAAGCTCGCAAATTGTCAGGAAATTAAATGTATTTATATGTTTAATTTTGGGGTTAAATCGATCTTGGGTATCAATGAGTTAATACATATCAGGGCACCCATATGGACTAGAACAGTATTTTCAGGTTTGCGAGTCTGATTGCATATCGGATCCCCGAACCTAATTGATTGACATGTAACCTCCATGTTTTACTGCCGTAATAATGACAGTCTCAGTTTCTATTGGCTGAATAGGAGGTTAAGGGTGTGCTTAATTGATCATGTTCCCGCCCTGAACTGCTCCGAACCAGTGCATGGTTTACGGTTTCGGCTTTGAGCCAGTAATTTGCGGCCTTGATCAATTGAATAGCATCATAATCTGAGATGAACGGGAGCCTGCAACTCACTCGCAGGCATGCGGCCTACTACTATCGAGTTGCGGGCTTGCAATTTAATCTGGAAACTATTGAGAGCTGACTCTGCTATCTAACAACAAAATGGTTACTGATAGCAGACTGTTGCCCTTGTTAATTTGCCAGCAGTGGCCTACATTTTTATGTAGTGGCCAGAAATATATGCTGTAAGTTTTTATTAAAGGAAAGGTTTGTGATTTTTACTATGTATATAATGTATATCTATTTACTTTTATGTACGTTATTTAATTAAGAAATGCTTATAAGATCTGTTTTACTACCTAAAATCAAACAAATAGTCCATCTATGGGTCTACACTATGCAGTTGCTGAAGACACAGCCTCTGGTGTTCTTGCTGTGCAGTGTCTCATATTAACCAATCAGTGACCATCTCAGCAACATTTTGGAACAGGGTCCCTGATAGGCTAGGACACTACACTGCACATCTATCCTTATAGAGTCTATTTCTGCATATGCTCCAGGGGGCAGACCCATAAAGGTACCTATTTGTTTGATTTTAGGCAGTAAATACAGAGCTTATAAGTAAATAGATACACAGGTATAGTATATACTGTACCTAATACAATTCAGGAATCTTCCATATCCCTTTAAGACCAGGACCTATAAACAGTGGGTGACATGTATATGTTATTATAAGTGTACTTAATGGCTTTTATCATATTTAACCCATTATAACATACCCCAGTGTTACTCAATGATATTACACATACATATACTGTTTCTCTGAACATGTGCCAAATTTACCTCATATAAATCATGCACAGTAGTAGTTATCCATCATTTATTGTATTATAAAAATATGAAACCTTCATATTTACTCTTGTAAAAGAATTAAAAGGAATATTTAGGCGTTGGAAGGAAGCGCCGGATTTGATTTTATAGTGAGCGACATTAGGATGTGATTTGCATTAGGCCGACATCAGCCAGATCCGACAAGGCTAATAAAATGCTAACGAGTCCAGCTCTGGACGCGGAGGTGATGGATTTATTAGAGTCTGTGGTACGAAGGCATCTTCTGACGGCAGCCAGCGCCAGTAACTTCATCTCTTTGTGGTGCTCTGTAGCATAAATCAGTAATAAGTATTTTTCCCTTGTGATGTCTCATTTCCCAATGTTTAATACACACACAATGCTGAGAGATAAATCACTATTCTGAAAATGGGAAGATAACCAGTGCAAGTCAAGTTTTTGCACTTAAGGCCTGATCTAGAGTTGATAGGTAGTCACAGTACAGATAAATAATTCAATCACATAGAACATGAAGCCACCCCAACCCCAAATCACCTTAACTTCACACCTACTTTGTGGTGAGGGACACCTCAGTAGGTAGGGCCTCCAAGGATTTAGCTCTTTCAAGGAAGACTGACATGTTAAGTTTTTTTATTAAACTAAAGTGGTTTGAGATTAAAGTCATCCTCTAATCACCCAAAACAGGTCTTGTTTGAGCAGTTAACCCCAAACATTAGCTTACCTCTATGGTCAATATATCCTCCAAAAGTTTACTTCAAGGAGATTGCACTGGTTCAGGGTAAAATCCTTCCCAACTCCCAAGACATACAAGAACAAATCTCAAGCAAATCAAGCAAGTTTGTAGATGATAACCTCTCTTTAGCTTGGCCACCACTTCTTTATGGGTAGGTTGTGGTCACCATTTCTCTAGCTGTCCCCAAATATCTTAACTAAACCATTTCCCACTTGTTTTAGGCTACATACTGCCAACAACAGCTGTTAAACATTCATGGGGCAAAACTGATTTAATGATTCAGGTGTGCATTTATTTCTCTCCATATTCTTCTCCATATTTGTCTTAAGGGGCATAGTCAGACTGATTTGTTTTAGTCTATAGGCTTATGTGTGTGACCTTAACATTATGTTTTTATATGAAATAAAAATAAAGTGTATTAAAGTATCTTACTGCGTCTGACTAAGAACATAATTAAGTAAGCAAAAATCATAAAGCTACATTTAATTAGAAAATAATACATTTTGATGCCTCTGCTGGGCCCTTGAGGTATCTGAGATACTGTGGTGGAAGCTGTGTGAATGAGAAGCTTTTTCATTTCTAAGGAATAATTGACGAAAGAAGCCTGATTTTGGGCCTGTGAGGGTGAAACAGTGTGGTGTTCTGACCTCTCCTTGTGCTCTCCTCACCCACTCCCCTTCCACTGACTGAAAAGATAGTTTAGAGTCTTCAGAAAATTAAGTTTTTCTCTAAATATCTTTCATGTCTGTGTCTTACACAGTAGCTTTGTATTTCTTGAAATACGGTGGTCCTTTAAAAATACCAAGAAACTCCATTTTGCATGACAAATGAAGGACCACTTAATTCTACTTAGTAAATAAAAATGTCTGAACAGCAACGCTGCTTAAGCCACTCACACTCTACAAATAGTCTATGCATGAAGTCAGAAACACAGCTATGTTCACATTTATACTATCAGCCAATAGTTGGCTATGATTCTTGTTCTTTTATAAAACAGAAAACACTTTCCAGACCTCTCTCACCCAAGTAAATATCATCTTCTTTCCTGACCTTCGCTATTCCATACATTTTATATGCTAGAGCCACCTCAAACTGACATTCTACCAGTTCCCTTATCCCTCCTATTATTTGAACATCTGACTTATCACACCTTCCTATCTGACCAACTCTAAATCCCTTCATGACCCTGCTATTCCTTATCTGCTTTCCTTATCCAGATTTCTGCCTCTTCTATTCCCTTTAGATTGTAAGTGGTGAGTTTCCAATCATGTAGGGTGCTTTGGGAAAAAGCCCATGCTACATAGCGTTCTAAGATCAAAACCGGGCCCTTCATCTTTTCTTTTGTAGCTTGTTAATATTTTTTTTTCCTACTTATTATCCCCTGTATAGCGCTGCGGAATATGCTGGTGTGTTAGAAATAATAGTTAATAATAATTATAATAATCAAACATGGGAGTTATGCCTCCTGGAACTCTACATGCTGCATGGTGAAATAATTATAGTTTTTGTTCAGCTTTGCCATAGTGTCAGGGCCCATATAGTTTGAGGGAACAGGTATACCCTAAGGTGAGGGAAGTCTTTTCTAGACTAGTATTTTTCAGCTCCAGTCCTATCACTCTTAAGTTCCACAGTGTAAAATACAACAACTCTAGGCTGAGTAGGCAATATACTAAGACTCGTGGAGGAAGAGATAAAACAGACTCTCATCAGAGAGAGACTGCCACATGCAAGAATCCGAAATAAGAAAGACAGACACTCTAGTTCGAGAGAATAAGAGACAAACTAATACTCACAATACATAAAGTGATAGACTGACACTCATGCAAGGCTGAGCAATATATTGGCACTCATGAAAGAGCGAGAGACTGGCACTCATGAGAATGAGAGTCAGACTCACACTTTAAAAGTGATAGTATCACTCATGAAAGAGCAGTAGACTGTCAATTAGGTGAGAGAGAGCAATGAACGGACATTCACGAGAGTTAGATAGACTGAGACTCATGTGAGAAAAACTAGCAAGAGACAGATATTCACAGATGAGGTGTAATTTATGTCCGGAACTGCAAATATGGAAATGCTCTCTTATTATTCACAACAGAATATTTTCACATGGTATATGCTTAGTCACTGCGTACTCCATTTATTTATAATAGTGATTCATAGGATACTAATGTGTATATTCTAAATAAAACTCAAAAAGTCAATAAATAAATGACAAAAATGTAGGGGAAAAATATCAGTCTCATGGGAACTTGGGAAAATAGCATTCAGAATTCAGCAACTAAACGCTCTCCAAAGCTTTGTTTTTGTTGACCTTGTCGCAGACTTATCTCTTAATATGTTCTGCACAATTTCAGAAGGTCATATGAGGCAAATGTCTTTATCTAGGAGACTGCAGCACGGAAATAGTTTTTATTTTGAGAGCTGAGGAATGTTTATATATATAAATATATAGCTGAGATGGGGGGCATTCCACATTTTTACTGGGCTGTTAAGATAAATTCAGCCCATCATTCAATGTCAGTTATGTTTCTGTATCTCCAGCAAACAGCAGGGTTGCTAGGGAAGCAGTATGGGAGATTGGCATTCCATGGCCATAACATAGAGAGATATTTGGGCATCAAAAACTTCACACTTGTGTAGAGTGTAACAAACTAACATTTTAGCAATTATGTAAGCCATTCCCATACATTTTTATTAAAATCTTACTGTTATGCCCAGTGGGAGCAGTGGACTTATGGAACTGTTTAAATGGTATGGGCCCCTGGACGGCAATGGTTAATACTGCCTAATTCTTCACCTTAATAAAGGATGATGTCATTGGCACATGGAAGTTAAGACTGTTACAGCTATGATGGCATGGAATAGTTAATTATGTCCAATGTCATGTTATAGTACTAAGTTTACCTGGGGAGTTAATAAAACATGTTATGTGGGTTCCTCTGGGAAGGTGGTCCTAGATCATGGTATTGGGTGGCTGGACACAGGAAGATGGGGAATTTTTCCACTATCTTAAAAGGGACAAAGTAGTAGAGGTGAGTGTGGAAGGTCAAGTAGGCAGTCATACATGGTGTATCACCTATTGTACTGACAGGATAAACCCCTGAAAGGCCTGGAACAAAGACGGAATTAGACTAATCAATCAGTTAGACTCCTGGTCTACAGGGGGTGATCAGGTAGGATGACATCATTTGATGGGCAGGTCTACCACGTGCCCCAGGGTATGGACTTTAGGGATTGGCTAGAGTAATGTTTACTGAAGGTTGGGCTTGATATGATGGGATCATGTTATGTATAAATTTGTTGTACCGTGAACAATAAATTAGTTCACAGTTTGTACTTACATAATCTATGTGTGAGTGTCATTCTGGGGAAAGGATAATACTTTGTTGAGATTATTGTTGCTGATCCTGCCTGGGGAAATAGCTACAGCGGGTAACTTCTACAGCTTGTGGTGTTGTTGGTGCTCTTGGTGATCCTTTTATTGACACTGGTCCATATCCTGATAGCAAGGATACAACAGACCTCATGACTATACTGCATAGGATTGATCTTTTCAAGCCCAATCAAGCAGTAGATCATGCTACTTACATTTAGCAGATCCTGCTTGTGTTTAGAGGCTGCCATACCTGCATCCTTTCCTGTTCAGTGCATGAGGGGTGGAGGTAGAGCAGAAAAAAATAGCAATACCCTGCTTCTGTGCCTGTGCATAGGAGGGGTTGGTGTAAAATGCCAAAATTGTAACTCATGCACCATAACCCACCCCATTCCCTGTCAACTGAAAAAAATTGTCAGAGCATGCTCATCGAATGCTCCAGGACAGCATGCAGTGCAGAAGAGACATGTTATGTGGATTTTAGACATGAGTTTGCAAAAATTTCGATTTTCTCTCAAATATTATGCTCATGCATGTGCTATATGTCAAATTACACAACACCGGTAGCAGATAACCTTTTACTTTTAAACTCTGTAGCAGACAAAATAGGAAGAGGTTCTCCTCCACCAATTGATTTCATCTGTTAATTTTATAGACTAGGGAATTGGCGGTAATAACATTTTTAGCCTGGCTATGCTGTTTGCCACACAATGCGAGGCTCTCCCGCCTCTAACATGCGGGCCTCACAATGCGCACCTTCTGCACTCATTGCTAGCCTCTCCCCCAGTCTACTATACGGGCATCGTGATGAGCGCCAATCGACGCACATTGCAGGCCTCGGACAATTTTTTCAAAGTTTTGCCTTTTTCAAAGTTGTGAAAGCAAAAGCCTACGGCCTTCGGTGCTCATCGCGAGCCTCTCAATGATCACCTTTGTCTCTCATTGCAAGCCTTTTTCTAAGTCGTGCAGGCCTCACTCATTGCGCATGTTACCACAACTATTATATGTGATATGTAAAAGATAAAGAGGAGCACAGTGTGGATATAGATAGTGTTTTCCAAACTACTTTATCCATGGAACCCATTTGGGCTCCAAATGTTGTGACAGATCCCCATGACCCAGAGAAAAGTTGTTCCAGACCCCATAGATCCTTAGCTATTTCCATAACCTGCACCTCACAATCTCTCCCCGGGATTCTTTCACCACAAAACTATCAACAGCGAGATATCTTGAGGAACGCAAAATGGAGCACCAGAGACAAATTGGAAAACACAGAGCGAGAGAAATCTTTCCAGCTAACAAGGTTTTAGAGGAGGGCGGCAGTGGAAAGGATGTCACCAAGAAGTGACCTGAGCTATAGCTGGAAGGAATGAGGTGTCCAAATAACTGATCATTGCTTTAGCAAGAACTGGCCTAAAGGTGACATTATTCAATGTGAAATGAGCAAATACTACTTAAACTTAAAATTATTTCAAATTAAAGAGCACTCCTAGAGAAAATTATTTATGTAAAAGTTCTGGAACTTGTCTAGTTTTCCAGTTACTCCTCCATGTTTGTAGAGAGTGGGAGCCACCATTAGAAGCAATATTTCTGTCACTGACACTTAGAATGCTAAGTTGATAGGGTAAAAAGTTCAAGAGCCAATTCCAGAGCCAATCAATCTATACCCACAGTTAAAACTGTGACAGGTACATTCATGTTCAGTGCTGTTCAGCAGCTCACATCAACTAATATACAGAGGAAATAGTGCTAATTATAGGAAAGTGCTAACACTTTTATAAATCTATTTGAACTTCTATAAGTGAACTATTTCATATACTTTTATTTAAGTGAGATGCATCTGAAGTTGAATCCTGCTCTTGTGAGAGACAGTCACATGTAACAGCATATCACCTTGTATTTAAGTGAATGAGAGTTGATTCAAGGACATATATCTGATAAGGGGAGTGGATCTAATCTCCAGTGTGCTACCGGAGCTCTTACACAAAGTGGTCACATTGCAGCTCACTGTATCTGCACTATACAATGTCAAAGACTGTGAACTTTAATTGACAGCAACTAATTATCAGCCTTATTAAATTCCAGCCTCGTAGATAAGGGGTTTCTACTTAAACCCTCCGTGCTGCAAAGTTTGAAAAGTTACAACGATATGAAATTAGTCTACTGTGAGCAACGTGTGAGCTACGCAGCACGGACGTTGTGTCAACACAGAGAAAATCTACATGAGGAGTGACAGCCTGCGAGATGATATCGCAGGCTCCCCCACCTCATCAATTGCTGTGGGGGTCCTGAACGGACCTCTGCGGCAGTCCTACATATAAGCCCTGCAGAGGAGGGTACTCCAACTACCCCCGGCACCTAAAATTAACATTAACCACTTGCTGCAGGGGTTCATAGGGACGCCCAAAGCCCCTCCACATTAACCACATGCAGCGGGGGGTCCCCGATCGGCATAGATCAGGCCCCCACTGTATTTAAAAATGTTAAATTACCCGTCGCGGCTCCCTATTCGTGGCACACTATTAGCCGATCCAGGCTGTGCACCTAAAATTAATTTCCCTCTATGCTGGGAGTCGCCATCGGGACCCCCGAAGTGTGCCGACATTAACCCTTTGCAGCGGGGGTCCCCGATCGGCGCTGATCGTGACCCCGCTGCATTTTTAAATTTCCTGCCTCTTCGGTCCTTAAAGGACCGTAAAGGTCCAGAAAGGACCTGCGCTAAAACAAATTAACCCCTGCCAATTAACTAACTAACCAGGCAACTAAAATTTACCCCATCACTCATGGGGCTCCATATAGAGCCCTATGAGCCCTTTATTAACCCTATAACTCATGGGGCTCTATACAGACTATACAACTTTAAAAGGGGACTGGATTTATTTCTAATTAAAAAGGGAATTCAGGGTTATCCTGGATAATTAGAGAGAGAGTATTGATCCAGGGAGAAATCTGATTGCCAGTATCTGGGGTCAGGAAGGAATTACTATTTTTTCCCTTTGAGACGATTGGCTAAGTTTCACTTTTTTTTTTTCTTTTTGCCTTCCTCTGGATTAATTAATAATTAAAATTAAATAAATAAATGATTAAAATAAAAATAATTGATTAATAATTATTTAACAACTAATTATTTAATAACTAATCCGCATATTGCAGATCAGAGGAGATCTTAAAAGGTTGAACTTGATGGACTGAAAGTCTTTTTTCAACCTTAATTACTATGTAACTATGTAACTATGTAACAAGGGGATACACCCCCACGGGGTGATTGGCTGAAGGCATCTGAGCCTTCTGATTGGCTGTTGTCACTGTCAATTAGACTGCAGCCAATCAGATGGTGCAGATGCCTTCAGCCAATCACCCCATGGGGGTGTATCCCATTGTGATTGGCTGAAAGCAAAAGTGCCTTCTGATTTGTTTAAAAAAGATTGACAGTTCCTTCAGCCAATCAGAATGGCATATAGGGGTGTATACCATCCTGATTGGCTCACACCTTGGTGCATTCTGATTGGCTGAAATGTGATTGACAGCCTTTTCAGCCAATCGGAAGGCGCCATTGCCAATTTCTTACCTTAAGAGGCTCTGGAGGCCTCATTAGGGTTGGGAGCTCCGCGAGTGCGGAGTGACATGGTTAATTAAGGCTTATGGGGGTCTGTATTGACCCCCATGAGTGACAGGGTTAATTAAGGGCTTATGGGGGTCTGTATTGTCCCCCATGAGTGACAGGGTTAATTAAGACTTATGGGGGCCTGTATTGACCCCCATGAGTGACAGGGTAATTAATGCTTATGGGGGTCGGTTTAGAGCCCCATGAGTGATAGGGGTAAATTTTAGTTGCCTGGGGGGGGGGGGTACTTATAGTAAACTCATGGCAGGGGTTAATTTATTTTACAGAGGCGCTAAATTTGAAATTTGAAATGCAGCTGGTGCCGATCGGGGACCCCCACTGCAAGGGGTTAATGTGGGGGGCTGCAGGGGTCCTTATGGACCCCTGCAGCAAGGGGTTAATATTGGGGAGACTTTGGGGATCCCAATGTGGACCCCCATCATAGAGGGGGTTAATTTTTTCGTGCCGTGGCCGGGATAGGTTAATAGGTGTCCCTGGGGCCCTTTAAGGACCTGCGGAGGGTCATTTAATTTTTTTAAATGCAGCAAGGCCTGATCAATACTGATCGGGGCCCCCGCTGCAAGGGGTTAATGTGGGGAGGCTGCAAGGGTCTTTATAGGGACCACTGCAGCATGGGGGTGTTTTGAGAGAGCAAGGGGGAGCATCACACGGCGGTATCGGGCTGCTACAAGGCAGCACGTAGAGGCTTTAAAAAGCCCTTGCTGGCACTTTTTTGTGCCCGTAGGGATTCTTCCGAGGTGCGAGATTCCCCTCATAGATTTAAGGCTGCGTGTGACTCCGTAGCTCTCTCGGAGCCTATTCTCTGTCATTTTTCAGTGTCATCTCACAAAGCAGGCTGCGAGGGACGTATTGGGGAATCGGTCCTCGCAAACAGCAAAAAACTGTCTTTTGCGAGGACCGAGGGAACTACGAGGGCTAATTTAATAAGGCCCTATATGTGTAACTACAGTGCTGAGAGACACCAAGCTGGAATCCAGTAGCAGTAAGGATAAACAAAAGTCAAGGCAGCTGCAGGAGGTACCACAGCGAGTAGCCCACACTGGAAATTATTACTACACTTTTGTTCAAAAATCTTTAGTGACCTTCATCAGATTGTCATCACCATTTTAAAATCTACCACTAAAGGAATTCCTAGCCAGGTCATCATCAGCCTGCCCCCAAGCTTCTTCAACTGTACAAACAGAGCAAGGGTTCACTTTATCCTGTTACTGACACTCCAGGCTCAGATCAAGTCATCATGTATGAGATTACTCCTGTCTGCCTCCGCTAAAGCTGCCAGAGCAGGTGTGTGTTCCTACCCAGACCCATGATGCCCATGCCTAGGGTAGCATAATTTAAGGGAGCAGCAGTGCAGTATATGGAAATATCCATCTATATGCACAAACATGTCTATATGCAGTGATGTTAATATATGTAAGTGTACCTGACACTTTCTTTCATACCATATACATAGAAATAAACACATAAACATATGGTTTCAGATATAAAAAGGTTAAAAGAAGCTACAAGTGGGGCAGGGGGGCACACATATCTGAATGGCTCAGGGCAGCAAAAAACCTAAGCCATTTAATTATTAAATACTTACATTTATAATAGATTTCTACATAGTGTGCATTCTCACTATGTGTACTGAACATATAAATAAATTGCTTAATATGTTTAAATATATGGTTATACAGTATGTACATAAACACTGCATGTGTGTACAATGCACAGACCTCTATTTCTATACATTGCCCACATGCAGCCCTTCATTTTTATAAACAGTATGTAATATTCATATGTATATACATAAGTAATATAAATATATATATATACATATATACACATGCAATTTTTATAATCACAATGTAAAGCTGTATTGCTCATTTAATATAGAGTAATAAACTAACTTATGCTGATATATTGGAACAGCTAACCATAGGAGAGGGATGTGGAAAATGTGCATGTGGTGAAAAGGGTCAGGGGCCCTGGCTGTTACAATTGTACTAGGCCTCAACATTTCTAACGGCGTGGTATAAGAGCAGAGCCATAAAAAAAAGTAGCCAAGGTCATGGAGCCAGAGCAACAATGAAGTCCAAAACCAGAGATCAGAAAGCAAGGAGGTCAAAAAGGCTAAGGTCACAATGCTTAGAAATATTACAAGGCACAACAACTGAGCACTGCTCATCTGAAACTGAGGGTTTAAATAAACACTAAAATTGATATACATGCAGTGTTATACTGGCAACTAGGTGTGGAACTACCGGTGGTGCAGGGGGTGCAATGCACCGGGGTTCAGCTCTGGAAGAAAGGGGGCGGGGCAGTGTTGTCTTAAAACAAATATACAGTATATATTTTTTTATTTACATTTTTTGTGTAGTGTAGTGAGGCCCCCTGGGCTCCCCACAAACTCAGCCCAACCAACCAAGCCCCCCTTGGGCCCCCTCAACCACACACAGCCCCCTCAGAGTGGTATGAACGGTGCTCGCACATGCACACGCAAGCTTCTTTAAACTTCACAGAGGCAGACAGGAGGTAAGTGGGAACAATGAGGGAGTTAATAGAGGCGCCCATAATTTTGTTTTTGCACCAGGGCCCTCCACTCACTAGCTCCACCACTGCCTGCAACAGCATACAATCATATTAAATACATCATATACAAATACAGTCTGACTGACTGTTTAGCCGGCTCTTGAACCTTTAACCCAATTAGCTCACAGAGCTCAGTTTTAGTGACAAATCTTGACCTGAAATAGCAGCTTTCCCTCTCCGCAAACATATAACTGGCAAACTAGACAGGTTTGATAACTTTTATAAAGACAGTTAATCTTCTCTAAGAGTGATCTTTAATATAAACAGAGCTGCCATCACAATCTACCCAGACATCTTATTAGGCAAAGTTGGGACTTTGATAAAACCACAGGAGACAAATAAAGTTTAATGCATATTTTGCAAGTCCTACTTCCTGTCACGGTGCCATCCGACTGTATCAGTAAATATTCATTGAATTATTAGCAGCTCCTCTTATGTAAGAAGGTTACTTCCGCACAGATGTTTCTCGTAGTACCACCACCATTTGAGTCAGAGCAATTTTTTAACTAGACGTTCCTTTCTCTGAGCCCACAAACTAAGACGAGAGATGCTTCTGACAGAATAAATTAGTATCTGTTTTTTATCAGTAATATAAGCTCTGAGGCTTGCAAGAGATCATGCAAAGCACTACTTCCCTTTCTACTTGTTTTCTTGGTTATATAAATAGATAAAAAGTAAATGTTGCTGACATTTGCTGAGCATTCTGCCATCTTGTTATGCAAGAGACAAAAACATTTCCTCAGCTTGAAACAAAATGGCTGCTTTTTATGGCCAATGTGTGTTCTATATAATTTGTAACTTAACATTAAAGGATTGTAGAAAGCATTTTGTTTTCTCTGTTGCCTCTGAAAAGGGGGACTTGATAATGATTCTGAGTGTCTTTCTTTTTTTTTTTTTTATTAAGTCATAGAGCAGAATAAAGTGCAGTGCCTTGGGGATTGTTCTTGTCAGTTAGTGTGCAGTAATATAGTAATACTTGTCTGCCAATGTGATCTATAGATATAAGTACTCGTTACAATCCCTGTTAGTACCAGTTTTTAATATGGTGTTTTGAATAACAAAACGTAATTTTGGACAAATGTAAATGCATTATAATTCTTTACTTTTATATGGAATTATTCTTTACTACAGGCCTCCATTTCTTTGCTAAGCCTTTTTCTGCCTCAACAGTCTGTGTCCTTTAATACTAAAGAGTATACAATTAGACACAATTAATCCACTGACATTTGTATATGCCAAATTCCCACTGTTCAGATACAAGCTTTTATGTATCTTCTCAATTTAGGGCCATATTCAATTTCAGCCTCGTAAGTCCAACGTGTAACACGTAAGGGCTGCATGCTTCAAATTTGGCAGACTTACGTTGCTATTAAATTAGATAGGGCTGTGAGCTATGAGCGAGAGACACTATCTCGTAAACCAGTTCGCCGCCATCGGACTTGCGTGTGCAAATGCAGACAATTAATCAATCTCGTAGTTACAGGTTCGGATGGAGCCAATGGAAAAAGAGCTCGTAAGCGTTACGTCACTGAAAAAGGAAAGGGTAGATTTCAAAAGTCCTACGTGCTCCAAATCCAGTTTGCGGTCGGACCCACAGTTCAGATATAATGCAATATTATTAAATCAGTAAATATGATATTCTATTACATGCAAGTTACAGTATATGTCGTAACACATTGATTGCAGGGATCGATGTAACACAAAATATAATCATTAAATAAAGTATTTTTTCTGAGACCTAACATCACTTTCCCTTATAATACATATATATATTAGAGTGATTTTATTTACTTTACAAGTGCTATGTATTGTATTTTACCACCTTTGCCGGATGCGCTAGAGTACATGTTGGCCAATATTTTTTTTTTACAATTTAAATACATGGAGCTTGATTCAATTAGAAGCCCACATCTCGCAGTATATAGCCCGTATGTCTGCGGCCCTCCTGCATGCTTGCAGTCTGCTACAATTCCGGTGCTATTCAATTGAACCAGCCTGAAAGTTACGGGGCCAAAGCCGAAACTGTAAACCATATACTCGTCCCTAGCAGTTCAGGGCAGGAATATAGTTACATAGTTACATAGTAATTAAGGTTGAAAAAAGACTTTCAGTCCATCAAGTAAACCTATTAAGATCTCCTCTGATCTGCAATATGTGGATTAGTTATTTATTGATTAATTAGTTGTTAATTAATTGTTAATTAATTATTAATCAACTATTTATTTATTTATTTTAATTATGAATTAAAAGGCAAACAGAAAAAAAAGTAAAACTAAGCCAATTGTCTCAAAGGAAAAAAAAATCCTTCCTGACCCCGGATACTGGCGATAGGATTTCTCCCTGAATCAATACTCTCTCTCTAATTATCCAGGATAGCCCTGAATTCCCTTTTAAATTAGAAATAAATCCAGTCCTCTTTTAAAGTTATCTATCGAATCCGCTGTCACCACCTCCTCTGGTAGAGAATTCCACAGATTAACCACCCTTACTGTGAAGAACCCTTTTCTTTCTTTAAGGTGGAATCTTTTTACTTCTAACCTTGGAGCTGCTGCTTGGCTTTGAGCACTGTTACTTCCTAGGTGGTTGTCCACAAGCACTCCCAAATCCCTTTCAATATCTGATACCCCTATATTTGCTCCATTAAGATTATAAATTGCATGGCTATTTTTCCTTCCCAGATGCATAACTTTACATTTATTCATATTAAATCTCAACTGCCATTTAGAAGCCCATTCCTCAATTTTATATAAATCCCTTTGAAGGGAAAGCACATCATTATTTGATTTAATTACCTTGCACAACTTTGTGTCATCAGCGAAAATGGAGACACTACTTTCCAGTCCCACCTCTAAGTCATTAATAAATATGTTAAAAAGGAGAGGACCTAATACTGAACCCTGAGGAACCCCACTTACCACATTAGTCCAATTGGAGTATGTTCCATTTACAACAACCCTTTGCTTCCTGTCTTTTAGCCAGCTCTCAATCCATGAGCAGATGTTTACTGCAATTCCTGTATCAGTTAGTTTGCACAACAGTCTCCCATGTTGTACTGCATCAAAAGCCTTTGCAAAATCCAAATAGACTACATCCACTGAGTTGCCTTGATCCAGGTTCATACTAACCTCCTCATAGAAATTAATTAGATTTGTTTGACATGACCTATCCCTCATAATCCTGTTCAAATAGACATAGTCTTAAGCAAGTCAATAACCACCCATTTCGAAACAGTCAATAGAAGATTAGATCGTCATCATGATGTCAGTAAAACATAGAGGTTACATGTCAATCAATTGGCTTTTAGGGGTTCGATATGCGATCGGACTTGCAAAATCCAAAATAATAACAATGAGTGCTGATACTGTTCTAGTCCATGTGGGTGACCACCATTGGTCTTGTAGTTTTTAAATTGAACCTCTAGAGCTCTCCTTGTTGAATGAAACATGAGTGGGCATGTGATAAAAAATTATCTGAATCAACCAATGTGGGAGCTACCAGTGGTGGAGGTGGTGCAATGTACACGGGCCTTCTTCTGGGGGCAAGGGCAATGCTCTATCATTTATTTTTCATTTAAGTTTTTATCTTTAGAGCATTTCTTCTGAAGTAGTGGCAGGGAGGAGCAGTTAAGCACACTGCGGATGTGCATCAGGGCAGAGGTGAGAGAGCAAGAGCTGGATGACTGCAAAGTACAGGGGGCTGAGTTCTGTGAGGTGGATACTGAGAGGGGTTTAGTGCTGTGTGGGAATGGATGCTGAGAGGGAATGGCTGCTGAGAGGACTGGGTGCTATGTAGGGATGGCTGCTGAGAGGGACTGGCTGCTAAGTAGAGATAGTATATGTATGTATGCGTATATATGTGTACTTCACATAGGCAGGAGGTAAGGGATGGCGAACAGCTATGGAAAGAGGTCTTGGTGGAGCAGCTATGGGCAACGGTCTTATGGGAAGTGGTTTTAGGGAGGGGAGCTGTTATGGTAAGGGGACTTGAGGAGCGCACTGAGTGAGTAGGTAGCATGGTGGTGGGAGGCTCAGCGCAAAATATTTGTCTTTTTTTTTTTTTTTGCACCAGGGCCCTCCATTCTCTAGGTCCTCCACTGGAATCAACAAATGAGTTAACAAATCTCCTTTCCTCATCCTTCCACTCCAAGCCAGCACAAAGTGTGGAAAGCACAAATATGGAATCATCCCTCAGGCACAAGCAAAATATGATAAAATAAGACTCTCCCTAAAATGTTTTTAAACATACAGTTTATGGAGTTGAAAATGTTGTTAGTTACATAGAATCATATACCCATAAATAAAATATAAAATATGCAACCATATAACATTTTAATCCAAACTTTACATAGTAATTGAGGTTCAAAATAAATTGGTCCATTAATTATTATTATTATTATCTTTATTTATATCGTGCCAACATATTCCGTAGCGCTGTTCAGGGGGTTAGTACATGGCAAAAAACAAACTTAACACCTTAAAGAATGGAGGGCCCTGTTTTTGAGCATATAATCAAATGTACATAGTGCTTGTTTCCAAGACACGGACACACAATTGAATACTCGCAAACTTACAATCTAAGGGTAAGCTCAACATTTTTAGTTCTCCTCTGTTCCTTGTATTGTGCATTAAAACACATTGATACATTGATACATTCCCAATTGTCTCATTAGGTGTAAAATTATTCCTGATCCCCCCAAAAATATAGATCTTTCTGACTCACCTGTGCATATCCTGTGACCTTAATCATGACCCGTTTGTTTATATACTGGAGTGTAGTTGTTGGCCTTATTTATTAAAAGGCCACTGCATTTCAAGAAAAAAAGTCAGTCCCCTTCTGTATCACTACCTTATCATGGTGAAGGGGCTTGTGTACTTCAATCAGGTTGTGAGCTGTGAGCCATACCATGTAGGGTTACCCGAGATAGGCAAATAATAGCAGAGAGGTCAGACAAATCACAGTCCACTGGAGAATTAACTGGCAACCCACTCCAGTGTCTTTAACATGAAAACCTTATCGATAAGCACAACCAGAGACATAACTATTTGTGCCTGATGTGCTACGGATCATAAGGTCACGGAGAGTCGGACACGGCTGAATGAGACAACAAAAACATTTCACGTATGTGCCAAACTAACAATATTAATAGCTGTGTAAACTGTGGACAAACTACATTTTGTAGACTGTTTATGAGTATAGGAATCCATTTTGTGTTTGGTACATCACTTAAGTGTGTATGTTTTGGCTATGAGTGAAGAGAGGAATGGGGAAGGAGGGAAGAAGGAGCCATTGCTAAGATTATTGGATAAGATTAAAAATGACACCACACTCCTCCCCTCACTGGTCCAGAGCAGGCTGCCTGTTTTAGGAAATGCAACCATATCTCCAGACATATAAGCACCCCTCTCACACACACAACTTCAACCAATGTATTATGGATTCCACCAGGGCCCAACAGGAGCACCAAACTTATTTTTTCCATTTAAAAACTATCTGTATGATTTTGTTTCTGGTTAATTTTGCTCTTAGTTAAACTGGAAGTTTCCAAAACATATATATTTTTTCTATGTGCAACGATAAGTCTGAATTATTTTAAAGCACATTATTATTAGTTTCCCCGCCAGGGTGAAGTCTATAAGGAAACACTAAATATTAATGTTTAAATAATGGAAACTATTTGTACACATTGTTATTGTGCCGCTGAAGTATGCTTGGAATGGGGCATGTATGTGTTTCTTAGTAGCCTGTAATAATATGGAATTGGATGTGTTTCTAACCTATGTGTCTCACACTGGTATCCTGCCACTACCCTTATATGGCCAGCTCTGAGCCGCTGCTCTATAATGGAGTCCTGCCAGGATAGGCTGCTCAATGACTCACTTGTTAGAAAAAGGCCAGACCTCTGAAGTTGTCCCCGGGAATTTTAGAAATGCTCCAGTATTTATTAGTATGTAAAGGATAAGTCAATAGCTTCATAACAGGACGGGCTGTAGAGGTAGGGAAGGAGCAGTGTTATGCCAAAAGTAACATATTTAATTGACATATTGGGGTTAAAGGTATATGGAAGTTTCCTGAAATATGAATGCATCTGATAAAGGAGAATCAGTAGTGTATGAAAACATTTTTGTGCAACAATAACAAAAATAAACATTAATAAACATACTCTAAAGTTTGCATATTTTCTTCAGTTTTCTGTCAGTTGATTTTGAGATGGAAACTCCCTGAAAATCCAAGCTAAAGTTACCATAAAAATCATAATTAGTTGTGGACAATCAGAGGAAGCTAAAACATTGTTGCAATGTCTGGGGATTCAGTCTGTGCAGTCTTTTGTTCTCATCACACACCTATTGTTTCTCCCTGCTATTTGCTAGAAAATTGGTTTAGGGTTTCAAAAACATTCTTGAATGCAGTGTTTCTATTGGCTAGTATCAGGTGCCTAGATTGGCACATCTGGGGGGTGTAAAAACAAACCTAACTAGGAAACCATTTTTTTTTTAAATAAAATAAATCTGTGTGAATTAATCAATGTAATGTCTGTTTCTGATATAAGCAGCATGTGTTAGACTAGAAAAAGTTACACACAGGGAAACTTCCAGATACCTTTTAAAAAAGATTTAATATCCCCTCAACCTACTTTCTGGTTTGCCTATTTAATAATAAAGTGAAAATATGGCATAATTAAAAACTATAAAGTACTTTATCGATTAAATATTTGTTTACAAAATTGTACTTTTCTTACAGTAAACTAACATTGCAATATTTAGCTGTCAGTCAGTCTTTCTGATTCACCCATAAACAAACATTAAACTTTGTTTGTCAGTGAGAGGTCATTGTATTAATCAGTGATTAGCCACTGAGGGGTTGGAGTTGCCTGCACAAAAAAAAGGTTAAACATGCTTAGATCTAGGTGCTATATATATATATATATATATATATATATATATATATATATATATATATATATTGTTATTTAGTCGTTCGGTCGTGACCGACTCTCCGTGACTCTATGGGCCACACCCTGCCAGTTGTATCTCTCAGTCACTGCCCCTCTAAGCTCCATCAAGTTCATGTTCATTGCTTCAGTGGCTTCATCTATCCATCTCTGCCTCTGGCGTCCCCTTCTTCTTGTGCCTTCAATCTTTCCCAGCATCAAAGTCTTTTCTAGGGAATCCTGGCATCTGATGATATGGCCAAAATATTTGAGCTTCAGTCTCATGATCATGCCTTCTAGTGAACAGTTTGTCTTGATATCCTGAAGTATTGATTTATTGGATTTTCTTGCAGTCCAAGGGATTCTAAGTCTTCTCCAACACCACAATCCAAAGGAGTTAATTCTACTGCACTCAGACTTCTTTATGGTCCAGCTCTCACATCTGTATGTTGCTACTAGGAAAACCATAGTTCGAACTATGCAGACCTTTGTTGATAGTTTAATATCTTTACTTTTTACTAGCTTGTCCAAGCTTGTCATAGCTTCCCTCCCCAGAAGCAAACGTCTTTTAATTTCATGACTTCATTCACCATCTGCAGAGATATTGGATCCAAGGAAAATAAAATCTGTCACTGCCGCCACTTCTTCCCCATCTATTTGCCAGGGAGTGAGATTGCCGTTTGCCGTGATCTTCATCTTTTTAACATTGAGCAGCAGGCCATCTTTTGCACTCTCTTCTTTTACCCTCATTAATAAGTCCTTTAGTTCCTTCTCACTTTCAGCCATCAGAGTAGTATCATCGGCGTATCTGAGGTTGTTGATATTCCTTCCAGCAATATTGATTCCGGCTTTGGATTCATCCAGTCCAGCCATACGCATGATGTACTCTGCATATAAGTTGAATAAATAAGGTGACAATATACAACTTTGTCGCACTCCTTTTCTGATCTTGAACCATTCTGTAGTCCCATGTTAGGTTCTGACTGTGGCTTCTTGGTTGACATACAGATGATCTGGTACTCCCATCTCTTTAAGGACATGCCACATTTTGCTGTGATCCACACAGTCAAAGGCTTTAGAATAGTCTATGAAGCAGAAGTAAATGTTTTTTTGGAACTCTCCTGCTTTCTCTATTATCCAGCAGACATTGGCAATTTAATTTCTTGTGCCTCTTCCTCGGCAGAACCCGGCTTGCACATCTGGTAGTTCCTGGTCCATATATTATTGGAGTTGAGTTTGTAGAATCTTAAGCATTACCATGCTAGCATGTGAAATTAGTGCAATTGTTCAATAATTGTGGCACTCTTTGGCACTGCCTTTTTTTGGGATTGGCATGCAGACTGTCCTTTTGTAGTCTATTGGCCATTGTTGAGTTTTCCAAATGTGTTGGCATAAGACAAGTAACACTTTCACAGCATCATCCTGTAGAATTTTGAATAGTTCAATTGGGATTCCATCACCTCCTGCAGCCTTATTATCAGTAAGACAGTAAGGGCCCATCTCACTTTGCTCTCCAAGATGTCTGGCTCGAGCTCATTGGACAAATTATTGAGGTTATCACTGCTGTTAATCTGCTTCCAGTATATATCTTCAGTGTATTCGTGCCACCTCTTCCTTATCTGATCTTCTTCTGTTAAGTCCCGTTTTTACCTTTTATCACTCCCACTTTTGCATGAAAGGTGCCTTTTAGATTCCCAAATTTCCTGAAGAGATCTCTTTATTTATCCTATCTGTTATCTTTTTCAATCTCTTTACATTGCCCATTGTAGATTCTCTCCTTGTCTCTTCTTGCTATCCTCTGGAATTCTGCATTTAGTTGGACAAATCTTTTCTTATCTCCACTACCTTGCGCTTTCCTTCTTTCCTGGGCTACTTTCAAAGTCTCCTCCTATAGCCAGTTTGCCTTGTTACTTTTCTTTCATTTAGGGATATTCTTTGTTGCTGTTTCCTGGATAATGTTGCAAACTTCGGTCCAAAGTTCTTCAGGCATTCTAACTTCCATGTCTAGTCCCTTAAATGTATTCTTTACTTCCACTGCATATTCACAAGGGATATTATTTATTTTGTATATACTTGGTCTGATGGTTTTCCCTCATTTTTTTCAGTTTAATTTTCAACTTTAGCCAAAAAAGAGAAAGTTTGGTGGCTCTAGGTGTAACTTTTATAATGACCTGTTCATAGGGTGCCACTAAGGGTAAATAACATATATTCAATAACTTATAGAGACAGAAAGTACCCTTTAATAGTGCATACCTACTAATCCCAAATTTGTATAGACTTACAGTGGATATAAAAAGTCTACACACCCCTGTTAAAATGTCAGGTTTCTGTGCTGGAAAAAAATGAGACAAAGATAAATAATTTCAGAACGTTTTCCACCTTTAATGTGACCTATAAACTGTACAACTCAATTGAAAAACAAACTGAAATCTTTTAGGTAGAGGGAAGAAAAAAACGGAAAAAAAATATATATATTTGCATAAGTATGCACACCCTTAAACTAATACTTTGTTGAATCACCTTTTGATTTTATTACAGCACTCAGTCTTTTTGGGTATGAGTCTATAAGCATGGCACATTTTGACTTGGCAAGATTTGCCCACTCTTCTTTGCAAAAACACTCCAAATCTGTCAGATTGCGAGGGCATCTCCTGTGCACAGCCCTCTTCAGATCACCCCACAGATTTTCAATCGGATTCAGGTCTGGGCTCTGGCTGGGCCATTCCAAAACTTTAATCTTCTTCTGGTGAAGCCATTCCTTTGTTGATTTGGATGTATGCTTTGGGTCTTTGTCATGCTGAAAGATGAAGTTCGTCTTCATGTTGGAACTGTTCATAATTCCCTCTATCTTAACTAAGGCCCCAGTTCCAGCTGAAGAAAAACAGCCCCAAAGCATGATGCTGCCACCACCATGCTTCACTGTGGGTATGGTGTTCTTTTGGTGATGTGCAGTGTTGTTTTTGCGCCAAACATATCTTTTGGAATTATGGCCAAAAAGTTCAACCTTGGTTTCATCAGACCATAACACCTTTTCCCTCATGCTTTTGGGAGACTTCAGATGTGTTTTTGCAAAATGTAGCCTTGCTTGGATGTTTTTTTTCATAAGAAATGGCTTTCGTCTTGCCACTCTACCCCATAGCCCAGACATATGAAGAATACGGGAGATTGTTGTCACATGTACCACACAGCCAGTACTTGCCAGATATTCCTGCAGCTCCTTTAATGCTGCTGTAGGCCTCTTGGTAGCCTCCCCGACCAGTTTTCTTCTCGTCTTTTCATCAATTTTGAAGGAAGCTCCAGTTCTTGGTAATGTCACTGTTGTGCCATATTTTCGCCACTTGATGATGACTGTCTTCACTGTGTTCCATGGTCTCTCTAATGCCTTGGAAATTCTTTTGTACCCTTCTCCTGACTGATACCTTTTAACAATGAGATCCCTCTGATGCTTTGGAAGCTCTCTGTGGACCATGGCTTTTGCTGTGGTATGCGACTAAGAAAATGTCAGGAAAGACCAACTAGAGCAGCTGAACTTTATGTGGGGTTAATCAGAGGCACTTTAAGTGATGGTAGGTGTATGCTGACTCCTATTTAACACAATTTGGAATGTGATTGCTTAATTCTGAACACAGCTACATCCCCAGTTATAAGAGGGTGTGCAGACTTATGCAACCCCATTATTTTTATTTTTATTCCCTCCAGTTAAAAGATTCCAGTTTGTTTTTCAATTGAGTTGTACAGTTTATAGGTCACATTAAAGGTGGAAAAAGTTCTGAAATGATTTATATTTGTCTCATTTTTTTACAGCACAGAAACCTGATATTTTTCAGGGGTGTGTAGACTTTTTATATCCACTGTACATATATATATATAAAACTTAACTTTTAATAACTGCTATTAAAAACATTTAGACGCAGCAAAATAGAACAGTACTAGTATAGATATTATTTATAAGGTGCATTTTTATACTAAGTGCCTTCAGGGAATGCCAATATGGCAATAGAAGAAGTAAAAAAAGTGTCAGTGCTTTAATACAATAAGTGCCAGTGCTTTATTATAGAACTTGAATATTCAATTGCATTCAATATCTTGCTTGATTGAATCCACAAAAAGTGCCAGTGCTATCTCAGATTTGTAATAAATCTAAAAGGGTCTGTGTGCTGTTTATAATTTTACCAAGATCACTATATAATATAAATCAATGTTTGTTGAGGTTTCTTAGTGCTGGATAATTAATAAACTTCTTCTAAAAAAATGAATCTCTATATTTAGTATATATTGGTATAGTCTTATATCCCTGAGATGTGGCACAACTCAATTTTCTTAGATTTCAATTTCCCAATATCATTCTTTTATATGCTCCTATATTTGCTTGCCCTAATATCTATACACTTCAAGTTCATTCTTATTATTAGAACCTGTTCATTAGTGCTAGCTTACTCCTATTCTTAGCTTGCTCATATTCTTAGTGCTAGCTTGCTCATATTCTAGTTGCAATGGATTGACTCCATCTTTGAATTATTAGTTTTTTCAACTACATAAATTAAATTATTTAGCCCAAACAGCACTTTAATTGAGTCAAATATTGGACGGACTCTACACTAAGATTTTTAGCTTTTTTATGACAACACAGACCCTTTTAGATAGCACTGGCACTTTTTGTGGATTCAATCAAGCAAGATATTGAATGCAATTGAATATTCAAGTTCTATATTAAAGCACTGGCACTTATTGTATTAAAGCACTGACACTTTTTTTACTTCTTCTATTGCCATATTGGCATTCCCTGAAGGCACTTAATATAAAAATGCACCTTATAAATAATATCTATACTAGTACTGTTCTATTTTGCTGCATATAAAAGTTTTAAATAGCAGTTATTAAAAGTTAAGTTTTATATATATATATGTAAGTCTATACAAATTTGGGATTAGTAGGTGTGCACTATTAAAGGGTACTTTCTGTCTACTTTCAGTTATTGAATCATTTTCAACTTTACAATAAGAAGCTCATGGTCCAGGTCTTGTTTTTGCTGACTGTATAGAACTCCTCCAAAGTATATAGTCAATCTGATTTCTATGTTGTCCATCCGGTGATGTCCATGAGTAGAGTCGTCTCGGAGGCTGTTGAAAGAGGGTGTTTGCTATGACAAGAGAATTATCTTGACAGAATTCTACTAATCTCTGACCTGCTTCATTTTGTATTCCAAGGACAAATTTGCCAGTTACTCCAAGTGTATTTTGGTTCCCTACTTTAGCATTCCAATCTCCTATGATGATAGTACAATATTTTCTTGGTGTTATATCTATAACGTCTTAAATTGAATGTCTTTGTAGAACTGGACAACTTGAGTTTCTTCAGCATCAGTGGCTGGAGCATAGACTTGGATCACTGTGATATTAAATGGCTTGCCTTGAATTCGAATTGAAATCATTCTGTCATTTATTAGGTTGTAACTCAGCACTGCTTTGGCCACTCTTTGATTGACTAGCATGCCTACTCCATTTCTTCTGTGGTATTCTTGACCACAGTAGAAGATCTGGTGGTTGTCTGATTTGAAATGTCCCATTCCAGTCCATTTAAGTTCACCAATTCCTAGGATTTCAATGTTTAACCTTGTCATTTAGTTATTGACCACATCTAGTTTGGGTTTGTTCATAGTTCTAACATTCCAGGTTCCTATTCTGAATTGGTCTTTGCAGCAACATACTTTACTTTCCCTTTCAGACACATCCACAGCTGGGTGTCCTTACGGCTTTGGCACAACCACTTAATTTGATCTGGTGTTTCTTGTACTTGCCCTCTTCTCTTCCTGAGTAATGTGGTAGGCACCTTTTGACCGGAGGGGCTCATCCTCTGGTGCCATATCGTTATGTCTCTGGTTGTGCCTGTCCATAAAGTTTTCTTAGCAAAGATACTGGAGTGGGTTGACAGTTCCTTCTCCATTGTACCATATCTATGTGTAAATATATATATATATATATATATATATATATATATATATATATACAGTATCTCACAAAAGTGAATACACACCTCACAATTGTGTAAATATTTTATTATATATTTTCATGTGACAACACTGAAGAAATATAACACTCTGCTACAATGTAAAGTAGTAAGTGTACAGCCTGTATAACAGTGTAAATTTGCTGTCCCCTCAAAATAACTCAGCACACAGCCATTAATGTCTAAACTGTTGGCAACAAAAGTGAGTACACCCCTAAGTGGAAATGTCCAAATTGGGCTTAAAGTGTCAATATTTTGCCATTATTTTCCAGCACTGCCATAACCCTCATGGGCATGGAGTTCACCAGAGCTTCACAGGTTGCCGCTGGAGTCCTCTTCCACTCCTCCATGATGACATCACAGAGCTGGTGGATGTTAGAGACCTTGCACTCCCCCACCTTCCATTTGAGGATGCCCCACAGATGCTCAATATGGTTTTGGTCTGGTGACATGCTTGGCTAGTCCATCACCTTTACCTTCAACTTCTTTAGCAAGGCAGTGGTCGTCTTGGAGGTGTGCTTGGGGTCGTTATCATGTTGGAATACTGCCCAGCAGCCCAGTCTCCGAAGGGAGGGGATCATGCTCTGCTTCAGTATGTCACAGTACATGTTGGCATTCATGGTTCCCGCAATGAACTGTAGCCCCCCAGTGCCAGCAACACTCATGCAGGCCCAGACCAAACATATATACACATATGTCTATATGTGTATTTGTGATTAGCTATAGTTTTAAATGATACCTTATTTGGAAACTGTTCTGTTTAATATTATTGTGTTGTCCATCTTCTTTTTACTGTGTTCGTTCCGCCTACTATGCTTTGTTTATGTTAGTTCTAACAGTCTAATTTTTGTCACACATTTTAATATCATGGGTGAGTCCCTACTCTATCTTGGGTGTACACACTCTAAATATCCTACAAACTGGAATGGTACTTTGTGCTTCCACTTTATCTTATTAGCTCTTTCTGACGCTTCCTCAGGAGGGTGTGCAAATGATTGAGCTTTTCATTAGTCCTCATGAAAACACTGATATTTTTAGCTTCCACATCCCTGTTAAGCAGACAGAAGCTTCCACTGCAAAGTCGACTCTCACCTCAAAATGTAGGTCATCAGAAACCAAAATGGTAGATTCCATGAAGCATAATTCCATTAAAAATGTCATAAATTAAATGTTGTATTGTTTTTTTTTTAGATTTGATTGCTGCAACAAAATACAATATTGTTTTCCTCCCATGTGCTATTTTAGTCAGTCTTAAAATAAGTGTTGTAATTTGGGACAAACTTCACAAGTATGGAGCAAACTAATAAATGTAGCATTTATGCAAATTACAAGCATAAAAGTATTTTTAATAGACTCTGCTTGTTGGCTTGGAGCCTTAGGCTGGCAGTCATTCTACTGAAGATGAGTAGTAGGGTTTCAAAACAAAACCATTATCCTAATTATGATCAGTTGATAATGAAATCCAAGCTGTCCAAATATTCCTCCCTGTGAAACACATTTAGATCCAGCACTCACAGAATTCCACTGAATTTCACGGTCATGGTGAATTTAATCAGCACTCACTGAATGTTACTCGTCTCAGTGTTTTGGAGTATTGTTATTTCATTTTCTGCATTCTGGATCTCATTAGTCTACTGGCTCTACACCCACTAGAACACAGAGATTGGACGGCACCCAAAGTGTTATTGTTAAAAGAGAATCTCTCAGTGTTGATTCAGAGAATAGCAGGTATTTCATAACCGTGGTCAGACACAGAGCATGACACCAGAGTTAGATGACATAATCTCATGAACATTATAAATTGTAGATTACATAAAACAGCCATAATGAAGAGATATTGTGGAAACTGAAAAAACTTTCTTGTCATTTTTAACATATATAAAACTTTCTTTTCAAGTATATTTAGATTATGTTGTCCAGATATTCACTTCACCCCCAGGTCTTTGTTTATGGTAATATTCAAGTGGACTCTTAACTGAAGTTTATTAGACCAATTATCACTAAATGCATGGCGTACATACAGGTCTCACATCAAAGATTGAAATATAAAGTACACATAGAGGTCCATTCCTATGTAATTTTATGGGGCATATATGCTAAGATTTGACATCTCCAAGAGTTGGCCAACTCTTCACCCAGTAGTAGATATATAGGCATTTATTAGTTGCTCTTGTTTAGTCGTTCAGTTGGTTCCTACTCTCAGTGACCTTATGGACCACAGCACACAGACACATCTTGTGTCTGGTTGTGCTTATCCATACTTTTTTCAAGGAAAAGATACTCAAGGGGGTTGCCAGTTACCTCTCCATTAGACCACAATTTGTCTGACCTCTCTGCTACGACCTGCCCATCTTGGGTGACCCTACATGGTATAGTTCACAGCTTCACCAAGATACACAGGCCCCTTCACCACAACAAGGTAGCCATCCAGACGGGGTTTTTATTTGTACATTCTGTCATAAAGGGAGCCATTGGCTTATATTCCTTAAAAGACCACTGAGGGCATTTGATAGAGGAACTGAAACGTGCGTGGCAAAAGTGTTACCTTTTTTAAATGGCAGCGAAATTAATGGAATTATAGTAATTTAAGTTTGGGTTTTAAATGTGTGTGCATCCCTCCCTGTATATATAATGAAGCTGCACCAAAATGGTAATTAGAACTTGCTGTGCATGGTTGTCTAATGTTTGCACTCAATGTGAGTCACCTGCACTAATAACTAATAACTAATTAAATATATGTACTTGCTCAGTATGCTATTTAACATATTGTATTAGTTCACAGGAAAAAATAAACAAGTAACAGGCATACACTGTGGACTATGCACTGCATTTATAGTCACAGACACTTATTAATCTTAAAAATATCTTACTTTACATCAGTTCCGCCCCTTGCAAATCACATTAATCATCAAATGTTCTCCAAGCATCAAGGAATCTACTAGCATCATGGGATCTCCGTAATGCTAGAGTTCCATAAAAATCAAGGAGTCTTCAGTAATGAAGGAATACCTGTAATCATGGGCAATCAAGCATTAGGTTGACGCTAATCATTAAGGTTTTGCAGGGCTCACTGTATGTTAATGGTTCTCCACTAACCTAGTGTTCCTAAACTGCTATGAGCTCCCCAAGCTAAAATTAATTTCATCCATCACTTTTTCCTAGAATACAAGTGTGCCTTAATCATCAAGGGTGCCACAAGAAAAAGACTTCCCCATTCATCAACGACTCCTCAAGTTTCATGAATTCCCTGCTCCATAAAAATAAGTTTTTCTGTAATCAAGGGGTACTCCTGCATCAATTATTCCTCATTAATTAAGGGTTCTCCAAACGTCAATGTTCTCCAAGCATCAATAGCTCTCTATGCATAACATTTTCTCCATATTGCAGGAATGGTCTCATCTCAACAATACATTAAGGTTTACAGAAACTTAAAGAGTTCTCCAAAAATGAAGGGTTGTCTCTGTATCCATGGTTCCACAAATATCAATAAGTGTTGCCACAAGCACCAATGGCTCTACAAGCTTAAAAGGGTTTCCAAAAAGGAATAGCTATTCAAATATTAATGGTTCTCAGGTATCCAAGTCACAAGGGTTCCTTACTCATCATGGTCTCTCCAAACACCAATGGTTTCCCAAGTATCACAGATTTCCCAAGCATCTATCCCCAGTTACTAAGGTTCTCTAAGAGCCAATGATTCATCAACATCTTCATGTCAATAGTATATTAACGTATTATGCATAAAATTACAATGAAATAATAACTGTTAACTATCATAGCACAAAGCCCTCTGATTTCACTAAAAACATTTTGTCACACTGTATTTTCAAATCAATTGGGATAAAATAATGTAGAGAAATTGATCTGGAGTTGTCCAGAGTCACACAGTGTATTACAGGTTTACCTAAAGAGATTGTTGTTCTCACTAAAATACTCTCAATAATAAGCAAATGGAATGTTTGTATAATAGTATTGTATGTCCTTGAGTTCAAAATTATTTATCTAAACTAGCGAAAAAAATGACGGCAATGAAATTGTAAGGTAGCTAAATTAGTAAATGAATATAGTGTACCTATTTTGAAGCATTGTGATGAAGAGCTGGCAATCTGTGTTGATGTTGCTGCAGCATTAGTGGTGTGGAGCTGCTGTGTAAGCATGCTGAATGTGTGCACTGTGTGGTATGAATATCCGTAGGTGGTTTGTGGCGTTTTGCGAGTTTCTTGTGGTGTTTTGCGAGTTTGTTGTGGTGTTTTGCGAGTTTAGAGTGCTGTAGCCTCGTTTTCGTTTTGTTCGGCAGCCATTTTTTCTGTCGCTTAGATTTTTTTTTTGTCTCAAATGTCTTTTATTTCGAGTAAAATCGAGGTGTAAGTTGCATTTTTGAGGTCCTGGGTGCTCCCTCTTGGTGTAGGTAAGGTTTTTATGTATGTGCTGTGTGTATGTATTGTGTTTTAAATGTTTGTATGTCGGCGTGTTGCGTCCGATGTTTGCGAGGTCGTAATGTGTGGTAACGTGTTTCGTAGGTTGTTTGCGTTCCTCGTAAAATGTAGCGAGTGTCGTAATTTGTGTGTCGTGTTTTTTGAGTAGCGACGTGAAGTTTGCGAGGGTTTGAGGTCCTTGCCCAGTGACCTCGCCAGCAACTGAGTCCCTCGCTTCGCGAGGGGCCTCAGTTGCTGGCATGGAGCGCCTTCGGCGCTCCATGCCAGCAACTGAGGCCCTTGCCCAGTGACCTCGCCAGCAACTGAGGCCCTCGCTTCGCGAGGGGCCTCAGTTGCTGACATGGAGCGCCTTCGGCGCTCCATGCCAGCAACTGAGGCCCGTGCCCAGTGACCTCGCCAGCAACTGAGGCCCTCGCTTCGCGAGGGGCCTCAGTTGCTGGCATGGAGCGCCTTCGGCGCTCCATGCCAGCAACTGAGGCCCTTGCCCAGTGACCTCGCTACGCGAGGGCCACGGCTCGCTGCGCGAGGGCCGCGTGCTCGCTTCGCGAGCCACGGCCCTCGCTTCGCGAGGGCCGCGGGCTCGCTACGCGAGCCCGCAAGCGTGAGCAACGACCCGTACGCTCACAACTATATATGTGATTCTCAGTTTTCTCACCCTGCTTTACATGCACTTGAACATTTCAGAATGTCTCACCCAATCAGAAGTAGTAGCTATAGTGATCCAACTTACACAGTAAGGATTGAATGTGACTGAACAAATGGAAATTGTCTTGTTTTAAATGTATATAGCCACACATATTCAGTTTTTACTGGAGGCTCAAGTATCAGCTTTACTATTTATGCATGTTTATTCAATTTTATCTGCAAACACATAATGACCAGAAATCAAAATTAGCAATTGCTTTGCAAAATAAAATCGTGCACACCTGAGCACTGACAAAACAGAAATGATGTTTTACCATCATGTAGCTTTTCCACTACTAACTTGAAAACAGTGAGTTCTGGGAGGCCCACCAGATGACAGTCCAGTTCTCTTCCTATCAGTATGGATAGAAAGAGGGTCTTTAATTGCATATTTTGACACCAGGTTAAAATAGTTTATAGTATTTGCTGGACTGGAGCCCAGAAAGCTGTAAGTTCTAAGGAGTGAGATGGAAAACAGGTCTCCTGCCCTCCTGCTCTGCTCCTTGTGGGACCTTAATGTCCTCTGCTCTAGTAAAATACAAACATAGGGCCATATTAAATTCCAAGCCCATAGCAGCACTGGAACACCCACAAAGCATGCAGGCTTAAAATTCAGGGGGAGTTACAGGGCTATTAAATTAGCCCGCAACAGACATGGCCGACATCCAAACCCGTAAACCATTATTGCGCACGTTGCATGTGCGGCCGTGAACATGATTAATTAGTAAAACCCGTAGTTACGGGTTTAGACGGAGCCAATAGTAAAAGAGATCGTCATCATTACGTCACTGAAAAAGTGATGTTAGATTTCAATCCTTACTGGTTTGAATTACGAGTTATGATCAGACCCGCATTCCAGATATAATGCAAAATAATACATTTAGTAAATATGATATTCTAGTCCATGCGAGTTCCATTATATTTATTAACATATTGATTGCCGGGATCGATATAACACGGAATTTAACCAAAAAAGAAAAAGTGGGTCTAGGTGTAACTTTTAGAATGACCTGTTCATAGGGTGCCACTAAGGGTAAATAACATATATTCAATAACTTATAGGGACAGAAAGTACCCTTTAATAGTGCACACCTACTAATCCCAAATTTGTATAGGCTTACATATATAAATAAAACTTAACTTTTAATAACTGCTTTTAAAAACTTTTAGACGCAGCAAAATAGAACAGTACTAGTATAGATATTATTTATAAGGTGCATTATTATATTAAATGACTTTAGGGAATGCCAATATTGCAATAGAAGAAGGAAAAAAAGTGTCAGTGCTTTAATACAATAAGTGCCAGTGCTTTAATATATAACTTGAATATTTAATTGCATTCTATATCTTGCTTGATTGAATCCACAAAAAGTGCCAGTGCTCTCAGATTTTTTATGAATCTAAAAGGGTCTGTGTTGTCATGAAAAAGCTGAAAATCTTAGTGTAAAGTCAGTCCAATAGTTGACTCTATTAAAGTGCTGTTTGGACTAAATCATTTAATTTATGTAATTGAAAAAACTAATAATTAAAATATGGAGTCAATCCACTGTTAGATTCTTATTAAAGTGCTGTTATAATTTATGCAAGATCACTATATAATATAAACCAATGTTTGTTGAGGTTTCTTAGTGCTGGATAATGAATAAACTTCTTCTAAAAAAATGAATCTCTATATTTAGTATGTATTGGTGTAGTCTTATATCCCTAAGATATGGAACAACTCAATTTTCTTAGAGATTTCAATTTCCCAATATAATTCTTACATATGCTCCCATATTTGCTTGCCTTAATATCTATACACTTCAAGTTCGTTCTTGTTATTAGAACCTGTTCATTAGTGCTAGCTTACTCCTATTCTTAGCTTGCTCATATTCTAGTTGCTCATATTCTTAGCTTACGTATATTCTTAGTGCTAGCTTGCTCATATTCTAGTTGCTCATATTCTTAGCTTGCTCATATTCTTAGTGCTCATATTCTAGTTGCTGGATATCTCTTTTGATGCTTTGTATTGCGTTTGGTTTGTGAGATCCAGTCTAGGACGTTTTTAATGGAGATCGCGGTTAGGACGCCTCGCGATGACGTCACTAACCCGCGTCTCACGTTGCTGCGTCTAACCCGACGCACGTTTCTTGATTTCCTTAGGGGTTACCGTCATGACAACTGGAGAGCGTTTTTTTGGTTTTTAATAGCAGTTATTAAAAGTTAAGTTTTATTTATATATGTAAGTCTATACAAATTTGGGATTAGTAGGTGTGCACTATTAAAGGGTACTTTCTGTCCCTATAAGTTATTGAATAACACGGAATTTAAACATAAAAAAAGTATTTTATATTGCAGATTTGCGAGCTTGAGAATGTTGTGCTATTAATATTAATACCTAACATCACTTTCCTTTTAATTTAAAATACAGTAGTGTATTGATATTTGCATTTACAGTGCTACAGATAGGACTTTAACCCCCTTGCCGGTCCTCTCTAGTACCCATAGGCTTTTTGGCTCCATTTCGGCGTTATGGGTTTGAACGCCAGTGGATTCATAGCAATTTAATAGTGATTTGCAAACGTAACATTTATGGCTTGACCGATCAAAGGCTTTACGGATTTCCAATTTCGACATTCCATAGGGTAGCTGTAAGAGGCCAATTTAATAGCCGTAATTTTAGCCAGCTCTGTTACGGGCTACGGGCTTTCACGTTGAAGGAATTTAATAGGGATGATATTCTACCACAACCACCTTGTCTCTGTGGTATACCTCTACTCCATAGGTACCAGTCCCTACATACTGATGAGATCATTTTAAGATCGAAACAGTGACTGTGAGGGTAGGTTTCCTGAGACATGAATAATCTATCCTATGCTATGCTGCAATGTTTTGTTATACAGCAGGCATATGCTATAAGGAGCCATGTATAAATAGTACATGATTAAAGAGTAAGGACTCATTTGCATGTCCCTTCCCGGGTTCCCAGAGTGCAGTGCAATAACTGTATCTCTCAAAATTCTGTGCAGGAAATACAATCTGAATTAACTTCCATAATATTTACATGCAGTTTAAGGTCTGTGATAGCGGTGTCTCCACACTGGTACCTTGCCCATAGTCCAACAGCCTTTTTATCAGACTCTAAGTGAAGAAACTGAAATGAAAGTCTTGCAAGACCTGGATAGTGTTTTACTGAAAGAATTTATGAGATTACACGGTGTATTTTTCAGTCACTCAGTAACCAAAATGTAATCACTTATCTGCATTAGACAGGAGCCTCCAGCCTCACAGGTACATATCAACAAACATTGTATGACGATTAATTTATCTTGAGAGCTCGGTTCACATGTGGTTTAGCTCTACAATGAGATCACGCTTGGCACAGCTACCACAGTACATCACTTTGAGACATTGATTACCTGGGCTCCTGGCAGATGTCAACCATCATTCAATTAAATGCCTATCAGTCACTAGAATTGTACTACAGTACATCTGCAATGGATGAGCCATAACATAACGATCTGCATGGCTCGCTTTAGTTTAATTAATTTGTTTCCCAGCTGCAAGACTATGGGAATATAAGTAGGAAATTAATTACTTGGTTACTCACTGAAATAATTAAATTACAGTCACCTGTAGAATATAATAAGCTCTTTTATAGCCACCAGTATATTTTGTCCTAGGATCTTTTACCTTCATGCACTAGTTACCCCTCCTTCTTGCTCTATCACCATCTGAAAATGATCACTCATATCTGCATATAGAAACACATTGGTATGTTTTTATATCTATAAACAGTATGTACGAAGATCAGGTACATTTACAATAAGGAATGTGTCTCAAAATAGTAATTTTTCTTCATATACATTCCCTTCACACCACCAGCAACTTGAGTTAGCCTCCTGCTCCAGAAAATGTGCCGTCCTAGGCCTGGGGCTTGTTGGCCTAGGTAGAAATTCTGAACAATGATGCATTCTGCCTATATAAAATAACTTATTCTTTAAAAACAAAAAATTAGTCTTAGTCACATATTATACACAAACCAAGATTGTCACCATATCCCAATGTCATGTCATGGTACACGGTGGGTATAACTCTCTTATATGCACTTACATTGATTCCTACTATTGCAGTTATGGTAAGATGTCTGGAGCATTGTAGGTTGAACTGAAATCAATAATTTAGTTTGCCAAATATTCTATGGTCTGGTGTTCAGTGGCCAAACAAAAGCTAGGCTACCTACTCCACCTCCAAAATAGCAAGGGGGTGATGTGGTCTGCCTTTGCTCAGGTCAGTCCTACAATTATCTAGCCACTTTCCCTCCCTTTAAAATCAATGTATTTGTCCCCCATTCAAGTTTGGTAAAAGTGTAGTATATAAAATATGGATGTGTGCTAATATTTATTTTCCTTTTAATATGTTTAGAAGCACTAAACATTTAGCGCTACAGAATATGTTGGCGCATTACAAAAAAAGGTTAATAATAATAATAATAGCAGTTCAATCACACATGTATTAATATATATTTAGGCTGTTCTTGCCAAAACTTGAAAAAGGTAGAAATTCACCTACACAATATCCTTCAAGACTTCAACACTATTGCATCAGACCTACTGTGTCTGAAAAATATCAATATTATTTAATTTCAATAGATTTTACAAACATGTTATTTTTTTGTAAAATATTTAGTGTTCTGCACAAATTTTAAATGACCTAAAATGTATGAGGAAGCAATTTTTCTGAGGTTTCTTTACTGTCAGTAACCTTTTAATAATATTTGGGGAACCATATTGAAAAGACTAGTGTATATGATTGTTTCAGTCCTGATAATTACATTGATACACTATGGTATTTATGAGGCTGTTATAGTACATTGATTTAAATCTCTAAGACATTATGTTGTGTATGGATTAGAAAAGATAAATAAATCAACAGAAATGGTACATGAAATTAGTTGTGTCCATATTTGATTTGCTGTTATTACGAAAGACTTTCTGCTACCTCCTTTGAGATAAATGATACATTTGTTAAATCCTCATTACTCGTGGCCGAAAGAAACACAAGCAGACATCTGGTGCCTTCCTGATCCAGATGTTAGCATTACAAAACACTTGCATGGAAAAAACTATCAGCTATCCATCCGTTTTGTTAGCAAGCGTCTCTTCATCTCAACATGAGTCAGAGAGTTTAAGGTACGCAATGTACCATAGAAGTTCAACATGGAGCAAAAAAGAGCTTTTGTTACTGAAGAAGGCGGCCAGCTCCGTGCTTTATAGGCCCATTTTCCAGATACAGGAAGTCCTAGTCTGACATTTCCATATATGTTCTGTATTATTCATGGGCTGCCTGGAAACACATCTCTGTGGGGTTTTGTGTTAATAGATGCTCCCCAGGGTTCCTGGCTGGCTTGGTGTTATGAAGTGATTGAGACAAGTAGTGAAAAGGTGCTTCATTGGAACTAATTTTAAACATGTTGAATTTTGAATGTGTAATTTGACATCTTTTTACAGAGCTTCCATTTTTCTACAAGGAATATTAAAGTAAGACTGAAATATTATTTCATTTTTTTTGCTGAAAAAACACAAGTACTGAAGCTAGTTCTTTTGCAGCTTGAACATGGTCCAGCAACATGGCTCTACCAGTTATTATATTTACTGCTTGTTTATGAAGGGGCATGGCGTTGTCAACCAATCTGGAGCTGTCCAATGTTGTAAAGCTGCACCCATTGGTTCTATGATATCATAAGATATATGAACTGATGAACTAGAAGATTAAAATAAATGTGGCAATATAAAGTAGGCTCTCTGAAGCAGATATTATACATATAGATATGTATGTGCATATGCACACACTATTCTATGGCACTGATCTGGTAGCATCAACATGAGACAACCTGCTGCCCCATATCAATGGGATATCCTAGGCTTGGCCTTCTAAGAAATGCAGCACTAGATAAACATATAACCCCTTTTGTGAGGTTGCTGTTGTTTAGCCATTTATTTGTGTCCGACTCTCCATGACCACATGGACCACAAGAAATATCTTATGTCTGGTTGTGATAATCCATAAGGTTTTCATGGCAAAGATACTGGAGTGGGCTGACAGTTCATTCTATAGTGGACAGAGATTTGCCTGTCATGGTATAGCTCACAGCTTCATTAAGGAGCACAAGCCCATAAGGTAGAGATCCAGAAGGGGTTTTGTAGGGTTCCAATCTGATATTCCACATAAGAGAATATACCATACTAAAAAACAACATACAAAGCCACTGTATCATTATTTAGTCAAATTTGATGACCATCCAAAATCATATTTTCGGGTATTTTTTCTTGTTTTCTTTTATTTATTTTTTGTATACATCCAAAAAATTACAATCTGGATTCTCTTCAACATCCAATACAGTTATATTGTATCCTGCTAAAATTGTATAATTCTGAGCTAAATGTATAAATAAATGTACCTGCACAGGTCTCGCAACATTTCCAAAAGTACAAATGCGTAAAAGTATCTAAATTATTATAATAATTGCAGATAATCAAATATTTTTTATTTATTTATTCCCATTCTAAGATAAGTAATATTTTTTTCTTTCTTAAAGAGTTTCCCTTCCAATATTGGTTCCTGTTATTATGATAATACATTCTTTTCAGCATCCATATTGTGAACATCTTATGTTTTAG
This sequence comes from Discoglossus pictus, assembly GCA_027410445.1. Lineage (NCBI taxonomy): Eukaryota > Metazoa > Chordata > Amphibia > Anura > Alytidae > Discoglossus > Discoglossus pictus. Next base: position 235,800,583 of record CM050168.1, on the reverse strand, counting down.
AGGAAATACTGTGTATATTTCACAAAAAAATCTTCATTGATATGAAGCGCTTTACATTCCACACAGAGCGGGCACTTTCAACAGTTTATACAATGTTTCAATATGTGATTGATATAAACCATAACTACATATTATTCAACTGCAACAGTATTTTTATGAAAAACATGAATCTAGAATAATTTGATGCAGATGGGGCAGTTTGAAAAAACATTTCCACATTTTAATAATAGCAAATGGTAAAACTGGAGATGGAAAATGAATATTAGATGGACATGGAAGGTTTCTGGATTTCACTAGGAATATAATATACTTATGTTTTTCTTTAGTTTTGTGTACTTTATTTTATTAATAAGTGCTTAAAGCTCTGTGTTTTCTGCCTGGATCTTACAAATAGTTCCTGACTGGTCCCTCCCCTCTGCCGCTCATGAAGACAGTGTATTTCTAAGTAACAAATCAGTGACAACAATTTGCAACTTGCTACTTGAGAGAGGTTACTGACAGGATAAGTGAACCTCCCAGTCTTTGTATTCATGAGCTGCATGGGACACAGAGGGCAGACCAGAAAATTTAAAAACTATATGATTTTAGGCAGAATACACAAAAGTAAAGAGATATATATGTATATTATATTCCTAGTGAAATCCAGACACCTTCCATGTGTCTTTAAATGAAGATACTTGTAACTTTATGGTAACCATCATTTATTTTTATTTTAAGTATTTTGCAAACCTTTATTTTTTTAACTCATAACTTAAATGTAAGAGGTAACAGAACACACCATATTAGTAGATTCCAATACATTGTTGTTTAATGTGGCAGAATACATACGTGTTTCTCTTCATCTAGTCCTCCAAAAATAGATTTGCCTTACTAACCCCCTTTTGCATACAGTGTACAAATAAAAATAAAAACATGCTATTACTACAATATAAATATTAGTAAGCTGGCTGAACCCTATGCTGTGATGTCACACACTTGGGTTTCTCATGGGTAAGTGATGCAAACAGTAAAGCACAGCCAAGCTGTTTTATTCCTGGTAAAAATATCAAGATAATTGATCATGATGATTCAAATTCATGTTGTAAGTTAACTTTCCTGTTTCAAACACAACTATTTATTATGTACAATGGAACCTCTATATTTGTGATTAACTAAAAATGTAATAATCCGTTCCCTGACAGAATCTGACATAATTAATTGTACCCCAAACACATTGACTCTTCTAAGTTAGCAAGTTCTGCCAAAACTTAAGGGGATCCTTTTGCAACACAGCCCTCTCCCTCCAGGTCAGTGGGGCCTCCTGGCCTGATAAGTCCAGAGGAGTACCAGGTTATAGGGGTAACATGTTTACAACAATGCCCCTTTCCCCAAATCTGAGATAGTCTCCAAATGGGACTTGTTTCTGGGGTTGCCTAGGAGGCTTTCCATCTTACCCAACACCCCAAATTCCAGAGTGGCGCACAAATCTGGGGACAGCCTCAATTGCCAAACCAATTGAGAACAAATATCGAAGCGTTTTTTTTATTTGATGAATATAACGGCAGATGAATATAGAGGTTCAAAATATTTTAAATATAAGTATATACCTGTGTAAAGTAGAAGATCTCCAAATGGCAATTTTCAGTGAATATGAATAAAATATACTCATTGTGTACTTCAAAAAAACTGTGAGCTATACCATGTAGGCCGGAGGGACGGCCACAATTTTGTTGCACTTCCTGGCCCTCCTTTAACATCAACTCACACAGTACATATATATATAGGTACCTTGGTTCTCTTCCTTAATCCGTTTCGGACGGAAAGTTGAGCTTCAAACAGGTTGGGTTCTAAACATGCATTTCCCATAGTAATCAATGTAAATTTAAATAATCCATTTCGGACCCCTGATGTTTCACATTTTATTTTGAACTGATGGTCTTGTTTTTTGATACAAAATGTTAAAACTAAAGAAACATAAATAAAAAAAAAACATTAATTACATCAAATAACATAGAATTTATTTTCACTTTAACTGTACTGAGAGCACTTGAGGGCCCAGTGGGATGGTGGTGATCTAAAAGAGGAGAGAGGGTATTTCTTGGAACGTTGATTCTTATAGGCACAGGCTACACTTTGGTTCTTGTAAGCACAAGCTTACAGGCACAGGCTGCATGTTGTCACTTACAGGAACTGGATGCACATTGGCACTTACAGGCACAGATAGGATGCACATTGACAGTTACAGACACAGGCTACGCATTGGCTCTTACAGGCACAGACAGGATGCACGTTGGCTGCAGATCATCTCTTACAGACACAGGATGCACTTGGGCTCTTACAGGCACAGTCAGGTAGCAGATCAGCACTTAGAGGCAGATGATGCACTTGGCCTCTTATAGGCAGAGGATGCACTTGGGCTCTTACAGGCACAGTCAGGCTGCTGATTGGAACTTACAGGTACAGTCAGGCTGCAGATTGGCTCTTACAGGTACATGATGCACTTGGGCTCTTACAGGACAGTCAGGCTGCAGATTGGCACTTACAGACACATGGTGCACTTGGGCTCTTACAGACAAAGGCTGCAATCAGCACTTACAGACACAGGCTGCAGATCAGCTCTTACAGGCACAGTCAGGCTGCAGATTGACTCTTAAAAGTACATTCAGGCTGCAGATCAGTACTTACAGGTACAGTCTGGCTGTAGATCGGCATTTACAGGCACAGACAGGCTGCAGATCGGCACTTACAGGCACAGTCAGGCTGTAGATTGGCTCTTACAGGTACAGTCAGGCTGCAGATAGGCACTTACAGACACAGGCCGCACTTGGGCTCTTACACAGTCAGACTACAGATTGACTTTTACAGACACAGTCAGGCTGCAGATTGGCTTTTACAGGTACAGTCTGGCTGCAGATCGGCGCTAACAGTCACAGACAGGCTGCAGATCGGCACTTACAGGCACAGACAGACTGCAGATTGGCTCTTATAGGTACAGTCAGACTGCAGATCAGCTTTTACAGACACAGTCAGGCTGCAGATTGGCTCTTACATGTACAGTCAGGCTGCAGATTGGCACTTACAGGTACAGTCTGGCTGCAGATCAGCTCTTACAGGCACAGACAGGTTTGCAATTTAATCTTACAGGCACAGTCAAACTGCAGATGGGCACTTACAGACACAGGCTGCACTTGGGCACTTACAGACACAGTCAGACTACAGATTGGCTTTTACAGGCACGGACAGGCTGCAGATCGGCTTTTACAGCCACCGTCAGGCCGCAGATTGGCTCTTACAGGTACAGTCAGACTGGAGATAGGCTTTTACAGACACAGGCTGCACTTGGGCATTTACAGACACAGTCAGACTACATATTGGCTCTTACAGGCACGGACAGGCTGCAGATCGGCTTTTACAGATACGGTCAGGCCGTAGATTGGCTCTTACAGGTACAGTCTGACTGCAAATCAGCGCTAATAGTCACAGACAGGCTGCATATCCACACTTACAGACACAGTCAGGCTGCAGATTGGCTCTTACATGTACAGCCAGGCTGCAGATCAGCGCTTACAGTCACAGACAGGCTGAAGATCAGTGCTTACAGGCACAGATAAGCTGCAATCTTACAGGTACAGTCAAACTGCAGATTGGCTCTTACAGGCACGGATGGCTGCAGATCGGCTTTTACAAATACGGTCAGGCCACAGATTGGCTCTTACAGGTACAGTCGGGCTGCAGATCAGCGCTTACAGTCACAGACAGGCTGAAGATCAGCGCTTACAGGCACAGATAGGCGGCAGATTGGCTCTTACAGGCACAGTCAGGCTGCAGATTGTCTCTAACAGGTACAGTAAGACTGCAGATTCGCTTTTACAGACACAGTCAGGCTGCAGATTGGCACTTACAGGCACAGGCAGGCTGCAGATTGGCTCTTACAGGTACAGTCAGGTTGCAGATTGGCTCTTACATGTACAGTCAGGCTGCAGATCAGCGCTTACAGTCACAGACAGGCTGAAGATCGCACTTACAGGCACAGGATGCACTTGGGCTCTTAAAGACACAGTCAAGCTTCAGATCGGCTCTTACAGACACCGTCAGTCTGCAGATCTGCTATTACAGGTACAGTCAGGCTGCCAATCACTTCTTACAGGCAGAGTGAGGCTACATATTGGCACTCACATGTACAGTAAGGCTACAAGTCTGCACTTACAGACACCGTCCGGTTGCAGATTGGTTCTTACATGTACAATCAAGCTGCTTACAGGCATAGGATGCATCTTGGGCACTTATGAGCACTTATGGACACATTCAGGCATCAGATCTGCAGTTAAAGGCATGGGATAGCTGTGTGGGGAGGCATTGTTGTGGTTCATCATTGTTTGGAAGTACATAATTATTTTATGAATCATGATTTTGTATTACACCACCCCCTAAATAATGCTTCATTAGACACACCCATGTTAGGTTGCTACTATTCCCAAAACGTATATAAACATTTTCATGCAACTTTTTATCTTATGACCTTGGGGATGTCACTCACATTAAGGGAAATTACACTTGTTTGGAACAGTATCAAACTTAGCTCATTCCCAGAAATAGTCTGTATCAGCAATTAGGAATGTCATGTAGGTGCCAATCATTCTGCCAAATCAGAAGTTATAGGTTCAAATGGTCACCCAAAATAATATTAAATAAATATATTGTCAAACTACAAAGGGCAAAACAAAGGACAAAGGATCATAAAATTATATTACTTAGTACTACGGTCTTATTATAAAAATATGGTTTGAAAAATAAAATTAATCACATTTCATAAATTGGCAGTCAGCTCTCCCTGGATTCAGACAATAAGTAATAAAAATAAAGTTATTGTCTTAGGAAAATAATAGCAACACTCATTTCATGGATCAGAAATTGGTAATTTACCAAATAAATACAGTGTATAACATTCAATAATGTTATTAGCATTTTAGCACAAATGAATCATAGATTAATAATGTGGTATGTTACTCTTATTTACAAGTTGTCTAAATTGTTATATTTATTCTGCCTATGTTTTCAAAGGACTATACAGTAGTTAGCTCAAATTGTGATGAGGGTATCATTTACTATTGGCTCTGTCTAAATTCTAATTGATCATGATCATGTCCTGATATGCCCTGATATGCTACTTTCGAGTTCATGGTTCGCGAGTTGGGGCTGTGAGTATGTAATTTTAGACTTGAGTCAATTAAATACATCTATATATGTAAACATTTTGTAACCCGCAGCAAAAAGTACTGTTTAAAGGTAAATACAGGCTTGCAATTAAATAGGGGCCATTGTCTGCCTCTAGCCCTTGCCATGGCCCAGTGGAACCACATCATCGCTAGATGTTCCACCTCCAACTTCAGCTTATAGGGCATGATACAATTGCAAGCCCGCAACTAGATCGTAGTAGGCCGTATGTATGCGTGTGTGTTGTGGGCACCCGTTTGTCTCCGAATTCGGAGCTTTTCAATTGCCCAAGCCTGCAAGTTACAGTCCTAAAGCCGACTATGTAAACCATGCACTGGTTCGTAGCAGTTCAGGGCGGGAACATGATCAATTAAGCAAGCCCATAACCTCCCATTTCAAATCAGCCAATAGAAAATGAGTAGGTGTTTAACACCCTTGCGGATCCTCACTAGCACTTCTATTTCTCCTTCTTTTGCCATTTATGGGTTTGAAAACATTTGCGGGCTTGGGGAAATTGAGCAATTGAATAGCGATTTGCAATTTTAGCCATTATAACTCTTGCGAAAGTGAAAGATCAAAGTCTTTGAGAGGCTGTAAGTTCCGCGTTTAACCTTCGCAATTATCTCAAGGCTGTAACTCATTTGAATAGCAAATTAACTTACGTCCTCAATTACAGCTACAGTAACATGCAAAAGCGCAATTGAATCGGGCTCATAGTCTCTAGTTCTTGTAGTTCTCTTTTTCAATAAATATTTATTTTATGAACTTTATTAAATCTTTTAATATATCTGAAGATTTTTTAATTATGTTGCCCTTCTGCATCCTATCCTTCAAACTATTAATATTGTGGTCAAAGGGTCTTTCTTTAGATGTTTTTTGGTGGCTACTTGATACCCATGTTTTAAATAAACGTTATATTATCATATTATAACATTTTATAATATTTATATGTTTTTTTTTATATTTTAGGTATTTTAAATATGTTACAACTTAAATTTTGACTTAAATAAGTTAAATATATAATTATATAAAGACATAAAATAGTTAATAGTTTAAAACAATAATTAAACAATAAAATGGATGAATCCGGTAAATGATTTACTTATTTTTAATTATTAAAATTATATATCAATAAATATTCACTCCAAGTGATTTTGAATGAATTTACAGATGTCTGGGACACCTATTGGTTGTACGGTTTAATTCACTGCGTAGCACATTGATGAGGTTTTATGCATATAGTTATTTTTACACAAGGAATTCAGTCATTGTTATTCTTTAATTTTTGGGTTGGACCCAACATTTAGAAGTCCAAGTTGAGTAATTAATGTATTCACCACTTCATACTGCCACATCTCTACAAGGTTCAGCCAACTGACCATCTGTCTGTTTTGGCCCCTTGAAAGTTACACTTGGATACATTCTTAAGACACATACAAGTAGCTAAGATAAATGGTTCCCTTCTAAAAACTTGCTCCCTCCTGTGAGTTTTACAGTTTTGGAAGGATAGCCTCCCAAGCTATCTTATAACTACTAGACTACACAAGACAAATTAACAATTTATGACATATAACACTAATCAATTGCCTCCACATGTTGATGCTATGTCTTCCCTTAGTGCAATTCCGTAGTTATACAAAGAGTAATGACTGTGGTTGTCAACATAACGTCCATGAAAGGCAGGCACATGGACTGATGTCACTTGAATTCCATCATGACAGACCTCACATCTATCTCTCTAGTGCAAATGATGTTGCTCATCACTTACGTTTATCTTATGAAGCTATTCTGCCCTGGCTTCTCCACTATAGACTGGAATAACCTGCCCAAAGGGTCACAGTAAGTGCCATTCTTTGGAATTTCTCAATACCTTTCTATTTATTTTCTGCCTTGCATTTTCTCCAAGACTCTGCAGAGCCCAAATTTGGAATATTTTCAAACTATATTTAAATTTAAAGCTATAGGAAATAGGTTATGTGGTCATCTGCATAAAATAAAGATGTGCCAAAATGGGCCTATGGTTTAGTATGTAGGAGAACATGGACTAGATGGGTCATAATATAAACTGTGTTTATGATTGTTCCACACATTGGCAGTGTTGAGCATGCTCTTGTGGACAAGGTTGGTCGTCAGGTGAAGTGGCCTAGACAACCACCTGATGGTTATAGTCTAGGTCTGAAGACTTCATCCTGTCAGTGAACCTATAAGATACTCTCTAGGTTTTAATGTGTGGGATGCCATTCGATCCAGAAGCATCCTTGCACAGAATCTGACTTTCCTTCGTATGACCAAGTGACAATACTTAAGGTTAGAAATACATGTATCTTCTACAAATAATTATTTTAACAAATTGTCACTTAGGCTAATTCCGCATTCCATAGAAATACAATATAGATGAGTTACTCATAAAATACTCAAAAAGTGGCAAATGAAGCCTAATACAATGTATTTAAAGCCCCCGGTAAACTAAGGCCTAAATAAATACAAATAGGTCTTGACCATATCCAAATTGCTGCTGCCAGATTTTATAGCTAACACTTACCGTATTGGTCCGAATATAAGCCGCACCTGCATATAAGCCACACCCGTAAAGTTCAAGGGGAAAAAATAGAAAAAAGATAGTACTCAAATATAAGCCGCACACGTAAAATTGGAGAGAAAAAGACTCTCAAAGTGATCAGCCATTGCAAGAAACAGGCTTTCTAATTAGCACTGCAGCTTTTTTTTGCAGGTTACAGGCTTTACAGGATGTTAGAATCCCTAAATCCGTAAATCGCTATTCAATACCGCAGTCTCAAGCATGAAAATCGGCACCCTTAACACGCAATCGCGCAAATCGGCAGTAATTTTGTGTTCGCGAATAGAAGCCGCACACGTAACAAGCAAAGTTCGCAAATCGCCAATGATTTTTTTTTACGGTCGCGAATATAAGCCGCACCCGTAACTTGCAAGCTCAAAAATTGGAAAAAAGGTGCGGCTTATATTCGGACCAATACGGTATATATGTGGTAGTGAAATGGAACAAAAATCCTTCCAGTCAATTTGTAAGCTGAATAAAAATGACCCAATATTTGGGAGACTCGGAGAGAATTACCCTTGTGCTTTCTACATGTTTCCCCTACATGGAGAATAATTTACAATTAAACAAGTGAATACTATAAAAACTAAATTTGGGACATTAATAAAACAATGTATTAAACAATAAATCACAGGGGAGAAACAGAAAAAATGCCTCTAAGAAGTGATAATATTTCTGGTTTCTTGTCTCCACTAAGTCCTTGGACACTACCCTATTTTGGAATATTTTACATCAACAAAATTTCCTTTAAAGTTTACATTTACTCAAACATATGGAACAAGCAGGGAGACTACAAAAGGATTTCCAGAAGGTTAGTGGCAATTAAAATAAATATCTGAAGGCATGTATATTTTTACAGTCAGAGCTCAGTACGTCTCCTCCATTGCTGTGCCAACCAGTGAATAACCCCATTCTGTATTGTAGTCATGTATTTCTTTGGGGCTTGTGTGGACAAAACAGACAAGATGTTGAAGGCTTACATACAAGACTCAAGGAAATCAGCCTAGAATTAATATGTTGTTTGCATCATACAGATGTTTGTGCACTCCCTACATTTATATAGAACAGCAGGACCAGATGTAAAGACTTTATTCCTGGAATATACAGCATGGCTCATATCTGTCCTGAACTTGGATATGTCAAAAATACTATAACGTGAGGATATTGTCAGATTTACTGGAATATGATTGTAGGAACACAGTGGCTGGGAATCACAGCAAGGGGCCACCAAACATGGAATAAAGACATTATTACCAAATGTTCACATATTGCCTACTTGGGGTTTATAAATATAGATCTCTAGAGTTTGGATGTTGTAAAAGTACATGTGTTTATGTATATGGCACAGTCTGTCTGTGTGTATCAGTGTGTGTATCTGAGTCAGACTGTCTGTGTGTATTAGTGTGTGTATCTCAGTCAGTCTGTCTGTGTGTATCAGTGTGTGTATCTGAGTCAGTCTGTCTGTGTGTATCAATGTCTGTGTATATCAGTCAGTCTGTGTGTGTATCAGTGTGTGTATCTGAGTCAGTCTGTCTGTGTGTATTAGTGTGTGTATCTGAGTCAGTCTGTCTGTGTGTATTAGTGTGTGTATCTGAGTCAGTCAGTCTGTGTGTATCAGTGTGTGTATCTGAGTCAGTCTGTCTTTGTGTATCAATGTCTGTGTATATCAGTCAGTCTGTGTGTGTACCAGTGTGTGTATCTGAGTCAGTCTGTCTGTGTGTATTAGTGTGTGTATCTGAGTCAGTCTGTCTGTGTGTATCAGTGTGTGTATCTGAGTCAGTCTGTCTGTGTGTATCAGTGTGTGTATCTGAGTCAGTCAGTCTGTGTGTATCAGTGTGTGTATCTGAGTCAGTCTGTCTGTGTGTATCAGTGTGTGTATCTGAGTCAGTCTGTGTGTATCAGTGTGTGTATCTGAGTCAGTCAGTCTGTGTTTATCAGTGTGTGTATCTGAGTCAGTCAGTCTGTGTTTATCAGTGTGTGTATCTGAGTTAGTCTGTCTGTGTGTATCAGTGTGTGTATCTGAGTCAGTCTAGCTGTGTGTATCAGTGTGTGTATCTCAGTCAGTCTGTCTGTGTGTATCAGTGTGTGTATCTGAGTCAGTCAGTCTGTGTGTATCAGTGTGTGTATCTGACTTAGTCTGCTCTGTGTGTATCAGTGTGTGTATCTGAGTTAGTCTGCTCTGTGTGTATCAGTGTGTGTATCTGAGTCAGTCTGTCTGTGTGTATCAGTGTGTGTATCTGAGTCAGTCTGGCTGTGTGTATCAGTGTGTGTATCTCAGTCAGTCTGTCTGTGTGTATCAGTGTGTGTATCTGAGTTAGTCTGCTCTGTGTGTATCAGTGTGTGTATCTGAGTCAGTCTGGCTGTGTGTATCAGTGTGTGTATCTCAGTCAGTCTGTCTGTGTGTATCAGTGTGTGTATCTCAGTCAGTCAGTCTGTGTGTATCAGTGTGTGTATCTGAGTCAGTCAGTCTGTGTGTATCAGTGTGTGTATCTTAGTCAGTCTGTGTGTATCAGTGTGTGTATCTGAGTCAGTCTGTCTGTGTGTATCAGTGTGTGTATCTCAGTCAGTCTGTCTGTGTGTATCAGTGTGTGTATCAGTGTATCTGAATCAGTCTGTCTGTGTCTATCAGTGTGTGTATGTGAGTCAATCTGTGTCTAACAGTGTGTGTACTTCAGTCTGTCTGTGTGAATCAGTGTATGTATCTCAGACAGTTTGCTCTGTGTATCAATGTGCATATCTCAGTCGGTCTGCCTGTGTGTATATGAGTCAGTCGGTCTGTGTGTATCAGTGTGTGTATATGAGTCAGTCTGTTCTGTGTGTAGGAGTGTGTGTGTCTGAGTCAGTCTGCCTGTGTGTATCAGTGTGTATATCTGAGTCAGTCTGTTCTGTGTGTAATAGCGTGTATATATCTGAGTCAGTTTGCCCTTTTTCAGTGTGTGCATCAGTGTATGTATGAGTCTGTCTGTCCGTGTGTATCAGTGTGTGTATTGAACCATGGTCCGAGATTCTACTGGTGCTGCTGGTGCAATGCACCCATGGCCCAAAACGGCCTTTATGGGAAAAAGAGAACCCTGTGATATGTTACAGGCAGGTGTGTAGAGCAGTAATTGGTACCTGTCTAACATACATATATTTGCATGAAAAATATACCTAGGGCCTCATTCTATTAGCGGCCGCAGCCGTTGCGGGGCCGCAAGGACCGGCCGCAAGCTATTCGGCTATTCTATTCCCTTACGGCCGGAGGCTCCGGCAGGCTTGCGGCCGGTGCCTTGCTATCTCTTGCGGCCGCTCGCGCCGGAGGAAAGCCTTTGATCTAAAACGGCCGCAAGAGATTTGCAATTCAATTGCTCCGGGAAACCTCTCTGCAAGGCTAAAAGCGAGCCGCAGCTTACTTGCAGGAAAGAGGTCTCGCTAGCACCAATTAAGCACATAAAATAGCTCAAATAAAGCCATCCTGCACTTTGAGAAGACTATAAAGGGATTTTAGGTGTTAGAAAAAATAGCACATAATTATCCTGTACTCAAATCCGTAAAATATTTTATTTTTAATATCCGTAAAATATCCATGTAAAAAGTCCAGAGTGCTTGGAGCACCTCAGACCCGCCCACGCCGCAGCCGGAAAATAAACAGTTAATTTGAACTCGGGTTTGGGCAGATGTGCAAGCTTGAGAGTGGGTTCCTTTTAATCCTCATGTCCCCCAATATGATCCCTAGCATTTACAGAGCTGTACAGTGCAGGCTTGAATTTATTTTTGAGTTTTTATATTTCAGAGCTTACGGCCGGTTCCAAGATATGCGGCCGGCCGTAAGATGAGATCCTTGCGGGGCCGTATAATAGAATCGCGAGTTAACTGAACCCCCGCAAGGAATCGCAGCCTTACGGCCGATTTACGGCCGATAATAGAATGAGGCCCCAGGTATCTACTAGAGTATTGAAAAAACACACAGCGTGGGGACATAATAATGGAGTTGAGAGGGTCCCCAAACTCTTTTGCACTATGGTCCTCCATTCACTAGCTCTGCCTCTGTATCAGAGTTAGTCTTTGTGTTTACCTTCTTCACTCCACCGTATGTTTATCAAAGTCTGTCTGTATCTAAGCACTCTGTTCTCAGTTTTCATTCAAACTGAATATTTAAGTTTTACGGGAACCCCCAGAAGGCTTCCTCTATTTTTAACAAGACATTTTGTTCCAGAATTATATACATTTCCATCATTGGAATCTCTCTGCATTCCAATTTTAGGGCAATTTGTCATGGTTATCTATGAATAATACAAAACAAATGGACATTATTCCTTATATAGTTGCATTTGATTTATATATGGAAAACTATATATCACATTTTTAAGGCAGTAATATAAGACTCCAATTTTAGTATTTTAAAGAACATTATCATATATTAGAAAAATGCATCACATTTACAGTACTTTATGATATAGAGATTAACTATCCTTTTATACTTATTTTAATGTATTTGGGTCCATAGCAGAGCCCACATTGCTTTCTTTGCATGTTCTTCATGAGGGTTAAGTTCATTAATTGTTATTTTGATTTTTCTTGGTGATGTGTAAAGATTCAGCATTTTATGTGCAATTGAAGTGTCCCCCCATTGAAGACATCCTGCAAACTCAGATGTTGGAAAGCATTCCCCCAAATAAAATCTGGGCAACAAATACAAAATACAAATCTGTTAACCTGGTATAGGAAACATGGCCTCCAGTCCATTTGTTTACCACTAGGTCATTGCCAGGCAACGGTGGAATAATGTCATTCATAACATCAAGATGGTCTATGATTAGGACAACATGTGATGTTAAGCCAGACTGAAGTAAGTAGCGACTTATGAAGTCATGTAGTGTACAAAATGATGGCAAATGTGAGTAGTGGGACAATAATGGGCTATATGCTCACCTCCATACACTCCAAAATGCCTGTAAAAGTTTGCATCTCCAGCAGCCTTCAAACATGGGGAATTATTTTCATAGCACCACAAAGCACTGTCCTACAAAGTAAATAGGAAAGAAATGGAAGTCCTGCTTTAGGATGACATGCTGGAGACTCAAGTCCATATGTGGCATTCAAGGATCTAGCTTTTATAGGGTTGAGATATGGTCCCAGACCATGGCATGTCTTACACTTTTTGGTAGGTGAGGCTGTGAGGAGCACCTAATACTACTAACCTAAAAGTGTCACATTACTATTACTAACAATAATGTATTAATGTATTATTAGCAACTTTTAATTTTTTAATAATAATGTATTAATGCATTAATTTATAATATTAGTACAATATTATACAGCACAGTTCTCAGTTGAGAAATCCCATACCAGAGATCTCAAACCATAACTACTGAGTATTTATATCAAATTGGGATATGACCAGTCTCTTCACAATGCTGACATACCATCATTCATACACTCAATAGTATGGACTATCCTGGAATTACAGTCTTAAAAGTTACTATATCTAACAATAACACTGTTATTGTTGCTAATCAGTTATTAAATTGCAATCTTTTAATAGAACTGAATAGAGGTCTTCTCTGCATCTAATTCCCCTCTCAGGTGATTACTTATGTCAGGACAAAAACATCGGTCCCAATTCAATTGCCCAATTCGTAAATTTATACACACTTAAAATCACTCTTAATATTGCTACATATTCTGCAAATAGTACTTATTGGCACTAATGAATTCTTAAGTCAATAGAATGCATATAAACATTTATAAAAAAAACACCCGAAGCCAAATATATGAGTTCAAGGCATTTGCAAATCGTTAATAGAATATGACCCATAGAGCCTCATTCAATTGAGCAAATGTAAGTGACAGTATCCCATAATGGAGGCGTAAGGTAATTTGTTATTCAATTGGCGTTTTTTTGCAAGCCGCAAATGGGCTATATGTTACAGGCTTGAAATGTATATGAGCCTCATTCAATTTGAAGCCAGCATCTCATGGTATATAGGCTGTATGTCTGGGGGCTTGCTGCGGGCTCGCAGTCTGCTACAATCGAAAGCCGAAATCATAAACTATCAGCCTTATTAAATTGTGATTCAGTAAATTTAAAAGGGCTCTATATAAGCACAGAACATATTTTTTTACAGAAGTTTTTAGTTAGTGAACTTCTATCCAAAAGCAACTTCTTCACTTACTAAAAACTTCTGTAAAAAAAATATGCTATTGTCTTAAATAGAGCCCTTTAGAATTTACCGAATTGCAATTTAATAAGGCTGTATGTACTTGTACGTAGCATTTCAGGGCTGGAACAAGATCAATTAAGCAAGGCCGTAACTGCCCGTTTCAAAACAGCCAATAGAAAATGAGACCGCCATCATTACGTCAGTCTAAGATGGAGGTTACATGTCAATCAATTAGGTTCGATAAGACTTGCAATACCCCAAAACACAAAATAATAAAAATGAATGCTGATACCATACTAGTCCATACGGGTGGCTTGATGTATATTAACTCATTGATTCCTGAGATCGATTTAACCCTGAAATAAAACATTAAATACAATTATTTTTGATTGCCGATTTGCGAGCTTGAGACTGTTGTGCAATTAATTCTAATGTCTTTCATAGTTTTCTCCATCATTTACAGTGCAGTATTGTTTATTTATTTGCTTTTACAGTTTTATGGATATGTCTTTAACCCCTTTGTGGGTCCTCTCTAGTACTCGTAGGATTTTCTTCTACATTTGCCGTTTACGTGTGTCAAAACACTTGCGGCTTGAGAAATTGTAGCAATTGAATAGCGATTTGCGATTGTAACTCTTGTGGACTTGAAAGATAAAAGGCTTATATGGGGTGTAAGTTACGATTGTAACAACCACAAGGATTTCAAGCTTGTGACACGTAGCCCATTTGTGGCTTGCAAAATCGCCAATTGAATAGCAAATTAACTTATAGCCTCCATTACGGGCTACTGTAACTTACAATTGCACAATTGAATGAGGCTCATATAGTTCTCCCTATAAAAATAAAATTAAAAACACCAGTTAAAAATTATAGGTTGTAATTCATAGTTTTTTTTACTTTTAAAATGTTTTTTCATTATCAATTAAGTATAATATAAATACACAAGTGTTTTTTTAATGTCCGGTTGCATTATCAATATCAATAGTTATCTATAAGTTGTTTTGGCAGATTTTTCTGCATAATATTACAAAATGGAGAAAACGTGGCTGCTGCTAAAGATAAATTTAATTAAAAAAATCATATTAGGTTTAAGTGAAAGATAAGGGTTTTTTTCTTGTAAAATTATTTTTAGCTGAGAGTATAAAATTACATATTCAGTGCCAATTAACACACAATGTTCACATGTTAATCACTAAACTCCAAAACTTGCTGATTTTGGTTTACAGCCAATAATGTCACCCAGACTGGCATTTGGGCATATCATGGCTCTGTAAATAAGAGCCATTACACACATACCGTAACCAAGATTAGACTGGCCGGCTGGATTTAGTGATTCAAATACATCATATTGACTTTGGAACATATCACTGCCAAATAAATAAGTGACCACATGGGTAACTAAAAGCATCAGATTTTTAAAGTGACACAGTGGAGGTCCCAAATATGGTAATATAATATTGGAGCCTGCCTTATTTAGATGATTCCCCCCGAAACCAAGATCTAATCTTTTGTTAATAAGAGATCATTGCCATTATTTACTGATTAGCTCCTGATGCATTTTCTTGAGTGTACTTGCCTGGGTCTGAGCATGCCTAGACATTTTTTTAGGTGACTGCACTCAAAACAATGGGCTCATTGTCTCAGGGGGCTAATCATTAATTAATGATATGATCTCTTAGTAAAGAAAAATTCAAATCTCTGTCAGTGGATCAGAATGATACATCCACACTGCCTTATTATAATGAGATTGTAAGTACATGCAAGTACAGTATAGAAATGAAAAGAAATGTAAAAATTAGACAGCACTGGGGCCCACCCCTGCACTGGCGGTAGCTCCTTTTTTGAATAGGAAATATAGGGCCATATTAAATTCCAGCCTCGTAAGTCCAACATGTAGATCTTAAAGCCTACGTGCTTCAATTTAATAGTTATGTTGCTATTAAATTAGAAGGGTATGGAAGGGCCTGCGAGCAACTTGCGAGACAAGCCAAATCTTAGTACCCCCCGGGCACCTAAAATTACCCCCCCCCCTATGCTGGGGGTTCCCATCGGGACCCCCGCAGCATTTAACGGTTTTACGTTTCTGGCGGCTGGTCCTTATAGGGCCCACGGCACACAATTAGTCAAGGGCGGCCACGGGGGTACTGTAAGTACCCCCCACCGGGAACTAAAATTAACCCCCCAATCTGGACCCCGCAGTGTCCCTACATTAACCCTTACAGCAGAGGTCCCGGAGGGACACTGCTGCATTTAAAATGGCAAATTTCCAGCCGCGGGTCCTTTCAGCTAAATAAAAAAATTAATCCCTGCCGCGGGGGTACTATAAGTACCCCCCCAGGCATCTAAAATTAGCCTTATCCCTCATGGGGTTCTATACAGACCCACTTCCGCAGCAAGGGTTAATATATGGGGGCTGTGGGGGTCCCAATCAGGACCCCTGCAGCACAGGGTTGTATTTCGGCAGTAGGTGGAGGTTTACAGGTCGGAGAGAGGTTCGGGGATCGGAGTCAGGGTCTTTTTGGCTGCCCTTGCAGCCATCATAAAGGCTTAGAGCCTTTGTGGGTGCTCTGGAGCACCCATGGGGCTCTGGCCTCCATTTGCGTGTTACATGCTAGCTCGCATGGGACATCTTAGCAATTTAATAGCATTATTGGATCATAAGGGCTACGTGTTTGACAAATCATTGGGTTTTCGGGCTGCAATGTTACACGTTGCCTGTCTCTTAGGCAATTCTCGGCCAGCATGCGAATTCAAACGCAAGTCGGCTGCATGTCTGTTTTAGGGGGGAATTTAATAGCAACGTACTGCTACTTATGTCACTACGAGCTAAGAGTTTGATCTTAGCTCCATTTTAATAGGGCTAATAGAAAGCTGATTAGTTCACAAGGACAATCCAAGGAAAAAACAGGGAAATAATCAATTCATTTTTTTTATGGAAACCTGTAACTTAGTCTATTAAATAATGATGACATATTTTAAAATTGAACTAATTTGGAGCCTGATTCAATTAAGCAATCTTAAGTTACTGTAGCCTGTAAGAGAGGCCGTAAGTTACCGTATTTTTCGATTAATAAGACCCACTTTTTTCCGCCTCAAAAGTAAGGGGAAATGTCTATGGAGCGAAGATGTGTGCCCTGGACCCGAGGGCAGGGGCGGATCTGGAGGGGGCCTAGTGCTGCCAAATTTGCCTGGGCACCCTCAGCCCACCTTTCCTCCTCCTCCTTATCCTCCTCCTCCTTATCCTCCGCCCTCCTTCCCCTCCTCCTACCCCCTTTTCCTCTTCCTCCATTTCCCCCTCTCCAATCACCTCCATATCCCCTCTCTCCTTACCATGATCCACTTCATTAGCATATGCTGGTCCCGGTCACAGCCAGAAGACATACTACAACGGAAGGATGAACATAAGATTGTGGATCATAGTAAGGAGAGAGGGGGAATGGGGTAGGGAGGTGACTGGAGAGGGGAAAGGGAGGAGGAGGATAAGGGGGGAAGGAGGGGGGAGGAGGAGGATAAGGGGGAAGGTGGGAGGAGGAGGAGGATAAGGGGGAAGGAGGGAGGAGGATAAGGAGGAGGAGGAGAATAAGGGGGGAAGGAGGGAGGAGGAGAATATTTTTTCTTGTTTCCCTCCTCTAAAAACTAGGTGCGTCTTATGGTCAGGTGTGTCTTACGGAGCAAAAAATACAGTAATTTGGTATTCAATTGACGTATTGTTGCATCTTTTTTGCGTCTTTTGCAAATCGCTAATAATAAATCATATTTTGTTTTAGTCATTTCGGGGTTATATTGATCTCAGGAATTAATGAGTTAATACATATCAGGCCACCCATATGGACTAGAACAGTATTGGCATTCATTTTTATTATTTTATTAATTGATTGAAATGTAACCTCCATGTTTTACTGTCGTGATGATGGCGGTCTCATTTTCTATTGGCTGTTTCTAAATGGGTGATTACTGTCTTGCTTAATTGATCATGTTCCCGCCCTGAATTGCTATGAACGAGTGCATGGTTCACGACTTCTGCGTTCGGCCCTTAACTTTCAGCCTTGTTCAATTGAATAGCAATGAAATCAGAGATGAACGCGAGCCCACAACACACCCGCAGACATACAGCCTGTGTCCTGCGAGATGCAGGCTTGCAATTGAATCAGGCTTTTTGGGGTTTAAACCTGCACCCCCCATCTTGCTAATACTCTGCATCTGAGAAGAATGAGAATGTGATCACTAGTTCTACTACTTTTTCTGCTTTATACATAATTACAGGATAAGATTGGCCCATAATTAAAGGCTACACCTCAAACTAATTTGCTTTGATTTGAAGTTAAAAATATTTGGAGAAAAGTACTATAGTTTCTACACTCCAAAGACCTACACTGAGCTCAAACCCCAGCTTTTAATCTGAATTGAAGCTTGTTGATAGGGTCAATCAAACATGTTCTTTTTCGGGAGTTTCAATTAGTTCAGGGGGAATTTTGCCCAAACTCCTCTGGACGGGGAGATGTACAGTAAGTGCAAATAAGTCCTTAACCATATCAGCTTCAGAATAATACTGACACGTGGTGCAATATAAAAAATCACAGGATTGCTGTGTTAAAGTTGTTTCCCTTGGTTACAAACCTTTGAGTACATCCTATAAACAATTGTTTAGTCTTTTTAGACCTGTCTCTTAGCCAACCCCCCTGATGCTCTTAATAGGGTGGAAACAACTCAATTGGCACTGATACTGTAATCTTTGAATGAAGTTAATACTGAATACTGCTATTATAAACAATTACATTGCGTTTTATTAATGTATATAAATATAATAATGTAGTTTCTATTAACTTATAATTTCATTGTTCTTCTTGTTATGGCATTACAGTAGCCTTTTGCTATGGTCCTAGGACCTTGAGGTCACACAAATGCTCACACTGGAGTCTGGTTATTAAGAAACACAAAGGTTAAGGATAAGTGGTCACTCAGTCACATGTAATAAGGATCTGCTATATCTGGCCTGGCATTGTGCCCACTCTGTAGAAGGAAACCAACTAATTCTTCATCTCTTGTACTGTCATCAGACACTAAGAGCACATCATCTGTATAAGCTAAACATAGCCACGGTATCAGGAGCAGACAAATTTATCTATCAACAAATAGGGGCTGACATCCTGACATCAGACAGAAGGTGACTTAATGTCTGTGTGTGATGGGTGGGGTTTAGAATGAACACTGGGGAATTAGGGTCAGGAGTTTGAGAAGAAAACTTACATAATGTGGGAATTAGTTTAATAATATTGGGATTAATAATGAAATCAAGTTATATGCAATATATGTATAATTGTAGAGTACTGTAACCAACTTCATAGCGGCTACATACAGCAGTGGTAGGCACCAACTAAATTTAGATGGCTTCATGTGCAGCCTCAAACCATCCAGTTCCTTCTCCAGTGGATCACGATTTGTCTGACGTCTCCCCTATGAACTGCTCATCTTGGGTGATCCTACATGGTATTGTTCACAGCTTCATTGAGGTACACAAGCCCCTTTACCATTACATAGTAACAATCAAGAAGGATATATATAAATATGTATATATATATATATATATATATATATATATACAACAAGTAATACATTTGTAAGCCCATAAAAGGCGGAGGAATGCAAATAAGAATGCAAATAAGAAGAAATAACCATTTTATAAAGCATATGGTCGCTGTATCTTTTGTGCCACTAAGATTATATACACACACACTTATTCCATTTCCTAACTTTAAGTACTCTTCAATTACCAATTATGTCATACAAATTATAATGGGCATGTACATTTTTGACTGTGAATTTAGCTTGAGTTGAGAGAATCAGTGCCAAGGAAATGGACGTTGGCAGTGACGATAACTAATGAAAGGCTTGCATTTTCCTAGGGTGCCCTGTGCAATGTCACAGACAATAGGAACAAGGCAAGATTATGTCATATAACAGCAACTATGCAAACAGCAGAGCTCAAACAGAGCAGTGAGTCACAGAATCAGAATCAATTGACGGATGGGACTTTTTCCATTACTAAGCATATGAGCATCCCGCACAATAAACATCACAGACACAGGCCACTTTTTGTAAATTTGCCTGACCTTAAAATTCCAGGTCCAAATGTCATTTTCTCTTGGGTTTTCTCTTACATTTTTTTTCCTAAACTTAATTTGACGTGATCTGTCACCAAATTCCAATACATTTTAATGACTCTTCCAGTATCCCAGAGAATTTGATGCAAAACAAATATAAATAACACTCATATAAAGTCCTAATGTATAAGCCGTCAGTTTTATTTATAGTAATGTACATTTGAAGGCAAAAAAAAATAGGTAGGTTTAGTCTACCCTTACATCTATCTACATAAAAAAAGCTTAGAATTTCTTTATTTGCCCCTACCAAGTCTATTGGTAGGTGATAGATTTTATCTGTCACTATTTCTACAAATCGGTGCTTATCCCTGAAACATCTACTTTTCATGGTTATATTTTTCCTTGTTTTGAAACACGTGTCCCTAATGAAACTTTCTTCAATTCCCTAATATTATGTTTCTATCACATTACCCTTTAGTAAAGGGACAAATAAAAGGTAACTGTTGGGTTATGGCTTAAAACAAATACAGTGTGTCAGAATGCACTGGGGAAGGGGACCACGTGCACCCCACAACCTACTGCAGTTGGGTACAGGAATCCCACTAGGGCTGTGAGAGTTTGGTTATCTCGGTGCCCAGCAAGTCAATTCAGAACACCATTAGTCAGGTACACCAGTCATGGAATCATGGACCCAGGATTACAGGATCAGCCCAGCCAATAGTCCCTTCCTTTAGGACCCTGCAGGATTTCAAAATACAAAAATAATAAAAAGCCTTTCCTCCAGAATGAAATACACACAGTGTTTATGTTTATCCAAACAGAGCACACGTTATTGGCAACAAGACAACATTTTATCCAGTACAACAACCAATTATGGTGGACTCATATCTTCAGCAACATGGTATCAAATTACTAGGATGAAGTCATAGTCATTAATTACCCCTCCAGGACAGAAGCCTTGATGGCTAATAGATTAATCCATATCGTGGGTCATGCCACTATGGTATATGGCAGTGGTTTCCAATTTTTTTTCAGAGGACCATTGAACACTTCCTGAAAGTCTTGGTGGATTACCTGAACATTACTGGGGGACTTCTTGGACCAGCTAATGAATTTTCTTCCTATTTTTTGACGATACTTCTCTATGCTATATTGGATGGCGCTGTGTACTAAATAGGAAATATATTAACTAGGCACTCCTGTACAAATTGTTAATGCAATTTTATTAATTTTGTTTAACCGGTTTTGTAATCCTAGTTGTTCATGGACCCACTGAGCGATACTTGCAACTACTTGTGCTCCATAGACCACAGTCTTATGATAAAAGCCTGGGATTCTGTTTGAATGTGCACCTTATGATATACAGTAATCATCATGGAACCGTACTCTGATAAAGGAGATTCTGGGCATATACTGTATAGGGAACTTAATGAATTACAGCAAATGATAACTAGTAATGTCTGTGACAGTATAAACAATATGTAATCTCTAATTAATGGACTATGTGAATTATCTGCAGTGTGGTGCAGCTCCAGAAGAGGTTGCAGCATCTGGAGGATGAGGTCGAAAAGTAATTTATTTGCTTGTGTGCTTAAAGGGATTGTTAATAATAGCCAGATGTTGGTGTTGCCAGTTATTTTTTACAAAATTCACCACGATCAAGTAAAGATCTGAAATCCATATTTAGATGGATATGCACTCAAAAATAGTTTAATAAAAATGCATTCAAAAGGTTTACATTGTAAAGGAGACCAAGAAAAAGGACACCATGTACTTGATAGCTAATTAAAAGACGTGGATGCTCCAAAAATAATATAATAGTGAAGGCAGGAAAGCAAAATAAGATGTGCCGGTGTAGTAACTAAAAAAAAAATCTAACTTTAGGTAAAAAGGTACTTAGGGTTCCCTGGTGGATCACTGCTGCAACCTTGGTTCGATTCCTGTCAGGGAACCAAGAGGTCACACCACCATGAAGCCATGCAGGGGTGGGCCTTGTCAATACTTGGATGGGAGACCAGCAAGGAATACCAGGAGCTGTATGCTGTGGCCCACTGGAAAAGGAAGTGGCAACCCACTCCAGTATCTCTGCCATGAATACCAAGTGGGTCAGCATGGTGTGATGAGTTCCATGAGGTCACTGAACAATGCAAACACATACACAAAAAGGCTCTTACAAAATGAATGTGTAAAGCTTAGTTGTCCAAAGAGATACCATATAGAAAAGGTTAAAACCATCACATTCCTCCACATAAGAACAAAAACAACACGTTTCATCTGGAAAGAAAAAAACACATTTCTTCCCCAGAAATACTATATAATACATCTAAATCACCACTGTGGTAAAATGTTATTCTATATTGTGTTTGAATAATTGAACATTGTAATGGGCAAAATAAATACATGAATAAACACTGTCTTTATATTTTGCAACTTTTTATGCAATTATTCCTTACTGTGTTGGCTTAATTTTGCTTTTCTCCCTGTTGTTACCTGTTACTTTCTAGGATGGGTGTGTCCTTATAAACGTATGAGCTTCCCTTTAATCCCACTGAAAGCACCTGGATATATAACTGCCACAATCCCACTGTGCAGACACACTTTCTATGGATTCAAAGTCTCCTCTCACTTCAGAAAGCAGATCTGCTGAAGCCAAAATGGTAGATTCCACAGCCGCATAATCACTTATAATAGTTGCCAAACTACGAGTCGTCGTCACACTTTGCGAGCTTGCGAAGCAAGCTTGCAAGAACTGCGTCCCTCGCAAAGTAAGGGACGCAGTTCTGCTCGCGAAGCGAGGGGCCGCTTTTGCGGGGGTGGAGGCTCTACGACGCCTCACTCCCAGTACAAAAAAAGGCCAGAAAAGTGCGACTTTGAAAAAAAAAAACACAACGCCGCGAAGCACCGCCAGGCAAGTATATCAGGGATGTACAAGGTACAAAAATACACACCTAGGGAGCATGGAAAATGCTTGCGACCCGCGTAGCACATAGACAAACAACGTCATTTTACAACACTAACACATTACGAATCTAAAATGGTGCTTTACACAGTTAAACCAATGGTTTGCCCTCGCGGAAGTAGCCTATTTACACTGCACACTTGCCACATTGCTGACACTTTCTCCTCAAGGCAGCAACAGTCCAACTGTACATTGTATGCTGCAGGAAAATAAAAATAGATAGTTAGCTCTTCAGCCTATTCATTGCTGGGTATATCAGTAACAAATAGGTAAAGTATATTAGTTTATTAAGGAAATAATTAATTAATAATTATAGAAAAACATAGACATATATATCTGTCTTTGTCATAATGGCCGAAGGCTCGAATAGGACCAAAAGTAAATGAGAGGAGCAGCTCGCTATAATATGACCATAATGGCCCTGTCATAACTGTTGATAGATCCAGAGAAAAATGAGGCCATAAGTCCACTTATTTACTATCCCTGGTGTGTGTGTGTGGGTTGGGGGGCGGGGGGGGGGGTTGGCAGGTGGGAGAGCTTGTCAGGGTCTCCCAAATACATCCCATAATATTTACCCCTATATTACATGATGTGATTGTTTGTGGTGCAATCAAGCCCTGTCCATTTGTCTGACGATGTACTAAGCTTTGTCCTTCATTGTATTACTAGCAAGTTCTCATTCATTTTTATTTCATGTCAATGGATATGGTAATCAGTCTGGGGTACCGCACTAGTGTAAAATTAGGGAATGAACTTCCATATATAATACCAAGATGGCCTGATAAAGGGATCCACCACTTTGAAACATTGGCAACTTCACAGAGGTCACCATGGCAAAGCTCTGCTGCACTCTTTGGTCCTGTTAAGAAAATATGAAAGAAAAAATGTCACCTAAAATAAAATAAACAAGTCTGCCCAAAGGTAATATGGTCATTTTTGGACAGTACCGTCCTGACATGTAAATAATTTTTCTTGTGATTAATGTGTCCAATGAAAAAATGCTTCATTTTTGGTGTCCAGATGTCTTAAAGCTTACTGGTTACCTTGGAGTCTATGAGCCAAGATTCCTTTGTCTTATGCTTTTTGTAACTGTCTGAATCATTTTTTTCCAATATTATATTATAATTTCCTGTTCTCTGAGGTATGTCTAGTAATGCTAATTATGTTGCTGCATGCTTGGGTTGGACTTTACAGATTGAATTATACCTTCCTGGTTTAAACTTCATATCAGAGGCTCTATTTTTTTACTTAAACAAACAAAATCCAAAGCTTTAAAATTATATTTTGATGTGTTGGCCTCTGTTTAAATGTGTCACCTTAAAGTGAATGCTCCACATAAACATAAATTCCTCTTATATAAAAAGGGGCAAACTTATGGAAGTCCAAATATATGTTTTATGTACTAGGTGATGTGAGCTGCTAAAGAACAGAAATAAATACTGTATTTATCGGCATATAACACGCACCGGCGTATAACACGCACCTCATTTTAAGAAGGGAATTTCAGGGGGGAAAAAAATTCAAATAAAGAACTTTGAAGCAAAATCCTCAACCTCAACCTCCCTCCTAATCCTCAACCCCCTCCTCAACCTACCTCCTCATCCTCCCTCCTCAAACCCCTCCTCAAACCCCCATCCTCAACCCCCCTCCTCCACCCCCCCATTCTCATCCTCCTTCCTCAACCTCCCTCCTCAACCTCAACCCCCCTCCTCAACCTCAACCCCCCTACTCATCCTCCCTCCTCATCCTCAACCCCCTCCTCATCCTCAACCCCCCCCCTCATCCTCAACCCCCCTCCTCATCCTCAACCTCCCATCTCATCCTCAACCCCCTCCTCATCCTCAACCTCCCTCCTCAACCTCCCTCCTCATCCTCCCTCCTCAACCCCTCTCCTCAACCCCCTATCCTCAACCACCTCTTCAACCTCCCTTGAGGAGAAGGGGGGTTTAGGTTGAGAAGGGGGGTTAGAATGTGGAGGGGGTTTAAAGTGAGGAGGGAGGTTGAGGATGAGGAGGGGGGAGGGAATATCGGCGTATAACATGCACCTATCATTTGCCCCCTATTTTCAGGGAGAAAAAGTGTGTGTTATCCGCCGATAAATATGGTAAATGTAACTGTCACAGCTTAGATCTGCAGCTGATGTTCTTGAATTGGCTCTTGCTTGCCTTTTTGGCACAATCCAATCAGGCAGCCCAGTAAGTGACAGAAATGGAGCATGAAGTTTGCTTCTACTGGTGGCTCCATCTCTACTAAACAATGGAGTAGTAAATAGGAAACTAGGCAAGTTCAATAACTTTTATTCACTTAATTAATCGTCACTAAGAATGCTGTTTAATTTAAAAGAAACTCAAGTCAGATAATTTAGGTGAACTTTGCCATTTAGCTAAAAATGTCTCATTTTTCTTCTATAATTAAAGGAATACTGAAGTTGCCAGATCTACTCTGCACCATTAGATAGAGGGTCAGGATTTTTTTTTTTTTTTTTAAAGAAGTGACTTTTTAGCTGTACCCCCTGGTTCCATGTGACAAGAATATGCATAGAACATACTCTAACTATCACAATGGTTATATTTTAGCTTTATTGATTTCTGTACACTGTACTCATGGTGAAGTGGGTAAACACAGTTGTTTTTACAAATTTGGTCCTGGATCCAAATCTTTCATCTTCCTTTTTTCTATTTTTCTATTAATATTTTTAGTTTGTTACAATAATTACAGTGGAACCTCCATATTTGTCATTAGTCCATTCCTGAGGGAAGGACGAATACTGAATAGGACGAATTATTATTATTTTTATTATTATTATTATTATTATTATCATTTATCTGTAACGCACCAACATATTCTGTAGCGGTATACATGGGTTAAGATCAAGGCAAAAAAACAATAGCAATATTAACATATTGCAAAGGATGGAGGGCCCTGTCTTTCAGATTAGAATCCAGTGTCCATAGAGCTTTCCGAAATTACCATGCAAGATCTCAATCTTACAATCTAATTTAGAATTTTCATGATGAATATTGAATTTTTGTACTAATATTGGATTTTTCAGGACAATTTTTTTGCCCCAAAAAATAGACGAATATAGATTTTGACAAATATAGAGGTTCAACTGTAGTTTAAAAACATTACAACTCCTCTATTTGACTCATTTATATTTTCTATTTTACTGTATGAAAAAAATACTATTTATATAAGAAAGGTACAACAATCAATAACCAAATTTATAAAATACAATGTGCCAGTCTTTTGGCTTCAATATTGAGTTTCTCAATATGCAACGTGTGATTTCTATCAAGTACCAATTAAATATATTCTTACTAAGTTACTACTTACTTGAAGTTTGTGATAACTGGGTCTAATTAAAATAAAATAAAAAATGACTACTTAAAAAAAAAAGTAAGAATTAAACCGAAAACTTCTACTTATGGTTACCACTAAACATTTACCAGATTTCTGGAGGGTGAAAAAGAACCATATTAATAAGATAATACGATAGGACTAACTGACATGGCGTAGTCATTATCCCTATATAGAGCCACTGCATGTTAGAAAAATATCACTTGTAAAGTATCTAACAAACTAACAACATTAGCAGCTGTATAAAGCACGAACATGGTACCATTTATACAGAAAATCTTTCACTTTATCCGACCTTATTACTTGCTGCTAGCTTGGAGTGTGATTAGGATATCTTATCTTACTTATAGCAGAAAAGAGAGGGAAGGAATTTTAATAATTTATGAGACCTTTTGGAATTTTACACCAACCCCTTCCCCTGTACATGCCTAGAAGCAGAGCACTTTTCTCACGTATATAACCTTCATTAACGTATCATCCCCTTCTAGATCCGATCTTGTTGTGGTGAAGGGGCTTGTGTACGTCAATGAAGCTTTGAGCTATACCATGTATGGTCACCCAAGATGGGCAGGTCATAGCAGAGAGGTCAGACAAATCACATTCCACTGGCACCCACTCCTATATCTTTGCTATGCTTAATGATGCTCAGACTCAAATGATTCAAATGTATATATATATATTGCTTATTCATTATACAGTGGTCATTTAATGGTACCTTTCTACCTACAATGTACCATCTGTCTGACTTCTCCGCAGGGGTCATGACCCTTCAGTCAACATTAATATAGATCTGAAATAATTATATAAAGAGTGTTTAGACTGCAGACTGTCAGCACTTGCCATTAATTTTCAACTTCTACATTCAAAACTCTTTGATATCCAAAAATTGATTATTACCGAACGTGCCTTGTTTCTGTACAATGTTCACTAATAGCTTCACATTCCTCATCACAACTTACATCCTCGATGGAAATTTAAAGTGAAAACAGATCGTACTAAGGAGACGTACGTACTGAAAAGACTTTCTGTTGAAGTTGATCCAGACTCATTCATGTAAACATGACTTCAGAGGCCGGGTCAAGTGGATATTGCCGCTGAATTGAAAGACAGGAATGTTATATGGAAACCTGTAAGCGATCCAACTTCAATGTATGTGCCTTCTAAAATGATGTAACATCTGGAATAAAGACCTTGTGCCATTTCCCAAAATCAAAATGTAATATTATTTTATTTGGCTGGGTCTAATCGTACCAATCATGGTTTCACTCAGTATCTATCGGGATCACTTTGTTCTAGTTTCTTTCTCTTTATTTTTAGACTTTTTTTTTTAACCTATTAGAATTGTGGTCTTCAAGTTGTAATTATTGTGCAATATCTATACCTTTGAGAATTAAGATCAGATTGCGTTTACACTCCAACTGTACTTTTGCAGTCAGTAATGATTGAAGATTGTGGCTTTTGTTAATCTGTTAAATGAATTAAGAACTTACCTCAACATAGTTTAAAATAAAAATGTTTTACGCAGGTTACCTAGAGCCTTAACAGCATGTCTCAGTAACAGCAATTATGTACTCCAGTCTTGTAAGTGCAGACCATTATTAATAATGCCAATCCCTGTCTAGTTAAAGAAAATATTCAGTTCACTGCTTGTTCTTTGTCCATATACAGTATACCTGGCCCTCTCCATCATTTAAAGGGAGACTGCAACACATTAAAACACCAATATAGGGACTTTGTGCACGTCTGTAGCATGTCATGGAAAAAACTAAGTTCAAATTAATTTCTATGACTTATATTTTATTGTTACTGACAAAACATAATTTATATGAATTATACATGTTTTTGTTTTTTAGTGGTTCAGCCATGTCCGTCTCGCTGTGACTCTATGGACCGCAGCACGCCAGGCACATCTTTTCTCTAGGGAATCCTGATGATATGGACAGTGGACAGTTTGGCTTGATTTCCTGTAGTATTGATTGATTGGATCTTCTTGTAGCCCAAGGAACTCTTAGCAGTCTCTTCAACACCACAATTCAAATGCGTCAATTCTCCGGGGCTCAGCCTTCTATATGGTCCAGCTCTCACATCAGTATGTTACTACTGGGAATACCATAGTTTTACCTATGCAAATCTTTGTTGAAAGTGATATGTCTTTACTTTTTAATAGCTTATCCAGACTTGCCTTAGCTTTCCTTCCCAGAAGGCAAACATCTTTTAATTTCATGGTTCATACGAAGAGACTTTGGAGACCAATAAAATAAAATCTGTCACTGCTTCCAAATCTTCTCCATCTTATAGCCATGAACTGAAATTGCTGTTTGTCATGATCTTCATCTTTAATGTTGAGCAGCAGGCCAACTTTTGCACTCTCTTGTTTCACCCTGATCAATAGGAGAAAGAATAGAGGGCATTCTTGTTTTCAGCCATCAGAGTATAATCATCCTTGTATCTGAAGTTGATCTTCCTCCCAGCAATAATAATTCTGACTTTGGATTCTTCCAGTTCGGCTTTGCACATAATGTATTCCATATAACTGAATGGATAATATACAACCTTGTTGCACTCCTTTCCCAGTCCTGATCCATTTGGTTGTTCCATGTTCAGTTCTGGCTGTGGCTTCTTGGTCCACAAACAAATTCCTCAGGAGGAGGATGAGATAGTCTGGTATCCGCATCTCTTTAAGAACTTGCCACATTTTGTTGTGCTCTACACAGTCAAAGGCTTTAGAATAATATATGAAGCAGAAGCAACTGTTTTTCTGGAACTTCTCTATTTTATCAAAGGATAGTGGCAACTTGATCTATTTTACCTCTGCAAAACTCAGCTTGCACATCTGGTAGTTCTCAGTCCATAAATTGTTGAATCTGAGCTTGCAGAATCTTAAGCATGTCATTGCTGGCATGTGAAATGAGAGTAGTTTTACAATAATTGGAACGATCTTTGTCACTGACTTTTTTGGGGATTCATAT
The DNA here is from genome assembly GCA_027410445.1 of Discoglossus pictus. NCBI lineage: Eukaryota > Metazoa > Chordata > Amphibia > Anura > Alytidae > Discoglossus > Discoglossus pictus. The sequence continues at coordinate 235,771,280 of CM050168.1, read as the reverse complement.
ATAGTCTGATCATTTCCAGTCTACTGCTACTGCCCATTGGTGAGTTTTCAAAATGTGTTGGCATTAATGCAAGCAACACTTTCACTGCATCCTCTTCTAGAAATTAGAACAGTTTTACTGGAATCCCATCAGCTCCTACAGCCTTGTTATTATTAAGGTTTCCTAGGGCCCATGTCACTTGACTCTCCAAAATGTCTGGCTTCAGCTTATTGGTCAAACTAGTTAGGTTATTAATGCTGTTAAGGTCCATCCTGTATAGATTTTCTGTGAATTCCTGGTACCTCTTCTTTATTTGATCTGCTTCTGTTAAATTCCTACCATTTTTGTCTTTTATGACGCCCAATTTGGCATGAAAGTTTTTTGGGAGATTCCCAATTTTCTTGATGAGCTCTGTTACATTCTTCTATCTCTTTACATCGCTCATTGTAGAATGTCTCCTTGTCTCTTGCTATCCTATGGAATTCTACATTCAGTTGGACAAATATTTTCCTATCTTCACTACCTTTTGCTTTTCTTCTTTCTTGCGCTATTTTAAAAGCTTCATCAGAAAACCAGTTTTCTTTCTTTTGGCCATACCCTTTGTTGCTGTTTTCTGAAAAATGTCACAAACTACTGTCCAAAGTTCTTCAGGCATTTTATCTACCAAGGTCTAGACCCTTAAATCTATTATTTATCTCCACTGCATATTCAAAAGGGATATTATTAACTTTGTATCTGCTTGGTCTGATGATTTTACTTCTTTTCTTCAGTTTAATTCTGAAATTTGCATGAAGAAGCTCATAATCTGAGCCTCATTCAGCTCCAGGTCTTGTTTTTGCAGACAGTATGGAGCTCCTCCACCTTTTGTATATTGTGAATACGTATATAACAGGGTAGAGGTTTCCACAAAGTGGGGGAAGCACAAGACACATCTCAGAGATGTGAGTGTGAGGAGGTGAAGAGAAATGTACATGGTGGGCAGAGGGGAGGGGCAGTTAGAGGATTATCTGGAGATTACATATAATATATTGGAGGTTACAGTTTGCTAGTGTCAGAATTGTATGGGAAGCCAGTGGCAGAATGGGGCCGTAGATGAGAAATTAATTGTGAGATATATGAACCTAGTAGAGACCTATGTCACTGAGCACAATATAAGCTGTGAGCCTGACACAGGCAGGCAACTGAAATTAGATTACAGGAAAAAAATGGTTGTTTTCAATGTATGTTACACCACCAGGTATGAGTAGTGAAAATAAGCACAATATAAGCTGTTAGGTGTTAGCCTGTCACACACACACACTGGCCGGCAGGCATAGATTACACAAAAAAAAATTATAAAATAAAATAAATGATGTTCAAAGTTTCCTCAATAATAAAGTATAGGGGGCGAACCAAAAAGCCCATGTGTTCGCCATTCGCGGCGGCCTTGAACATGCGAAAATCGCCGCGAATAGTTCTCCGGCGAACTGTTCGGGACATCACTAGTGCTGAGCTATCCAAATCCCTCCCCATCCAGAGGTTGTTCCTGTAAGCAGGAGGGTTTGGGGTGTACATGGTCCTCTCACCCCTGGTTCATGACACTCCTCAACCACTTCGTCCATTAATATAGAAAATATGCATGCTCTCTCAGTCTTGAAGCTGTAAGGAAGTCAAAGTGGAACTTTATATACACAAAGGAAGCCACAAAAAAAAAAAAAAATCTAAAAATGCTTTACTAACCATGGCTTACAAAACTTTTAATGTTGTTAGTTTATTACACAATAAACAAACTGTTTCATGTTCTTTAACGTGCCTCTGATCATCTCTGTGCTGATTATATCCAAATTTGCATCTCCGTCCTTTGTAACTCATATTATGACCTGTCTATCAAACATCTCCTCCTTGATGGCCTCCCACAACCTAAATATGAACATGTCATAAACAAAGCTCTTAATAATCCCACCCTCTACCACCTCCCCAATTTCAGATATCATCCTTACAGTCGACAACTGGGAAAACCTGCAGACTGCATCTGAGAAACATCACCAAAATCCGTCTAATATCCCAACTCATTCACGTTTCTTGCATTGACTGGACTCACTGGACTTCTCCATAGTATATTTTCCCAACTTAAATCCATATTCTTCTAGGTTCATATATCTTACCAACTGTTTCTCCTCTGCTGCCCTACCCTGTCAATCCCTTCACTGGCTTCCCACACCCACTAGAATTACGTACACAATCCTGACACTCATTTAAAAAGCCCTCAACAATACTGCACCCTCCTATATAAAAGGTTTAATCTCAAGATACTTCCCTAACTGACCCCTCCGCTTTTCCCACAACATATGTCTCTTATCACCTGTAATCACCTCTTCACACTCCCCAAGACATTTCTTAAGTAGTCCACACCCTGTGAAATTCTCTACCCCCGCTCTCTCAGACTCTCCCCTACTTTTCAGGTTTTTTTTGCCCAAAACCCAACTATTCAAAGAAGCCTACCATGTGGTTCCCAAACATCAGGGACTCAAACACGACAGTGACCAGCTTGTGTGCAAAACTTCTGTTGCGTTACTGGACAAAAGACAAGCAATGCCCTTTCCTATTCTGACTAATACCATTAAACGGCTTAGATTGTAACTTTTGTCACATTTCAACCTGTATGAGAACATAGGTCAAGAATATGAGTGATTTCCATCAAATTAAGCCAATAAACTTGATGTATGCCTTGTCATTGACAGACTCTTTCAGCCCAGATGTCCAGATTAATTAAGACATATGTAAATAGAGAGGAAGACATATTACAGATGTAGAACATATTAAGTTAGCCTGGGGTGTAAATCCCAGAAAATGCTTTCATTCATTTACATCACCAGAAATAAGACTGTGGTTTTTAATTAGTTTTTAATGATCTCAACATTCACATCCTGTTAAATGGAGGTGTCAGGTATGCATTTTGATTGAAGCGTGTCCATAAAGTGAAATTGAATATTGTCAGGGTTTTTACCTATTAAATATATAAATGAGTATACTCCTTATATACATATACCATTTTAATTATATATTTCTGATTAAATATATCCTCTTAATATTTTAATTAATACACATATAGAAATTCCTCAAACATAACCGGGTTTGATATCATCGGATAGGAAATATCTTAAACTTTTCATATCTATGTGTTATGTTATACCTATATTGCACATCATGATTTTATTTTGAGTTTTTAATTTTATACACATATTCCATTTTTTCTGAGCTTCACTAAATGTCTACATTGTAATGAGAATGTAAACAGTGAAACCACCAAAAGGCTAGTCATTAGTATTCATACTAGATTATTTTGATCCTCAAATGTCATGAAATAGTCACACCTCAAATTGGAGACGAGAAATCCACCATTTGGCTCTGGTACTGACAATATTTGTTTGACTGGGCATTTGATATTCATGTATCCCCACTTAACACAATAGTGAGAAATAATTCCAGGATGTGATTAAAGTGAAATCTAGATAAGAATGGCTATTTAAAATAGGCCTAGGACAAAGAAAAAAAAAGGAGGAAAAAAAGAGAGAAAGAGAGGGAGGCTGACACACATGCAAGACACTAAGAAAGAGAGGACATATTTTTGATTCCTGATATATTTCATTTTTCATATAATAATCGATTTGGGATTATCCGGGCTGACTCTACGTGATATTGGGTTGATTCTGGTATCTGGTAATGTATAGACTTAATTTCAAACTTCTGTGATATAAAAGATAAATTGATCTTATTTATTCCACTAAATCAATTATATCACAGAAGCCACCAATATATCTACTGTAGGTATTATTCAAATTGTGATATATTTTCCTTTGTCCCAATAGTATTTTTGTTATTCAATATATGGTTATTATTATAGCATCACCCCATTATTAGTTATATAGGTCTATTGGGGTATATTATATATTCTGCCAACAATATTATTGTGATTTACTATATTAATAAGATAGATTTTCGTGTTTATTATAAATAGCTAAAAATAAGAAATATTGATTAATAGTAATTTATTGTTATTTTCTATTACCCTAGAAGATTTTGTTGATAAAGAAGTTAGAAGGTTTTTCTTGTTTTATTAACATTTTATCGTATTTATATTGCAATAGACTTAATTGGGTTATTGAGATCTGAAAATCATATAGTACTGTTTAGAACTTTTTATTTACTTTAGAATTCGATTTTGATATTGATAATAAACGCTGTTTTGTTTAAAAAGTGATATTTACTTATGAATTGACGTTAGACTCGGACAATAAGTTAAATTGACTTTTTCAAATATCATTTTACTATAAAATTTCAAATATCATTTTACTATAAATACCACGACAATATCTAGATGACATCACTCATTTTGTGAAATTAGAGCCTTCGGACATAGAATCCTACTACAAGCATTCAAAGATTTTTGGCTATGCAATTATGAATATCCTGGAATCATTTAATTTAAACTATTAAACCTACTCCTAGACCATAAGCTGCAGTACTTTTATGTTTTATTGGTGTTTTGTTTTAAAAGATTTACAAATATTAACAAATATCTTTTGGTGCCAAATGCAAGAGTTATGGTCACACTAGAGAGAAATTTTAAAAAACATATGTTGATGATGATCATTCTTTGTAATTCAAAGGTCAAAAATAATAAACTGATATAGCATCCATGACAATGGTACTTTTACTGATATTCTCACTAATTTCAAATAACAATAATTTTGGGTGTTAATGTTACCACGCTAATACAGTTGGAAATCATCTTCATACTTTGTTTTTAATTAGGTGCTTTTCATATATTTAATTTACAGGGAACGGAGAGATGGCATGTACTCATATAACTAATTTCATGCATATTATCAATGGGTGAAAGGATACTGTAATTGGTATCTCAATAGTCACTCTTGATATCAGTGGTCAAGCCTGCAACAGTCAAGGATTTCAATTTATCACTGTGTATTCAGAGAGAGAGGGAGAACCAGACATCCTTGGCAGCCCTTGTAGCCAACCACTGTTCGATACTCATACTCTATATACTCTTTTGTATCAATCTTGCCTCTACTGTGAGGTTCCAACTGTCATGAATCAGCCAGTGGCCATATTGGATTTGGTGTGAACTATGCTGGGGCCATTTTGTGACTGGCAGCAGTGGCCATTTTGGGCTGGGTTATCTTCCACATGCTGTTGCCATGTGGAAGAACAAAAGGTTTGGGGCTCACTTGTTATGGATATATGGTTATTTTGTGGTCTAGGGGATAAATTATTATAAGTTTACCCCTTAGCATATCCCCATCCCTTCTGGTGGGATGTGTTGGTTGTATGTGTGTGAAACATTGTGTGTTGTATTTGTAAATATGAATGTATTAGTAGGTTATTATATTGTAGAGGGGAAGCCGTTGAATACAGGCAAGCCTCCTTTGTTCCCAAAGGCCTGTTAATCCCATTAGCTAAGTATCCAGCATAGAACTAACAATGGGAAGCTCACAGCTGGAGAGCAGACAGGCAGGCACCCAGAAACAATGGGATGGCCTGAAGGCTTCTCAGCCTTCATAGCATGGGCAGAGGAGAGTAAAAGACATGCTTTGCCCTGGAGAGTCAAAGCCCAAATTAATTAGTTGGCCTCGCCTAGTGGGCGGACCTGGGAGGGGACTATTGGTTCACGCACAGTTCCCCTTCATGATTGGCCAGATGTCATTTGGGGCTGGCTAACGGTAGCCACTTCCCCCATTCTTGTGTGATGTGGTTAAATATGCTGTTCTAAAATAAAACATGGTTCATAATTTTCATCAAGACTTTGTGTGCAGGTGTATTATTGACCCAAGGGCATATGCTGGCAGAGGAGATCGTTTCTGAATCCCTTCCAGGTTTTCCCAGGCACACTACCAAAAGCTGGGACTTATGCTCTTGCATCCGCAAAGAAGGTCCATTGGTCTGAGTCACCCAAATCTTAGGTCTAAAACCTACAGGAGATAAGAGGACTAGGATTCTCTATACTCCATCATCATTGTAGGTTGTGACACCAACCTACAGCAGAAACAAGTAAACTGATGTTAAGAGAGTCACTGGCAATTGATAGTATGCTGTCTCACCTTCAAGGAGCTCTGAAAGTGTTAAAGGCAATGGAATGTTATTGATAATAAATGGTTCTTGAAGGTTGATAAAGATGCCTGAGATAAAACTAATATGAAGTCTAAAATCAGGAAATCATATAAATTCTTATGTTTCAAGTATCAAACTTAAAAAATCGGAAAAATGTGTCAATTATATAGCTTAAGAGTTGAATATTGCACCCATTGTAGGTTATCAATTTTTATTGAATTGATGTTCAACAAATCCAGTGTGTATATTAGAAAAAAGAAGGAAGCAAGTGTGCAAAAATAATGTTAAGCTTTGATTTGCTACTTTAAGTTTGCCAAAGTAAATTTATGCGAGCTTGCAAAGGAAAAGTCAAACATAGAAATATAGATTTGACTGCAAATACAAAAGGCCAATATAATATGCCCATTCTGTGAAACTATAACACTGGGCTTAATAAATCATCAAGATTGTTTTATCCTTATTGTAACTAGGCTTGATTTACCATGTTTGTTTTTGATACTTCAACAGGATGTGCATGTATATGATCCTACAACATCAAAAGATACATGCATATCCTCCAACGTGGTTTATATAATACAATGTACTGTATATACTCGAGTATAAGCCGACCCGAGTATAACCGAGGCACCTATTTTACCACAAAATACTGGGAAAACTTAGTGACTCAAGTATAAGCTGCGGGTAGGATATGTGCTGCCCCCTGTGTCCCGCTTGTGACCTCTGTGTCCCCCTCTTGTGTGCCCCATGTGCCCCTTTCTTCTGTCCCCCTCTCTCTCCCCTGTGTCTCTCCCCCCTCCCTCCCCAGTCTCTTCTCCTTCCCTAACTCCCCTGTGTCTCTTCCCCCTCTCCCTCCCCTGTGTCTCTTCCCCCTCTCCCTTCCCTGTGTCTCTTCCCCCTCTACCTTCCCTGTGTCTTATCACCCTCCTCAACCTTCTCCTTAACCCCCCTCCTCATCCTCCCTCCTCAACTTCCCTCCTCAACCCCCCTCATCCTCAACCTCAACCCCCTCCTCAACCCCCCTCCTCATCCTTAACCCCCTCCTGATCCTCAACCTCCCACCTCAACCCCTCCTCAACCCCCCTCCTCATCCTCAACCTCCCACCTCAACCCCCCTCCTCAACCCCCCTCCTCAACCTCTCTCCTTAACCCCCCTCCTTAACCCCCTCCTCAACCTCCCTCCTCAACCCCCCTCCTCAACCTCTTTCCTCAACCCCCTCCTCAACCTCTCTCCTCAACCCCCCTCCTCATCCTCAACCCCCTCCTCATCCTCAACCCCCCTCCTCAACCTCTCTCCCCAACCCCCCTCCTCATCCTCTCTCCTTAACCCCCCTCCTCATCCTCAACCCCCTCCTCATCCTCAACCTGCCTCCTCAACACCCTCCTCATCCTCAACCTCCCTCCTCAACCCCCTCCTCATCCTCAACCCCACTTCCCAACCCCCCTCCTCAGCCTCTCTCCTCAACCCCCCTCCTAATCCTCCCTCCTCAACCTCTCTCCTCAACCCCCCATCAGCCTCTCTCCTCAACACCCACATCCTCAACCCTCCATCCTCAACCCCTCATCCTCAACCCCCCATCATCATCCCGCCATCCTCCTCCTTAACCCCCCATCCTAAACCCCCCATCTTCAACCCCATCCTCATCCTCAACCCCCCTCCTCAACCTCAACCCCCATCCTCATCTTCAACCCCCCCACCCTCAACCCCCCATCCTCATCCTCAACCACCCCTACCTCAACCCCCCTCCTTATCCTCAACCCCCCTCCTCATCCTCAACCCCCCATCCTCATCCTCAACCACCCCTACCTCAACCCCCCTCCTTATCCTCAACCCCCCTCCTCAACCCCCCATCCTCAACCCCCCTATACTCATCCTCTGGGGACCCGGCATATTGTAATGACGTGACGTCACATGCGCCTCACGTCATTGGCCGAGTCAAGACGCAGCCGGAAGGAGCACGGAGGAGCGGAGGAGCCGCTGCTGCAGATGGAAGGTAAGTGAGGGGAAAGGGAGAGGGGGAGGTAATTAGAGGGCTAAAGTGAGGAGAGGGTTTAGGATGAGGAGGGGGGTTTAGGATGAGGATGGGGGGTTGAGAATGGGGGGGATGAGGATGGGGCTTGAGGATGAGGATGGGGGGTTGAGGATGATAAGGGAGGGGAGAGGGAAAGACACAGGGGGGAAGAGAGACACAGGGGAGAAAGAGAGACATGGGGGAAAGAGAGACACGGGGGTGGTGACTTGAGAATAAGCCGAGGGGGCCCTTTTCAGCCTTAAAAAAAGGGCTGAAAAACTTGGCTTATACTCGAGTATATATGGTACTTTATGTGAAACAGGCTGTTACTTTGGACCAACCACTCAAAAACCACACTTAAGCATGAATTTACACAGCCATTCAATAAGAAAGCACAATGAAGTTATTGTACCCAGTTGGACACAGTTTTAGCCAGAATGATCACTCCATCCAAAATCTAAAAATCTAAATACTCAGAGGAAAATTTGAAAACATCCAAGAGAGAAAGGCATTTGAAATTAAGATGATCACATTCTTCAACACTAAAAATACAGTACTTAATATTGACTTGGGTTTTATAACAGATTAGAACAATGTATTGTGAATTTTTCTTATTTTACTATAAGGGAGGTGTTTGTTCAACAGGAAAGATAACACTGTGGACTACAATGCTCTGTTTTTCATGTATATATTGGTGCATATATGTATATAGTATGTGTATATATGTTTCCTATACTATGTTGTGTTGATTCCCCCTGTATGTATTTACCTGATGATGTCAGATGCTGTCTCCATTCTCTCTGCATCACTGTTTACATTCAAACTAAGGGTTCCATCTCATGTTAGTATTGCTGCAGACTACAGCAATTAGCTTATGAAAATAAACAGGAAATGGAAATATTTCTATGAAATATCATGTTTTCCATGATATCATGTGCAACCATATAGTAAGTGTGATAGGTCTCATAAAATCATGATAGACTGTTATTTTTTTTGCAGAGTAAAATCTGTGATTTAATAAACAAAGAGTAATCAATATTACATTGTTTACATACCTCTTCTCGGCAAAGATACATGTGATAACCTTATTGTATATTTATTAGTCACCATAGATAACTTAGACAACATGTTTCAATGTTTCTGTGTTTTGTGTTTTCACCAACATATATATCTTGCTATAGGTGTCATGGTTAACGGAGGAATCTATTTAAAAAGCAATTTTTTACATTGACGGCCAAAAAGTAACAAGGGTATGTCACTGGGTATTTATTATAATGTCTTCTTTGTGCACTATTTAAACTGTTTTTCAAATAATGTCTTGACCCAAGTTACCTTTAAGACCTTTCAGTAAAGGGTCATTTAAAGTTCCACCAGGATAACCTTAGCAACTGAGTGTTATGTTGCTGTCACTCTTAAAATATGAAGATGGGGAGTCTACACTATTTATAAATTTGGTTAAACAAGAGAACAAGTTTGAATTATGTCACTGCTTGAAAACAGCAATATATTATTTTGAGTTAACCACCTGTGTTAAGGAAAGGATATCCCAAAATTTCCATGAAGGCTGATGTTGGGTAAACATTGATCTGTACTATATCTCATAGCTTGCTAATTGGTTGTAATACTACCATTTTACCTTTGATTGGCCTCAGCAAACTTAACTGCAGGTATTATTTCATTGCTAAATAGATTAATATTAAATCATATAACCTTATGTCCCTAGAGACTATTGAGGAATTACGTAACATAATATCTGAATATTAAAGTATCAGTGAAGTCATATTTTTATAGCAAGCTCTTGACATATTAATGTCCATACAGTTGTCAGAAACTAAAAAATGTAAAGCTACCCTTTGTTTGTAACCATTAAAGTACATTTTGGTTTACTGAGAGCAAAATATTTTTTCCTAACCAGGGGCCATATTAAATTCCAGCCTCATAAGTTCAACGTGTAGCACGTAGGTGCTGCATGCTTGAAATCTGTCTGTTTTACATTGCTAATAAATTAGAAGTGCTGCGAGCTATGAGCGAGAGGCGCTATTTCGTAAATCAGTTCCCGGACGTTGGCGTTGCGTGCTTAAATGCAAACAATTATGCAAGCACGTAGTTACGGGTTCAAATGGAGCCAATGGAAAAAGAGATCGTTAGCATTACGTCACTGAAGGGGAGGGTATATTTCAAAGTCGTACGTGCTTCAATTACAGTTTGCGATCGGAACCACATTCCAGATATGATGCAATATTAATAAAGCCATAAATATGATATTCTATTACATGCGAGTTACAGTATATGTATTAACACATTGATTGCAGGGATTGATATAACACAAAATATAAACATGAAATAAAGTATTTTTTGTGGCCGATTTGCGGGCTTGAGAATGTTGTGCTATTAATTCTAAGACCTAACATCACTTTCCCTTATAATAAATGTACAGTAGAGTGTTGTTATTTACATTACAAGTGCTATGTATTGCACTTTACCCCCCTTGCGGTGCTCTTGACCACATGTTGGGCTTTGGGCTCCATTTGCGTGAAATGTGCTTGCTTGGAGTGACCACATTGCAATTTTATAGCTGAATTCAACAAGTAGCATGATGAAATTCAAGAAACGTGCGTCGGGTCAACTTAGGAACGCCGTCACGGGTCAATAACGTAATTTGTTTGAGTCTAGACCGCGGCGTGCATGGCAGAGAGCTAGCGTTTTTATATCAGGCCCATAGTTTAAAGTCCCTTCCCTGAATCTATCAGTTTATGCAGTTCAGCTAGTTTACAAGTAGAAGGAAGGCAGATTATACGTAGGGGGAATCCTGGTTTATACGCTATAGTATTGGAATAGTATTACATGGAATATAGCATTGAGGCATTTATCACTCAATAGCTTTTTCCTTACTTTACAGTTTTTTCATCCCATCTTTTTTGGTAGGACATTTGGTATCTCTTTATACTATCAGCATATAGCTGGATAATAGAATTTTCTGCACCTTTGCAGCTTTCTATATACTGCATTAATTTATAGTTTTCACTACCATATAGTTATACACTGTATGAATCACAGCACTTGTCACTTTATATTCAGCACTTTATTTCATATTCTAGTCACTTTTTTTGTGATTATATTGTCACTTAGCACTTTATATGGTTTGTCTATAAGGGGCAGAATTTACATTTTTGAGATACCATATTAGTCAATTCAATATTTTTGTGGCTTCTTTGCAACTTATGTTTACATATTTTAATATGGATTTTATTAAATACCGTATATACCCGAGTATAAGCCGAGTTTAACCTAAACCCCCTCAACACCCCTCCTCCACCTAAACCCCCCTAAATACCTCCCCCTTCTCCCCTCACTTACCTGCTTGTGCTCCGGCCTCCGCTTCTTGACCCGGGGACGGCACGCATGTGAGTGACGTCACATGCGGCCGCGTCATTATCATATACCGCGTGCCCACACTTAGTATATGCTAATGATGCAGCACGCATGTGACGTCACATGCGCGCCGGCGCCGGGACAAGGAGCGGAGGCCGGAGCACAAGCAGGTAAGTGAGGGGAGAGGGTGGAGGTATTTAGGCTGGTTTAGGTGGAGGAGGGGGGTTGAGGTGGGTTTAGGTGGAGGAGGGGGGTTGAGGGGGGTTTAGGTTGAGGAGGGGGGTTGAGGATTGAGGGGGAAGCTTGAGGAGGTGGGTTGGGGTTGAGGGGGGTTGAGGTTGAGGAGGGGGGTTGAGGGGGGTTGAGAATGAGGAGGGAGGTTGAGGATGGGGGGTTGAGGATGAGGATGGGGGGGTTGAGGAGGGGGTTGAGGATGGGAGAATGGAGGAGGGAGGTTGAGGAGGGGGTTGAGGAGGGAGGTTGAGGATGAGGAGGGAGGATGAGGAGGGAGGTTGAAGATGAGGAGGGAGGTTGAGGATGAGGAGGAGGGGTTTAGGAGGGGGGTTGAGGATAGGGGGTTGGAGGGAGGTTGAGGATGAGGAGGGAGGTTGAGGATGAGGATGGGGGGTTAAGGAGGGGGGGTTGAGGAGGAAAGTTGAGGAGGGGGTTGAGGATGCGGGGATTGAGGAGGGAGGTTGAGGAGGGGGTTGAGGAGGGAGGTTGAAGATGAGGAGGGAGGTTGAGGATGAGGAGAAGGTGTTGAGGAGGGGGTTGAGGATAGGGGGTTGAGGAGAGAGGATGAGGATGGGGGGTTGAAGAGGGAGGTTGAGGAGGGGGTTGAGGTGGGGGGGTTGAGGTTGAGGGGGGGTTGAGGTTAAGGAGGGTTGAGGTTGAGGAGGGGGTTGAGGATGAGGATGGGGGGTTGAGGAGGGAGGATGAGGATGGGGGCTTGAGGAAGGGGTTGAGTAGGGAGGTTGAGGAAGGGGTTGAGGATGGGGGGGTTGAGGAGAGATGTTGAGGATGAGGAGGGAGATTGAGGATGAGGGGTTGAGGAGGGGGGTTGAGGTTGAGGAGGGGGGTTGAGGATGGGGGTTGAGGATGGGGGTTGAGAAGAGAGGATGAGGATGGGGGGGTTGAGGAGGGGGTTGAGGAAGGGGGGTTGAGGAGGGAGGATGAGGAGGGGGTTGAGGATGAGGAGGGAGGTTGAGGAGGGAGTTTAGGATGAGGAGGGAGTTGAGGATGAGGAGGGAGGTTGAGGATTAGGAGGGAGGTTGAGGAGTGGGGTTGAGGAGGGTGATAAAGGAGGGGGGAAGAGACACAGGGAAGGGAGAGGTTGGAAGAGACACAGGGAAGGGAGAGGGGAGAAGAGACACAGGGAAGGGAGAGGGGAGAAGAGACACGGAGAGAGAGGGGGACACAGAGGGCACAAGAGGGACACAGGGGACAGCACATTTCCCACCCTCGGCTTATACCCGAGTCACTCATTTTACCCAGTGTTTGTGATAAAATGGGTGCCTCGGCTTATACTCGGGTCGGCTTATACTCGGTATATACGGTAATAAAAGTTTTAAAATGTAGTTTATTCTCTTTTTTCGTAGATTAAGATTATTAGGTGTGCCCTATAATAGGATATTTTCTCTTTTTATATAATATGCCGTACAGAAAACCCAGATGCAGGTTCTAGAAAAGACAATTTTACAAAAAAATATAGAGAGGCTGCTGACTAAAAATGTTAAGTGGCTTATAAATAAATATTGTATAACAGTTTAATCAATTCCAAGTTTATATATTATTTGCCCTCTTGTTATTTAGAATAGATAATATAGACTTTAATGAAACGTCATTGTGCATCATTTCTCTTAAGTTTACTGTTATAACAAACTCTATTGATTTTGGCATACGTTTTTCGCACAGGATATTAGCAAGTGTAATCTTTCTTTTTTGCATTATCAAAATGTAATACTATGTTATTATGTCATATCACTCATTTATAGCTATGTATGTTGCTAGTAAATACTGCAATTTATTGCAAATTGGGGCAAATCTTGTTCATGTTTCCTATTTTGCATCTACATTATTCTTATTGACTTTTATTTGTAACTCGCCAACATATTTCGTAGCGATTTACAGGTGATAATAACAAGGAAAATACAATATTAACAAACTGTAGAAAATGGAGGGCCCTGTTTTGAGCTTAGAATGTTTGCAGAAAGTGTTTTTTCCAAAGCACCCTACAAGACTGGAAACTTGCTTCTTACAATGCAAGAGGCAGAGACCTGGGGAACAGATAAGGAATAGTAAGGATCAGGAAATAAGTGAAAGTTTGCTTAGGTATGAAGGATGTTTTTCGTTTAGTGGGAGAGGGAAGGGATCTGATATAAAGTAATTTGAGGTGAAAGGCTCTAGTATGTGATATGTTGTCTGCCCCTAGTGGTCCGATAATATAATCTGCAAATGGAAAGGTCAGGTGATTTCCATACTTCTATAAGTTTAATCAGAATAAGGGCAGGTGGTAGGGAATTGCTGTCAGAGTTATCCCAGAGCAGGGGAGGCCTATAGTATGTTTTCAATTGGCACTAAAAGAATGGAACATGGTATGAGGGACAGAGATAGAACAGGGAGAAAGGGGAAGAGAGAGAGAAAGAAAGAGAAAGAGAGAGCACGGAAGACAGTAGAACCATACGACATGTGAGAGGGAGGATCTTAGCAAATTTTTCAAGCCATAAAATGGGGGAAGGGTGGGGGTAGGGTGGGTTGCCAAGAAACTTGGCCTTGAGAGCATAACTAAACTTATATACATAGTATACATAGGATATGTTTCAAAAGCTGTCTAGAGCAAGAGAGGCTTGTTTTAATTATAAATATTAATTAAACAAATGAAAAAAAAAAAACATAAAATGTAATGGTTTGGTAGAATGAATGCCATTGAATAATATATCTCTTCAAAACTTTATCTATAGCTAGAAAGTGAAAACTTAGGTTGAAAAAAGACTTATAGGCCATAAAGTTCATCCTTTTTAGATCTCAGACGATATATGAGGATTAATTGTTAATTGTTAATAAATTGTTAATTGATCCAGAGGACGGCAAAAGTATAAAAACATTGCCAATTGTCTAATAAGGGGGGAAAAAAACTCCTTCCTGACCCTAGATACTGGCAAACGGTTTCCTCCCTGGATCAATACTCCATCTCTAGTTATCGAGGGTAACCCTGAATGCCCTTTTTATTCTAAACATATCCATAAGTTATGCCTTATTAAAGATGAATGAAGCAAGGTTTACCAAATCTATATAATTATTATACATCTGCTGAACTGGCTATGTTATCTCTATGGTATTACTCTATAAATGAAACAAAGTTGATTAAACCAGAATAAGAAATATTTAATGAATATCCATTAAAACTGTTTCTATGTGTAGCCATCCGAATATTTCTAACCAAACATTGATACTGTAAATATTTACACCAAATAATTAACTATGGATTTTAAACATTTGCTTATAAAAAATAACTTTATTAAAACCCACTAGGAGAATAATATCAAAAAAATTGTTTTTAGGTGGATGAAAATATCTTGAAGTTTAAGGAATAAAGAAAGTACATTAAACTAAAGGAAGAAGCTAGAAATGGATACATTAAAGACTTCAAATTAAGGTTTGTTTCATCTCTAATACAAGTTGAGTATGTGCTATTGTTAAATAATAAGTGAAGTGTTAATTTCAAAAACTTTTAAATATCTTATATACAATAAAAAATGTACATTACTAAATAGGGAAAAAGTTAGCATATTCCATATGTATGATACACTCCAACATTTTTTTGATTTAGTAGTTAATGTGTTTATTCTTATAACATGCAACTTGTATAGTTATATCTTTAAACAACTCATAAACCATTGTTTCATAACTTTGTAAAATGTTTTTTATTGTAACGTGCACATCAATATTATAATAGTGTGTAACTTTGTTTGTAAACAATATGTATATTTTAATGCATTACATGTTTTTTAACACATGTGTAAATGTTTATATTGAATCCAAAGGAAGGCAAACAGAAAAAAAACTAAATTAAATTTAGCCAGTTGTATCAAATGGGAAAAACAAATCCTTCCTGACCCCAGATATTGGTGATATTGGTGATCAGATTACTCTCTGGATCAATACTCTCTTTGCAATTATACATTAAAAGGTAAAAATCACTAAATATATACAATCAAACTATCCAATTGATAATTGGAATCAATGAAACCCAGAACAATAGGACAAACAAAGTCAAAATACATTAAACCTCAGCAGTACATTCAATGAAAGTACTAACTATATATATTCAATGAAACCAATAACTATAAAATTTTACAAACATGTTCTATGCTTTAAGATGGATCTTAACAATTGAAACATTTTTTTTTTTTTGTGGAGTGCTTTGTCAAGTTTTGTGAAGGGATGTTTCATGTTATTTTATTTTTTTATTTACGTTATAAGGGGTTCCTCTAAAAAGAGCACAACAGATAACAATAATAATATTGTTGTCTTTGGGATGTAACCACTGTTTTGTTTTTTTTTCTTGAATATTGGTCCTCTAAAAAGAGGCCAAGAGACATGAAATTTAGTCCTGGAGGGTTTTTTGTTAGCCTTTTATTTTTTTTAAATTGGCACATACAGTTGTCTATGTGAAATAGTGGTCCTCTAAGCCCAAAGTTCATCCTTGAGATATCACCACTGTTCTGTATTTGTAGTTATTGTTCTTTTATGTAGAAACATACATTTTTGGTTAGGCTTGCAGTTCTTGAAAATGGCACATAGAGTTGTCTATGTGAAATAGTGGTTTCTCTCCAAAGAGCCCAACAGACAATACTTTGTGTCTTTGGGATGTAACCACTATTTTTTTGTGTGTATTTTTTGTTTTTTTTTCACAGACTCTGTTTTCTTGTAATTTATTTATTTATTTTTAAATTTACAACACCTCATAATAGATATTTTTAGTAAATACTCAGGCCCTCATTCAATTGCGATTTGGCCAATTGAATAGGGGTCTAAATAAGCACATAGCATATTTTTTTTAAAGAAGTTTTTAGTTAGTAAAAACCTTGATTTTGGATAGATGCTTGCTAACTAAAAACTGCTTTAAAAAAAATATGTTATGTGCTTATTTAGACTCCTATTCAATTGGCCAAATTGCAATTGAATGAGGGCCTCAGCCATCATCTAATAAATCACCTTGACTTTCGTTGTTTTTAATGAACACTTTTTCTTTCCTCTGGATTTTTGCATCGTGAAAATGCTACATAGAGTTGTCCATGGGCAAATACTGGTTCTGTTTATAATCCTAGGGAGTAAATTCCCTTATAGTGTTTTCCACTAAGTTGAATAGAGTAATGAACAGGGTATATTTACAATTTGGCCAACAAGTTTATTAAATCCATAATTAAATAATGACAACGGCGAAAAATAAAAAAGGAAGATTAAAAACACTCTAAAAACAATGGAAAAAGATAAGTCTCCTCTGAGAAATAGTGATAAATTACCACTTTAGACAGATATCTAGAGACTAGGACTTTCTCTTGGAATATTTAGAGGAAAAATGTAATGTTCCACTACAGGTAACTCTGTCCCAACATATCACACAGTCTATTATATTATCTTATATTAGATTTGCCCAGAAGGGCATTTAATGCAGACTTGTTTATTGTGAAGAAAGAATATTGGGGGTAGTATGGTAGGTGGTAGCAGACACTGCTTAAGATATAAGTGAGAAGCCAGGTAATTATGTTATTACTATCTGAGAACTACAGGAGACTAGTTCTTTAAAATATCTCCTATATATCATATTAAGGATTGTAACATGCCAATCCTGATACGTTATAACTTCTTATACCCACATATTGGTCTGTGACTTGACTTAAGCTTAAGCAATAATAATATCTTCACTGAGGGGATAGACCCTTCTAGTGGGATAATATGTCCTTAATAGTTCCCTATTCCGGGATAAACGTATCTCATGGTATTTGATATTGGCTTCTTAGGCATAAAGTGGCTAATGCATAAGTCCTGGATGCTTCTAAATACACCATACTACATTAAAAACGAGTTGCCTAACTAGTGCCATGTTTCTTAATAGAGACGCTAATGCTGCAATCCCTTTGAAAAAGACGTCACAGCATTGTGAAACGCATCAGGCATAGGCGTTTACACGCATACGTGCGTCATCACGCACGACGCTGTCCACGCTATACTAGGAAGTGAAGCCATGCAGCATTAGCGTCTCTATTAAGAAACATGGCACTAGTTAGGCAACTCGTTTTTAATGTAGTATGGTGTATTTAGAAGCATCCAGGACTTATGCATTAGCCACTTTATGCCTAAGAAGCCAATATCAAATACCATGAGATACGTTTATCCCGGAATAGGGAACTATTAAGGACATATTATCCCACTAGAAGGGTCTATCCCCTCAGTGAAGATATTATTATTGCTTAAGCTTAAGTCAAGTCGCAGACCAATATGTGGGTATAAGAAGTTATAACGTATCAGGATTGGCATGTTACAATCCTTAATATGATATATAGGAGATATTTTAAAGAACTAGTCTCCTGTAGTTCTCAGATTGTAATAACATAATTACCTGGCTTCTCACTTATATCTTAAGCAGTGTCTGCTACCACCTACCATACTACCCCCAATATTCTTTCTTCACAATAAACAAGTCTGCATTAAATGCCCTTCTGGGCAAATCTAATATAAGATAATATAATAGACTGTGTGATATGTTGGGACAGAGTTACCTGTAGTGGAACATTACATTTCTCCTCTAAATATTCCAAGAGAAAGTCCTAGTCTCTAGATATCTGTCTAAAGTGGTAATTTATCACTATTTCTCAGAGGAGACTTATCTTTTTCCATTGTTTTTAGAGTGTTTTTAATCTTCCTTTTTTATTTTTCGCCGTTGTCATTATTTAATTATGGATTTAATAAACTTGTTGGCCAAATTGTAAATATACCCTGTTCATTACAAATACTGGTTCTTGTGAAAAGAGGCGAACAGAGTTAACAGTTTGTCCTTGTGATTTATTAATAGTCATTACAAATGCCATGATAATGGGAAATCATTTCCTTTGCAATACAAAAGGCAAGCTAGTCTCACTTTGAGCCAAATCAATTCTTGGTATGAAAACTGGTAAACCATTATGGGTACCATTCAGAATTTCTGCATGTATGAAATGGTCTTTCAAATCCTGAACAATTATTCTGGTCTCATTACAAAGTCCTTTTTTGGGTTCATATTTCTCAATAACATGACAATCGCTCCTTTTTTGAGTTGCAAAACATGGGGTGGCATTCCAGAGGGAGTTAATGAATTTATAAATTGATTTGTAAAATTGGATTCACTCCATTTTTTGTGTGACATCTATTCATTTTAAAATGTCGTTATTGAGATCCAAAGCATCTTTATTTTTGGATGTTAATATTACTTTCTGTGCAAGGTCAGAAGAATGTTCTGTCGTTATTCCATTTGGGAATACAGCTGATATGAGTGAATCTTTACAAAAACCTTCCGCTGGGATTTCAACAGTATCATCAGGTAAATGAGGTATTATGTCAGTTTTTCCTTCACCAATTTTTATTAGCTAACCATTGAATTCATATTGACCGTCAGATCTCATATTTTTTTCTACTTTAAGGTGTGTAAATACTTTCCAAAGTGGATTTGATATTATACAGTACATGTTTCTACAATGTCTGTGCGATTTCCATGGACAACCACAGGTACTGTTTGTCTAAAATCTCCACCTAATAACATGACTTTTCCACTATAAGGCAAATCATTACCCATGACTTCACACAATAAACAATAAATACATTGCAGAGCATGGCACGACATCATAGTGGCCTCATCTATGGTAATTAATTTGGATTTCTTAAATGTATTTGCTTGAGCTGATTTCATTCTAATATCAGACACTGATGTTTCCAATATTGGAACTGGAAGCTTAAATCTACTATGTACTGTTCTGCCACCGTCTAACAATAGTGCAGCAATTCCAGTTGTTGCAAAGGGAAGTGCTATTTCACCTTTACCTCTAATTGAACTCATCAACCAATTATAGAGATAAGTTTTCCTGATCCGCCGGGTCCATCTAGATAAAAATAAAGCTCTTTGAGCAAGTCATCATCTAGTGCTTGTTGTATTGCATTGAAAGCGTGCAATTGCAATTCATTTAAAGTGTCAATTTTTTCTTCTGTTTTTTTTGTTTTTGAACATCAGCGTCATAGTCATCCAAGTTTATATCATCTAAAATTCCTAGAATTCTAGTTACAAAACGTAATCCATGACATAGAAAGTCTTGAATTTCCATTAATGCTTTTAATTCAGCTATGGTATTGTTGTATTGTTTCAAAAAGTATTCATACATATGTATTTTAAATGTTTCCCACAAAGCAAATGCATTTGGAACATTTTAAAATATGCAAATGAATGCAAACTGTTCCCTCATCTGGCATGGCATTTTACATAGAGCTGCTTCTTCTATTCCCATTCTGTGTCATCAGCAAGGAAGTTTCTATGTTGTGCAGCTAATTGAAATGTCTCATAAACTGTCTCATTGACAGTTCTCAAGTGTTTAAAACTTTGTGCCCCAGGAACATTTAAAAGTAGTAAATGTAAGCAGAAACGTTCAATGTCTCGTGGACTTACGGTATACATTCTGGTAATAATTTTATTACCACCCTTTTGTCTACGTTTCCATAAGCCATTTACGAAAACAAAATTATATGGAATCTCATTGTATAAGTATTCCCTTGCCTCAATATCTCTGTAAACCAAGCAGTAAGTGTGGTTTGTCAATGTTCATTTTGTGCCAGAGTATTTTCTTCATTACTAGTATGAAAGTAAACTAATTGTCTTTGTGGAAAATGTACAGCTAATCGATATACTGCATTTGAGAGATCATGTATTTTAAATTTGAGAAGCCGCCACACTGCTTCTGGCGCACTGACATAGCGAACATCTACATGAGATGCCAGTTAATCATACACTAACTCATTGTCTTGATAATTTGGGCCATTTATTGCTGCGTCATATCCTTTATAAATGTATTTGTAAACATATTTAATTGATTTAATAGAAGTGCAAGCTTCCACATTTATGTGTGCATTATACTTCATTAAGAGATGTGGATTATATGGCACCACATAGGTGTTATCTACATTTTTTCCCACAAATTATTGCCTTTGGACCTTTTCATCTTCCATACAATGGCTATCCATCACAATTGGCAAAATCTTTTGTGCATTTTTTATTTTCCATACACAGTGATTGTGGAATTAGCTCTCCACATGGCCCATGGATCATATGATGTGTTGGTTGTAACATGAAAGCTCTAAAGAAAAAAGATAGAGACAAGATTGTGTCAACGAGCAAGAAAAGACATTTAAGATCAAGTCCTTAGCGAACTGTAAATCCGATTTCGTCATATATGTGATAACTTGCAAATGCCAGAAACAATATGTTGGAAGAACAAAGAGGGCACTGAAACCCCAATTTCGGGAGCATATTTATAATGTTAGGAGGGTATATCTGTAAAACGGCTTTTCAAAGGATATGATCGAAGAACATAAGAACAATACAGAAGGCATAATGATTCAAGCCATAGAAAAAAATCAATAATACACAGAGAGGAGGTGACAAAGTGTTGAGACTTAGCAGATCCAAAACCAAGTCGATCCACAAGTTAAGAACATTAAGACCAGAGGGTCTCAATATCGATATAGATCTGGCTGCGTTTATCATCGAGTATATCTATTTCCAGGTGCCACCTTTATTACATGGTCCCTTTGGCTATAGCCAATCCATCTGGTTGAGCTGTATGCCCTTAGTAACACCATTTTCTATTATTTTAGTCGCCATTAAGCCACCAGTATAGGAATTGGTTATTCTTCCTATCTAGATCTCTTTGCATATGATCATTATTCCCACTGAGTTTATGCTATTATTCCCTGGTTTATAGCTTACCTGCCCCTTGTCCAAGCCTACAAAACCCTGAGGATCCCTTTTGGGTAACGTCTTGGCTTCATATGCAGTTCCGTTCACATCCTGTCCCCGTTTTTAGCATTCTGTTCATTTGTATAGCCTCCATTTCTATGCACTTATATATCCTCCTATAGCTTCCCTCCAATTGGGCACCTAGGTGTGTTCTTTTATTTGGAGGGTGACTCCTACATTCCATATATATCTCTGTTATGTTCCAGCTTTTTTTTATCTAGGTGATCCTGTATATAATGTATAATGTAATGCACTGACAATCGTTTTTATTATATTTCCATTGGGGCCATGTCTATAGCACATGAGTAGCATTTTATTAGATATATTTATATGCTGGTGTAGCATGATGTACTAATATTTTGTATAGAAGCATGTCATCACTATGTTTAGTTAGCATTGCATTGCTATCATTGTGGATACCATTTACTTTGCCCACTTAGCTTTACTCCTTATAGAGATACCTTAGTATCGATGCCTCACTATCTAGGCCAGCTATGTAGTCCACATTAGAATCTTTTGTTTAGGATTTACTGGATGCATACTAATATCCTCTTGATGCTTAGTACACCACTCAGACAGCTGATATTGGGACTATCTTTATGTATATACAAGATTTTTATTCATGTTTTATTTATTTTAGACACATGGGCACATAGTTGATAAGCGCACATGGAACCACACATCCCATCATGCTTAGCTTCATACCGGATATTCAGTTTTGGGGGATCCTAGGCATGTATATATATATATATATATATATATATATATATATATATATATTGTTTTTTATTTATTTTTTTCTTATTTGAAGCATTTCTTTACACATGGGCTTCCCTATAGTTTAAATATATATTAACATAAGCTCTGCCGATGCAGAGATGAGAGCTGCTACAATAGTAATGTATTTCCATTGTTAGCTATTCTGAACTACAATTCCCACAAGCCACTGCGCAAAACCGGATATCCTGTTTTCATTAACAGGAACCAGAAGAAATCATGTGCCCTTTGTTTGGCGCAAAAATCTGCAATTAAGGAGGGGGAGGTGAGTTACCCTTATTAGGGACTCTTTATAAGCGCATAGGGGGAGGGGTTTTGGATTATCCTATAATTTTACCATTGACAAAGGCCTTTGCAGGCCGAAACGCGTTTGGCTTTACTTGTTACAGTATTTTATCTGTTTTATTTTTCATTAGAGGAGTTTTGTGACCCTTTTTTTGCTTTTTATATTTTTTTCTACTGGGGAAATAACTACTTTAGACACACTGTCTACTAGCTGATTTCTGGTTTTGTCTACATACAGAGGTACGTTCATTACAGTGGGGTTAGCACACCCCAGAAGTGGGATTCTGTACAATCTGAGTGTGACCCTCTGTTGAGGACCAGATTATCAGCATTATAGTAGCCTGTTTTCCCTGTGTAGTACTCCCTATAGTAGATTATTTATCTTGTTCCCCATCCCCATGTGAGGTATATATTCCACAAGGAGGGATCTTCAACGTTACTTTTATCCATATTTGGAGAGACATAACACTGCGAGGAGAACGTCTAGAGGACCGATCCCCACGGGTGTGTCAAAGCTCAATACATGTTTTTGATTTTATACATGTGAGTGCATTGGATTTTGTTTTATGTTAATAAATTATTCCTTTATATACTACACCATGGTGCTTTTGCGCTTCTCTACCCTACACCCTTCTTGTTTTTTTATCTGCATGTGGTAGCCATCTTTTCTGGAATTCAATGGTATAAACATAAGCCAACACTTTCCAAATAAGTTTGTGATGGATATGTCATGTATTAAGGCTGATAATTTTATTTTGAAGACTCTAGCCACTAAGTCTGGTCTATCAGATGCATTTTGTCCATGTTTGAAATGATCAACAATCTCTGGCCATTGCGCATGTAAATGTACATGTAAATGTAATAAATAAATCTGCTTTGCCAAATTTTGTTAAAATAGCCATAGCATCATTTTATCTTTCTTGCATATTGCAAAGAGATCCTTGGAAGGATGATGGTAAAATGATGGCTCGGCCAGTTGCAAGATCTCGGTTTGTAGCTGCCTCAGAAACATAATCCCTGAGCTCACAATACTGTTCAACACAGAGTTTATTTTGTTGATATTTGATGAAATTGTAATTATTGGCTTCTACTTGCAGGTATGAAGCAATGATCCACTGTTGTGTTAGTTTTCCAGCACTTAAGATGGGATTCAATTCATTCCTAATTGCAGTTTGAGTCACTTTAAATTCAAGCATGGAGATATTATTTCTGACACATTGTTTAGTGTTTGGATAACTTGGAAGTATTATTTTTGGTTGCCAACCTGGCTCCCCATTGGGATACAAAATTAGATATGTCATTTGATCTAAATTGGTACCTAATATACTGAGGTTAATGAAAGGTTGCTCTTCATTTCTTGGATATATTCTAATGTCCCTTTGAAAAGGTAGTTCCCCCTCATCATTTTGAAAGGCCATCGCAACCTCATTAACTGTTGGTAAGTTAAGACGTTGTTTATCATAATGCCGATCTCTTCTAAGAACCATATTGACTCTTGGTATTGGCAACTGATTTTGTTGTGCATGAATACGTTGTTGTTCTTCAACTTCTGATTTTTTATAAGCTGGACTGTATAATAGTTTTTCCTGATCAAGCTCATGAAATACAGTGGGTAAGCATTTAGTATTTTCAGCAAGCTGCATACGTTGTTCCACAGCTTCGTTTGTATCTAGTACATATAGTTGAGCACATTTTCTTTGCTCTCCTTCCTCAGGGTGTAAATGGGAAGTCTGGTGGTAAATTTGCCCTTGGGTCAGTCATTAAATTTTGTAAATATGTTGGGAGACACAGAGGAGGGAGGGGGGGAGACACAGAATAGTGAGGGGGAAGAAATACAGGGGAGGGTGGGCCAAGAGACATGGGGGAGGGAAGAAGGAGGGATGTGATTGGTGCAATGTTGTCATTACTGCTGTTAAAAGAAATAATATCTGCAGCAAATGAAATATACTGTACCTGCTAGTTGTAAGTTAAGTCTCTGTCCAGAAACCATCACTGCAGCGATCTTCTGTGTCCCAGTGAAATGGACAGACACCTGCAAAGTATGAAAGAAGATTCTCAGTATGGAGTATACTATACTAATGCATCACTATTTTTTCTGGACCTCTTATTTTATATTTCATGAAATGAAATAGCCAAAGACCTCAGAATAATTTGTTATGCATATAAAATCTAATTGACTATAATGTAATATAATATATAAGAATAATTAAATACATACATTTACTCAAATATAATGCACCGTCTTTATAAATGTCTGAAGCAGATAAATTGAAATAGCATATAATGTAATATAATATATCACAAATATGATATCAATTAATGTAATGAAATATATGGTACTTTATACTGTAAGTTGCTGTCTTTAAACCACTGCAGGCAAAATGTGTATCACTGTGAAATTCACAGACACCTGCAAAGCGTGAAATCATATTTCAGTAATTACTATATGTTATACTGTCCAAGGCCCTCACTCAATTGCGATTTGGCCAATTGAATAGTGCTCTAAATAAGCACATAACATATTTTTTTTAAATAAGTTTTTAGTTAGTGAAAACCTTGCTTTTGGATTAATGTTTACTAAGTAAAAACTTCTTTAAAAAAATATGTTATGTGCTTATTTAGACCCCTATTCAATTGGCCAAATTGCAATTGAATGAGGGCCATAATATATACAGCTTACTATGGCCCTCATTCAATTGCAATTCGGCCAATTCAATAGGGCTCTAAATAAGCACATAACATATTTTTTTAAATAAGTTTTTAATTAGTAAACATCTATCCAAAAGCAAGGTTTTCACTAACTAAAAACTTCTTTAAAAAAATATGCTATGTGCTTATTTAGAGCCCTATTCAATTGGCCAAATCGCAATTGAATGAGGGCCTATGTGTTAAATTACATCAGGCTAAAAAAAATATATATATATATATATATATATATATATATATATATATATTTTAATAAATCACTGATTAAATGAATTAATAATATGCATTTACCTCTTTTCTTTCTATATATTTTGTATAAATCATAAAGAGGTAAGTTAGCATTTTTTGTTACATGATCCTAAAATGTAGTATTTGGCTTTTAAAAAAAAACAAAACAATTAATGAATTAAAAATGAATAATACCTTTACATAATATAATATGTAACAAATATTCAATCAATTAATGTAATGAAATATACTGTAAATAATCCTTCTAAGTTGGTGTCTTCTACTTCATGCACATGTGTCAGTCTGTTAATAAACAGCCACTGCAGGCAAATTCTGTGTCACTGTGAAATTGACAGACACCTTGAACGTGTAAAGTCATATTTCAGTAATGACTATGGGCCTCATTCTATTATCGGCCGCAGCCGCTGCGGGGCCGCAAGGACCGGCCGCAAGCTATTCTGCTATTCTATTTCCTTACGGCCGTAGGCTCCGGCAGGCTTGCGGCCGGTGCCTTGCTATCTCTTGCGGCCGATCGCGCCGGAGGAAAGCCTTTGATCTAAAACGGCCGCAAGAGATTTGCAATTCAATTGCTCCGGGAAACCTCTCTGCAAGGCTAAAAACGAGCCGCAGTTACTTGCAGGAAAAAGGTCTCGCTAGCACCAATTAAGCACATAAAATAGCTCAAATAAAGCCATCCTGCACTTTGAGAAGACTATAAAGGGATTTTAGGTGTTAGAAAAAATAGCACATAATTATCCTGTACTCAAATCCGTAAAATATTTCATTTTTAATATCCGTAAAATATACATGTAAAAAGTCCAGAGTGCTTGGAGCACCTCAGACACGCCCACGCCGCAGCCGGCAAATAAACAGTTAATTTGAACTCGGGTTTGGGCAGATGTGCAAGCTTGAGAGTGGGTTCCTTTTATTCCTCATGTCCCCCAATATGATCCCTAGCATTTACAGAGCTGTACAGTGCAGGCTTGAATTTATTTTTGAGTTTTTATATTTCACAGTTTACGGCCGGTTCCAAGATATGCGGCCGGCCGTAAAAGGAGATCCTTGCGGGGCCGTATAATAGAATCGCGAGTTAACTGAACCCTCGCAAGGAATCGCAGCCTTACGGCCGATTTACGGCCGATAATAGAATGAGGCCCTATATGTTATACAATACAAAGATATACAGCGTACAATGTGTTAAGTAAAGTCAGGCAAAAATATATTATTTCTCTTTTTTTAAGTGAAGAATGAATTTAATAAATTAATGACTAATTAGGATTACTTCTTATCTTTCTATATATTTTCTAAAAATCATAGAGTGAACTTAGCATGTTTTTAATTAAGTAATCATAAAATGTACTATATTTTTTTTTACATTGACCAATAATAAACTAATAAATATTAATACTTTACCTATTATCTTGCAATGTATGTGTTCAAAATCATCAAGAGCTAACAATCTCTTAAAAATAAGTGTGTCCTCTGATAACGTGCAGTCAAACAGTTCAGTATCTGAGGAGAAAGTGAGAAATTTCTGGAAGCGCGAGGACAAACCTGCACATGCACAGTTTACAGCTGTTCTGTCATTTCATAGTGTAAATCGTAGTTTTATGGAGTTACGTGCTTGGTCACTACAAAATGGACGATGTTACGTGCCTCAGCTGCATGGTTCGCGTTGTTCAGCTAAGTCTTACTTGCTTCGTGATCGTCTGTACTGTCTTGCGCTAAGTCTTACTGTGTCCTGGCTCCTTTTTACGTCCTTCGTCCTCGTTTTCATGTGTTTACGTTTTTTCGGCCACCATTTTTTTTCTTGTTTAGGCGATTTTCAATCGTCAAAAAAACTGCAAATATGCCTAAAATTAACTTGCAACCTCACTCACAGGATCCCTGGCTCTCCCCCTGTGCTGTGTGTGGAAGTGAATTTGAGGCATAATTGTTGTTTTTTGGTGGTCTTTCCAGTTGCGTGGTTCAGGCGTTTTACGTGCTCCGATCTTAGCCTAAGTCCTGCGCCGCTGGTGATGAGCTCTTGCGGCGCTCTTCGCGAGCCCTGCAATGAGCTCCTTCAGCGCTCATTGCAGCCTAAGTCCTGCGGGCCTCGCAGTCACGTGCCTCAATTGCGTGGGGTAACTGCTAGCATCGCTTAGCAAGGCTCGCAGTCAACAGCTCACTTCGCGAGGCTCGGGCGTGACTGTAACGGAGTTGGAACACGAAGTCCAGTATCTCCGCTGGTATACAGTAAAATATCCAAGAAGCCCTGCAGTCTCACAAGCCCCAACCTCCCATATTGGACGACACTCAATTGGGAGTCAAAGAATACTGTCTTTATTTTGTTATGCAGAAATATATATACATCTCTTTCCACAGGCAATACATATCCCCCATATTTGGCCACACAATACACATAGAGAGACAATAGGTGTGGTCACACCTCCCTGAGGCTACCTGGCTACTTTGATACAATCAGACATTGATCAGATTATCCTTCTCTTTGTTCTTATGTCTCATAAGGAAAACACTTTATACAATAGACTTCCTTATCTTATGAGGAGTCTCTGTAATAGGATTATATTTTAGCCTAGTAGCTGTAATATTCTGAGCCAATATATTCTGTAGAACATAAAACAACATATCTACAGTATAGCAATGTGATCATATTTTAACCATAACCATAAAACAGGGTAAAACAGTGATGGGTTCCGTTACACACCTCCCCCGTGACCATAAGCCGGCATACACGGTCTGATCCCAACGGATCGCCCTGGGGATGTCCGGACAAAAGTATTAGTTGGTGAATTCTCTAGTTTGACAACCCATCAGCATTACTGCAATTCACATTTCCTCACATTTCAAGAACAAAGCAAACACACACTTCATACAGCATTCACAGCAATAAACATTTCAAGGAGAGGGAAAATACATTTTACAAACACGTTTTACAGAGGCCTCTGTACTGGAGACAATGGGGAAAGTAATCCAATTATCCAGGGATAGAGGCAGACTCCATTGAACACATGGTTGCAAAAAAACATAAACCACTTTAAAATACATAAAGTCACCTTTTACACATAACACACAAACATTTCACATATCCCCAGATAGCTGTGATCTGAGCGCACAAAACTACCGAATAGCGCTCAGATCCTATTCACACAGTTCAATTGCCATGTAGCTAAAGTCTTTCCCATAGTTTTTCATTATATGAATGGGCTCCATGGCATAGCTATCTGGGGTATCACCGCTCACACAGGGCAAGTACCGAATGACCCCCCTGTATTTAAAGGGCCAGAATGAGTGACATACACTCTGGTATGGCCCTTTACTGTTTTTGAAGGGCAATATGTCCCAGGGCCATAGTCGCAGGGCAGGAGGGTGGCAATAAGTCCTCTCCAGGACAAAGTGGCGAAGGGCACTTCGTCACACATCTCCCCTTTGGGGGGAAGTCTAACCAGGCACCTGGATATTTCGCTGTGGTGATGGGGCAACACGCTGAGGGGACTTGAGGGGCAGAGTCCAGCGCCACTCTGCACTGATGCCAGCTCTTCTGCTGGTATAACCTGCAGGACATCCTGCTCTGTACAAGGGACAAAGGGAGGGCAGGGGCCGACTGCACTCTGCCCCGCTGTCAGCTCTTCTGCTGTGGTACTTGGGACATATTCCGGCTCAGTAGCCAGGGAAAGGTGGGGGTCAGTGGTGGTTAACCGTCCTCCGGTTGTCCCAGTGAGGGTAGTTGGGGATCTGGACAGGCTGTCCAGCATCCCGGTAGGTCAGGCACAGAGACCACGGTCCAATCTGCACCGTCTGGGAGATTGGTGTCTCCCCTTGTTAGGGTAAGCTGTTGCTGGGGGGAGAGGACGACACCTTCAGCTCCCTGGGTTTCACACTGCCGCTGGGGGGGAAGGATGACACCTTCGGCCCCCTGGGGTACACACTGCTGCTGGGGAGGAAGGACGGCACCTTCTGCTCCCTGGGGTACACACTGCCGCTGGGGAGGAAGAACGGCACCTTCTGCTCCCTGGAATACACACTGTTGCTTGGGAGGAAGGACGGCACCTTCTGCTCCCTGGGGTACACACTGCCACTGGGGAGGAAGGACGGCACCTTCTGCTCCCTGGGATACACACTGCCGCTGGGGAGGAAGGACTGCACATTCTACTCCCTGTGGTTCACACTGCCGCTGGGGGGGAAGGACGACACCTTCTGCCCCCTGGGGTTCACACTGCCGCTGGGGAGGAAGGACGGCAGCTTCTGCTCCCTGGGATACACACTGTTGCTCGGGAGGAAGGACGGCACCTTCTGCTCCCTGGGGTACACACTGCCACTGGGGGGGAAGGACGACACCTTCTGCCCCCTGGGGTTCACACTGCCGCTGGGGAGGAAGGACGGCACCTTCTGCTACCTGTGGTTCACACTGCCGCTGAGTGGAAGGATGACACCTTCGGCCCCCTGGGGTACACACTGCTGCTGGGGAGGAAGGATGGCACCTTCTGCTCCCTGGGATACACACTGCCGCTGGGGAGGAAGGACTGCACCTTCAGCTCCCTGGGATACACACTGCCGCTGGGGGGGAAGGATGACACCTTCTGCTCCCTGGGATACACACTGCCGCTGGGGGGGGGGGAAGGACGACACCTTCGGCCCCCTGGGGTACACACTGCCGCTGGGGAGGAAGGACGACACCTTCTGCTCCCTGGGGTACACACTGCCGCTGGGGAGGAAGGACGGCACCTTCTGCTCCCTGGGATACACACTGCCGCTGGGGGGGAAGGACGACACCTTCGGCCCCCTGGGGTACACACTGCCGCTGGGGAGGAAAGACGGCACATTATGCTGCCTCTGCCTCTGTGTCTGCAGCTGCTTGTACCGGGTTAACCTCCTGGAGGGTGCCCAAAGATTCTTCATTAGACCGGGTCCCGAAGAAAGGTTGTCGAGGCTCACTCTGGTAGCAGTGTACTGCTGCCCGGTTTGCAGGGGAATTAGTTGGAGTATTCCACGTGGAGCGGTTTCTGTTTCTAGGACAGTCTCTCTGCATGTGGCCCTGCTGGTTACACGTGTGGCACCTGATGTACCGTGGAGGGGTTTGGTAGTTCCAACCACCCGGACGCAGGGGGGGTTAATGGTGGGAGGTGGGTTATCAGCTCCCAAGATGGACCGCCCCCATGCCCGCTGCTTTTCTGTGGGAGGCGTACCTGGGAAAAAGGACAGTCTGCTTTGGAGTTCTCTTCCAAACTAATTCTGTGTGCTGTCCGTAAGAGGTGCTGTAGCAGCTGCCCGGTCTCCCTCCATGAGTTCAGCAATAAGGGTAGCTTTGGTTTTATTGCTGGCAATAATTCCCCTTGCTTCCAATAGCTCTTTTAGCGTGGCCCCTTTCAAGTTGGTATAGTCTGTCCCCATTCACTATCCGTTCGGGTATATTCACATACCCTTTCCTTTCGGTTCCATACAAAATAGCAAATTTCCCAAATGGCTGTAACTGCCGAACAACGGTCTGCTGTGAGGTTTGAATCCCGTCGCTGCCATCAAATGTAAGGGAGTTGGAACACGAAGTCCAGTATCTCCGCTGGTATACGGTAAAATATCCAAGAAGCCCTGCAGTCTCACAAGCCCCAACCTCCCATATTGGACGACACTCAATTGGGAGTCAAAGAATACTGTCTTTATTTTGTTATGCAGAAATATATATACATCTCTTTCCACAGGCAATACTCATCCCCCATATTTGGCCACACAATACACATAGAGAGACAATAGGTGTGGTCACACCTCCCTGAGGCTACCTGGCTACTTTGATACAATCAGACATTGATCAGATTATCCTTCTCTTTGTTCTTATGTCTCATAATGAAAACACTTTATACAATAGACTTCCTTATCTTATGAGGAGTCTCTGTAATAGGATTATATTTTAGCCTAGTAGCTGTAATATTCTGAGCCAATATATTCTGTAGAACATAAAACAACATATCTACAGTATAGCAATGTGATCATATTTTAACCATAACCATAAAACAGGGTAAAACAGTGATGGGTTCCGTTACAGTGACCAACATCGCAAACGTTCTGAACATTCGCAAGATCCACAACTGTATATGTGATGAAAATAACTACTCAGGACTATAATATGTTGTGGAGTTGGAAATTTGTTAAAATACATTACATATCAAATTACATATTCCTCCAGACCCACACAGAGCTTTGCTAAATAACATCTTTTTACAAAACTTTTACAAAAATAATCAGTCAATATATAAAATATCTTCACCTACCAGAATATTCCTAGCAAATAATTTTAATCAAATCATTACTACAAATAATTTCATGAGTTACGATCGGACCCACATTCCAGATATAATGCAATATTGATAAAGCCGTAAATATGATATTACATGCAAGTTCCATTATATGTATTAACATAGATTGCCGTGATCTATATAACACGGAATTTAAACATGAAATAAAGTATTTTTGTTGTCCGATTTGCGAGCTTGAGAATATTGTGCTATTAATTCTAAGACCTAACATCACTTTCACTTTTAATAAAAGTACAGTAGTCTGTGTGTATATGTGCATTTAAAGTGCTCCGGACATGTCATTAAGCCCTTTGCAAGTCCTCCTTGGACCCTTAAATTGTGGTTCGAGTTTTGCCATTTGGCTTGACAGAGTGGTTAGCGAGGGGGAATTGGAGCAATTGAATATCGATTTGACATTTAAGCGTTCGGAAGTGTTGCGGCTGTGAAAGATCAAAGGCTTTGAGGGGCATCAACTTGCGATTTTAAAATTGCAACGGATCACAATAAATCGCAGCCCGGAGCCTGTAACTCAATCGGAGCCCGCAAACAGAGGCCAATTGAATAGCAAAATAAGTTACGGACTCCATTTGCGAAGGCCGGATCTCCCAAATCATCAATTGAATGAGGCTCAAAGTAATCAGTGCTGAATATATGGTTCCTGTGGATTGAATACTCCCAGATTAATTATTCTTTAAATGTAATAAGTGTTTTATTTCATGCTTTATTTAAGAAAACAGTAAAAAACATTTTAAAAGGGAAAAAAATGATTTGTTGACATAGTGCCATATTCAAAGCTTGAAAATGTAGTCTCCATGTTTCAATGCTCCCCCCAACTGTACTGTTGGTATTTTTTCTACCTTTTTTATTGACAAACAAATAATAGATTGGGCATTTTATGGGTGATTTAGGCAAAAAATGCACCAACAAGATTTTACTTCTATTTACAACAACGAATATGCTGTGTTTTATAAATGGTATGTATCAAGCATTGTTATAAAATACTCCATCATATGCATATCCCCCATTTTTTTCTTCTGAATATGTCTTTTAGTGGTAGTAATGTGTGGTATTTACTATCATTGTTCTCCATTTTAATAATTTAGTTGATAATTACATTAATTTAAAAAGCAAAGCCTTTTCTATAAATGGATAGTATGGCAAATAAAAAAAACTTTTGGACCCATAATTATTTTTCTTATTTAGTAGTTAATTGCAAAGGGTACACAAATAAAGATAAAACATTTCTTTCAGCCTTCTCGTGTTTTTCTATATTGAGTGTAAGGACCGGGAAACAAGTTGTGAGTTTGGCTAGGACACCAAGGACACTTTGACTATCCATGACTATTTTAAATCGTTTTAGGGCACTCATGTTATTTTCATACATAATTCTACATTGGCATTTAGCAGATGGTTGTAACACCATCTTGATCAAAACATGAAGGTGTTAAGCCTAACTCCTCATGCTGGTTTTCCAACAGGTAATAACAGGAAGAGGTGGTTGGCTCACTATATATTTCTGTGGCTGTAATTTTCCACCAAAGTGCCATGCCATTCAAAGCACAGAGCTTTAGAGGTTTAGTTGGATGTGCCAAAAGTGAGCCGGAATTGAGGTTAAACCCTTAATCTACTCTCTCCAAACATGGCGCAACTACTATAGCACTCAGTGTCATCAACAATGCAAGAGTCCAGTTCTCCATTTGATCAACACTTGGTTCTGACAACCGGAGTTAAGATCACATTTCTCCTGTGCAAATGGCAGCTGGGAAATCTCCAAGGGGAGAATTAGTAAACGAGACATATAAATATTGACCTTGGAACCTGTGTTATTATGTAGCTTGAATGAGTCAGCCAGAACATGACTTTATCTGCTGGAATGTCAACACTTCTAATCTGTAATACTCATTAGAAGGAAAGCTGTAAAGACTGTTGTATTTTGACAAGATTTGCACAGGAGTCGTATCTACATGTGGGCAAAAATCTTGACCTTCATGAGTGAGATTCAAAATAAAATAAAACTTAAATATATACATATCTATAGTACTTGTTTTTTTTCTTTGGAAACAGATGTTCAGCTTGACTTTCACTCTATTAATAAAGTTCAGTTTTCATTAATATGTGAAGATATATTGAAAAACTTTTAACAAAACATATAAATGTACTAGAATTACTGCATAAAATTGAAAAATACATGCAAAAGCTGGATATGCTTACCCTGTTTGCAATTTTTTTGCCCACATGTAGTCAAATTCATTTTTCAGACCATCACAAGTGACATGACTTTCTATAAATAAAGATAGTGGCAGATAATGGGAAATCATTGGCGAAGATGTCTTCTCTGATTGCCCATGACTGGCTGACATTTTAAAAAAAGTGGTGATTTGTTGGGGAGGAGAAAGCAGAGAATGTTTTTCCAGCCTATTGTGCTATATATAGGGCCCTATTAAATTTGGCGATTTTGAGTTCCAGTAGCCCTTAAAGTAGCCTGCAAATGTTTCGGCTATTTAATTAGCCTCTTTTAGTTACCCGCAAACGATCTGTGGTTTACAGGCTGAAAACCCTACGGGCCGCCAAAATTTGAACTCTGTCCCAGTAATGCCTTTGATCTGTCAAGCCTGTAAATGTTACTATCACAAATCTCTATTAAATTGCTATAATTCCCCAAAGACGCACTGGCGTTCAAGGCCCTAAACGGCAAATGGAGCCAAAAATCCTACCAATACTAGAGAGGACCCGCAAGGGGGTTAAAGTCCTGTCCATAGCAATGTAAAAGCAAATATAAACACACTTCTGTGTTTTAAACCAAAGGGAAATTGACATAAGGTATTAATATTCCCAAGTCTGCATATCAGCAATGAAAAAATTATTTATTTTATGTTTTATTTCTGTGTTATAGCGATCCTGGCAATCAATGTGTTAATACATATAATAGAACTCGCATGGACTAGAATATCATATTTATTGATTTATTTTTTTCATATTGCATTAATTCTGGAAATGCGGGCCCGATCACCCCTCGTACAGTACTTCAAACCGTGGTGATTGAAATCTAACCTCCATTTTTTTTGTGACGTAATAATGATGATCTCTTTTACTATTGGCTCTGTCTAAGCCCATAACCACGGGTTTGACTAATTGGTCATGTTGACGGCCGCTAAATGGAACGTTCAGAAGCTTGGTTTACGGATTTCGATGACGGCCACATATGTTGCGGGCTTGTCTAATTTAATCGCTCTGTAGCTCAACCAAATTTGCAGCTCTACTTCTGCGGGCTTGGAATTTAACAGGGCCCATAGTTTGCAAGCCACGGATATTGTCCAAAAAAATGTTTTTTGCAGGAAGAGTCTTCGGAATCTTTACATTGTTCAACTTCCAGCATACGTTGTTCGGGAGCATGTTAAGCATGGCCAGTATGCTCCACAGACTTTTATGTCATCATCAGTTCTTGAATATCTCAGGAATTTTTACAATTACATTTTTTTTACATACAAAAGAAGTGGAGGTGTTGGTGGTAAGGTACCATCAATGGTCCCATCTTCTAATGTACATGAGAGAGTCCCAGAGGCATCATTTTCCTTCATCTATCCTATTTTAACCAATGTTTCTTCTCTCTCAATCCACTATTCTTTCGCACCTTTTTGTGCCTATCTTATTCCACATTTCTTAACCACATAACAAGTTCCCACATCATTTCCTCCTGTGCCGGCTCCTGCATTCCCCCCTACGGTTGGGTACATCTAAAATAACCCTAAAGTAACATAGCAGTTAACTCCAGTCCTGATTTTGTCCCATTAATGTGTGAGAGTTTGCAGAAGATAGACAGACAAAGCAGGACACTATAGTCTTCAATGAACTTCTATGTTTCTATAAATGTTATATGTCTACATTTAACTCCACTTTATAATCTTTTTTTAAATAATTTCCATTGTTCTTTTTAATAACTACTGTAATAATTAAAGGAACAGAGAAGAAGGGGAAGGGAGAAGGTATTTGGCGATTCTTTGGTTAAAACAGATCACTTTTCTCAGCATTTGGCCTCTGCCTCTGCAAGTGCTCAGTGGAAGGCAGGTTGCTAGTAAACATCCAAGCCATACTTGCTTTATTTTGGTACCAGAATTGCTCTGTAATTGTAGGAAATTTCAATTGAGTTCTACTGCAGTTACTTCTGCTTTTATAATCAATAATAAAATATGCCTAACCTAACTAGTTTCGTCACTGCTCCTCCGGCTTCTTCAGTTATGTAATACCCTCTGGAAGGCACGGATATCCTTGTGCTGCCAAGTCTGGGGTAACCACCCCTATGCCTTGAAACTTAAATATTATCCTTATGGCAGATTTCATGGAACGGTCTCCTAAAATTAGATTTTCTCTGAAAATGCTTTCATGCCTATATTTTACATAACTACTAATGTTGTTAGTTTTTTAAATACTGCACAAACATACTCTGTTTCAATACTCCACATACACAGGTCTTCTGCAATACAATCTGTAATTCCATCTCTCACTACACTTGTATACTGGATGTGGATGTAACATTTTGGATTCTATGTATAGAATTAACCACAATTTAAAGTAACATTTGAAATCAGTTTATTGACAAAGATCTGTCTGATTAAAAATACTTTAAAAAATATTCATTTTACTACTGGTCTACAAAATAGGGCTATTATTATTTTCCAGAACAAAATTCAAATAGAATGGTTACTAAATGTCAAAGAAAATTCCTGGCAGTTAGAAAATTTCAAAATTCTGGCATATGAAGTGATAGATACTTGTGCACTAATAGCTGTAATTATCGTAAATACAGTGTGTCATGAAGAAAAATGTCTACAGGAAAATCTAAAGGATATGTTCATGGCAGATACAAGCAGGGCACATACTTATGAACTTCTCCAAAGGAAAATTATCTTAAATTAATTTTAAAAGCAAAAATCACCACTTGTAACAGTGATAATTAATTTAGTGTACTCATGAGATCCACTTCTGGATTGCTACCTTATCGTGGTGAAGGGGCTTGTTTATCTCAATGAAGCTGTGAACTATAACATATAGGGTCATGAAAGATTGGCAGGTTATATTAGAGCGGTCAGACAACTGAAGAAGGAACTGGCAACTGAAAGACTGAACAGCAACAACAATTAATGCACAGCCAATCATTTAGCACTTGTATTGAAGGCAAGAGTATAAACTTAAAATGCACCCAGTATTTTAAAATGTTATTTAAATTATTATTATTTTTTTATACAGGATATTTTCATGACAAGTTGCTTTTGTTTATTCAAAACTTGCCCATCTCTGTGGTTGCTTCAAACAATGTATTTCTGCAAATTAAAGTAATTGTATCCAATAGATATCTATTGTTTATAATCACATAACTACAATGCAGGCAAGACAATGTCTGGTGAATGCAGCTAATTATAAAAAAATAATTAAATTTTTATCAATGTTTTATGGAAATTTTAAATCGCAAGAAAAAATTAAGTTGTTTACAATGCACAAAACATGGTCAAAATCTTCATTAACTCACTCATAAAGTTCTACATGTATTTGTCTTCCCTTCACTTGGTTATCCTAACTCCAATCCACAATTATCCTCCATATGCATTTTTTATGAACTTCTCAGATCGGACAGTCCTTTCATTCACTTTCATCAGGAGAATTTCCTAATTATCCCTTGCAAAACTGTCTATAGCACATCACCTTCCAGCTTTTCTGCTGAGACCTCACTTACCACCCATGCTCTGACATACATCTCTCTACTAGCGAATTGCCCGTCAAAAAATGACGGCAATGAAATTGTAAGGTAGCTAATGTTGTTTGGTGTGTAATAGTAAAGATATAATACATTAATAAATGAATATACTTTACCTATTTGGAAGCATTGTGTTGAAGAGATGTGAATGTGTTTTGACATTGCTGCAGCATTAGTGTTGTGGAGCTGCTCTCTAAGCGTGGTGAATGTGTGCAGTGTAATACTGTGCGTGCGCGAGTCGAAACCGTGCGCGTAGTGTCGTACTTCCGCATTTGCGTTAAATGGAGGTTTATGTGTGTTGTGCGTCTTTGCGTATTGTCCGTTGTTGGTTTGTAGTGGTTTTCGAGTTTCGTGTGGTGTTTTGCGAGTGTGGTGTGGTGTTTTACGTCTGGAGAGTGCTGTAGCCTCGTTTTCGTTTTGTCCGTCGGCCATTTTTTCTCTCGCTTAGCGATTTTATTAGTGTCTAAAGTGTTTTATTTTTATTTAAATGAAGGTGTAACTTGTTTTATTGAGGTGCTGGATGGTTCCTCTTGCTGTAGGTAAGCTTTTTATGTGTGTGTTGTGTGTATTTATTGTGTTTTAAATGTTTGTATGTTGGCGTGTTGCGTCCGATGTTTGCGAGGTCGTAATGTGTGGTAACGTGTTTCGTAGGTTGTTTGCGTTCCTCGTAAAATTTAGCGAGTGTCGTAATTTGTGTGTCGTGTTTTTTGAGTAGCGACGTGAAGTTTGCGAGGGTTTGAGGCCCTTGCCCAGTGACCTCGCCAGCAACTGAGGCCCTTGCCCAGTGACCTCGCCAGCAACTGAGGCCCTCGCTTCGCGAGGGGCCTCAGTTGCTGGCATGGAGCGCCTTCGGCGCTCCATGCCAGCAACTGAGGCCCTTGCCCAGTGACCTCGCTACGCGAGGGCCGCGGCTCGCTTCGCGAGCCCGCAAGCGTGAGCAACGAGCCGTACGCTCACAACTGTATATGTGATTGCTTCACCATTAGTTCCACTCATGCACATCTGCTAACTTTTCCTGATTTGCACCCACTCTGTGGATTTCTCTACCTCTCTCTCACATGCTCCCTTTCCAGTGCTATTCACACATTACAAGAAACAATCATTGTCAGAGAAGTCTGCCACATAATCCCTTGAAATACACTCTTAACCACCCATGATATTCTTGGTGGCTCGTACCTCTCCCTGGAGCCCATTGATCACGTTCTTCAGTTATGCCGTCTGTTGATCATGCCACTCCAGTCTTCTGCATTCTAAACTCCAATGAGAGCAGGGGAATCAATTCCTTCACTGAAGTTTACAGTGCCTTGCAAAAGTATTCACCCCCCTTGACTTTTTACCTAATTTGTTACATTACAGCCTTACGTTTTGTTAATATGAATTTTATGTGATGGATCAGAACACAATAGTCTAAGTTGGTGAAGTGAAATGAGAAAAATATATACATAAAACTATGTTTTAGAAATAGAAAACAGAAAATTGGCATGTGCATATGTATTTACCCCTTTTGTTAGGAAGCCCATAAAAAGCTCTGGTGCAACCAATTACCTTCAGGACTCACTTACTGTATGTAGGAGAAAAGCTTGTAGAAGGGTTAATAAAGGATACTATGCAAGAATATGTCTATTTGGACAAGTTTATAAGTAGGAGTCAACATGGATTTATTTAATCAACATAGATTTATTTAAATCTAATTAGTTCATATGAGGAGATTAGTAGCAAATTGGATCAAGACAACTCAGTTGATGTAGTCCTTTTGGATTTTGCAAAGGCTTTTGATACAGTGTCGCATGGAAGACTATTGTGCAATCTAAGGGATGCAGGAATTGCAGTAAATATCTGCTCATGGATTGAGAGCTGGCTAAAAGACAGGAAGCAAAGGGTTGTTGTAAATGGAACATACTAAGATTGGACTAATGTGGTAAGTGGGGTTGCTCAGGGTTCAGTATTAGGTCCTCTCCTTTTTAATAATTTAAAAATGTAGATATCTGATTATTGCTGAAGTACTCATTAATGCTCACTGGATATTATTATTACTCTTGATTTATAAAGCTCCAAGATTTTCTGTAGAACTATTTACAAGGAAAAAAGCAGAGTGAATTCATTAGGCAAATTACAAAGATAAAACTAAAAGTACAAACATAGGATTGCTAAGCTCCCAAGGTGTCTACCACCTATAATGAAATCATTTGCTCAATACAGAATTGGAAAAATAATATAACAAATCTTTATTATGAATATATCACAACGGCGAAGTTAAAAACTGGTTAAAAAATCCAGGATTGAACACACAAATTAAAAGAGGACAAGATAATATGGGACAAATGAGAGCCTTTCACTTCTCAGTGAAATTAGTTATATTATAAAGTAATAACCCTTAAATAAGGGGGTACTCTTTGTCCCACTTAGCAGTGTTGTGCCTTTTTTGTATGTGGGTATAATTACTCCATTGCACATGTGCCCCAAACCTTATTTAAGTTCAAGAGTAAGTCTCAAAAGTTCTTACTTGTTAGTAAGCAATAAAGATTGAGTATTATTACTAATTGGAAGATTTATATATCCAAAAAGAAAAGCAGATACTTATATTTCATAGTGAACCCCCCTCTCAGGTGTATAGAGAGTCAAAATGGAATTCCAAGTAGGGGTTAAGTAATAATCATTAGTATTCACTGCCAGCTATCACAAGCTGGTAGGCTAATAGAGCTGATGGACTATAAAGTATAGGAGACTGTAAGCTGAAGTAACAGTGACAGAATGTGTCTAAGGTAACAAATCCTGCAGAACAACAATCGCCAGTCACATGCATAAATATTGGGTTAGGACAGGTAAGGGCACACAGACACTCTCATACACTGCTAGTACGCGATCACTGCGCGCTCAAACGAACGGAGGCACGCAGCGTCGCACGCCTGACGCGTTTCGACGTCACTGGACGTCTTCCTCAAAGGCAAACACGGGTTGCTAAGGCGCCCGTCTATTTAACTGGTTTGCGTAACCATGGAGACCTTGTGTAATATCACGTGGGGTCAGAGAAGGGAAAACGGAGCTGCTAGTACTGAAAGGCTTATGTAAAGGGGACACAGCCCACTGGTCCTGTACAGTATGGCTCAAAATGAATACAAAAACGGGGAGAGAGTAAAATGTAAAGGAATATGGTATAATACAGGCAGAATATGCAGTCAAAGCAAAGATGGGAATCAATAACCATTGTAAAGGAGGTAATACTTATGAGAAGAGGAACAGGAGGATAGTATAGATAAAAGGAATAAAGTGAACTAGAGAGGGATAAAGCAAAAAATCATGAAAGATATACTACATGCTACTGAACAGTAACAAGTAGTGAGAGAAAGAAGGTATGCTACTAAGAGAGAAGAGAAATAGACCCATGCAAAAATGAACATCCTACTAGAGTGATGTGTGAAGTAAAATAATGAAATAATGAAATATAATATATGTATAAGGCAAACTGAGTATGTGATAAGAAGAGTAAGTCTAGAATGAAATACTATATATGTGTATGTGTAACATAGCAGGATAATCCTGCTAATTAGAAATAAGTGGCTATAGTGAAAAAAGAAGGATACTAAACAGGATCATAAGAACTATGACCCAATAAGTCCCGGCTAAGGGAGACTTCTCTATCAAAAAAGGTGGAAGTGGTGTGGAAATACCACAGAGGGGATAAGATGGCTATCCTAATAAAGTGTGTGAGGAGTGTAAGAATCAAAAAGGTGCATTGATATAATGAGTGAGATTAATAATCTCTAAAAAGTAATCTACTCCAGATTGCGGCCTACTGAGAAATAAGGAGGCTAAAGAGTAAGTAGTTTCCTCTAGATTATAAACTGGACTTATAGCTAAATGAAGGAACCTCTCTTAAATGAAGGAAGTGAAAGTAAAACCTTCATTCAGTCCTTGTGGTGATAATGCTTTAAGTTTGTAGATCCAGCGTGCTTCACACTGGAGCAATTTTCTATCCAAATCTCCTTTTCTAGGGCCCATATGTACCCTTTCAAGTATGGTAAATGTAAGAACATCACTGTTGCCTCTATGATAACACCTCACGTGGCGTGCCAAAGGTGTGTCAAGATTATTTTTGATCGAGTAGACGTGTTCCCCTATTCTTCTGCGTACTTGGCGCCTCGTTTTACCTACATAGATCTTAGAACAAAGGCAGGTCGCCACATAAATAACGCTTGTGGAACAACAATTAGTAAATTCTTTAAGTTTAAATTCCTCGCCACTTACTGGATGTTGAAAAGACTTAGATGGTTTAATATATTTACAAAATTTACATTTGCCACACCTGAAGCAGCCAGATAATGGTCTCAACCATGTGGGTTTAGGTCCTTGCTTTTTAAAATAACCGTGGACCAACATGTCCTTAAGGTTTTTACCCCTCCGATAGGTGACCGATGGTTTAGGTGGTAGGCAGTCCTCTAGATCCTCATCATTTTTTAACAAGTGCCAATTTTTGGATAGGATGCTATGAATTCTATCTGAGTCATATCCAAAGGTCAGGATACATCTAGGTTGGTTCTCTTGCAAATTCTTACTTGCTTTCATCTTTTGGGTATGTAGCCCATTGAGGAGTTCAGTTCTATTACAATCCAAGGCGTATTTAAATGCCTTTTTCAGGCATTTATTGGGGTAACCCCTTTCTTGGAATCTTTTTCTGAGTTTGTCCGCTTCTAATTTGAATTCATTATCCGTACTGCAGTTCCTTCTGAGCCTAAGGTACTGACCTCTGGGGATCCCTCTTTTTAATGGTAAGAAATGCTGACTTTCCCATCTTAGCAGAGTATTTGTTGCCGTATCTTTCCTAAATGTGGTGGTAGATACTTTGCCATATTCATCTTTATTGATGAGTAAGTCCAAGAAGGTGACTTGAGTGGGGTTAATATCGTATGTAAATTTTAGACCAATTACATTAGTATTAAGAACTTTCATCAGCTCCTCAAATTGTATTCTGGTGCCTGTCCAGACAACCAGAATATCGTCTATATAGCGTCGCCACAAGATGGCGTGTTGCATGAGTGACATATGAATGTCGTCAAATACAATTTTCTCCTCCCACCAACCTAACAGTAAGTTCGCATACCCTGGGGCACAAGAGGTGCCCATGGCTGTACCTTTACGTTGGTGGTACCATTTATCATCAAAGATAAAGTAATTATGTTTGAGAACATATTCCAAAAGTTGAAGTAAAAAGAAGTTGAATTTAACTTCATTAGAGCTTTTTGTGCTTAAAAAGTATTTGACTGCTTCCATGCCAAAATCATGGGGAATACTGCTATATAGGGCCTCAACGTCAATTGACGCCAACCAGGAATGCTCTGGGATATACAGGTCCTCTAGCTGTTTTAGGATGTCATTTGTGTCCATAACATAAGATGGTAAGCTTTGCACTAAATCTCTAAGATAAAAGTCCACAAAGATGCTTGCATTGGATGAGAGATTGTTCGAACCAGATATTATTGGTCTACCAGGAATAGGGGAAGTCTTCTTATGCACCTTAGGAAGGGCATAAAAGGTAGAAATGGTGGGACATTTGGGAAGAAGGAATGTGTAAGTCTGCTCATCAATGATTTTATCCAATTTGGCATTGTCTAAGATGTTTTTCAATGCTATTCTATAGTCCTTTGTGGGATTATTTGATAGCACTTCATAGGTGACAGTATCATCCAAAATTTTTTTACACATTTTTAAATAGTCGTCATTTCCCATTAACACTATATTCCCGCCTTTGTCTGCAGGCTTAATTTGTATGTCCTGACATTTTTTGAGCTCATCAAGTGCCTTGTATTCATTCTTTGTGAGGTTATACTCCTTGCAAAGTTTAGAGTAGTCAAGTTCTTCAATTTCTCTAGTAACCTGCTGTAGGAATACCCAAATATTTGCAAAGTCCTTAAGAAATGGAGTAAAAGAACTTTTATTTTTCCATTTCTTTTGGTGCATAGTAGAATGTAATGGATCAGGGTGGTTTTCGTTCAATAATGACAAAAAGGTCTGAAAGGTTTCAATATCCTCCTTGCTCACACCTAGACTCATATACTCCCTTTCTTGTTTATTTTTGTAAAACTTATGTAAAGCAAGTTTCCTAGCAAAAAGATTCACATCTTTGATATGAGTGAATTTATCAGTTCTAGAGGTAGGAACAAAAGTTAAGCCTTTTTTGAGAATTGACTCATGATCACTGTTGAGATTAAAATCAGAGAGATTCACAATTTGCAGGCTTTGATCATTAGCTATGTTGTTCCTCTGCCTGTCTGATCTTCTTTGTTTTTTCTGTTCCTCATGATCCTTTCTGAGCCTCTCCTTGCATGTTGGCCTCTTTCTAAAAAACCTTCATTATTGTAAGCAGTAGGTGTCCTAACATTTGTGAATGATCTCATCTCATATGGTTCTCTTCTATAAGTTGTATTGGGAAGTCTGGGCCTAGTAGTATGTCCTGTACTATCTTCCAGATCTGAATTTTCAAAATCAGAGGAGCTAATGTCTGAACCTCTTGGTTTGTTAGTAGAGAACCGTTTAAAGATCTTCCCATTTTTAAAATCAGTTTGGTCTCTCCAGAATTTTTTCTGTTTTCGTTCCCTGATCTCTTTTTTGAATCTATCCATATTGTCATTAAGTTTCTTGCAGTATACATCATACTCTGTCATTTCAGAAAGTTTATTAAACTCTTGTTGACAAAGTTGGATCTTTGGTTTAATACTCTCAAGATTT
Organism: Discoglossus pictus; assembly: GCA_027410445.1. NCBI lineage: Eukaryota > Metazoa > Chordata > Amphibia > Anura > Alytidae > Discoglossus > Discoglossus pictus. The sequence goes on along the minus strand of CM050168.1, from coordinate 235,727,018 downwards.
TGCTGTTCAGTTTCTATAATGAGAGATATCAGATCAAATGAACATTTGAGGAGTATTTCTTTCCATTTATTCAAAAAAGTTTCATTACTTAGATTTATTGCTGGGGTAACATTGACCCTAAGACCCCTGGGAACAATTTTATTTTTCAAATAATTCTGGAGACTACTTATCTCCCATACTGATTTTACTTGTTTTTTCATAGTTGTTAATAATTCACTAAATGTGTTTCTTATATCTTTATTGTCATTTAACAAAGGTTCTGATTTTAGTGAGAAGCTTTCTTCAGCCTCTTTCAAAAGTGACTCAATATCCATATTGGGAATGGTAGTATTCGACATTTTAAAGCAATCCCCCCCTTCTCACAATCCACGTGTAAATTGATAAATAATAATTAATGCTTCCAAGAAAGGTGGATTAAACCACAAAGTATAAAACTAAAAGTACAAACATAGGATTGCTAAGCTCCCAAGGTGTCTACCACCTATAATGAAATCATTTGCTCAATACAGAATTGGGAAAATAATATAACAAATCTTTATTATGAATATATCACAACGGCGAAGTTAAAAACTGGTTAAAAAATCCAGGATTGAACACACAAATTAAAAGAGGACAAGATAATATGGGACAAATGAGAGCCTTTCACTTCTCAGTGAAATTAGTTATATTATAAAGTAATAACCCTTAAATAAGGGGGTACTCTTTGTCCCACTTAGCAGTGTTGTGCCTTTTTTGTATGTGGGTATAATTACTCCATTGCACATGTGCCCCAAACCTTATTTAAGTTCAAGAGTAAGTCTCAAAAGTTCTTACTTGTTAGTAAGCAATAAAGATTGAGTATTATTACTAATTGGAAGATTTATATATCCAAAAAGAAAAGCAGATACTTATATTTCATAGTGAACCCCCCTCTCAGGTGTATAGAGAGTCAAAATGGAATTCCAAGTAGGGGTTAAGTAATAATCATTAGTATTCACTGCCAGCTATCACAAGCTGGTAGGCTAATAGAGCTGATGGACTATAAAGTATAGGAGACTGTAAGCTGAAGTAACAGTGACAGAATGTGTCTAAGGTAACAAATCCTGCAGAACAACAATCGCCAGTCACATGCATAAATATTGGGTTAGGACAGGTAAGGGCACACAGACACTCTCATACACTGCTAGTACGCGATCACTGCGCGCTCAAACGAACGGAGGCACGCAGCGTCGCACGCCTGACGCGTTTCGACGTCACTGGACGTCTTCCTCAAAGGCAAACACGGGTTGCTAAGGCGCCCGTCTATTTAACTGGTTTGCGTAACCATGGAGACCTTGTGTAATATCACGTGGGGTCAGAGAAGGGAAAACGGAGCTGCTAGTACTGAAAGGCTTATGTAAAGGGGACACAGCCCACTGGTCCTGTACAGTATGGCTCAAAATGAATACAAAAACGGGGAGAGAGTAAAATGTAAAGGAATATGGTATAATACAGGCAGAATATGCAGTCAAAGCAAAGATGGGAATCAATAACCATTGTAAAGGAGGTAATACTTATGAGAAGAGGAACAGGAGGATAGTATAGATAAAAGGAATAAAGTGAACTAGAGAGGGATAAAGCAAAAAATCATGAAAGATATACTACATGCTACTGAACAGTAACAAGTAGTGAGAGAAAGAAGGTATGCTACTAAGAGAGAAGAGAAATAGACCCATGCAAAAATGAACATCCTACTAGAGTGATGTGTGAAGTAAAATAATGAAATAATGAAATATAATATATGTATAAGGCAAACTGAGTATGTGATAAGAAGAGTAAGTCTAGAATGAAATACTATATATGTGTATGTGTAACATAGCAGGATAATCCTGCTAATTAGAAATAAGTGGCTATAGTGAAAAAAGAAGGATACTAAACAGGATCATAAGAACTATGACCCAATAAGTCCCGGCTAAGGGAGACTTCTCTATCAAAAAAGGTGGAAGTGGTGTGGAAATACCACAGAGGGGATAAGATGGCTATCCTAATAAAGTGTGTGAGGAGTGTAAGAATCAAAAAGGTGCATTGATATAATGAGTGAGATTAATAATCTCTAAAAAGTAATCTACTCCAGATTGCGGCCTACTGAGAAATAAGGAGGCTAAAGAGTAAGTAGTTTCCTCTAGATTATAAACTGGACTTATAGCTAAATGAAGGAACCTCTCTTAAATGAAGGAAGTGAAAGTAAAACCTTCATTCAGTCCTTGTGGTGATAATGCTTTAAGTTTGTAGATCCAGCGTGCTTCACACTGGAGCAATTTTCTATCCAAATCTCCTTTTCTAGGGCCCATATGTACCCTTTCAAGTATGGTAAATGTAAGAACATCACTGTTGCCTCTATGATAACACCTCACGTGGCGTGCCAAAGGTGTGTCAAGATTATTTTTGATCGAGTAGACGTGTTCCCCTATTCTTCTGCGTACTTGGCGCCTCGTTTTACCTACATAGATCTTAGAACAAAGGCAGGTCGCCACATAAATAACGCTTGTGGAACAACAATTAGTAAATTCTTTAAGTTTAAATTCCTCGCCACTTACTGGATGTTGAAAAGACTTAGATGGTTTAATATATTTACAAAATTTACATTTGCCACACCTGAAGCAGCCAGATAATGGTCTCAACCATGTGGGTTTAGGTCCTTGCTTTTTAAAATAACCGTGGACCAACATGTCCTTAAGGTTTTTACCCCTCCGATAGGTGACCGATGGTTTAGGTGGTAGGCAGTCCTCTAGATCCTCATCATTTTTTAACAAGTGCCAATTTTTGGATAGGATGCTATGAATTCTATCTGAGTCATATCCAAAGGTCAGGATACATCTAGGTTGGTTCTCTTGCAAATTCTTACTTGCTTTCATCTTTTGGGTATGTAGCCCATTGAGGAGTTCAGTTCTATTACAATCCAAGGCGTATTTAAATGCCTTTTTCAGGCATTTATTGGGGTAACCCCTTTCTTGGAATCTTTTTCTGAGTTTGTCCGCTTCTAATTTGAATTCATTATCCGTACTGCAGTTCCTTCTGAGCCTAAGGTACTGACCTCTGGGGATCCCTCTTTTTAATGGTAAGAAATGCTGACTTTCCCATCTTAGCAGAGTATTTGTTGCCGTATCTTTCCTAAATGTGGTGGTAGATACTTTGCCATATTCATCTTTATTGATGAGTAAGTCCAAGAAGGTGACTTGAGTGGGGTTAATATCGTATGTAAATTTTAGACCAATTACATTAGTATTAAGAACTTTCATCAGCTCCTCAAATTGTATTCTGGTGCCTGTCCAGACAACCAGAATATCGTCTATATAGCGTCGCCACAAGATGGCGTGTTGCATGAGTGACATATGAATGTCGTCAAATACAATTTTCTCCTCCCACCAACCTAACAGTAAGTTCGCATACCCTGGGGCACAAGAGGTGCCCATGGCTGTACCTTTACGTTGGTGGTACCATTTATCATCAAAGATAAAGTAATTATGTTTGAGAACATATTCCAAAAGTTGAAGTAAAAAGAAGTTGAATTTAACTTCATTAGAGCTTTTTGTGCTTAAAAAGTATTTGACTGCTTCCATGCCAAAATCATGGGGAATACTGCTATATAGGGCCTCAACGTCAATTGACGCCAACCAGGAATGCTCTGGGATATACAGGTCCTCTAGCTGTTTTAGGATGTCATTTGTGTCCATAACATAAGATGGTAAGCTTTGCACTAAATCTCTAAGATAAAAGTCCACAAAGATGCTTGCATTGGATGAGAGATTGTTCGAACCAGATATTATTGGTCTACCAGGAATAGGGGAAGTCTTCTTATGCACCTTAGGAAGGGCATAAAAGGTAGAAATGGTGGGACATTTGGGAAGAAGGAATGTGTAAGTCTGCTCATCAATGATTTTATCCAATTTGGCATTGTCTAAGATGTTTTTCAATGCTATTCTATAGTCCTTTGTGGGATTATTTGATAGCACTTCATAGGTGACAGTATCATCCAAAATTTTTTTACACATTTTTAAATAGTCGTCATTTCCCATTAACACTATATTCCCGCCTTTGTCTGCAGGCTTAATTTGTATGTCCTGACATTTTTTGAGCTCATCAAGTGCCTTGTATTCATTCTTTGTGAGGTTATACTCCTTGCAAAGTTTAGAGTAGTCAAGTTCTTCAATTTCTCTAGTAACCTGCTGTAGGAATACCCAAATATTTGCAAAGTCCTTAAGAAATGGAGTAAAAGAACTTTTATTTTTCCATTTCTTTTGGTGCATAGTAGAATGTAATGGATCAGGGTGGTTTTCGTTCAATAATGACAAAAAGGTCTGAAAGGTTTCAATATATTGTTATATTATTTTCCCAATTCTGTATTGAGCAAACAAATTACAAAGATAAAACAACTTATAAGGTATGCAGAAATACACTGTGTCCATTATATTGATGACATTCTGTTTTTGTGCGACGATCAGCTAAAAAAGAAAATATTTTTGGAAGCAATGAATAAGGCTAACCACATGCCAAATTATACATTTGAAGCAGTTACTTGGAAATTATGTTTCCATTTAAAATATAACACAAAATATGAATTGTTCCATTTTATTACTAGCCTAAATAAAATTCAAGATTCTATCTTGGCATTTTCAGAAAATCTTCCAAATAGGCCAGTTTCTAAAAGCCAAACAAAATTAAGGAAAAATTTGGAAATCCAGGCAATGAGAAGTGACAAATTCTTGAAGCGTTATTGTTGAAATCTGTCATGAGGCACAAATGCAAAACAGAACAATTTCTTAGTGGCTGATGAAAAACGGCACATTTTTATAAATTAATACAAAAGGTCAGAGTCTTAAAACAATGTTGAAACCAAAAGTTATCACTTATAATAAGAAGATATAAAACAATAAGCACATTTGTGCAACTATGAAACTAAAAAACAAATTGAATTAGCGGTAGTCATGGGACCGAAAGGCAACAAAACATGTAATTTATTATTTATTATACAAACTGCAGCTGCATGGAAGAATGTGGAAAAAATTAAAGGACCACTGTTATGGTCAATATTTTATGACTTTTAAGTAATTAAGATCAGTATAAACAACTGTTCAATTTAATGTAAATAATCAAAATTGATCTTTTGTGAAAAAATAACTTGCAGACCGTGCCATGGTCTGAAAAATATGGAAGGAGCCTAAGGATAGTGGGAAAATAATTTTGGTGCCAACATCCGCCCTTAATACCGCAGTCACTGTTGACCCGCTAGGAACTCCTATTCACTATTACAGGCAGGAGCTTTGCTTACATTTATTTATAGTTATTTCTCAGGGGGTATTTGAAACTTATATTGGAGTTTCTAATTCTTCTTTTTCAGTCGGCCATTATGATCCAGCAGCTATTTATCTTGCTTTGTCTTAAATAGTCTAATAATGTGCTATACCCCTCCTTGCTTCCCTTTACACACCTTTACTTCAGAACAGCCACACTCCGACCCTTTGTCTGCTTACTGTAGTACAGTAGTGCTATTGCTCTTCATGTAGTGTTATTGCTCTTGTTCAGTCACTGCCTGGATCTTCATCTTCTTAAAACTGTATTACACCCCCCCCCCCCAGATTATTTTTCAATTCCTACAACAAGTTGAAGAAGCCACACACCTCTCATTCCCTTTTAGTACATACAATACATTTCTATAGCCCCTGTTGACCTCCCTACCTTGCTCTCTTTGGATCTGTCAGCATTCATAGATTTAAACATTTCTGAAAACACTCCCTTTTATACAAATCTACCATATAGCCCCTTGAAAGTCTTTACATTATCAATTACACATACTGATTAGCCTATACGTGTCCATTACTCAAACCACCAATTCCAAAGCTGACCAATGCTTGTATCTCTATCATGCACAACATCCTTAATGATAATCTTGCACAAAAGCAACGCCCTCAATAAACTCATTCAGTACATGGTGTCTGTGAGTCATGACCCCAGCATGATCCATTTGGCTTAAGGAAATAAAGACTGACATCAGGATTGTGAGTAACGCGGCCACAGCTTTATTAAACAACCAATTAACATATGACATAAATTAACATAATTGACCTAGTTAACATATTGGAGGAGGAGCCAGGCCAGGTCAGTGACCTCACGCTCTGCGCCCACGGCCCCCCATGCTTATTCTAGGTGGGGCAACACCCACTTTGGCCAGTGAGCCAGGCAACTCACCTACCTCCACGGAGCAGACGAGGGACACCTCCTGAGGCTGCAATCCCCCCCCCCACACTCATCAAAGCTAAGGCCCATTTTACCCCGTCCCTGAACTCCAAGGTGAACAACTCCAGCCCGATCTCGGACAGATGAACCTTATCAGGAAGCAAAAATTTGTCAGCATCTACACCTTCAAATTCTCGATACCTAATTTAAATAAAGCCTAATTAACACACAAAACTAGCCATTTGCTTATTTATTTTCTGGCGAGCCCTATTAAACAGTACTGGATTCCTAGCATTCCTCCATGGCCGCCTCTTTATCATCTCAGACCAAATGATAAAGAGACCCGGGAATTTAGCTATCCAATATTCACATCTCTCTTCATGTCTTTTAACATTCTACGCATGGGGACCACCCCTGGATCATTACCCCCAGCATGAAAGAGTATTATAGGTTGGGTTACAATGGTGATAGGCGTAATTTTCCAACAGTCCGTTCACCTGCGCCCACAGCAAACCTTGGAACCCAATCCACAAACCACCTGCAGGTCCGTTTTCGGCACGTCCAGTTGTGCATTATCCTTTGTAACTGCGGCTAACCGGTGGGCCAAGAACAGGTACAAATGGCAGATGATCCACAGCTGTGTATCTGCCCCCGTAAACATACAAAGAATGTATTAGACGACAGATTCAGGCCATATGTAAGACCTAAAACATTGAGATTCCCATCTCCCGATCCTCTTAACCACATCATCAGGTAAACCTAACCTTGCTGCCTCCGTGGCAGCCCCGATCTGTAACGAGTGTTTCCCGAACTCTGCCTGATTCAGACTCAAATGCTGTAGGGACATTTTGAACATCTTCTCAAATTGGAAATGCGACAATGCAAGGCCATTAGCATGTATGAGCAGTACTACCTCCTTCCCTTTTCTTTCCTGATCGGTTTTTGTCCTCCCAAGCCACAAAACCACTCTCTGCGGTGGGGGGGATGGGCTCTTGGCCCTCAGGAACCTATACCGTGGCCCCTGCGCTCCTCCTGTCGCCTGTTGTGGTGCTAATGCCTGCCTCCATGTAATTGGGTGGCCTCTCTAAGTTCCTGACTTCACTCACCGCACCCAGGCAACAGCCACGGCAGGATGGGCCTGAGCCCCAGTAAGCAGGCCCTCACTCACAAGCTGAAACAACCTCAGCCTATCCTGAACCCATCTAACCCCATGGTAAAGGGCCCTAGACCTAGCCATGGACAACAATTCCTCTAAATCACCAGGGTCCATGATAACCCCCCCCCCCCCCCAACAAACACACAATGAATAGGGAGATAGAAAGACGCGTTTCCACCAATGGAGTGTGCCCAGGCTCCACTGGGTAACACAGCGCAGTGTCAGACCCAGGGGGCCAGGGCAGCCTACGTGACGGCCATTTCAGATACTGATTGTACCTCATTGTTTATCACTGTGTAATATGTCAGAACTTTATAAATAAAATGCACTAAGGTAGTAGCAAAGATAGGCTAATTTAATAAGCAATAATTTAATATGCATACATTTTGTTGTCTCTGTACTAGAATAATGCTGGTGTAGGTTAATTGGACTTTTCTCAAAACACAAAACAATTCATAAATATAATATTTATGTTGGCTACCACTGCAGGACACAAACATGCATAGCAGATATATAATATTTTCTTATAAACTGACCAGAGATTATAGTGTGAGGCAAAAGACCAGGAATATAAAGGGCAATATGGCCAAGTCATTCTTCTCTGTTATCAGTTTTGGTGTCCCCCATTACATTCATTCAAATGATAATCATGGCTCCAGCAAAGAAGAAACATCCGTGAGAATATTAAAGGGATATGTAAGATTTCCTGAGTGCTTAAAGGCTCGTTTTTTACCCACTGAAACCTATCAAATAGCCCTACAAAGCTGGACCCCAGCAGCTCATGCACACAGTGTTTCTATTGGTACTAGATGTACTACCCAATCCCAGATTGTTTCTCAACAGCATGTTTGCAATTAGGATTATTTTAATATTAGAAACAGGGAAACTTCCAGATTCCTTTAACAATAGGCAAAAAAGGCAAAAAAGAAAGAATAATTTTTGGAAGATGTCCTTTTTTATACATTTCTATGTTATAATAATGTTGTATGGTTTCATTGTGTTTTTTATGTTCACTATTATTTGTTCCCTATTTTTCATCATGTCTTTAGAAGATCTGGCTATAAAGCTTCCAAAAAGTTTGGTTACAAGCACATAAGTAAGTAATGTTTGCCTAACTCTTTTAAGCAAGACACCATATTGATTAGGTTTCTTTGCCTTCTTGCTTAGATAATATAATAAACTGACTTTGTTGGTTATAACACATAATGAATGATTCAGAGAAGTCTCTTTTTATTCCTCAAAATAATCTTTCTCGCAATGGAAAATATTTACGGAAAGTCGTGTTTAATAACTTTTCCCCATATCCTTTATTTTTAAATCTCCAGGTCAATATGTTTGCTTGTCAAACATAATCAGCAGTCCATGGACAAATTCTCCTTAGTCTAATGTACTAACCAAAGTAAAGGTTTGTTTTTATTTCAAAAGCAGTTACTTTTTAATTATATTTCATGAAAGAACCCTTCACTCTGTTCTCCATAAGTGAGATCATATTAACTCAGTAGGATGTAGAACGTAACTCCATAAAAATAATTTATAAAAGCTATCCTTTATTGAAACTGTTAATTATAGGGGAATAAATACTTAGAAAATCAAATAAAGGAGTTGTTCCATTACTTGCTTAATTCTGGTGTAGGAGTTATTCATTACCAGATGATTTAAAGGCTCTTTCCTTTGTTATTAATATACAAATACATAAAAGGTTGTGCTCTGCTACCTAGTGTAGAGAGAAGGTTGAAAAGCATGTGAAAAAAAAAAGGTGTTTTCCTTTTTGGAATGGCTGCAATATTGGCAAAGAGTCAAGGTCATCTCCAGATTGATCTTGGAAGATAGTGCTCACTTTCACAGCTCCTTACATGACCAGACATCAGGAAACATGCACCTATGAATATAACTGGGGCCTATTTATAGGGTGTCAGACTCTGTTTCTCACTTCTTTCCTGCTCATACCTGACCACTGGACTATCTGACTCTGATATCTGCTGCTCCCTTTAGTACACTTTTGCGCTGGTACCTGCTTTCTGCCACCGCCCAGAGCTATATGCTGTCTGGCACCACTCAGAACTACCTGTTGATTGGCACCACCCAGAGCTTCCTGTTGTCTGGCATCACCGAGAGCTACTTGACTGTCTGGCACCACCCAGAGATACCTACTTCTCTCCAGCTACCTTTCTGTCCAGCCCCATCCAGAGCTACCTACTTCTCTCCAGCTACCTTTCTGTCCAGCACCATCCAAAGCTACCTACTTCTCTCCAGCTACCTTCCTGTCCAGTACCATCCAGAGCTACACATTGTTGACACCACCCAGAGCTACCTGCCTGTCTCCAGCTACCTGCCTGCCTTCAGCTACCTGCCTGTCTAGCCTCATCCAGAGTTACCTGCCTGTATTCAGCTACCTGCCTGTCTGGCACCACCCAGAGCTACCCGCCTGTCTCCAGTAACCTGCCTTTCCGGCAAGACCCAGAGCTACCTGCCTGTCCCCAGCTACCTGCCTGTGCAGTACCAGCAAGAGCTACCTGTCTGTATCCAGCTACCTGCCTGTCCAGCACCACCCAGAGCTACCTGCCTGTATCCAGCTACTTGCCTGCCTGTCCTGAACCACCCAGAGCTACCTGCTTTTATCCAGCTACCTGCCTGTCCTCCACCTTCCCAGCCATTCTGTTAAACCAGTTTCCTGGGACATTTCCTGCCACTGGGCTCATTTGTAGTGCTGCTGACAACCACCCCCTAGCACAAAGTTAGATGCATTTTATTTTGGTGCTGTAGTGTGTATGAATTAATTTGTGCATGAACTTCTATACATATACTGAGGTTGCCCCAACTGAACACTTCTATACATGGCTGCATAGCTTTTAATTTTCAGTCCCTATAATAATATCTCACTGATAGAGTACCATGCTAGAAGCCCCCCGGTTGTAATTTTGCGTTTTGTAACTTGGATATCTATATTTGGGTGTGATTTATATTTTCAATTTAATTTTTTATACATTGCCAGAAATTCAAATAGACAAATTACTGCAACCCTGAATAGTCCGTATTCCTCTGAATCATCCAAGAGAAATATTGTCTCTTTCACATAACTTTAATAACATTATGCAAGATTACAAGGAACATTCTTAAAAAGCAGTTTGGCAATATTGTTTAAAAAAAAAAACAAATATGAAAAACGTGAAATTTATCGAGGTCTGCACAATAAGGTTTTTAGAAGGTCCTTCATGTCCAAAAAATACATGAGTCACACTACTAAATTAAATTATATTTCTTATGTGTTGAATATTATAAGTACTGTTGATCACCATCTGCACCACTTCTAGGAAGGAGGTCACTTGCAAGACAGAAGGGAGAAAAGTGATATTATAAAGCACATCCAAATATACTGATGGATTTAATGACGTTTAAGAGGGAAACATTTTGAAAAAGAGGAATACTAAAACAAGAGGGAATGATTGAAATAATCATTAAAGTTACCAGATGGCATCTGTATTATCATACAGAGGGTGCAAAAAAACATGTGGAAAACGTATTATGCTTTTTGCTTTTTGCAGCTAAATTGATCGAGTTATAAGTGTTTCTAATTACAACTACTTGTATCAGAAGGAACTACTTATACCACTTAGCCATGTTAAAAAATGAGTATAGAAATCGAGCACCTTCTGGATCGCTACCTTGTCGTGATGAAGGGCCTTTGTATATCAATGTAGGTATGAGCTACACCAGTGGTTCCCAAACTTTTTCAGTCCAAGGAGCACTTAATGTTTCAAATTTTTTTCAAGGCTCCCCAAGTCAAACCATAGTTCTATAAACATATATATAGTGCAATTAGTTGACAATTTTTTTAGCTTTGAGGATGTTATATATAGTTTCAGACACAGTAGTTAGATTTACATTATCAGCCTAAGGGGTAAATGCTGGGCCCCCATTTATGGTAACAAGTCACTATAATAGTATAGATAGCAGCACTGATTAGTAGGGGGTAAGTGGTAGATACCCAGCCCCACCATAATAGATAGCTAAGGACCATCCCCTTCAAACCTAATTTTAAGGGTTCTTTAATATTATATTTTTTGCACTCACCAGCAGTACATTTTACCACTTATTGCACTAGCATTTTAATATTCACTAAGGAAGAAGTTTAGTGTGTCATACTTATTTTAAATATGTTTTAAATATGCCTGCGAGCCTCGCGTAGCGAGGCGAGTCGTTAAGGCACAAAAACTTGCAGCACAAAGTGAAGGCAATGCTTAGCCACAAAGGAGCGCCGATCATACATTGAAACACGCGGGACTTAGCCACCAAACACTTAGTAAACATGGGATTGCCTTAGGCTGCAAGCAGTTGACCAACGCGGGAAGATCCTCAGAGTAAAAAAAGCTTTACATTGTGTGGCAAACAGCATTGCTTAGGCTTAAAATGTTAGTTTTAATCAAACGGCATAAAAATTTGAGAATTAAGATGTCCCTGACATGCACAATAACATATACAGATGGGATAATGTCCCAGGTGGGTCACATGATCACTAGTGGTCCCCTTAGTGTGCAAGAGTGGGCAAGTAACCAGTTCAGGTTAACTATTTATGTAACAGGGGTTTAAACAATTCCAGTACAGTGTCCGGATTTAGACGTTTAGTCATTTGCCCTGTGTGCTGTCAGTCCATTTATGTGCCAGCTCCAGTGTCAGACATCCCTGCACATAAGGTGAGTCCTGCCCTGCTCCCCCAGGCATGCTGTCAGCTCCAACAGGAGACCTCAGAGTCCTCTCCTCCTCCTCCTCCCTACCTGTCAGGGCAGGCTGGGTGAGGCTGCAGATACAGGCAGAGGAGCTACAAATAGTCGAACATCTACTAGACTTCCTGTGCTCATGTGTGAGGGGGACTCAGGAAGAGGCAGTCCACAGGGGGCCGTGGGGGCCACAGGCTGCCGAGTGGGTACCGCGGGGGCTGAGTGGGAGCCAAGTGAGGGCTGCAGGGTGGCGTTTGGGGCCAAGGAGGCCAAGGGGTACCCAGCTACTTACCCTCTGGCTCCTCTCCCACTTCCTCTACTCCACAGATCAGGGGAGAGAGCAGTGGCAGGAGAGCCAGCAGAAAATGCTGGGGAGCATTTGCGCCGCCCCTGTAGGGCAGTCACGGCTCCCCAGGGTGCCGTGGCGCACAGGTTGGGAACCACTGAGCTACATCATGTAGGATCACCCAAGATGGGCAGGTCATAGCAGAGAGGTCAAAGAAATCAATGTGGTTGGTCCAAAGCTGAGAGGACTCCCAGCTGCCGATGTGTCTGGAGGGGAATGGAAAGTCCACTACTTCAAAGAACATTTCAGCATAGGAATCTGAAAAGTTAGAACGTTGAACCAAGGTAAAGTGGACATGGTCAAACATGAGATGACAAGATTAAACATTGATATACTGGGAATTAATTAACTCAAATGGACTTAATTGGGACATTTCATATCAGGCAACTACCAGATCTTCTAATGTTGGTCAATAATGCAATACAAGAAATGTAGTAGCCCACAGAGTCAAACAAACAGTGGCCAAAGCAGTGCTCAGTTTTAATAAATTAACGAATGATTTAAATTAAATCCTTTTAACATCACAGTTATCCAAATCTATGCTCTATCCTTTGATATAGAAGTTGTCAAATTCTACTAGATATAACACCAAGAAAAGATGGTACTCTCCTCAAAGGAGACTGGAATGCTAAAGTATGGAACCAAAAAATATCTGGAATATAGAGTAGAACATGAAGCAGGTCAGAGATTAGTCGAATTCTGTCAAGGTAATACTCCAGAAAACAGCAACAAAGAATATCCCCAAAAAAAAGAAAACTAAAATGGCAAACTAGCTTTGAAGTACTCCAGGAAAGAAGGAAAGTGAAAGGTAGTGGAGATAGGAAAACAGAATGTAGAATTCTAGTGGAGAATAAGAAGAAACAAGGAGACATTTTATAACAAGAGATGTAAAGAGGTAGAAGAAGATAACAGAATGGGAAAGTCAAGAGATCTGTTCAAGAAAATTGAGATCTCAATGGAACCCTTCATGCCAAAGTCGTCATGATAAAAGCAGATGCAAAGATGGATAGATGCTGTCATTGAAGAAATGAACATGAGCTTGAATGGGCTTAGAGGTGCAGTGGCTGATAGATGTGCCTGGCATGCTGCAGTCCATAGTGTCACAGAGAACCAGACATGACTGAATGACTAAACAACAACAAAAAATATAAAGCATTAAATAAATGAATAATTTGTTCTCACTATTTATCAATATTGTTATGCGATGGATTCAAAGACTATTTAAGCAATAACCTAAAATTATCAATTTGTGAATTTTAAAAATATAAATAACTTGTCCACATGAGTGTCAAGCCTTTACTTTTGGTGATTATATGGAAAAGCAAAGAAATCATATAAAACAGAACAAGTATTTTACTAATACAAACATATATTATAAAATCACTAGCGACTTGCCCGTCAAAACTGACGGCAATAAAAAGTGAAGAATGGCAATGCTGTTTGCCGCACAATGGGAGCCTCTCCCCCTCTACTTTACTGGCCTCGCAATGAGTGCCTTTGTCGCTCTTCACAGGCCTCCACCTGTCTACTTCCTCTCTTGTGTCTCTTCTCTCCCCCTGTCTACTTCCTCCCTTGTATCTCATTTCCCCCCTCCTCTCACTCCTTTGTGTCTCCTTTCCCTCCTCCTCTACCTCCCTTTTGTCTCCTTTGCCGCCAGCATTTTTACCCCCTCTCCCTCTCGTGTCTGTAACTCTCTCCCCTGTGTGTCTTTCCCTCCTTTGTCTCTTTCCCCCCCTCTCCCTCCCATGCATCTATTTCCCCCTCCCCTGTGTCTCTTTCACCCCATTTCCCTCCCCTGTGTCTCTTCCCCCTCCTCTCCCACCCCTGTGTCTCTTCCCCCCTCCTTTCCCTCCCCTGTGTCTCTTCCCCACCTCTCCCTCCCCTGTGTCTCTTTCCCCTCCCCTGCCTATCTTTTCCTCCCCTGTGTCTCTTTCCACCTCCTCTGTGTCTCTTTCCCCGTGTCTCTTCCCCCCCTTCCCTTGTGTCTCTTTCCCCCCTCTCCCCCTGTGTCTCTTTCCACCCCTCGCTCCCTGTGTCTCTTTCCCCCCTCTCCCCCGTGTCTCTCCCCCTCCCTCTCATCCAGTGGTGTAGCTAGAGCTTTTGCCGCCCGGGGCTATCCCTGAGTTTGCCGCCCCCCTCCCCCAGTGCAAACGACTATATTTAATTCCTTCTCTCTCACACTCCCCTTCTCTATATCTCCCTCTTTCTCTCCCTCTCCCTTTCTCTCTATGTCTCTCTCCCTAATCCCCTCCCTTCTCTGTCTTTCTCTCTCCCCCTCTCTCTCCCCCTTTCTTTCTCTCCTCTCACCTATCTCCCAACCCCCTCTCTCTTCCCCCTCTTTTTCTATCCCTCTCTTTCGCTCTCTATTTCTTCTCCCCCCACTTTATCTCCCCTCTCTCTCTCTTCCTCCCCCTCTCTCTCCCATCACTCTCTGCTTTCTCTTTCTCTCCCTATCCCCCACTCTCTCCCCTACCTCGCTCTCTCTCCCCCTTCCTTTTTCTCCTCTCCCCTCTCTCTCCCTCCCCCTCTCTCTTTCCCCTCTCATTCTATCCCTCTCTCTTTGTTTCGCTCTCCCTCTTTCTCTCCCTCTCTCTTCATATTGCTCTCCCTCTTGCCCTATGCACCCCTCTCCCCTCATGCCTCTCTCTCCGTGTTTCTCCCTCTTTCCCTTTGCCTCTCTACCCTGTAGCCTCTTCCCTCTGCTGGCTCCAACCCCTGCCAGCAGACACAAGCAGAGAGCAGGGAGCAGGAGCAGGGGACTGGGGGAAGGGGAATATGCGGTGGAAGGCAGGAGGGGACATTTTTGCCACCCCTACAGAGGTGACACCCGGAGCACTCTGCCCCCTCCCCTGCGCACCCCCTTCCTACGCTAATGTTGTAATCCAGGAATGGCAGGTCATAGCAAGGAGGTCAGACAAATTGTGGTCCACTGGCAACCAACTCCAGTATCTTTGCGCAAAAACCACATGAATAGGCACAACCAGAAACACACACAGACAAATGTGCCTGGTGTCCTGAGGTCCCTGAGACACAACTGAAGGACTGAAATAAAAAAAATATATATATTGTTGTTAAGTTATTCAGTCATGCCCAGCTCTCCGTGACCCTATGGACCACAGCATATCAGGCACATCTATCGTTATGTCTCTGGTCATGCCTATCCATGATATTTTCTTTACAAAGATACTGTGATTAGGTTGCCAGTTCCTTCTCCATTGAACCGCAATTTCTCTGACCTCTCTGCTGTGACCATAGATGGTATAGCTTACAGCTTCATTGAAGTACACAAGACCCTTTATGACAAGATAGCATTTCAGTATGGTGGGGACCCCTATTTTTTTTTTTACACGAGGGCCTTCGATTCACTAGCTTTGCTACTAATGCAGAGGTCTGGTAGCAATAAAAAAAACTAATTTGAAAACTTTTTGTGTACTCTTTTTGTGTACTCTTTCCTATAAGAGACACTTTTGTTAAACTGAAACTCACTCTTCAAGAATTCTTGAAAAAGTACCTTTATTAGAAACACATGAATTTTTTTTATGCATTGAATTACATCTGTTAGATTCCATATCACACATACTCAGATTTGTGTATTTATTCTTACAAATCAGTTTTAAATATAATTTACTACTTAAATTTATTTTTAATATTCACAAAATTGTGCGCCAGGTTGCGTTTGGCTTGTGCTTTGGATACAGGTTCCTCACATTTTTGACTCATATTTACCAAGCCGGTTATGCTCCACACTGGGAACATCAAAATCATTTTTGCCAAACTAGATTTCACAACTGATTGATGGGGAAATATCAAATTCAATAGAAACACACAGGTGCAGTATCCTCTTATGCCAATTTAGAAATACAGAGTTATTCTGGAATGCTGTTTAGGACATATTATATTTATAGACTAAAACCTAGAAATCTTATTTGTATTATAAGAAAAGCACTTTTTGTAGCCAGGACAAAGAGTCCAGTTGCAGGTCTGTGTGAAACAGCATCTGGTGCGAAACGCGTTATGCTATGCTGTCGAAAGATCTTTTTGTTCATTACGTTCTCAATGGAATTTTGAATTGAAGAGTTTTTATTATTTTATTTTGCTCATATTCAGCCCTCAGGGACCACTAAGAAGTTGCATTTTAAGACAATTCTGCCTTAGGGTCATCAACATCACATATTTACAATAAGCTCTTTTGAAAATGTGGAAATTATAGTGGGCAAGACTGTTTTAGAAAGTCAAGAAATAAAAAACAGTCTTTAATTTAGTAACTAAAATATGCAGCCCTAGGCTCTGTCATTAAGACCTTCTAAATCTCAATTATAAGTACCAAAATTCCTTCCGACTTGTGAGACAGTTTGATGTATTAGAAACATTAATAGTAATGTGAAACAATTGGAGCCTGTTGAATAGTAGTTCCCTCCATTTTGTTCACATAGTGTTTAGCCTAAATCATGGCCTCTCTGGTGGGTCATGAGGAAGGATTGGGAACCATTGACCTAGAGTGTTGAGATTACAGGCCCAATATCTTGTGTGGCACCCTGGATTTTGTTATTCAACATGTATTGAATATGTTCCTTATGTAAGGGTATCACTTCCAATATTTTTTATTAATTAAGATCTATTGAAATCAAATTAATTAGTGAGTGTAAATGTAGACATTAAGAAAAGAAAAAAAAGAAACTCTAGCCTAATTATACAACCATTCATCTATACCTTTTCAATAATTGCATCAAGAAAAATATCTTTAAAAAATCCTTATTTTATTTATACACAATTTAAAACAATATAACATCAAAAACCATGATGATTAAAAATAAAATAATAAGCCAACGTTCCCAATGTTCTGTCACTTTAAAGATTATCTCTGTGGCCAATTATTATAAAACTAATAAATCTCAATAAAGTATATTATAACAATCTCCTCCAAGTTATTATATCTAGCACTTAGCACTTTAGTAATTATTAACTATATCTTTATAAATACATTTATGAATCACTATTTAGCACAGTGCACTTTTAGTCACTTTACTCTGTGCGGGTTCAATAATGATTCCATCTATCTGATAAGAATTTACAGAGGCTATTTGGTTCATTACACATTATCCTACAATATCAATTAATTGGAATTTATATTATAACTAGCGAATTGCCCGTCAAAAAATGACGGCAATGAAATTGTAAGGTAGCTAATGCTGTTGTATAATAAATATGTAATACATTACTAAATGAATATACTGTACCTATTTTGAAGCATTGTGATGAAGAGCTGGCAATCTGTGTTGATGTTGCTGCAGCATTAGTGGTGTGGAGCTGCTGTGTAAGCGTGCTGAATGTGTGCACTGTGTGGTATGAATATCCGTATGTCGTTTGTGGCGTTTTGCGAGTTTGTTGTGGTGTTTTGCGAGTTTCTTGTGGTGTTTTGCGAGTTTAGAGTGCTGTAGCCTCGTTTTCGTTTTGTCCGGCGGCCATTTTTTCTCTCGCTTAGATTTTTTTTTAGTCTCTAAACTCTTTTATTTCGAGTAAAATCGAGGTCTAAGTTGCATTTTTGAGGTCCTGGGTGCTCCCTCTTGGTGTAGGTAATGTTTTTATGTATGTGCTGTGTGTATGTATTGTGTTTTACATTTTGTAATGTTCGCGAGTTGCGTCCGAGTGTTGCGAGGCCGTAATGTGTGTGAATGTGTGTCGTATGTTGTTTGCGAGTGTCGTAATGTGTGTGTCGTGCTGTTTGGGTTGCGACTGTTTGGGTCACTCCATGCCAGCAACTGAGACCCTCGGGCAGTGCCCTCGCTACGCGAGGGCCGCAGCTCGCTACGCGAGCCCGCAGCGTTATCAGCAACTCGTACGCTCACAACTATATATGTGATATGTACTATGGAAAGGAAAGTCCATGATGTTTAAGACAAGTCAGCACTATTTGTGATTAAGCTCCTCATAACTTGAAGGAGATTGATTAATATAATATAATTTATTGAGATTTATTAGATCTATAATACTAAGGAATTGGCCACTGAGATAATCTTTAAAGTGACAGAACATTGGGAACGTTGGCTTATTATTTTATTTTAGATTTTGTACCTTGACCAGACATAACTTTGACATTGTGAGATCTTAAAAAATTCAACAATTTACTCACTACAACTATTTTATTAATGGAGCCAGTAAACACTTCCTATTATCCATAGAGATTAACAGCCTTATTAAATTGTGATTTGGACAATTGAATAGGGCTCTAAATAAGCACAGAGCATATATTTTTTAAAGAAGTTTTTAGTTAGTGAACTTCTATCCAAAAGCAAGATCTTCACTAACTGAAAACTTCTGTAAACAAAGTATGCTCTGTTCTTATATAGAGCCCTATTCAATTGGCAAAATGTAATAAGGCTGTAAATGTCCAGTCAATTTCCATAAATCTGAAGTCCTAATTGCATCTCTTCTGTTTGTCTCATTGATTACCTGTACATAAAAATGGAGTAATTGCCAAATAAACCATATACAAGTGTTAGCACTGTATTCAATTGTCCCTCTCTGATGACGTCATATGATTCATCATGCAATTGCTCCAACTGGAAAACTTTGAATAGTGGATCCACTTTGTGGAGAGATGAGTTAAAAGGTTTTTATTGCCTCCCTGGACCTTTTGATCAGAGTTATGAAGAAGACAAAGGCAACGGCTTCCTCAAAGTTGAAGAGTAGTAGTCAACATATTATTAAAATAATCCAGTTCTAAATTATCTCAAGTTATGTATCACCAACCAGTAGTTTTTAGAACGACCCATGTGATTGGTGGTCTCACCCATAAGGTCTGGTACGCTCTTATCAATATAGACTTTCTTCTTTTACTTTTTAGACATTACTTCTTCTCGGACTATTATTATGATTATGCCAGAGAGTTTTATTTATAAGTCTTTAATGGATGGGAATTAACATTACCTCTTCTTACTATGAGAGCTGCTTTATATAATTCTGACTGATGGACACTAACTCCATGACAGGCTTATCTACCATTGCAAACCTTTCATTAACCTATTCAATATTATGAATACTTTCATTAAGGTCAACGTATTCTTGGTCAATAATGTTATGTCCATAGAATGTGTTTTAATCAACTGGATGATATGTGGCCACACATCTTAGTTAATGTGTTGAGAATATTTTGACCATATATTCAGAATTACTAGGAAAGATGTATTTCTAGATTGAAGAGTCCTTTATAAGTCCAGACATGGCTGGAAAAAGCATAAGCCCATCTTGAGGATTTACGAATCCAAGCTTTTAAGTACGGTAGATAGAATGAACATACTAGATCAGCCTTTGAGTTCATATTTGTCCTAAAAGTTGAGTAACTATAAAAATGGCTTTAAAAGAGCAAAGTGCCCAGGTCAGTAGGTCTCTTCATCTCATTCCTTCGTGCTAAGTAACTTTAAGGATAAAAGTCACTGTAGCTTGAATTCAAATCAAGTCAGGAACCTCTCTACCAAAGGAGGTGGTGACAGCAGATTCAATAGATAACTTTAAAAGGGATTGAATATATTTTTTTAATAAAAAGGGCATTCAGGGTTATCCTGGATAACTAGAGAAGTAATATTGATCCAGGGAGGAATCCCATTGCCAGTATCTGGGTCAAGAAATAATTTTATTTCCCCACCTTTCAGACAATTGGCAATCAATTAACAATTAATTAACAATTAATCTGCATATTACAAAGAGCAGAGGAGATTTGAAAAGGTTGAACTTGATGGACTAAAAGTAATTTTTCAACCTCAATTACTATGTAACTAGAAGAATGTTGACCACATGCTTTGCCCAAACCTTTACTGTACCTGTTCCTTGAAATAAACATTGCATAGCCAGTACAGGGAGTTACTGTATGAAAACATTATGAAAGCAACAAACACATTCCTATTATCTCTTTGTTCTTCTCTCCCTTGTGGAAAGCACAAACTGTTCTGTAACACAGAGCTCTGCGGTTGCAGGATGGAGTGAATCCTATTAGAAAGAGAGCTTTGCCATAGACCTGCAGGGTATGCCATCCCGATCCTGTCCAAAAATATTTCCACTCTAGCTGCCTGCATGTCTTCACAAATGTTTTATTCAGTAATCCCATAATATAAAACATGGGATTTTATATGTACAGCAATCTATATAAATATGAATAGCGTGGGGGGAACATAGGCAATGATATGTACTTGGCTGTCTTTTACATGTGATTGAGGTATACAGAAACGGTGGCAATACTTTGCATTAGACCGGTGTTTCAAATTTAATTTTCATAATGGACCACTGTCATTTGGGAAAAATGTCACATATTTGTGATTTGCTTAACAGGACCCCCAAAAAATCTGAGGGGGATAATTCAACTCTACTCCCAGGACAGGAAGCAGGGGCGGTTCTACCACCGGAGCACCTGGTGCAATGAACTGGGGCCCTGCTTTGGGGCGCCCCATTGCTGCAGTGCCCCTCAGAAACTTTTTTACATTTCTTTGTTTAAATTCTCAATGCCTCTGCCCTCCCAATATAATTATATATATATACATATATATATATATATATATATATATATATATATATATATATATATATATATATATATACACTAACTTATTATGTATGTGTAATGCAGCGGTGCATAAGCTTAAAGGAAGCCATGTTTAAAATGGTAAATGGTTTATGGATTAAAGAGCGAGGCATTTGTGGGCACATTTGCATGTCCCTGCTCAGCTTCCCAGAATTCAGTGTAATAACTGTATTTCTCAGAATTCTGAGCTGGAAACAGTTTTTTTAACTTGCTTTCGACATTCAAAGGTGAACATAGATGTACTATTTATTTACTGTACTACTGTACGGTGGAGGGCTTCTATCGCTCTTTTGCCCACCATATATTAAATAATTGTTGTGGTGAACTATATATAGTTCACCACAAAAATCAGTTCCTACGCCGCTGCCGCTATGTAAGCCATGAGTACTGATGTATTGTTATAGCAAATTTTAACAGACTTTGCTTGTGTCATGGACTCTTAAATCGCACACTGCGTGTAGGCCTGGAGCCTGAAAAG
The DNA here is from genome assembly GCA_027410445.1 of Discoglossus pictus. Classification (NCBI taxonomy): domain Eukaryota; kingdom Metazoa; phylum Chordata; class Amphibia; order Anura; family Alytidae; genus Discoglossus; species Discoglossus pictus. Next base: position 235,705,559 of record CM050168.1, on the reverse strand, counting down.
AAGTGTTATCCAACAGAGAATTGTTCTTAGAGTAATTTCTGAGAAGTTGCAGTATTTCAACTTAATGGTTTTATCAGCATAGAGGATTATAAAAGATAATCCTGTGATGAACAAAAGAAAATGTCTTCATCCAGTAAAGCAAAATTGAATATAACCGATAAAAACAAAAAAATGCTTTAATTTTAATAAACTTTTTTAGATATTTTGCCATTATCAAGTAATGTTCTTTACAAGAGCATACATCACTGGTCGTTTAAAACCGAGCTTCCAATAAATATCTTTGGATCGACTGGTGGCTTTACTCACTCCTCAATAGTGGAAAGTCTAGAATCTTACCCTACTTTGGTCGTACCAACTAGAGTTGCCAATTATTTTTTATTCCAATCTTTTTATTAAAGACAAAACTGCAGCAATACAATATAAGATAGCAGGTAATCAAGTACTCATACAAAATATAATAGCATCGCCTGAGCCATAACAATGATTGCTAACTTCCAAAGTACGTCAGGTGATGCTGAACTATAGAAAAATAAAAATCTTTAACCTATAAACACGTTGTTTGTCTTTATATTTTTTTTACATTATCGACCTGATAATCTAAAAAATCAGTAACTAAGAAAATGTAAAAATTAACTGGGGAGGGGAAAGGAGGGAAAGGGAAGAATGGTCTGGCAAACTCACCTGCTGATACAATCTTAGGCCCTCATTCTATTATCGGCCGTAAAATGGCCGCAAGGCTGCGATTCCTTGCAGGGGTTCTGTTATCTTGCAATTCTATTAAACGGCCCCGCAAGGATCACCTCTTACGGCGGGCCGTATATCTTGCAAACGGCCGTAAGCTCAGAAATCTTTAAAGTCAAAAATAAATTCAAGACAATTCTGTAAATGCTAGGGATCATATTGGGGGACATGAGGATTAATAGTAACCCACTCTCAAGCTTGCACATCAGCCCAAATCCGAGTTTACATTAACTGTTTATTTTCCGGCCGCAGCGTGGCCGGGTCTGAGGTGCTCTAAGCACTCTGGACTTTTTACATGGATTTTTGACATAAATTAAAAAATATGTTTTTTACGGATTTGAGTGTAGGGGAATGTTGTGCTATTTTTGCTAACACCTACAATCACTTTATAGTCTCCTCAGAGTGCAGGATGGCTTTATTTTGGCTTTATAATGTGCTTAATTGGTGCTAGCGGGACCCTTTTCCTGCAAGTAAGCTGCGGCTCGCTTTTAGCCTTGCAGAGATGGTTCCCGGAGCAATAGAATAGCAACCGGGCTTTTCTTGCGGCCGAAACTCTTGCGGCCGTTTTAGATCAAAGGCTTTCCTGCGGCGCGTGCGCCGCAAGGGATAGCAAGGCGCCGGCCGCAAGCCTGCCGGAATCCCCGGCCGGAGGGGAATAGAATAGCAGAATAGCTTGCGGCCGGTCCTTGCGGCCCAGCATCTCCTACGGCCGGTAATAGAATGAGGCCCTTAGAGAGGTAAGAATGTGTGGCTTTCCGGGTCCCCCCGGTCCAAACATCCCCAGATTGGTCATTAAGTCCACTTCACTAATCAATAGCTATATTGAGATGCTATGAACAGAATCAGGTCACGGTGTCCAAATTGTAAGAAACTGAAGATATGTGTTTTGCAAAATATGAGTAAATTTTTCATTAATCATAATATAGTTGATTTTTAGATTGACATCAGTGGGAGTTAAAGTAGGGGTTTTCCAATTATTTGCAATAACATGCTTCACTGCTAAAGCAAAAAATGTCAAAAGCTTGTTGTGGAATCCGGATAGACTATCTACATGTAGGCCTAAAAGGCACATCTCAATTGAGGGTAATGAGGGAGTATTGACTATTTGTGAGAACAATCTGAACAGTTCCCCCCATAGCCTCTGCACCAGCGGGCACGTCCACCAAATATTAAGAAAATCCCTCCTTGATAGGCATCCTCTAAAACAGTTCTCACTGAGATGTGAGTTAAATTTTTTCATTAATGACGGTGAGTAACAAGTTCTGTACAAAACCTTAACCGAGGTTACCAGTAAGCTATATGTAAAGGATCTTCTTGTGAGGTTAGAGCAAATCTCCTTCCATGTTGTATTGTCTAGTTCTCTACCTATATCCCGTTCCCATTTCAACATATAGCTTGGTTTTTTACTATTTTAAAAAAGGAGTATAAGGAGGCAAGTTCTTACATATAGTCATTAGCCAAATTTGCCTTGGCGGTCCAGTGTCCTGAATCAAAGTGAGAAGCCAATGATTAAACTTCCCATAGTTCCAAATTTCATTGTCTGGTATGTGATATTGGGTTATGAGGTCCTCATGGGAAATAATTTTATAATTAGAAAACCAAGAATCCACTCTTCCCAGTGAGCTGGAAAGCCACCAATGCTTACAGTCAGATCCCAAGGAGGCTTCCAAAGTAGGGAATAACTTTAAATATGTGAAAGGTGAGAGTGGTGGAGCTGGGTGCTTTATGGATTTAGCCCAACCCCAGGAAGCCAAAGTGGAATTAATCATAGGATTGGAGTGGCATTGCTTGATGCATGAAGAGCTTGGGTCCCAGATCAGAGTATCCCGGGTATGTGGTTTCAATTACCAATTCTCAACAAAAATCCAGAAAGGTTGATGTTTGGTCGAGTCGGTGTCCGGAATGAATGCTAGCAGGGCAGCTCACAAATATAGCTGTAGGTTCTGGCAAGAAAGCCCCCCTGAGTTCTATGCCTGAACATTATCTTCCTCGCTATACGAGGAGAGCTGTCATGCCAAATACATTTAAATATTTTGTTTTGTAACTTATCTAAATCTTTCAAATCAATTGGGATAGGGAGGGTCTGGAAAGGGGGGAAATTGACACCATAGAGATCCTGTAATCTCCCCAGGATTTTAACTCCATGACATTTGATAAAGTTTTTTGACCATTGAAATCTATATGTGTTTTTCAGGACCTCCAGGTCTGATTGCGGTATACCCACCCCCAAATCCTCAGTCATTCATTTGTAATGTGCAGAGGACGTTAATGTGCAGATGAGGTCGTCCGCAAAAAATAACATTTTAGATGGTGCAAGCCCACCATTAAACCTGAAATGTTTACATTGCATTGTATAGCCTGGGCTAAAGACTCAATAGTGAGGGCAAATAACAATGGGGACAGGGGACATCCCTGCCGGGTTCCTCTTTGTATATCAATATTGATATTGTTTGTCCCAGGAAGTTTTAAATTGGCCTGCGGTAAATAGTAAAAGGATCTGATTAGATTGTTGAACCTCCCAGTAAAACCAAATTTAGCCAACGTTGCATATAGATAAGGCCACTCCATATCCAACGCTAGAACACATAGCGGAACCTTGTCTTGCTTGGCTAAATGTAGGACATTTAACGTCCTTCTGATGTTATCCGCCATTTGCCTATAAGGGACAAAACTGGTTTGATCTCAGTGTATGAGATCCAGCAAAAAATCTGAGATCCTGTCTTCCATGATCTTGGCCAATAATTTTACATCGCCGTTCATAAAGGAAATCGGACGATAATTCTTAGGTTCCAGAGGATCCCTCCCTTCCTTGGGGAAAACAATTAGGTCTGCCCTATTAAGTTCTAGAGGCATCCCGTCACCATTTAAGATAGAGTTGAAGAGTTTACATAAATGAGGCGCTAACACATTTGCTAAATTTTTATAAGTATTTGCCAATAATTTTTGAGAATTTGTAATGTTTTTTATTTATTGCATTGTTGCAAAAAAGCTTGCTAACTATAATAGCTTGATAAGTGCATGAATCTTATTTGATTACAAAAGAATGGACAAGGTCTTGGAAATAATTATTCTTTCTTTTAGCCATATGTTCCCTCACTTCGCATCCTCTTTCCATTACTTCTTAATCTTTCCAATTTTTCTCTTTTCTTATGAATTCGAAAAAGTGTTCTGCAGCAATAGATTGATAAAATTCTGTCTCTTCTGGGATTATAACGTTTGTTGTTGTTTATTTATTCAGTCAGTCATACCTGACTCTCCATGACCTTAAGGACCTCACCTCCCCAGTCACAACGGTCAAGCTAATGTTTATTCCTACAATTACCTAATTTATCCACCTCCACCTCCCCTTATTGTGTGCCATCAATCTTTCCCAGCATTAGAGTCTTCACTAGGGAATCCTGTCTTCTCATGATATGGACACAATATTTGGACTGCAGCCAGTGGCGGCACTAGTGAATGGAGGGCCCCAGTGCCAAACATTTTTTGAGCCCCCCCCCCTTAAACAGGAGGAGCAAAAAATGTTTTGACCCGCCCCAGGCCCCCCTCTAGTGCCCCTCTCCACTGACAAATAAATGATCAGTCTATCATTTTAATGGTCAGTGTATTTTAACAGTGAGAGACAGAGTAACAAAAAAAAAATCAAGAAAAACTCATGTTAAAATTGTTATAACTTGATTTGCAGGTCAGCGAGGAAAATAAGTATTTGATCCCCTATCAGTCAGCAGGATTTTTGGCTACCAGGTGTTTTTTACACAGGTAACAAGCTCTCTTAAAGGGAGTGCTCCTAATCTCATCTCGTTACCTGTATACAAAATACCTGTCCTCAAAAGAAATCAATCAGATTCCAAACTCTCCACCATGACCAAGACCAAAGAGCTGTCCAAGGATGTCAGGGACAAGATTGTACACAAGGCTGGAATGGGCTACAAGACCATCGCCAAGCAGCTTGGTGAGAAGGTGACAATAGTTGGTGCGATTATTCGCAAATGGAAGAAACACAAAATAACTGCCATTCTAACTGTTCCCTCGGCCTGGTGCTCCATGCAAGATCTCACCTCGTGGAGTTTCAATGATCATAAGAGCTGTGAGGAATCAGCCCAGAACTACACAGGAGGATCTTGTTAATGAGCTCAAGGCAGCTGGGCCCATAGTCACCAAGAAAACAATTGGTAACACACTACATTCACTAGCTCCGCTACTGGCTGCAGTCCAAATATTTTGTCCATATCATGAGAAGACAGTAATGGACCGAAATCCTGCATCGCCCGCAAGGTCCCCCTGCTCAAGAAAGCACATGTACAGGCCCATCTGAAGTTTGCTAATGAACATCTGAATGATTCCGAGGAGAACTGGGTGAAAGTGTTGTGGTCAGATGAGATAAAAATCAAGCGCTTTGGCATCAACTAAACTCGCTGCGTTTGGAGGAGGAGGAATGCTGCCTATGACCCCAAGAACACCATACCCACCGTCAAACATGGAGGTGGAAACATTATGCTTTGGAAGTGTTTTTCTGCTAAGGGGACAGAACAACTGCACAGCATTAAAGGAACGATTGAATGGGCCATGTACCATCAAATCTTGGGTGAGAACCTCCTTCCCTCAACCAGGGCATTGAAAATGGGTCGTGGATGGGTATTCCAGCATGACAATGACCCACAACACACAGCCAAGGCAACAAAGGAGTGGCTCAAGAAGAAGCACATTAAGGCCCTGGAGTGGCCTAGCCAGTCTCCAGACCTTAATCCCATAGAAAATCTGTGGAGGGAGCTGAAGGTTCGAGTTGCCAAACATCAGCCTTGAAACCTTAATGACTTGGAGAGGATCTACAAAGAGGAGTGGGACAAAATCCCTCCTGAGATGTGTGCAAACCTGGTGGCCAACTACAAAAAATGTCTGACCACTGTGATTGCCAACAAGCGTTTTGCCACCAAGTACTAAGACAAAGGGGTCAAATACTTATTTCCCCCATTGACCTGCAAATCAATTTATAACTTTTTTGACATTAATTCTTCTTGTTTTTTTTTATTTTGTTATTCTGTCTCTCACTGCTAAAATACACCTACCATTAAAATTATAGACTGACCATTTCTTTTACCGTGGACAAATGTTCAAAATCAGCAGGGGATCAAATCCTTTCCCCCCCACTATATATATATATATATATATATATATATATATATATATATATATATTATTAATTTTTGTTTTTAAACTAAGTTTTCTTGTAAAAACATTTTATGTTAACATGTTCCTCTTATGTAGTGCAGTGGACTCCTGCAACCCCCCCCCCCCCAGCAGCACCTTTCAGCCCACATACCCCCAATAGCACCATTCACTTCCCCCAGCAGCACCATTTAGCCCCACAATTCCCCCAGCAACACCATTCCTCCCCTAGCAGCCGCCAAGCACCCAGCAGTACCATTCCCCACCAGCATCACTTTTCAGCCCAAAACGCCCCCAGCAGCCCCACAACTACCCTCCCCAGCAACACCATTCTCCCCACTGCAGCGCCATTCACCCCCAGCAGCACCATTCAGCCCCCAGTAGCACCATTCACCCCCAGTAGCACTATTCAGCCTCCAACCTCCCCAACAGCACCTTTGAGCTCACTACCCCTCAGTAGCACCATTTAGCCACACAATTCCACCAGCAACACCATTCACCTTCCAGCAGCCCCATTCACCCCCCCCCCCCCCACACACATCAACAACATTCAGCCCCCAGCAGCACCATTCAGCCACCCCCCCCCCCCAGCAACACCATTCACCCCCAGTAGCCTTACTCAGCCCCCGACCCCCCCAGCAACACTATTCACCCCCAGCAGCACCACTCAGCCCCCCCAGCAACACCATTCAGCCCCCAGCAACACTATGATTTGTCTGACCTCTCTGCTATGACCTGCCCATCTTGGGTGACCCAACATGGTATAACTCACAGCTTCATTTAGATACACAAACGCCTTCACCACAACATGGTGGCGATACAGAAGGGGATATTATTACATACTTGGCTTTAATTTACTATATTTTCTGTCTGCTCTCATAATACACCTTATTTTTATGAAAGTACTTGTAATGTATTCTGAATCTGGCACAAGAACATTTAATGCATTTTTTAATGACTGAAATCTGAAATTGCATATTTATAGTTTTCTTTACGGGCTTCTTTCATATATGCCCTTGACAATAGAACTCAATGGTAGTATACGCCACCATATGACAACTTACCCCCAGACAACCTAGACAGACTAGCAGTTCAAGATGTAATCTCCCATGGCACAATCAGAGTAATCTAAACAGGAGGATTTTTCTAAAACATTTTTATGTTCCTGCTAATGTTGTTACTTTCATCCACACTTCACAAGCAGGTGACATTTTTAGCAAACTACAGTGGTTCTTCAACATAAGCAATGTTATTACAAGTGATGTGGATTATGCTGCTTATTGAACACTGGATATCAAATCCATCTTTATAAAAGAAAAATATTCTACACACGCAAGGCGGCTGCCAATGTCACATGATCTGCAGCGCACAAGCCCAACAATGCGCCACTGTTCTGTATAATACACAGGTTAAGACTGAGATTTACTAAATCTGTCGAAAATACACATAAGTAACTAATAACTGCATCGCATAACATCTCTTAAAGGTGCAGTATCTTGTAGCATAGATGAAAGCCATAAATCATGCATCATCATGTCTCCAACAAACTAATAAAACTGGGGGTAAAAAAAAATATTTGTTGTAGGTGACTTCTTGGAGATTCAATGTAAAGTGATATGGACTTTTTCTATTTTTTACTAGGTATATACCTGGATATCTATTTACTTGTATGTACTTTATGTTATTACTTTATCTTTGTACTGCCCTGTATGTCTCTGCCCTCTCCACGTGTACTCTTTAAAGTGATATGGATATTAACCAATCAGTGACCATCTCTCAGCAACATTCTGCAAAATGCTGCTGAGACGTTGTCCCTGATAGGTTAGGACACTACACTGCACATCCAGCCCTACAGAGCCTGTGTCTGCATATGCTGCAAGGGGCAAACTCATACAGGGACTATTTTTTTTATTTCAGGCAGAGCTTTTAAACACTTCTTAACAAAATAAAGTACATAAAGGTAAATAGATACACATGGATATTATCTACCTATATTTGCAGGCACTGAATCATAAAACATGATAAAATGACCAAAAAGTATCACGGAAACCAATAAAAAAAACATAAGCCTCATACAACTGAGGCGTTCAAGAGATCCAGGCTCGTAAATGAGTTACGGGCTCCGAGCTGCGATTCAAAACGATTTTTAAACCGCAAGTTAATGCCCTCCAAGCCTTTAATCTTTCACTTTTGCAAGGCTAAAATCGCAAATCGCTATTCAATTTCTCTGATTCCCCATCGCTAACCACTCCGTCAAGCCCGCAAATGGCCAAAATTGAACCACAAATTAAAGGTACCAAGGAGGACTCACAAACGGGTTAATGACATGTACTGAGCACTTTAGAATCAAATAAAAATTAAATACAGCACTGTAAATGATGGGGAACGCAATGGATGGCATTAGAATTAATATCACAACATTCTCAAGCTCGCAAATCGACAAAATAAAATACTATAAGCCTTACAGGCTTGGAGGTTGGATTTCAAAGTCCTACGGGCTTCATTTACCACTAAGCCCATAACTCGCAATTGAAGCCCGTAGGACTCTGAAATCCAACCTCCATTTTTCAAAGTTCTATGGGCCTCAATTACCAGTTACAGGCTTGGAGGTTGAATTTCATTGGTCATGATGACGATCTATTTCCGTTGGCTGTTTCTGCATATCAGCCCCTAGCTTCTAATCCCGGCCAATTGAATAGCATAACCAAGGACTCATAGGGAGCTTGCAAATTGTGTTTCCTTATCTGATCTATATACATTTTAATGGGAATTCAAGCACAATTTGTTGCAGTTTAGATCTCCACAAAATTCATTGCCCACTGTTTCTCAAGTCAAAACTATTTTTTTACACTATAGGCCACTTATTTTATAAAAAAAAAAAAATCTCTAATGTCATTATCTTTTATATTCATGATAGAATATTTTAGAATACATTTACCTGCCCATTCTATCTACCTAATAAACTTGATTTATCAATTACCCAGTAATCCCTGCAGAGATATCCATGAGTTCAGAGTCCCTTTTAAGGATTGGCTATGGAATTCAACCGGGACTTCCATGAGGTGTCTCCCAGGGCCCATGATGACTACATCACTCCCACCCCAAGGGGACAAGAATTATTTAGGTTGACACAGTCAGTGCTGCTACATTTGCTTTAATATTATTCACAGGTATAAACGACTTGCTAATTACGTCTTGCGTTTTGCAGCCAGTCCAATTAGATTACACAACATTAGACACAACAGAGTAACAAGATAAAGTTCCTGATAAGGTTCTGAGCCTCCTCCCTAATTCTTTTATTGATGTTCTTTAGGAAAAAGCGCCCGCAATATTATTCTTGGATTGATGTATGAAGATAAAGAACAGCTTACTTTGCACTCAATCATTTTCTGTCTGTAGCAAGTTTAACCTCTTGAATGCTGCAGGTAAAAAAGATGATGTGATGCCCAAAAAGCAGACCAAGGTCTACTGATAAATGGTAACTGGTGGATCTGAGCTTTATGGCAGCACATTGCGTTCAGCTAGCGGAGAGTTTAAAATCTAACTACAGTGGGAGAGCCGCATTCCCATTGGTTATTGAATATGTACAGGAGAGATGACTGTGCTGTAAGATGGCATGTCTGTTTTGTGCAACATGTGCAACCTGCTGTATCTTGTGATGGGACTTGTGCACATATTATGGCATTGTCAGAGCATCTAATATTAGAAAAAAAGCCTTTCACAAGGAAATAATAAACTACCCTCCCAAGCCTGTTTAACAGTTAAAGGGATATATAAGGTTTCTGGATGTTGTGTTGTTCAGTTGTGTCCAACTCTCTATGTCCTCATTGACTGCAACACACCAGGAACATCTTGATGGTCATACTTATCTACTTGGCTTTCATGGCAGAGATGCTGGAGTTGGTTGCCAGTTCCTTCTCCAGTGGGCCACGGCATACAGCTACTGGTTTCCAAGGTGGTCTCCCATCCAAGTAGTGACCAGGCCCAACCCTGCGTGGCTTCAAGGTGATGTGACCTCTTAGTTCCTTGACTGGAATCAAACCCAGGTTGCAGCAGTGAAAGCACTGAATCTTAACCATTGGACCGCCAGGGAACCCCTCCTGCATGGAATACATTAATATATATACTATATACCTGTGCATTTATTTACTTTTATGAACTTTATTTTATTAAAAAGTGCTTAGTACCTAAAATAAAACAAATAGCCCCTACATGGGTCTGCTCAATGTCATCAGAGCAACCTCATTCTACACTAATGACCCCATAGGCTTGCATGTAACCCATGCTATCTGTTCCTTGAAGCTAAGTGAGCTTCTCCATTGTTTGTGCCTGAATGGGAGACCTCAGGTGCCCTGAGTCTCCTTTCCAATCCTTTAGGTGCTATCTACATAATGTCATCCGTGCAACCTCATTCTACACCAATGGCCCCATACGCTTTCATGTACAGTGCCTTGCAAAAGTATTCACCCCCTTGGCATTTTTTGTGTTTTGTTGCCTCACAGCCTGGAATTAACATGGATTGTTTGAGGATTTGCATCATTTATTTTACAGAACATGCCCACAACTTTGAAGATGTTTTTTTTATTGTGAAGCAACCAACAAATAGGACAAAATAACATAAAAAGTCAATGTGCATAACTATTCACCCCCCTAAAGTCAATACTTTGTAGAGCCACCTTTTGCGGCAATCACAGCTCCAAGTCGCTTTGGATAAGTCTCAATGAGCTTGCCACATCTTATCACTAGGATTTTTGGCAATTCCTCCTTGCAAAACTGCTCCAGTTCCTTCAAGTTGGATGGTTTGCACTTGTGAACAGCAATCTGACCACATATTTTCTATTGGATTAAGGTCTGGACTTTGACTAGGCCATTTCAACACATTTACATGTTTCCCCTTAAACCACTCAAGTGTTGCTTTAGCAGTGTGTTTGGGGTCGTTATCCTGCTGGAAGGCGAACCTCCGTCCTAGCCTCAAATCACGCACAGAGTGGTAAAGGTTTTGCTCAAGAATATCCCTGTATTTAGCACCATCTTTGGGTGATCTTTGGGTGATGTGTTGGGTTTGCACCAGACATAGCGTATTCTTTGATGGCCAAAAAGCTACATTTTAGTCTCATCAGACCAGAGCACCTTCCTTCATACATTTTGGGAGTCTCCCACATGCCTTTTCGCAAACTCAAAACATGCCATTTTGTTTTTTGCTGAAAAGAATGGCTTTCTTCTGGCCACTCTGCCATAAAGCCCAACTCTATGGAGAGTACGGCTTATTGTCGTCCTATGTACAGATACTCCAGTCTCTGCTGTGGAACTCTGCAGCTCCACCAGGGTTACCTTAGGTCTCTGTGCTGCCTCTCTAATTAATGCCCTCCTTGCCCGGTCCGTGAGTTTTGGTGGACGGCCATCTCTTGGCAGGTTTGCTGTTGTGCCATGTTCTTTCCATTTGGTTATGATAGATTTGATGGTGCTCCTGGGGATCATCAAAGATTTGGATATTTTTTTATAACCTAACACTGACTTGTACTTCTCAACAATATTGTCCCTTACTTGTTTGGAGAGTTCCTTTGTCTTCATGGCAGTGTTTGGTTAGTGGTGCCTCTTGCCTAGGTGTTGCAGCCTCTGGGGCCTTTCAAAAAAGGTGTGTATATGCAATGACAGATCATGTGACACTTAGATTGCACACAGGTAGACATCATTTCACTAATTATGTGACTTTTGAAGGTAATTGGTTGCACCAGAGCTTTTTATGGGCTTCATAACAAAGGGGGTGAAATATAAATGTAATAAAATAGGTAAAATGTCAAGGGGGTGAATACTTTTGCAAGGCACTGTAACTCATGCTGTCTGTTCCTTGAAGTTAAGCAAGCTTCTCCCTGGTTGGTGCCTGGATGGGAGACCTTTAGGTGCTCTGAGTCTTCTTTTAGATGGTTTTCCTTTTAGGTGCAATCTATATAATGTCATCAGAACAACCTCATTCTATACCAATGGCCCCATAGGCTTGCATGTACAGTAGCCTATGTTCTTTGAAGCTAAGCAAGCGTCTCCCTCGTTGGTGCCTGGATGGGAGACCTCAGATGCTCTGAGTCTTCTTTTAGATGGCTTTCCTTTTAGGTGCTATCTAAAGTGGGCAGAATGAGGTTTATAAGCACTTCTTAATAAAATAAAGTACATAACAGAAAATAGATACATAAATAAATTATATTCCTAATAAAATCCAGGAGCCTTCCATGTCCCTTTAAGTTAACACACAGTTATCAGCTGTTCCCCACCTGAGTATGTGCCTTGAGCAGGTGAATGAGTCATATAGCTGAGCTGCCAGTTTCTGCAGGAGGACATATTGACTGCTGGTCCATGGCCAGACAGCTGGCTCGGAGGTTTAAACGACATTGACTCACGAAACATCATTCCAAGAACAACTTAGATAACGAGCAGCAAAGCAGAGAAAACACAGCCCTGCACAATATGCAAATACCCATTGGGTGTTGGATCTTCTGTTTGATAGCCGGCTGGCACAATGCAGCGACCGGTGCCTTTGAAGTGTGTTCGGACGTCTCAGCACCAGCAACTAAAGAAAGTTGGTTCACTGAACAAAGCAAAGAAAAGGACAATAACCTCTGATTACTATCTTTCCCAGGAATAATGTTTGTTAAAGATAGGAGCACTTATTACAGAGTTATAGCCAACAAAGCTTATTCAATAGGTTACTTGTCTCCCATGTGATTCCATGTTTGGAGATATTCCTTCTTACTTTACAGTAAGACCTAGGTGTATGTTTACTTTTAAATGAAAGAGCACTCTGTGATTTAAAAATATTGGTATTTTCTTAGAAAATTGCTGTCTTCTATCATTGTTGGACTGGAGTTCCTCCTATCTTTAACAAATTGTGGAAAAGAATACAGCTGCCTCATTATTGTACAGTTTTACTGGCAGAGTCAGGGGAATTGTACTGCATACTCAATCACTGTTTGGGATGAGAAAAAAAACATATATCAGGTAAAAGCCACTAGATCCATCATTAGGGGATAGCCACCATATCATTTATTAGGAGATAGCCACCAGATCATTTATTAGGAGATAGCCACTAGATCATTTATTAGGAGATAGCACCAGATCATTTATCAGGAGATAACCACTAGATCATTTATTAGGAGATAGCCACTAGATCCATCATTAGGGGATAGCCACTAGATAATTTCTTAGGAGATAGCCACCAGATCATTTATTAGGAGATAGCCATTAGATCCATCATTACGGGATAGCCACTAGATAATTTATTAGGAAATAGCCACCAGATCAGTTATTAGGAGATAGCCACCAGATCATTTATTAGGAGATAGCCACTAGATCAAACATTAGAGGATAGCCACTCAATCAAACAATAGGGAGTAGTCACCAGATCAAGCATTAGGGGATAGCCACCAAATCAACCTTTAGGGGGTAGCCCACCAGATTAAACATTAGGAGACTGAAAATACACCTTAAGATTCCTTCCTTCAACTGGAAAGATTTTTCTGATGACATCATTCATGACATCATCTATGGCATTAGGTGACATCACATATGATATAAATAATGACATCAGTTATGACATTGCTTATGAGATCACATATGGTATGAAAAAATAAATAATCTATATTACTGATAACATCACACCATACCCCCTATGATGTCACTAAATCAAACTTTAAGGGTAGCCACCAGATTAAACATGAGGGGACAGCCATTAGATCAATTATTAGTGGTAGACAACTTGACCAAACATTAGGTGATAGCCACCACATCAAACATTAGGGGGTCAGATCAAACATTAGGAGGTAGCCACCAGATCAAGCATTTGGGGATAGCCACAAGATCAAACATTATGGGATAGCCACTAGATCAATTATTAAGGGGTAGCCACCCGACCAAACATTAGGGGGTAGCCACTAGATCAAACATTAGGGGATAGCCACTAGATCAATTATTAGGGGGTAGTCACCCGAACAAACATTAGGGGATAGCCACCAGATCAAACATTGGGGATAGCCACTAGATCAATTATTAGGGGGTAGCCACCGGACCAAACATTAGGGGATAGCCACCAGATCAAACATTGGGGATAGGCACTAGATCAATTATTAGGGGGTAGCCACCGGACCAAACATTAGGGGATAGCCACCAGATCAAACATTGGGGATAGGCACTAGATCAATTATTAGGGGATAGCCACCAGATCAAACATTGGGGATAGGCACTAGATCAATTATTAGGGGATAGCCACCAGATCAAACATTGGGGATAGGCACTAGATCAATTATTAGGGGATAGCAACCAGATCAAACATTAGGGGATAACCACTAGATCAAACATTAGGGGGTCAGATCAAACATTAGGGGATAACCAACAAATCAAACATTGGGAGGTAGCCACCAGATCAAACATTAAAGGATAGCCACCAGATCAAACATTAAAGGATAGCCACCAGATCAAACATTAAAGGATAGCCACCAGATCAAACATTAAAGGATAGCCACCAGATCAAACATTAAAGGATAGCCACCAGATCAAACATTAGGAGGTAGCCACCAGATCAAACATTAGGAGGTCAGTTCAAACATTAGGAGGTAGCCACCAGATCAAACATTAGGGGATAGCCACTAGATCAAACATTAGGGGATAGCCACTAGATCAAACATTAGGGCATAACCAACAAATCAAACATTGGCAGGTAGCCACCAGGTCAAACATTAGGTGGTAGCCACCAGATCAAACATTAGGGGGTAGCCAATTTCCAGTGTAAATGATATGCTTTGTATAACTTGTCTATTTCTGTTCCTTGATTGACGAGGCAGGAAGCTGCAATATGAGATTGCACCCTAGTAAATACAGCTCTGACTGATCAAATGTGTCCTGGAAGTGTTATTCACAGAATGATTCGCTATATACAATGTTTTCTTTTTCAAATAAAGGTCTCAGAGTGCAAAAAAACATATTCAGAAGCTTTAACTGCTCTTGGGGCTTACACTCAGCCAATGAGATCTACAGATTACAGTATGCTCCCTGCATTTCCTGTTAGTTTCAATGTAGTTAAAACCGGTTTTACTTTACATTTTTCAAACAAAAAACAACTTTTTAAATGTTTAACATGTGCACTATTAAATGCTTGAAAAAAAAGTTCCCCTTAATAATTTTATCCCCCTCTGTGTAATTATCATATAAAATGTTCACTTATCTTACTTTTAAGAAACCTGCAGAGTAACAGATTCCCAGCTTCCTGTTATCTGCCATTAGGGTGCCATGTTTCACAACTGTGGGACTTCACACTGTCAGTGTCATTCTGCTGCTTACAGACACACAGTTTGCTAGCAGCATGACCCTGATGCTAAAATAGTAACTTTATTAGGAAAATAAAAATTCTGAGTCATGTGAATGTAATCTGTTTATTTTAATTATGTATAATACAAGAAAATATATTATAGATTTGAATATTGATTAAACTAACATTTTTATGACTTAATTTGCCCCATAATAAATCTACATTATTTACAAAATACTTGGAGAATATTTCTATTATAGGTGGCTGATTATGTCAAAAAATATGTTAAGACTGATTTATCTCATTACCCAAAGTATCTGTACAGAAACATCTGAAACTAAAATGCGCCAAAGGTAATTCTTATTATCTAGCTTTGAAATGTGTTAAAGGTGAAGTGTATTAACAGAGAGTTAACCTAGAAATTGACATTGATTTAAACAGGGCCTTCAGGCATAGCGTGTCAGGGCATCTAAGCATGTCTGCCTGAAAGCCCCATGTATGTTGCACCATACTTACGGGAGATGATCCATTAGCTTGAAAAGGTATTGTTAGCATTAATCATATGAAAAAATAAGTGTCATATGCAAAACGACATAGTGAATATTTATGTATCATAAAATACTTAAAAATATGTAGCAATGCCTTCTGGCCTCAAAAGTAGGAGAAAACAAGTTAAAATATGCATCAATATGATAAAAAATATGCTTGGAAAACACATAAGATTATCATTATCTAACTGCACAATATATATATATATATATATATATATATATATAAATATATACCGTATATATATATTATAAATAAAATAATATAATAATAGTAATAATAATAATAATAATAATATATAAACATAATCCATCCTATGCTATGCTTAAAGCTGTGTAATACAGCAAGCATATGCCTAAATAAAAAATAATACATCTCAATGTATGTATCAATAAATATATATCGGAATCTATCTGTATACTATTAAGCTATATATATATATATATATATATATATATATATATATATATATATAGAAGTGCAAACATACCTCTGTATATAGATAGGCATATCTCTGTCTCTCTCTCTATATATATTTATTGGCAATAAACTGCATTATAGATAAGGTTGCAGTGCAGGGTGGGGCAACCTAGGACTGGAAAATGCAGGAAACTGAGAAGTTAAGGTAACACCTTAAGATTCCTTTCTTCAACTGGAAAGATTTTTCTGATAACATCTTTCATGACATCATCTATGGCATTAGGTGACATCACATATGATATAAATAATGACATCAGTTATGACATTGCTTATGAGATCACATATGAAATGAAAAAATAGATCATCTATATTACTGATAACGTCACACTACTGTATACCCCCTATGATGTCACTTATTGCACAAGATTTTCCTTAGGCTAAATTAAGCCAATCTTTTAGGTAGATAGAATAGACAGACTAGGTCATATCTACTGTCAAATCTCTGTTTCTGTAAAATGATAGAGGGCCTCCAGCTCTGCAGGTATTGGTGGACTTCCAGGACACAGGGCAGTATTCTCCTGCAAAATGTCAGGTTTGTTTCATGTTTGGTTAGAGGTAGAAATAATGGGCCGATGAGTTAGACCATTGTAGCTCTTATTTGCTGTCAAATCTCTGTTTCTTTAACATAACAGAGGACCTCCAGCTGTGCAGGTGTTGGTGGACTTCCAGGACACAAGGCAGAATTCTCCTGCAAAGTATCTCAGGTATCTTTCCTTGGGTTTGTTTCAGGTTTGGTTAGATGTAGATAAAATTGGCAGACCAGATAGACCTTTTTAGCTCTTAGCTGTCATCACATCTCTGTTTCTATAACAAGATAGAGGACCTCCAGCTGTGCAGGAGTTGGTGGACTTCAAGGACACAAGGCACAATTCCCCAATGTATCTCAGGTATCTTTCCTTGGGTTTGTTTCAGGTTTGGTTAGATGTAGATAAAATTGGCAGACCAGATAGACCTTTTTAGCTCTTAGCTGTCATCACATCTCTGTTTCTATAACAGGATAGAGGACCTCCAAGCTGTGCAGGTGTTGGTGGACTTCCAGGACACACGGCAGTGTTCTCCTGCAAAGCCTCAGGTATCTGCCCTTGGGTTTGTTTCATGTTTGGTTGGAGTCACCATGGCAGCACATTATGGTCACCCACACGGGTGGGAAGGTCATCTCCTGGGATACTCACCAGAATCATTTTGAGTTTCTTGCTGGGAAAATGAAGCAAGTTAAAACAAACACAGGGAGTTCAGAGAAGTGGCCCACAGCAAGCTATAAACTGCAGGTGCTGTCATTAGCCCATCTCCAAATACCGGGCCATTCATGTGGTTAGTACAAGTCACGCAATATATACAGAGACTGCTGAAAAGGCAAAACACGTCTGATGTGTGTACATCTGTCTCTTAGAGAGGAGGTTCTAAATATAGCATAATTTAAAACTATACATAGTAAAAAGCAATTTATCAATTGAATATTATTTAAAAAGTGTGTTTTCCTACAGTAAACTTATATTTTACAGTTTTTACCTGTGAATCAGTATTTTTGATCCACTCACTAAGAATAGTCTAATATATCTTCTTAATGGCAGGTCATTATTGTTGTGTACATCTTGAGGCTCTGAATCTATTGTGTTCATGGAAAGCCATGTGAAAATAGACAGAAAATGCTTATACCCCACTGATTAAATTATTTTATTAAGCTAGTTTCTCCCTGGGGTCTGAGCATGCCCAAGCTTTTTTTCACATGGCTTTACACTGGAGATAAGAAACTCAGACACCAGGGACATTCAACAATTATTGGTAGTTATCTGCCATTAACAAGAGATATCAGACTGTTCTTCATGGGTGGATTACAATTAATTGCCACAGATTTATTAAGCATGTGGTTGGCAAAGATATCTATTTGAGCTATTTTTGAATATTCATCTAATGTTTTATATTGTAACCAAAATAAAAATAAAAATTTAATTGGAGATGGATATGATAGGACTCAAAAACATATGTGCCATTTTAGAGCCCACTTATTTTACCACTAGGCTAAGTCTCTACATGGATTGCAATGGGTGAAAAAGAACAGTATAACTAAAACAGAGCTAATATTGGAAATATACTGTGTATTTAATTGGAGATGGATATGATAGGACTCAAAAACATATGTGCCATTTTAGAGCCCACTTATTTTACCACTAGGCTAAGTCTCTATATGGATTGCAATGGGTGAAAAAGAACAGTATAACTAAAACAGAGCTAATATTGGAAATATACTGTTTTAATCAGCACTGCTGCAGCCATATTTGTCTCTTACCACCCACTTCAGTTTTCATACATTTTATGTATTATAGTGTAACCAGAAAACATAACAGAGGATGAGATAGGTTTCTACCTCACATATGCCATTTCATACTGTGATGGCTTAACCACTGGGATTGGTCTATATATGCATTGCATTGGGGGAAATGAATAATATAACTAATATAAGTCTTATATTAAAAATGGATAAGTTCTTTCCACAACCTGCACATGTGATTCTAATTTGTACATATCAAACACTGCAGCCTTATTTAGTATTCTGACAATGTAGATGCAAACTAACTTCAAATAGTTATAAATGTAATAACCTGGCAGCAAAAATTGGAAAGCACTTGACCTCAGCAAGGCCCAAAGAATGTATACCCAATCACCCATTCAATATAAAGATTAGACACAGACCACTTCTTGGGAGATAACTGGCCACAGCGTTTATTGGTAAACACAACATGAAGTAATAACCATTACAATAAATCAATCAACATAACCACGAGGGGAGGAGCCTGGACAGAGACAGTACACCCTACGCCCTGAAGCCTCATCCAGGTCCTACCGTGTTCTAACATCCATACCACCGTAGGGTAGGATCTCACCCATTTTACCACTGTCCAGGCGACTACTCATCACCCGCCGCTGTGACAACAACATAAACAATCTTTTGATAACATATAATATATACTTCAATATTACATCCACAACAATGAGTGCTTCAGACAATAAACAAAATAATCCACAACTTACCATTATTCATCCTTAGTTGTTTTTTTGTTGTTGTTTTTTTTCTATAAAGTACAACATATACATCACTTTAAATAACAATACTTTAGGGATGGGTGGATGGGCATCCACTCACATGGCTAGCTGGGCGCATACTGGTGGAAAATGGTGCCCAAAGCCTATAAATGGCTCCACCTCCCCCAGCTAACCACCTCCTGCCCATACCTGGTTCTGCTAGGTCAAGTGGTCCCTCCCTCCAACCACAGGTAAGTCTGAAGTGGCCTATGGGCCCTTCATTCTACACATGCTTTTCCATTCTCTATCTGATGGTGCAGAGCACATATGTTGACTTCACTGACCCTTTTAACAGAGCTTCTTTTCTTATGACTTCTGTTCCTACTTTATACATGAGAGGCTTTGTATATTTACATTGTTTATCGGATATATGCAATGTACTGCTGTAGGGGCATCATCTCGAACAACAGTTCTTTCTTTCATAAATGTTTTAGTTGTGTTTGGCCTTTTGCCTCAGAATTTGCAAGTGATTTGTCAAACTGACTGGTATCCAAATTATTAGTCCAAAATTTTCAAAAGTACATTACAGGAAGTTTCTTGTGCACACTTGTAAATCCTTTGTCGAACAGACACAATATTGTTTTTATGATAATCCTGCTTCAACAAGTTGGGGTAAAGTAATTGGGAATTCACTTCTTTCCCTCAAAAAAAGATACCTCGCTTTAGATACAATGCAAGGTTTATAAAAAAGTAGTAAATGTAATATAACATGTTTACACAATAACACAATTCCTGAAACGTCTGAATTTGTGCTGCATATTCTTGTATGGCCAAGAATGGCGTCTAATTTTACAAACAAATCTTCTATGGTGTTCTTTCAGTAGGCATCAGTGGAGCCATACTTACAACAACAAACTCCCCTCAAATGAGCTCTTATTGTGGATATCAGTGGGGCCACCTCCTTGTGGTGACCTATACACAGCATAACTGGTTCCCCAACCATCAAGCCACTATCTGGCCTTTACCACACCTGCTATAGTGCTCTGTCTATGGCTGCACCCATGCTGTGTAGTCTACTATGATAAGCTGTTGAATATGTATCTGTACCGTAAAGGTACACTTTAGTGTTCTTATATAGGTCTCTCTAAAGAATACTTAGGTAGGGCCTGAACAAAACAACCTTCATTAAAATTTGTTGTGCATTTACACATTTTTTTTTAAAATTATGTCCCCAGTATGAGCTTCTTTTCTCTCCAGAAATACATGCAGTATGATAGTGGTACGTGACTAGGAAGTGTATTTGTGTACATTACTAGCAGCTCATGTTACTTGACAGCTGTCATGAATGATTTGGGGGCCATGATGGGACCCCCTGCTCCCCACAAGTAACCCTGTTTTTTGTGACTCTATCACATCTGCTAATATCAAAGGCTATCAAATAAACATGGAAAGTATTCTAATAATTATCTCAATTTGTCTTTCATTTATGTGTAATTTTTCCCCTTTATGTATTGTATTATTTGTAATTAGGTGGTTTTGGGTCATTGTAATAGTTCAAATTATGTAGTTGTGCTAGAAGCAGGTGCTATTATGTGCTAATATTATATAAAGCTACTCCACTCACGTATGAGACAAAGGGTTACATTTTTCTAAAATAATTTATATGGTGCTCAGAGCTGGCCAGGCATGCATCCTCCCAGACCTCAGACAGTCATAAAAAGGCAGGTTAATTTATGGCTCTCTGTAAAAGGAGAGCAAGAAACAAGAGATGGTGTTTTGTGATATCTGTAAATGTATCTAAAGGAAAAAAAAAGTGAGCCTGCTTGTACTAATCAAGGGTAAATGTTGTATGCTTCTTAGATCCTAAGAAAAGGGGTCTGATGGTGCCTACCTCTTCAGAACTGATGAGATCTTGAACACAAAAGACACGACCCAGAGAGAGGAAATTGGGGTGCATGTGGTTCCCCAATTTGGGGTCGTAACAACTGCCTACTACTAATGTGTGTTTTACAGAGTGGTCTCAAACAGTGTTCAATCTGGTACTACCCCCTTGGCTCCATAGACATTACATCATTCAAAGGGTGCTTGCATCATATCCTCTATATCTGGTTGGATCCCAAGTTGAACCTTTTGCTCCCAGAGCTCAATGCATTACTCTGTGGAGATCTCCAGCATCAGATGATGGTGGTGATGAAACCTTGATAAAATAGTCACCTGAGCACCTGTCATAGCATGTGTATTTATCATAACACCTGTCTACAGAATCCAAGATGGTTTTGACCTAATACGTGAGACCATTTTCAACTGAAGCAACCAATCATGCATTAATTTAAAGGTAACCTCCACCTGGTGAATAAGATCATCAGAAACAATCAGAAACAAAAACTATGGCTCATACTAAAGAAACATTTTATACAATCATTAATAAATTCAATATTTATAAAATATGTTGCTCTATCAGGCAGGTTTTAGGACAACGGTGGTCAATGGATGCACCAGTGTCCAAATCTGGACTTCCAGGCTTTTTCTTTTGGACCTTCATTGCATTTATAAATGTGTCATTTATACCAGTTACAATTAATAAATAAATAAATCACATAGCTGTAAATCTCTCTAAAAACGTAATTCCTTTGCCCTTCCGAATGATATATTCTAATATTTGTTTGTGTATCCATGAAAATATGAATTCTGGATCTTGACATAATTTAATAAATATGAGGAATGTTATAAAAAAATAAATGACTTCCACTGCTCCAGGACTTACTAATTAGACAAGTGGTTGCTCCACTATCAGCCAACACCCTATAATGCCCCCGAGGATGGGTAAAATACTGTTTTGATTTTTGGGTATTACCAGAGTGGCACATTTCCATGATTTTACACAAATCATATCCCTACATGTACCAAATACTACATTAATAACTAGATATTTTCACAGACTGTATGACAATCCTTAATTATCAGTGTTAAGTAGAACATATTGCACCCTTACATAGATTCTGTGACTGACAGAGTGTTTCAGTTGCCTGGGATAAGCACATTTCCTCTCAGATTTAACATATTTGTAGCATTCTCAGGATTTATCCCCAGATTTAGGCTTTCTTGGACCATGTGACATGCTATTGTTGTGGAACAGTGCGTCACATGAGCAGGGACAGAGAGGGGACACCAGGGTGTTAATGTCTTTGTGATAAAGTGGCAGCAATAAAGCAAAGGGGTTCAGTCACTTGAAAGAACAGATTTTACGAATATAAACCATTCACTGCCAGTGGTTACTGAGTAATAAAATGGATAAGTCAGTGGGCTGGAAGGCGTTTGATCTCTTGATTCTTAAACAACATAAATTGTTTCTTCAAAGTATAACTAATTTGTCTGTCCTGTTTAAAAACATTACAAGTTCTCACAGGAGCAACTATAATACCAAAAAGATCCAATACAGGACCCCCCAATCCTTTATGCGTCAAAGTATTATATTGTCTTTAACTGTACCCCCCGTACTATGAGTAATATGTTGGCGCGTTACAAAGATGATAATAATAATAAAATGTTGAATCAACATGTTTTTACAAATTGCATTTAAACGAGCACATTTTAAATATTAAAAATATTATTTCACATAAAAATCAGTGATGTAATATAAACGTATATATTATGTGTACCTGAAGCCTGTCAAATTGTGCCCACCTCAACACACTAATTTCCAAGGTAACATTGTTATGATTTTTTAAAAGATAAAGAACAATAATGAATGTGAAGATCATACACCCATACTTAACCAAAGCTCAGTTTTCCAACATTTTCCTTGAATTCCCATTTTCTACATGTTGATTCCATCCTTGAATAACTTTTAAACCTGGATAAAAAGGAGAACACCCTTCTGGATCCCTACCTTGTCATGGTGAAAGGGCTTGTATACCTCAATGTAGCTGTGAGCTATACCATGTAGGGCCACCCAAGATGGGTTGGTCAAAGCAAAGAGGTCAGACAAATCGCTGTCCACTGGAGAAGGAACTGGCAACCCACTCCAGTATCTTTGCCAAGATAATTTTATGGATAATTACAACCAGAGACATGACCATATATACTGTATGGCTGGCGTGCTGTTGTCCATAGGATCACAGAGAATTGCACACAACTAAATGACTAAACAACAAGATTAGGGAGAGCACTGTGCCACATTTAATAATAAGCATTATTCTTACATGACATGTTTTAACCTTGTGGGCAATCATTTATTGATGAAAATACATTGCTGATTTTATTACAGAGTGATATGCAAAAAAAAAATGTAATAAATGAGACATATAATGGAACACCTTTAAAATCTAAATTAAGACATAACACTGATCACAAAATATAAATGTCAAGACTGATAGTTTTCCTCCAAATGATTAAAACATTTTTTATAGTAAACTTACATTTTGCAAGTGGATTTTACTTCTTGCAGGTAAAGGCTAACAAATTGCAGAGTGCACCAATTGTGTCCAGGTGAGTGGGTCTGGTTTGACTGTGTTAAACTAGTATAAAGGTTTGTGAGCTGTTTGGGGCTGTTTGCAAATTAATTTTACTTCTTGCAAGTAAAGGCTGATAAATTGCAGAGTGCACTAATTGTGCCCAGGTGAGAGAGTTGTGGTTTGACTGTGTTAAACTAATATAAAGGTTTGTGAGCTATTTGGAGCTGTTTGCAAGTGGATTTTACTTCTTGCATGTAAAGGCTAATAAATTGCAGAGTGCACTAATTGTGTCTAGATCAGTAGGCAGAAGTTAATATAAACATGAGAAGTGGCGAACCCGTGAGCTTGCGAACACTTCTAGTATAAGTGCAGTTCTAGTAAAAGTGTAGGAGTTTTAAAAAAGGAGGGAGTTCAAAGAAAAGAGGGGGGCAGAATTATAGTGCAAAAAAGGAAGAAAAATAAATCTAATATATATATATATATATATATATATATATATATATATATATATATATATATATTTATATATATATATATATATTTTTAAATATATTATCTTTTATTCTTGTTTATTTTTCCTACTGAATTTTTGTAGACAATAATTATGAGTCAGTCCAGTGGCAACCTCACTCAGTGTACATCCTGTCATATGTATGCACTACTGGAACAGATGATCTAGGGTCCATACCTCTGTGAGAGGTGAGAGCATGTTGCCTCTCTGGAAGCTCAAATTGGAGAACTGGAGAGGAGAATTGCAGCACCTACTGATATTCCACTGGGATACAGTTAGAATGGGAAGCAGGGGAAACAGGAGGAGGCAGGCCAGTTCTGAGTTGGCAAACACCCACAGAATTGCCAGATTGAGTGAAACTGTTGGGGATGTCCATTTAGGAATGGCAATGCCAGATAGAGCTGTTCCCTCTAACAGCCGGGAGAACAGTTCTACTGGAGGAGTGGGAGGACAGCATAGGCAGAGCAACAGACAGGTTTGGTGGTAGGGGACTCTATTAATCGAACAGTTTGCTGTCTCCCGGGTGCTTGAGTTCGGCATGTTGTGGATGGGGTAGACAAATTATTGGGAGGGGCTGTAAATGAACCGGCGGTCTTGGTACATATTGGTACCAATAACAAAGTTAGTGGAGGATGGAGTGTTCTAAAGCATGGCTAAAGATGTGGTGCACTAAGGAGGGGTTTGGGTTTTTAGAGCACTCAGCTGACTTCTCATTTTGGTACAATCTCTACAGCAGGGATGGATTGCACCTTAATGATGAGGGAGATTTCGTGCTAGGGGATAGGATGGTAGAAAGGATGGTGGAGTTTTTAAACTAGTAGGGGGTGGACTAGATATAAGTAATGGGATAAAAAGTGTAGAGGGTATAAGGGATGGATTAACAACTCATAGTTGAGGCGATGGGGAGGGGTAGTATAGTGAATAGGGAGGTATTACTAAGTAACTCAAGTATAGTGGCAGGCACCTCAAAACTACAAACTCATAACATAAGATGTATGCTTGCTAATGCCAGAAGCTTGCCAGGAAAAGGAAAGTTCGAATTATTAGCAATTAATGAAAAACGGGATTTAATAGACATTACCGAAACATGGTGGGATGAATCTCATGACTGGACTGTTAGTCTGGATGGTTATAAGCTATTTAGGAAAGATAGGGGCAGTGGTAAAAGAGGAGGATGGATTTGTCTGGATGTTAAGCCTGAATTTAAGAATATAGTCAGCGAAGATATTTATGGCGGAACTAGCGGTAATATTGCATGTTTGTAGAATGTGGGTAGAGGTAAATAGCGGAGCAGCAAATTCCAAAAGAATATTGGTAGGGGTATGCTATAAGCCCCCAAATATAGCTGAAAGTAAGGAAATACAATTATTACAGATTGGAAATGCAGCTAAGCATGGGCAAGTTCTAATAACTGGATAAATGAGACCAGCAGTTCAGCTAAGGGGAGCAGGTTCTTGAGTACACTCATGGATCACTATCTGGCCCAGGTTATACAAGAAATGAAGCTATCTTAGATTTAGTCATCACAAATAATATTGATATTGTATCAAATGTTGAAATAGGGTAACTTTGGGAAACAGTGATCACAACACAATCTCATTTTGAGATTGAATAAAAAAAAACTAAATTTGAAGGGGCCAACAAAAACTCTTAATTTTATAAGGGCAGATTTTAACGGTCTAAGGGCAGCAATACAAAGTATAGACTGGGACAGACAACTGGCAGGTAAAAATACTGAACATTTAGGACAACATTTAAATCCTTACTAAATATACATACTTATCACCATATACCATGTGGGAATAAATATAAAAGGAGTAAATCACATCCAATGTGGCTTAACAATGATTTAAAGATCAAGATGCAGAGTAAAAAACAGGCATTTAAATTATACAAACAAGAGGGGACAGAGACTGCTTTACGGGAGTACAAGAAAATCAACATGGCTTGCAAAAAGCCTATAAGACTGGCTAAAATAGAAAATAAAAAATGAATTGCAAAAGAGAGTAAGACTAACCCTAAAATATTTGTTAAGTATATTAATAGGAAGATGGCAGTGAAGGAAGCTATAGGAACATTACAATGTGACACAGGCCGTCTGATAATTAGTGACCAGGAAAAGGCAGATGGGCTACACAAGGGAGGCAACAAAATGGGGCTACGCTACCTTTGCCAAATAATTGGTTAACGCAGGAAGAAATCCAAAAGAGGTTGGAAAAAATAAATGTTAACAAAGCCCCGGGTCCTGATGGAATACATCCAAGGGTACTGAGGGAACTGAGTTCTGTAATAGCCAATCCATTATATTTAATTTTTCAATATTCACTCAACAGGGTCGCTACCAGATGACTGGAGAAAAGCAGATGTGATACCTATATTTAAAAAGGGAGAAAGAGTAAATCCAGGGAATTATAGACCAGTGAGCCTCATTTCTGTAGTGGGGTATCTTTTAGAAGAGTTAATAAGGGATAATATACAAGAATATGTCTATTTAAACAGGATTATAAGTAGGAGTCAACATGGATTTATGAGGGATATGTCATGTCAAACTAATCTAATTAGTTTCTATGAGAAGATTAGTAGGAACCTGTAGTATTTTGGGATTTTGCAAAGGCTTTTGATACAGTGCCACATGGGGGACTATTGTGCAAACTAAGGGATACAGGAATTGCAGTAAATATCTGCTCATGGATTGAGAGCTGGCTAAAAGACAAGAAGCAAAGGGTTGTTGTAAATGGAACATACCCAGATTGGATTAATGTGGTAAGTGGGGTTCCTCAGGGTTCAGTATTAGGTCCTCTCCTTTTTAACATATTTATTAATGACTTAGAGGTGGGACTGGAAAGTAGTGTCTCCATTTTCGCTGATGACACAAAGTTGTGCAAGGTAATTAAATCAGATAATGATGTACTTTTCCTCCCAAGGGATTTACATAAAATTGAGGAATGGGCATCTAAATGGCAGATGAGATTTAATAAGTATAAATGTTATGCATCTGTGAAGGAAAAATAGCCATGCAATTTATAATCTTAATGGAGCAAATATAGGGGTATCGGATATTGAAAGGGATTTGGAGACATTTTAGAGCTGAAAAATGTACAGAGAAGGGCAACAAAACTAATAAGGGGAACGGAGGGGCTAAGTTATGAAGAAAGACTAACCAAATTAAGCTTATTTTCTCTAGAAAAAAGGCATCTAAGAGGAGATATGATTACCTTTTATAAATACATCCAGGGTCAGTATAAAGATTTGTCAAGGTAGCTTTTTGCAGCAAGAGGTTTTCAACTGACAAGAGGACATCCCTTGAGGTTAGAAGTAAAAAGATTGCACCTTAAAGAAAGAAAAGGGTTCTTCACAGTAAGGGTGGTTAATTTGTAGAATTCTCTACCAGAGGAGGTGGTGACAGCGGATTCGATAGATAACTTTAAAAGGGGACTGGATTTATTTATAATTAAAAAGGGAATTCAGGGTTATCCTGGATAATTAGAGAGGGAGTATTGATTCAGGCAGAAATCCAATTGGCAGTATCTAGGGTCAGGAAGGATTTTTTTTTCCTTTGAGACTATTGGCAAAGTTTCACTTGTTTTTTTTTTCTTTTTGCCTTCCTCTGGATCAATTAATTATTGATAACAAAAATAAAAAAATAAATTGTTGATTAATAATGAATTAATTAATTAACAACTAATTAATTAATAACTCATCCGCATATTGCAGATCAGAGGTGATCTTAAAAGGTTGAGCTTGATGGACTGAAAGTCTTGTTTCAACCTCAATTACTATGGGCCTCATTCTATTATCGGCTGTAGGAGATGCGGGGCCGCAAGGACCGGCCACAAGCTATTCGCCTATTCTATTCCCTTCCGGACGGGGATTCCGGCAGGCTTGCGGCCGGCGCCTTGTTATCCCTTGCGGCCGCACGCGCCGGAGGAAAGCCTTTGATCTTAAACGGCCGCAAGAGTTTCGGCCGTAAGAAAGCCCCGGTTGCTATTCAATTGCTCCGGGAAAACTCTCTGCAAGGCTAAAACCGAGCCGCAGCTTACTTGCAGAAAAAACTCTCTGCAAGGCTAAAACCGAGCCGCAGCTTACTTGCAGAAAAAAGGTCCCGCAGGCACACAATTAAGCACATTTTAAAGCCATAATAAAGCCATCCTGCCCTCTGAGGTGACTATAAATTGATTGTAGGTGTTAGCATTAATAGCACAACATTCCCCTACACTCAAATCCGTAAATATTTTTTTTTTAAATTTATGTCACATATCCATGTAAAAAGTCCAGAGTGCTTGGAGCACCTCAGACCCGCCCACGCTGCGGCCGGAAAATAAACAGTTAATGTAATCTCGGATTTGGGCTGATGTGCAAGCTTGAGAGGGGGTTGCTATTAATCCTCATGTCCCCCAATATGATCCCTAGCATTTACAGAGCTTTACAGTGCGGTCTTGAATTTATTTTTGCGTTTAAAGATTTCTGAGCTTACGGACGGTTGCAAGATATACGGCCGGCCGTAAGGGGAGATCCGTGCGGGGCCGTATAATTGAATTGCAAGATAACGGAACCCCCGCAAGGCATGGCAGCCCTGCGGCCGTTTTACGGCCGATAATAGAATGAGGCCCTATGTAACTAGGTAACATTTAATATGTACCCATTAAGCATTCTTTTTGCTTCACCCACCAAGCCCAGTGTGATATCTCTTTAAAGTAAGGTAACATTTGGCAAGGATTCCCTGGTGGTCCAGTGGTTCGGATTTGGTGCTTTCACTGTTGCGACCTGAGTTCGATTCTAATCAGGGAACCTAGAGGTCACACCACACTGAACCTGAGCAGGGTTGCACCTGGTCAGTACTTGGATGGGAGATCACCTAGGAATAACAAGAGCTGTAGCCAACTGGAAAAGGAAGAGGCAACCCACTCCTGTATCTCTGCCATAAATACCAAGTGGATCAACATGCTGTGTTAGAGTCCATGAGGTCATGGAGAGTTGGACAGGACTGCACGATGCAAACACACAATTTTTGCCAATAATTATCCTCTTGGCATTGTTTTTAATGTTAAGCCATATATAAATGAAAAGACTGAGGCCTCTATTCAATTGATCGATTGTAAGTTACTGGAGCCCGTAATGCAGCCCGTAAACTCATTTGCTACTCAATTGGTGTCTTTTAGCGACCTGCAAACCATCTGCGGGTTATAGGCTGAAAATTCCTGCGGTTGTCAAAATCGTAACTTACACCCCATCTAAGGCTTACATTCAATTCAAGCCTCGCAACTCGACCGCAGACAGCCAATTGTCTGTGGATGAGTTGCGGCTCCCATTCCTCCACTTTTGCCATGCTATTCAATTGCTCAAGCTTGCAAGTTGCGGGCTTGAAGCGAAAACCGTAAACCATGCACTGTTGCGGAGCAATTGAGGGCTGGAACATGATCAATTAAGCAAGCCCGTAACCTCCCATTTCGAATCTGCCAATAGAAAGTGAGACTGTCATACTTACGGGAGTAAAACATGAAGGTTACATGTCGTTCAATTAGATTTGGGGGTCCAAGTTCCGATCAGACTCGCAAAATGCAAATTAAAGAATTATTAAAAGGAATGCCAATACTATTCTAGTCCATATGGGTGGCCTGATATATATTAACTCATTGATACCGAGATTGTTTTAACCACGAAATGACACATAAAAGAAATGTATTTCCTGCCGATTTGCGAGCTTGAGACTTGTGCAATTAATTCTAATGTCTATCATCACTTTCCACCGGTATTTGCAGTGCAGTAGTGATCTTATATTTGCATTTACAGTGCTACAAATTGATGTTTAACGCCTTTGCGGGTCCTCTCCTACATTTGCGGTTTATCAGTGTGAATACATTTGCGAGCTTGGGGAAATTGAGTAATCGAATAGCAATTTGCAATTTTAGTCTTGCGAAAATGAAAGATCAAAGGCTGTAAGCTACGAGTTTGACGGACATCATCTTTTCAGGGGCCGTAACTCGGAAGCTGATCAGAGCTGCAAAAAGACGTCAATTGAATAGCAAAGTAGCTTGCGACCTCACTTAGGGGCTGCCGGATCAAAAAATCGCTCAACTGAATGTGGCTCTAAATCTTTGATCATTCAAGCCCGTAAATGTTACAATCGCAAACCGGTAGTCAATTGCAACAATTCCTTAAGCACCCAAATGTTTTCACACCCGTAAATGGCAAATATAGAGGAAAATCCTACGGGTACCAGATAGGACTCGCAAGGGGGTTATACACCTGTTTGTAGTACTGTAGATGCAAATAAAAAATAAATTCTGCACTTTTAAAGACAGGAAAAGCGATGAAAGACAATTAATTGCACAACAGTCTCAAGCTTGCAGATCTGCAAAAGAAAATTATTTTTTTATGTTTCATTTTGGTGTCATATGAATCTCAGGAATCAATGAGTTAATACCTATCAGGTCACCCACATGGACTAAAACAGTGTCGCCATTTATTTTTATTATTTTGTACATTGCAAAATTGCGAGTCTGATGTGTAACCTCCATGTTTTCCTGACGTAACGATGACAGTTTCATTTACTATTGGCTGTTTCTAAATCGTAGTTACGGTCTTGCTTAATTGATCGGGATCACTCTCTGAAATGCTACTTATGATTGCATGGTTTCTGGTTTCGACTTTCGGCCCATAAATTGCGGGCTTGTTCAATTGAATCACTCTGTAATTTTAGCGGATTTCAAGCCCGCAGACATACGGCCTGTATAACGTAAACTGCAATTGAATAGATGCCATAGTCAATTAAAATGTATGGTTCTATATGCGGATAACCAATTAGAATGTATGGCCCTACATGAAAATGGAAAACAACTGAGAAATAATTTTATAAAATATCATAAAATGCCTTAATCTTGGATGAGAGACCAATATCATTCTTACTGCAAAGGTGAACTGGTAGAGGGAGGAGACAGCGTGTATTCAGCTATTTTCTATGCAACAGATTCAAAGTAAATTTAAAAATTCTAAAAGCGTTTTTATAGTTAAAAAGATAATTCTTATTTTGTTTATATTCTGCTCATGAATGGAGATTAGAGATTTCCCAGATTACTTTAAGATCAACATTCATATTTGCACAGCAAAACCACAAAGGTTGCATCTCTCAGATTTTTAAAGAATAAAGAACAAAAATGAACTTGCAGTTTATACGTGTGAATCATCCTAACGTTACTAAATTACCTGAATTCCCCCTTTTTTCACCTATTTGTATACCTCATTGTCTATTTTTCTACATGGGTACAAAGGACATTACTGGCCCAGATTTATTATTAAACATTCCTCTGACATGACTTGTTTTAACCTGGGGCTAAATGAAGCGCTGATTATATTCTAAGTTGTGATCATAGGGCTAAAGGTGCAGAGAAAGGGTTTAAAAGTATATGAAAAGCACAATTGTAATCCCTCTTCATCTCCAGCATTTCTAACAATGGAGGAATCCATGTAAAATAAAATCCATTTTTTTAAATGGACCAGCAAAGTGTCATGTTTATGGTATGCTCTTATGAAAAACTATATTTGATAATAAGCAAATTGTTTTTACAAACTTTAAAATGAATACAGCCTTTATTTTTTAACAATTATATTCAATTTTGGATTAATGGTGGCAGATGTTTGGCTTTGTTCCTAACATTGATATAAATTAAACATGAAATAAAGTTTTTTTTTGGCCGATTTGCGGGCTTGAGAGTGTTGTGCTATTAATTCTAAGATCTAAAATCACTTTCCCTTTTAATAAAAGTACAGTAGTGTGTGTATATGTGCTTTTAAAGTGCTCTGGGCATGTCTTTAAGCCCTTTGAGAGTCCTCCTTGGAACCCCTAACTTCTGGAGCGACATTTGCCATCTTGGCAGGTGGTTAGCGAGGGGGAATCGGAGCAATTGAATAGCGATTTGCGATTTTAGCTTGCAAAACTGAAAGGTCAAAGTCTTGGAGGGGCATTAACTTGAGATGTAAAGCATTGAAATTAATCAGAGTCTGGAGCCCGTAACCCGACCGGATCCCCAATTGGATAGCAAAATAACTTACGGGCTCCATTTCGGAAGCCCGGATTTCCCAAAGCCCCAAAGCCTCATTTTGCTAAATCTTAGACTTTTTTTATTCAGAATTAATTTATGACTTCATCAGTTTCCATAAATTCCTATACAAAGGAAAACAGTTATAAAACCCCAGAGAGATTTCCCAAGATAAACTCACAGATAACTTTGACTTGATGACTACAATGTGAACACAATAAGTAAATTCTGGGAAATGTCTTGGTTTTCACTTTCATTTACAGATGTTTATGTTCCTAAGCAGCCAGCTAATGTGTTACTATCTTTAACTCCAGATGATATTCCTAGATGTAGTAAGATCCTATCTCAACAGTAACTCGTGGCAGCCAAGTGTTGTTCAGAGGCTATATGGAGGGTTCCCACCCCACCAAGTCATGACACTGATTGATTGGGAGACATCAGGATGATGGAGTGACTTAGTGCTTGGTCCAGTGGCTAGGATTCTGTGCTTTCACCACTGCAACCTGGGTTCAATTGTAATCAGGGAATCAAGAGGCCACACCAGCCTGAAGCAGAGCAGGGTTGGGCCTGTTCAGTACTTGGATGGGAGACCATCTATGAATACCAGAGTTGAGCTCTGTTCTTCTGCTGTGCCTTCCCTGCCAGTACTTCTTTTTCAGATGCAGGGAATCCCGAATGATGTCACGGCAAGGGAGGCTCAGCAGCAGAACAGAGCTGAACTCCTGCAGATCAGTATAAGGAGAAGCCCACAACGGCAAGGGGGATCCTGGGGAGGCTGAAGGGGCCCAGTGGGTATGTGCCAGGGTGGAGTGAGGGCTAGGGGGAACCCTATACCACAGAAAAAAACATGTGCAAACAAAGGGTATCAGATTGCACTGGGCCCCCTAGAGGTAGGGCCCTGGTGCTTTGCACCACCTGCACTGGCAGTTGCTATGCCCCTGTGTAGACCAATATGTCTCACACTTTTCAGTAACACAGTGAATTTCCACAAACTTACTTATAAGGTTAAAAAAATGTATAGAGAGGTTTACACAGTGATACATATTAATACAGCACATGCAAAAGATTACAGCTTTCATTTTATTTCTTCCGTGTACATATCCAGTTCCATATTCATTCCCAACATACACCCTCTTCTATTCCATTATCACCCCATTTTGCCTCCCATCTAATTCCCCTTCATTTCCATTGTTCTCCAACAAATCCACTTTTATATGACTCCACTAATACCATTAACCACTTCAATACATTCTCCATTTTATCCATTATCATATCAGTTCATCAACTCCCATTAAACCTTTCATATCTTACCGCCTTTATTCTACTTATCTGTACAGTTTATTCTTCTTAAATGTCATCAGTCCTTCCCCTTCATCTCATTGATCTCCACAGTGCATACCTGTTTATGACTGTCGACAAACAATGTTCCTTTAGATTCCCCCTAAACAAGATGAGAAGATCCAAGAGTTGGAGTAGCTTTCTTGAAGCATGCTTGGACAGTTCTGAGAGCACAACAGTATGTTACAGCACATTGGAGATATGGAAATACTGGAATTTGTACCAAGGATGTTAGTTTGAATATCAAACGTACGACATTATGGTAAATGATAGCAACATGTTGGTTTGAATCAGAGTGAAATAACATGGATTTTTACCTCCACTAATAACGATCATTTATATAAACCAGTGAGAAATGGTTAATCAAATCTTCCTCCAGCAGCAGAGTTCTGAGGAATTAATGTGAAATATTTGTTCTATAAATCATCATGCCCCAACTAATGAGTCTTGTGAGAAATTCCTTGATAATTTCAGGGAACAGACAAGTTTTTACTTGATGAGCAGAGTGTGTACCTCGTATCATACCAGCAAGCGTAGTTTGAAAGGCAGTCTGGGCCTCAGGCTACATAACACTTTTATTTGGTCTATGGCTGGAGAGAGACACAGTGAGGGCAAATAAGATGTTTTCAGATTATTTATATTCATTTGTGATATATTAATTTCTGTAGATTTGCTTAAAAAGAGTGAAAAGGACAATATCATTATTATTAGCTTTTATTTAGTGATCTAAACCTTCTTCATATGACTGCAATACATATTTACTATGAGCTTACATTTAAGAAAAGGTAACAGGGAGTGGGTGAGAGAAAGGGAAACTTAAACAGATGCTGAGAATACCTGATATTCTCAGATATTCTTTGTATATGCTCACACTGTATCTGAGGATAGATAAATAAATAGATAGATAGATAGATAGATAGATAGATAGATAGATCGAGGGATAGATAGACCAGATAGATAGATAGATAGAGGGATAGATAGACCAGATAGATAGATAGATAGAGGGATAGATAGACCAGATAGATAGATAGATAGATAGATAGATAGATAGATAGATTTGA
Organism: Discoglossus pictus; assembly: GCA_027410445.1. Lineage (NCBI taxonomy): Eukaryota > Metazoa > Chordata > Amphibia > Anura > Alytidae > Discoglossus > Discoglossus pictus. Next base: position 235,670,913 of record CM050168.1, on the reverse strand, counting down.
TGAGTGCTGCACTTGCAGTTAAAATCTTTAAATCATATGTAGAAGTGCCCTATTCAATTTTCAAAACTGTAATTACTGAAGCCCGTAATGTAGCCGCAAAAGTTACTGATATTCAATTGGCCTCCTCTAGCTACTCGCAATCTATTTGTGAGACACAGGCTGAAAATGTATGCGGTTGTCAAAATTGTAACTCCGACCCATCTAAGCCTTTGATCTTTCAAGCCCGCAAATGTTACAATCGCTAAAATCGCAAATCACTATTTAATTGCAACAATTCCACAAGCCGCTCATTTCCTTCAAATGTAGCAAAATATTCTACGAGTACTAGAGAGGACTCGCAAGGGGGTTAAACACCTGTTCTTAACACTATAAAAGCCAATAAAAACACAATACTGGGGAAAGTGATGAAAGGCATTAGAAATAATTGCACAACAGTCTGAAGTTCGCCAATCAGCAATAAAAAAATATAATTTTTACATTTAATTTCTGTATTATATCAATCTCGGGAATCAACTGTAACAGTTTCTTCATTCCTTTTAACTGATTTTTAAATCGCTGGATTGTGAGCCCAATCGCCTATAGGACGTCTATACACCAATTGATTGAAGTTTAAACTCCATGTTTTAATGATGTCATGATGACGGTCTCATTTACTCTTGGCTGTTTCTAAATCGTTACTTACAGCCTTGCTTAACTGATCATGATCATGCCCTGAAATGCTATGTCTGGTTACATGGTTTATGGATTTGGCTTTCGGCCATGTAATTGTGGGCTCGTTCAATTAAATCGTTCTGTAACTGTTGCAATTTTCAGTTTAATAAAGCCCCATTTGTAGCATATTTTCTTTTTTTATGACTTAAAGACTGCCCATGTAATCTTGACCCTGACAGCCAATGTGCACAAATATAGCTGATTGATTCCTATTATCAGAGTGATTCCTATTATCTGTCAATGAGACCTACATAACATGTTATGGTCAGTGTGCTTAAGAACATTTCCTGTCAAACAAAAGAAATAAAGGAAGACAAGAGACAGTGTAGATATAGTACTATTAGTCAGATCTTCACCAAAATTTATTCTGTTTTTTATGGGTTCAACAAATTAATAATGATCTACCTCTGCAGCTCTTCTAGGCATCTGATTATTTCCAGTTGGTGCAGACACTACAGCAGTCTGATGTGTTTTCGATGTGTCCAACACTGACTACCTGAACTTGTACAGATGGCGTAAAAAAGTGTTTGGAGAAGGGCCAATCCATTGATGACCTCATCCCAGCACAGAAATAACTGCACTTCCAATGGCCATGCTTTCTAATTTATTGGATGAATTCATGAAGGGATGTTTTGAGATAACTAAATGTTTGGTCCCCATAAAGGATCAGATGTGGTTTGGTCAGTTTCAAAGTACATAGACAAAGTAAAGATAAGTTAGTGCTTAGTGCAAGAAACGTTGACTGGAGTTAAATGTGCATAAAGAGAAACTCTGACATAGCCAAGTGGTGCATTCCATTTCAATGGTGTATTGTAGTCTCTCAATCATGAATGAGAGGGATTGGAAATGGGAGGTAGGTCAATAAATGAAAGGAGGGCTGTATGTTGATGAGTGTAGGGGACTATCCAGTTTAGAAGTTTAGTAGGAGGAGGAGGAGCACCGAAACAGCACTCTTCTTCTATTGTGGTGAAGGAGTCTGCATTTAATATGGTTCAGTCAAAGCAGAATGAAACTAATGGTTGACCAATTTATTAAACTATATGTGATATCATATTCCCATTCAGTGTACATCATGCTACCTGCGATTAAATTCAGTGTTTTTTCCGCATCTGATAATTAGACGTTGGTTGAGCAGAACCAAAGGGTGTGAAAAAGGGATTTGGCTTCCAGTACCAAAATCTTTGAGCAAGCCCTGCCCCGCTTTACAAAAAGGTCTTCAGTGTATGTGATCAGATCCGTGTGGGAAGTTGGTTTCTTCATACTATCTGCCAAAAATATCCTTTCTTGAAGTGAAATGACACCATCAGCTTGTCTCTAAAGTTACAGCTGTACATGGAATAGGATGTCAGATAAAAGCCAGGAATTGTATGCAGATCCTTCACAGCTCAGTATTGTGTTATTATGAAGTACATTCCTTTTCACAGAATACAGCAGATAAGAGAGGGACACAGCGACAAGCAAAATTATCTGCACTGGGGAATCACTGCAGTACAATGCTTGGGTATTTTATTTATATGTACTGTACTGAAAAAAATGTAGAGGCCATGGTGTCTCTAAACACTCCAGGATATCAACATTATTTTCCTTCTCAATGAAAATATTACCCTGAATCTACAGTACTTTAGCGAGAATAACTCAGATTCAGATATAGTTTGTACTAAAGAACATAAATAAACAGAAATTATAGATGAAAAACAATTAAATGACCAAGCAACATCTTCAAAATATGAATTAAGAAGGGTATAGTAGCCAGGAAATATAATTCTGCCACTATACAAAGCCCTAGTACGCCCTCATTTGGAATATGGAGTACAATTTTGGGCACCACTTTATAAAAAGGACATTTTAGAGCTGGAAAAGGTACAGAGAAGGGCAACAAAACAAATAAGGGGAATGGAGGGGCTAAGTTATATAGCAAGACTAAACTTATTTTTTCTAGAAAAAAAGACATCTACGAGGGCATATGATTACCTTATATAAATATATCCAGGGACAATATGAACTTTTTGTGCTTAGAGGTTTTCAACTGACAAGAGGACATCCTTTGATCTTAAAAGTAAAAAGATTCCACCTTAAAGAAAGAAAAGGTTTCTCCACAGTAAGGGTGGTTAATCTGTGGAATTCTCTACAAAAGGAGGCGGTGACAGCAGATTCTATAGATAACTTTAAAAAGGGATTGGATATATTTTTGAATAAAAAGGGCATTCAGGCTTATTATGGTTAACTAGAGAAGGAGTACTGATCCATGGTGGAGTCTGATCGCCAGTATCTGGGGTCAAGAAGGAATTTTATTTTGCTTTCCCTTTTAAGAAAATTGGCAATGTTTCAATTGTTTTTTTTTCTATTTGCCTTCCTCTGGATCATTTAACAATGAATTAACAATGCACATATTACAAAGACAAAGAGATTAAAAAGGTTGAACTTGATGGGCACACAGCCACATTAAATTAGAAGACCGTAAGTGTAACATGAAGCTCGCAGCGGCTGCAGGCCTAAAACTTGTTACTGTGCTATTAAATTCGTAAGGGCTGCGAGTTACGAGCTTGAGATGCAAACCCGTAAACCATTTGTAAAACGTTGGAGGCGAGTGATCATTTAGTCAAACCCGTAGTTATGGGTTTAGATGGAGCCAATGGAAACAGAGATCGTCATTATTGCGTCACAGGAAAATGGAGGATGGATTTGTCAGCTTGAAAATGTTGTGCTATTGATTCTAAGATCTAACATCACTTTCCCTTTTAATAAAAGTACAGTAGTATGGTGATATTTGCATTTAAAGTGCTACGGATTAGACTTTACCCCCTTGCAAGTCCTCTCTATAACTCGTTGGCCTTTGGGCTCCATTTGCATGTTATGGGGTTGAATGCCAATAGAATCGTTGCAATTTAAAAGGCTTGATTAGAAATTGTAATGGTTACGGGCTTGACAGAACAACCCCCTTGAATGCATCAACTATTTTCCATACAATGTCCTTCAGTAACTACAACAGATCTTATAAGAAAAGTCACCATTGAAAAGTATGATGGAAAGGCAAATTTCTTCACAATCTCCTAAAGATAATATATACCTGAGTAAAATGCTTGCAAAAGCTGGATAATTTACTTTTCAGTTGTCCTACCCTATCTCACAGTTTTTCTGCTTTCTCCCCCCAAGGCAACTGTTCTCTGGACTCCTAACTTCATGATTTGTTCAGCCAATTGCATGTACGAAAGCTTCTCCTAATGAATAAAGACAATGGTTATTATTAAACAGCACAAGCTCTGGCCATATTGTATTTTGGATATACCATTTTCATCTAAAGTGGATCAATCCTGAGAAAGCCAGTAATATGTGTGCTGTATTGTTGTGCAAATAGAAAATTAATGAATATTAATTACCTGAATATTAATAGCCTGCTTTCATGTGCTAATTTGCTTTCATGTGCTAATTATCATTACAGTCTGCTCACCAACACAATGACCCCAATTTATTTAGAACACCTTGCTCATAATAGTGCTCTGTACCGCAAACTGGCATACCGAGACGCACATTATCTGCAAAAACAATGCTTTACTGTGTTGTTGTTCAGCCATTCAGTGGTATCCGACTCTTGGTGACCATATGGAAGCAGCACATTTTGTGGCTGTTGTGCTTATCCATATAGTTTTGTCAACTATACTGGAGTAGGCTGCCAGTTCCTTCTTCAGTAAACCTTAATTTGTCTGACCTCTCTGCTATGACCTGCCCATCTTGGGTGAACCTACATGGTATAGCTCACACCCTCATTGAGGTACACAAGCCTCTCACCACGATATGGTAGCGATCCACAAGGGGAATGCTGTATTACTCAGGTATGATTTACTATACAGATAACAAAAAACAAGTGCACTGTACACCAGTTTTTCATGATATTTAATATAAAACAAACTTCTTGATGGGGCGATAGTGTCTCTGTAACTGGCAGACAAGCAGACACGATCCGCCTTATTAAATTGCGATTCAACCAATTGAATAGGGCTCTATATAAGCACAGAGCATATTTTTTTGCAGAAGTTTTTAGTTGGTGAACTTCCATCCAAAAGCAAGGTCTTCACCAACTAAAAACTTCTGCAAAAAAATATGCTCTGTGCTTATATAGAGCCCTATTCAATTGGTTGAATCGCAATTTAATCAGGCTGTATTATGATTAGGGGTGAAAAAGAATTGGTGGAGGAGGAGAAAGCCATGACACAGAATAAGACAACTTGTAAGCTTTTTTCGTAATAAATGCAATGATCCTCTATCTTTAAATATTATGTTAAGATGACAGCAAAGATTGTCCGTTTAAATACTTGGGCCCTCATTCAATTGCATTTTGGCCAATTGAATAGGGCTCTAAATAAGCACATAACATATATTTTTTAAAGAAGTTTTTAGTTAGTAAGCATCTATCCAAAAGCAAGGTTTTCACTAACTAAAAACTTATTTTAAAAAATATATGTTATGTGCTTATTTAGAGCCCTATTCAATTGGACAAATCGCAATTGAATGAGGGCCTTAGAATGGAATGGCATTATTTGTACTATATGGCATCATTCAAATATATTTTTGTCGGATCACTGTGTTCCCAAAAGTGTAATACAATTCTGTGTATGTCTCAAACAGAAGGAATGCTGAAGTAAGTTGTGGCAAAGCAACCACAAGATGCTTTCAGAAATACTGTCTGGTTAGTAGAAATGCAGCTCCTAATCCTTGTTTAAAGTGCTGGTACGTACTCATGTTAATCAAGTTCATAGCTGTTTAAGCCACTATTTATACATTGTCATCTGGCATCAATCAAATGTCATGTTTAGTGTCTAATTAAATCTTAGTTCTTAATTAAATAGCAGGAAGAAAATATGATTTGTACACAGAGGGGCTGATTTAGAAAAAAAGCACTTAGAATTAGACTAGTGCAAATAAGATGTTTTATGAGCTTACTTCATAATTATTAAGGCATATATAAATATATACATTAATTAATATACAGTTTTACATTTAAAGGCATACACCAACATATCCTGTCATGTATTTTAAATAATATTCCCATTGTTTTATTTAACAAAAAAAGAAAACATCTGAAGTTTACTATTTAACCTATCCTCAATATAATTCAAATATAAAATGTAGATAGTTACATAGTAATTGGTTGAAAAAATTATTTTAGTCCATCAAGTTTAACCTTTTTAGATCTCCTCTGATCTTTGTAATATGGAGATTAATTGTCAGTTGTTAATTAATTGTTAAATGATCCAGAGGAAAGCAAACATTGAAAAAAAAAAAAAAAAAAAACATTGAAACAGTGGCAATTGTTTAAAAAAAACAATACATTTCTTCCTGACCCCAGATACCGGCGATCAGACTCCTCCCTGGATCAATACTTCTTCTCTAGTTACCCAGGATACCCATAATTGTGCTTTTTTTTAATATATATCTAAACCCATTGTAAAGTTATCTATTGAATCCACTGTCACCACCTCCTTTGGTAGAGTAATGCACAGTTTAACCACCTTTTTTTAACTTATTTAACCTCTTGGCACAAAAAGTGCACTTGACAATGCCTTGTATTGACCCTGAATATATTTATGTAAGATAATCATATCCCCTCTTAGATACCTTTTTTCTAAAGAAAATAAGTTTAATTTGGTTAGCCTTTCTTCATAACCTAGGCCCTCCTTTCCCCTTATTAGTTTTGTTGCCCTCCTCTGTACCTTTTCCAGCTCTAAAATGTCCTTTTTATGAAGTGGGCCCAAAATTGTACTCCATATTCCAAATGAGGGCGTACTAGGAATTTGTATAGTGGCAGAATTATATTTGCTTCCCTTGCTTCTATACCCTTCTTGATACATGCTAATATTTTACTTGCCTTTGCAGATGCTGCTTGGCATTGAGCACTGTCACAACTGATTTAGTTATATGAAGCACCCAGTGTAATAGATCTTCTGGAACCTCCCTTTTTCCCTAAGGTCACACCCACAAGAAGGGGCTTCGCACTGCCAATGCATTGCTAATGCAAGCAAACACAGAGCATGCCACTGACTGTTTGCTAGCAGCATTACACTGGTAGTGTGAAAGATCTATTTTTGGGTGTGGCCATAGGTTATAGCTGTGAAACATGGCATGCTATGACAGAGTGCACAATGTGCGGGGGTAATTCCAGAAAGTGAGAATCTGTTACTCTGGAGGTTTCTTAGAAATGAGTGGAGTGAAAATGTTATCCAACAGTTACACTAAGAAGGATAAAATTAATGTCCCCTAGTCACCTAGTTGAAACTTTAATTTAAAAACATAAGTATAAAATCAAAGCAGGACCTGTTTAGGAACATATGTCAATACAGTCTCAGTGGGGATTTGAAAAAGCTTCTATATTACTACAGTTGTGCTCAAAAGTTTGCATACCCTGGCAGAAATTGTGAAATGTTTGCATTCATTTAGAAAATATGACTGATCATGCAAAAAGAAAATGTGTTTATTGAAGGATAGTGATTATATGAAGCCATTTATTATCACATAGTTGTTTGGCTCCTTTTTAAATCATAACGATAACAGAAATCATCCAAAGGGCGCTGATCAAAAGTTTACATACCCTTGAATGTTTGGCCTTGTTACAGACACACAAGGTGACACACACAGGTTAAAATGGCAATTAAAGGTTGATTTCCCACACCTGTGGCTTTTTAAATTGCAATTAGTGTCTGTGTATAAATAGTCAATGAGTTTGTTAGCTCTCACATGGATGCACTGTGCAGGCTAGATACTGAGCCATGGGGAGCAGAAAAAAACTGTCAAAAGGCCTGCGCAACAAAGTAATGGAACTTTATAAAGATAGAAAAGGATATAAAAAGATATCCAAAGCCTTGAAAATGCCAGTCAGTACTGTTCAATCACTTATTAAGAACTGGTAAATTCTGGGATCTCTTGATACCAAGCCATGGTCAGTTAGACCAAGAAAGATTTCAGCCTCAGCTGCCAGAAGAATTGTTTGGAATACAAAGAAAAACCCACAGGTAACCTCAGGAGAAATACAGGCTGCTCTGGAAAAAGATGGTGTGGCTGTTTCAAGAAGCACAATACGACGATACTTGAACAAAAATTAGCTGCATGGTACACTTGCCAGAAAGAAGCCTTTACTGCACCAAAGCCTGGTTGCAATATGCCCGACAACACCTTGACACGCCTCACAGCTTCTGGCACACTGTAATTTGGAGTGCCGAGACCAAAATAGAGCTTTATTGTCACAACCATTAGTGCTATGTTTGGAGAGGGGTCAACAAGGCCTATAGTGAAAAGAATACCATCCCCACTGTGAAGCATGGTGGTGGCTCACTGATGTTTTGGGGGTGTATGAGCTCTAAAGGCAAGGGGAATCTTATGAAAATTGATGGCAAGGTGAATGCAGCATGTTTTCAGAAAATACTGCATTCTTTTGCACAAAGGCTGCGTATGAGACGCTCTTGGACTTTCCAGCATTACAATGACCCTAAGCAAAAGGCCAAGTTGACCCTCCAGTGGTTACAGCAGTAAAAGGTGAAGGTTGTGGAGTGGCCATCACAGTCTCCTGACCTTAATATCACTGAGTCATGCTGGGGAGATCTCAAACTTGCGGTTCATGCAAGACAACCAAAGACTTTGCATGATCTGGGGGCATTTTGCCAAGACGAATGGGTAGCTATACACCTTCAAGAATTAGTGATAATAATGGCTTCATAATGTGATAATAAATGGCTTCATATGATCACTATTCTTCAATAAAAAAATTTTTTTTGCATGATCAGTCATATTTTCAAAATATATGCCAAAACTTCACAATTTCTGTATGCAAACGTTTGAGCACAACTGTATATACAGTATGTCACAAAAGTGAGTACACCCCTCACATTTTTGTAAATATTTTATCATATCTCTTCATTTGACAACACTGAAGAAATGACACTCTGCTACAATGTAACATAGTATGTGTACAGCCTGTATAACAGTGTAAATTTGCTGTCCCCTCAAAATAACTCAACACACATTCATTAATGTCTAAACCGTTGGCAACACAAAAAGTACATCCCTAAGTGGAAATGTCCAAATTGGGCCCAACGTGTCAATATTTTGTGTGGCCACCATTATTTTCCTGCACTGCCTTATCCCTCATGGGCATGGAGTTCACCAGAATGCTGCCCTGCGTCCCAGTCTCCCAGTCTGCTTCAGTATGTCACAATACATGTTGGCATTCATGGTTCCCTCAATGAACTGTACCCCCCCCCCCCACCCCCCCAGTGCCGGCAGAACTCATGCAGGCCCAGACCAAACATATATACACATATGTCTATATGTGTATATATGTTTTCTATAATATTTGGTGTTGATTCCCCTTATATGCTACCTGATGATGTCAGATGCTGCCTCCACTCTCTCTGTATCACTGTTTACGTCCAAACTGAGGGTTTCATCTCATATCAGTGTTTTTGTATTCTTTGTGCCTTATCCGTGTATCTGTCATTTAGGAATTAGTTGTACTACCTCCTTTCCTCAATATAGATGTATACTTGTAGTGGTGGGAGTGTCATGGTCTGGGGCTGTTCTATATGCTGTCCACAACAGCTGACATTTCCACTCAGGGGTGTACTCACTTTTGTTGCCAACGGTTTAGACATTAATGGAAGCTTATCTTTCAAAATAAAAAAAGGCATAAATGTAGCAAGAGCAAAATGATCTGTCCCTCAGTCAGTATAGTTTTTCCTGTACAATTCTCACTTTGGAAATATTAAATGTAGAAGAAAGAAGAATTACATTATTGATGGTAATTTAATGGAAAGCGTAAGAAGAATTGGGAGTAGAAAGCATATAGACTTAGGACCATATTCAATTCGAAGCCAGTAACTGGGTGTTGCAAGGTCCTGTTGGTCTCCGATTACGATGCTATTCAATTGCTTAAGCCCGCAAGTTACGGGCCCGAAACCAAAACCATAAACCATGCACTGGTTTGGAGCATTTCAGGGCAGGGACATGATCAATTCAGCAAGCCCGTAACCGCCCATTTTGAAACAGCCAATAGAAAATTAGACTGTCAATTTTTACGGCAGTAAAACATGGAGGTTACATGTCAATCAACTCGGTTCGGGGGTCCGATGTACGATAAGACTTGCAAACCCGCAAAATAAAGAATTATGAAAATGAATGCCAATACTGTTCTAGTCCATATGGGTGGCCTGATATGTATTAACTCATTGATACCCGAGATCGATTTAACCCCAAAATGACACATAAATATAATTGTAATTTCCTGCTGATTTGTGAGCTTGAGACTGTTGTGCTATTAATTCTAATGTCTATCATCACTTTCCCCGTTATTTACAGTGCAGTATTGATTTTTATTTGCATTTACAGTGTTACAAATAGGTGTTTAACCCCCTTGCAGATCCTCTCTAGCGCTCATGGGATTTTCTCCTTCATTTGCCATTTACAGGTGTGAAAACATTTGCCGGCTTGGGGAAATTGAGCAATTGAATAGCAATTTGCGAACTTAGCCTTTGTGAAAGTGAGAGATCAAAGTCTTCTGGGGGCTGTAAATTACGGGTTTAACCATCGCCATTTTTTCAAGCCCATAACTTGGAAGCCGCTCCGAGCCCGCAAAAAGATGCCAACTGAATAGCAAAATAGCTTGCAACCTCACTTACGGGCCTCTGGATCTCCCGAATTCTCAATTAAATGTGGCTCTTAGTAAGTATTTCACAATATTTTCTTACAGTATAGAGGCAGAAATTATGGGGGTCACACTAAATGTTGCATAAATGGAAAAATCTGCCCAGTTTGAAAAATCAATAATCTCCTTCATTTACATAAATCACCTGCTGCAATGTTTTGATCAGATTGTTGTTTTACACAACAGGTTAAATGTACAGTACATGTCTTAAGAATGCAAATCCCAGGGCGGCCCCAGCTACCTGTGTGGTCTTTGATCAAATTACTTGATTTCATCTTCCTCAGCTTACCAACCTGTAATTGGTTAGGATCGTTAACAATGTTCCCTTCATGCAGCTTTGTAGGTAAGAGACCTGCAGGTTAAACAGCAGTGGTGGCCACAATAAATGCCTCTGAACCAAAGCAGAACAGTTACACTCTTGGGGACTGAATGTCTCTGTAAAAATTTATATATTTTATAAGGTGATGTTATGGATCATGTCCGAACAAGCTTCTACTGAGCCAAGTTTCCTGTGTAGTTTATATTTCTATATAATGGTTGTAGTGTCTCTTTTGATATAGATGTTATTTATTAACAGTAATGATTCTTGCTTAAAGCAGCTTAGTAAATGAACTCTGACTGTCGGGTTGTATGAGATGAATTTTGTGTTTATGTTGGCCCGATCACTTTCACTACTATTACTATTGTTCTTCAAATATAGTGGGTATGGGCACTCCCTTCAAATTAATGCTTCACATTGCTACATCTTAGTAATCATGTGTGATTTTTGAGAAAAGCTTAACATTCAAGGATAAACGTTTAAGATATTAAAAAGTATCACTGGATCAATGAATCCTGGTATGGCATCCTTCCCAAATACTCTTTTCTTACTAGCCATTTTATGCATAAATCGCATGCCAGGCACATTTTTCTGTATATAGACAATTATCTGCATAGCATTAATCACATCTATTTGATTAGTACCAAACCATATATTCCATAGCTCAGGGTATTTATATAATACATACTGGTACCCTCTTCTGGATCGCTACCATGTCGTGATGAAGTCGGTACCCTTTTCTGGATCGCTACCATGTCGTGATGAACCAGAAATACAGACAGATGCATTCATACGGTCACCATGAGTCGGACATGACTCAAAGACTGAACAACAACAACATTACTGGTACAAAATAAGTTGAGTACGTAACTCTTGTGAAAGTTTACAATCTAAGTGGATATACAGTATTTTAGAGACAAAAGAAAATAAATTGTTTAATAACGGTCTATTCTAGTTTTGTGGACCTTATGAAGAATGGTTTTAAGCTTGCCAGAATAGGTACGTTTTCAGAGAGTATTTGAATTTAGAAAGGTAGGAGAAAGTCTTATAGAGAGAAGTAGTGCATTTTAAAGACTTAACGCATCAAAAAAGAAGTCCGATAAAAAGGGTGAAGAGAGAATCATGAGCAGAATGGAGGGGCCATGATAATAATGGGGACTACCCGTTTAATTTAACTGTTCCAGATAGGAAGAAGAGCAGATTTTTGCCAGAAGATACAACATCTTTCTATCACATGTGAAACGCTGTTAAAAGTTCTCTCAGTCAGGTTGAGTCTTTCCAATATGCTTGGCCAATAATAAATAGTCTCTAATTAAACACAATCAGTTCAGTGACTCATACAGAATAAACCCACCACGTAAAAAACTGAAAGAGCGTATTCTGACCTTGGACAGCAAATACTAGTGTGGAAATCTATGAGTCCTCCGATTGTGAAATGTCTAATAGCCGAGCAGATTTATAAACACTGCAGTGTTCATTATGATTCAATAATGTATAAAATTAGGAGCTACGAGATGAGAGATGCCCTTCTGATGAGTAAAACAAACCAACAACAGAGCTTCATAGTTTATATTAGTATATGTGAATCACTAGAACCACTGCTGACCTCTTGTAATTCACCATATCCAGATACTGGGAAGAAATCAAAGACAACAATTAGATTTTATATGGAAATCTGATTTGGGTATTTAGTGCCAGGTCTTGCTTGCATGTCTGTGCATATTATACATGCCAGTTATGTTAATCACTGTATCCTGAGGCTGTTAGAAGATGCAGTTGGCTTAACGCTGCATGTGCACCCAGGAACACTCTGTATTACTTATGGAACAGAGGGAGAGGAGGGAATTGTGTGCCACTATTCTTCAAAAGACTACACTAAATTGGGAAAAACTTCACGCTTTCTGAAGTATGGATTCCAAGAGAATATGCGTGCATCACATGTCAAACCATTGAGATGTAGCTGTCTTCTCTGAGTCTCTAAGATTTCTTTTGCATGTCACAGCTAAGTCTTGTAAATGTTAAGGTCTGTAATATGGCAATGGTAATTGAAGGGCAGCTGTAATTAACATGTTTTCATAATGGCTGGTTTTCCATTGATGTTTCGCCTGGCAGAGTGTAGGAAAATATGCTCCACACTCTATATATATTTTTATTATTGGTAAGAACAACAGTGACTGGTAACTGTCCTAAATGGTCAAACACAAGCTTGTATATTGCCAGGGTAAACCAATTTAACACACTAACTCTCCTGTCAATGAAGAACATATGCTCCTGTCAAGACATAAGCTTGTGTCTTCCCTGCCGGAGTTTCTCCCACTTCAAAATGGTGGAAGGGGCATGCAGCTCAACTGAAGTTTTAAAATTTGATGCTGATTTTTTTTTATTTTTTAATACAGAATATTGCTTTTTTATATGACAGGATATGGATTTTATTAATAATCAATGCCTAATTAAAATATCTAGCTCCTGTTGTTAGGGCCATACAGTGACCCTTTAAGTGAACTTTTCCTGAGTAACCACTGTTTATCCTAAGTGTGTTTTAATTCCACAGATGTTACCAGTTCTACTGTGGTACTGTTCATTGACTTTCTGTGGTGTATAAAAGTTAACTATTGCTACAAGATTCGCATAAGGAATCTCTGTCGTTAAAAACAAAATAGTAGGTTTTTATACTAAGTTGTATATCTTTATATATATACAGCCTTATTAAATTGCGATTCAGCATATTTTACAGTAGTTTTTAGTTAGTGAACTTCTATCCAAAAGCAAGTTCTTCACTAACTAAAAACTTCTGTAAAAATAAATATGCTATGTGCTTATATAGAGCCCTATTCAATTGGCCAAATCGCAATTTATTAAGGCTGATAGAATGTAATGTTTGCTGTTATATACAGAGGCCCTCATTCAATTGCAATTTGGTCAATTGAATAGGGCTCTAAATAAGCACATAACATATATTTTTTAAATACGTTTTTAGTTAGTGAAAACCTTGCTTTTAGATAGATGCTTACTAAGTAAAAACTTCTTTAAAAAAATATGTTATGTGCTTATTTAGACCCCTATTCAATTGACCAAATTGCAATTGAATGAGGGCCTCTGTATATAACAGCAAACATTACATTCTATCAGCCTTAATAAATTGCGATTTGGCCAATTGAATAGGACTCTATATAAGCACATAGCATATTTATTTTTACAGAAGTTTTTAGTTAGTGAAGAAAATAGCAATTGAATGAGGGCCAGAGTATATCAGCCTTATTAAATTGTAATTTGGTAAATTTAAAAGGGCTCTATTTAAGCACACAGCATATTTTTTTTTTACAGAAGTTTTTAGTTAGTTATCTTATATCCAAAAGCAAGGTCTTCATTAACTAAGAACTTCTGTAAAAAAAATATGCTGTGTGCTTAAATAGAGCCCTCTTAAATTTACTGAATCGCAATTTAATAAGGCATGTGCATCCAGTCCAACTGGTGTAGGTGTACGGATCCAGTGTAAGGCCAGAAAAATGTAACTATAACATTTGCCAATTAGTCTGATATTGAAAAAAAAAAAGAAAGCATCCAAAACAATACCATAAATATCAACCATATTTCTCCTGGGTATCAGCACTATATCCTCCATGTGCTATATATTCCACTTAGAATCAGCTGATCTCTATACATAGGAAGACAATTACCTAGTGGATAAAGTACACTTAGCAGATTATGGATATACTGAACTCGGTTCAAACATAACAACTCATTAATTTCTGGTGAAAGTAGTCCTTTTGATGTAAGGACCTATTTGAGGATTTTCAAGAAATTTAAATATTCTTTGTTTCAGAGCTATAGCATCATGTACTGCAGAGAGGTTTGATATAGAATAAGAAAGTATAGAGCAGGGGTGCTCAGGCAAAATCACCACCTTTTCGGTAATGATTTTCAGAGAGTCTTCTACCAGAAATTGTTTTCCACATTCAAACACGGTAAACAACAAATATATGCCTCCCTATTCTCTTTTATATCTCACCATTCCCTCCACCAAATAAAATACCCATCCAGATGTTATCCTCCAATACTCAGACCTGAATTTATATGTAGGCTTGAACCTGCACTGTCCATTATTCAGGAATCCACCATACACTGTTTAGCGATTGACCAGTAGACCCCAATCTACCTTCTGCGCACCACTGGTGTAAAGAATGGAGATTTTCAGCAGCAATGATGAGAATAACTAATTGTAATCTAAATGCAGACAAAACAGTATTGATCATAATCTTTGGCGTCTGCCATGAGTTAAAGGAGAGTGCCAAATAAAATACATTGCTTCAGCATGCAAAGATTCAAGCAAAAGTTTTACAGTTTGTCAAGTTTGCCTTTTAAATTTCCATGTTTGAGGAGATAGAGAGACACAACATTTTCCCTTTTCTTGTTGGATTTATTAAAGCATTCGAAGTCTTTCATTTGACTGGATCAAAAGACCAAGAGTTAATAAGATTTGGTTAAAAAAAGTACAAGTATAAAAATGTTTAAATGGCAGCTACTCAAACATGGAAAAGGAAAGGGCAAACCAGACACGTTTGATAAGTTTCATGTATCTTAAGATGACACACGTCAGGTTGCTTCAGGGAAACAAAACAAAAAAATCAAACAAACAAAAAAACTGTGAAACTTTGGCAAAAGATCCCAGAATTAGGAATAAAAAATAAAATTCCATCCTGATCCCATTGATAGAAAACAGATTTCTCTTTGGATCAACATCATCTTCTGTTCTATGATAGAGGCAGAACCCAGTATTTAATTACTTTCAGAAAGTTAGAAAAACATATAGCCAAAGTTATTGCACCTCTAAATCTGCCATCACAATATTTATATATATTACACTAATCTACAGAAGTCATTTAGACGCCTGGATAACTAGTGGTATTTTTATGTTAGGGATTTACAACTAGTTTGGGCCATATGTGTTCAAAATATCCGGAGAGCAAGGCTCCAAGATTCCTAGATCATCAACACATCCATCCTCCAATGTTACATAGTTACAGTATAACTAAGGTTGAAAACAGACAATAGTTCATCAAGTGCAACCTATTTAGAAGTTAGTGTTTTCCTTGTATGAATCCACATTAGTTTTCCAAAGCAACCAGCAGTACAGAGTTTGTGTTCCAACCATTTATACCAACCTATAAGGCATAGAGAGTGTGAGAAATGATATAAAATTCAATAAGCTTTATTATGTTTTAGCTGACAGGCCCTGAATAATTATATATTTTCCCTTTATATAATAAATGCTCAGCATCCCCAGTTGGAAGGGAAGAAGAAGGGGGGCAATAGCATGTTTTTATTTTAAATATTAACGGGGATAGGGGGTATCTCTGAACCCTACACTGGCTACTAGATGTTTGTAACTACCTGCCCGGCCTAGCAGGGGCCCATCATCGCATCTGACTGCCAGCATATAGGAGATACAAGGTTGGCACCTGTGGGCTACTCAAATCTCCTACTTAGGGCCACATTAAATTCCAAGCCAAATCCAAACATCCAAATCTGTCCGAGACAGAGCTATTAAAATAGAGCGAGCTGCGAGTTACGGGCTTGAGACGCAAACCTGTAAACCATTTGTTGAAAGTTGGACGCACGGACGTGAACAGGATCAATTAGTCAAACCCGTAGTTACGGGTTTAGATGGAGCCAATGGAAACAGAGATTGTCATCATTGCTTCACAGAAAAATGGAGGTGGGATTTCAAAGTCTTACGTGGTTCAATTACGAGTTATGATCGGACCCACATTCCAGATATAATGCAATATTGATAAAGCCGTAAATATCATATTCTATTACATGCGAGTTCCATTATATGTATTAACACATTGATTGCCGGGATCGATATAACATGGAAATTAAATATGAAATAACCTATTTTTTTAGGACGATTTGAGAGCTTGAGAATGTTGTGCCATTAATTCTACTACCTAGCATCACTTTCCTTGTAAATAAAAGTACAGTAGTGTGTGTATATTTGCATTTAAAGTGCTGCGGTTTGGATTTGACCCTCCTTGCGGGTCCTCTCTAGCACTCGTTGGCTTCTTGGCTCCATTTGCGGGTTACAGGCTTGAACACCAGTGAATTTGTTGCAATTCAATAGCATTATTGGAAACGTAACAGTTACGGGCTTGACAGATCAAAGATTTGCGGGTGCGCAAGTCGAATTCTCATATCCCGTAGGGTTTTCTCGCCCCTACCCCGCAAGTTGTAGGTGGGTTGCTTTGCGAGGCCAATTTAATAGCCATAAGTCTTGCTGGCTACGTTACGAGCTACGGTTCTATACATTAGGGGAATTTAATGTGGCTCATAGTTGGCAGCCAAGAAGTTAAAAGCATGAGAAAAAAAAGTATTTTCCTTTTTGAAACTGATACAAAATTGATAGAGTTAAAGGAATTTTATTTTGTGTTTGCCAAGTGTTTGAATCTCTCCTGGGACTACTGTATATGTAATAAGGCTGTACTTACAGACGCAACAGAACCTGTGAATGCTGCTATGTAAAGTATTGTTACAGTACTATATGTCTTGGGTTTAAATCCAAATGCCATTTCTCTTGGCAGTTTGTGCTGACCAGTTTAATATTTACTTATTCTAGTCACATTCACTGTTCAGCCTGTCTTGGTAAATTTCTGAAGTGTTGAAGGAGTGAGAACACAGTGAGAAAAATCATGAATGTGAGTGAGAGTGTATGTTTGTAATATGTGCTGTAAAAATGATGGCACCGTATATTAGGTAGAAACCTCAGCATGCCATGTTAAACATACATTAGACACCAAGCCATCACTGTCCGAGTCTGCCCTGATAATGTAAACACAGGTATTCACTTTACATTAAACACTTTGCTCTTCCCTAGCTTGACCTGTTAATATAAAATTAGTGTGAGCAACATTGTGTGAGTTAGAGTCTATGTTTGAGGTCAAAATACGTCCAATAGATATAAACATTAATACTGTCTGAGCCTGTCCTCATAAAGTACAGTCAGGAGGTAACTGTATATTAAAAGCCCAGCACTGTTTGAGTCTGTCCTGATAATGTGCAGCCAAGAGGTCACCTTATATTAAATCAATGGTTCACAACTCCCCAGACAACACCAGACAGACCTGGATTCATTAGCATGATCAAAATATTTAAATTATTTTATCATAATGAATATTTAAGTAGGCTAGCAGTATATACTGTAGTGTAGATTTATGTAAGTAGTAAGATCTTTATCACTTATTTCATACAATAAGTCTGCCTCTGTCAGTTCAGGCATGTAACTCTCCAAATTTGACTTGGTTTGAGCTTCGAAAACAACCTATCCAAACAGTGAGAATGTCTCCCAAACAATCTCAGGCGTTGGGTTGAATTACAGAATAACCAAAACGTACATGTTAGATCTAAGTTATATATAAAATATTAGGTTTATCTTTGCAAATTTGTGGCATGATACAATTAACCAACGTGCTGGATCTCTATAAACATTATGGATGTCCAGCAATATCCCAGTGTACATATTGAGTTACAACATTGGTTGTCTATAATGTGGCTCATAATTGTGCTTCCAGTAATGTTGGTTTTAGCCTCTATTTAGTGGATTGGGTCCTGACTATAAAATCAATGGTTTTGCAACCTTTGGAAATATGAATCAGACCATAATCCCTACTTTTTTGTTCAATATTTATTTTAATAATTGCCAAATAATATAAATCAAAGTATTTCGCGAAATAGCACATAAAATATTCAACTGTTTGAATTCCATACCCACCAGAAATATCTGTTTTTGTTATACCCCCATATTTTGGAGGTGAACTGTTTCCACACAAGAAATTCTCCCATCTTAAAATATGTAATATTGTTTCATAATTATTGAGTGTAATGGAGATATGTTTTTGGGGTCTAGAAGAACATTCCTGGTGGTGCAATAGAGAGTCTCATCTGTCACATTGTGGATTGTGTAAATCTAAGAATAATGTTAGGAATTCAGTCTTCATGAAATTATACCCTGCATGGTTTTTCAATTGGATGGCAATGCCATTTATCTGACTACATATTTGGTTTAGTTACATATTTGAACATAGCTCCATAATGAAATGTCATTACAAAAAAAGATGGATTTATACCGATATTTTATTTGAGTTTTTAAAAGCAGTTTAATTTAAAGGAAAATTAATGTGTTTTTACTATTCACATTTTTTTAAGTGTATCTTGTACAAATGGATAAGTGCCTTATGCAGCTCAATTAAAATAGTAGGCAGAAGCATCAAAGGAGGAATTGGGAACCGTTCTCCATTGAGAGGCACTGACTTAAAACAATACAGTAGCCCCACATGCAAAAAGCTCAGACATATAAATACATGGTGACAATACCACCCAGAGGGGTCAGTTGGGCTAGATTCGGAGCTTTATTGGTTAGACCCCCTCCTCTGAGTTGTAACCTGGATTTCTCCAACTTCAGCTGACTGGAGCTACCAGCAGACCCCAATTTTCTCATGATCCAAGAGAATAAAATCCCCTAAATTAGCTGTAGCATTTTGAACATTCTCCTGCATCAAGAAGATCAAGGAGAAAAGCTCAGAAACATGTATCCTGATCAACCCCATTTTTATTGAATCTCCAGGCATTTCCTGTTCGTCTCCGGTTACAATGCTATTCAATTGCTCAAGCCCGAAAGTTACTGTCCCAAAGCTGAAACAGTAAACCATGCACTGGTTCGTAGCAGTTCATGGTGGGAACATGATCAATTAAGCAAGTCCATAACCTCCCATTTTAAATCAGCCAATAGAAAATGAGACAGTCATTATTACGGCAGTAAAACATGGAGGTTACATGTTAATCAATTAGGTTTGGGGGTCCGATATGCGATCAGACTCGCAACGCGCACAATAAAGACTTATGAAAATGAATGCCAATACTGTTCTAGTCCATGTGGGTGGCTTGATATGTATTAACTCATTGATAACCGAGATCGATTTAGCCCCGAAATTAATCATAAAAATAAATTTCATTTACTGCCGATTTGAGGGCGTGAGACTGTTGTGCAATTCATTCTAATGTCTGTCATCGCTTTCCCCGTTATTTACAGTGAAGCATTGTTCTGTTATTTGCTACGGACAGGTGTTAAACCCCCTTTCTGGGTCCTCTCTAGAACTCGTAGGATTTTCTCCTTCTTCTGCCATTTAAGGATGTGAAAACATTTGCAGGCTTGGGGAAATTGAGTAATTGAATATCGATTTGCGATTTTAGCCTTGCGAAAGTGACAGATCAAAGGCTTCAGGAGGCTTTTCAAGCCCGCAACCCGTAACCTATTTGGAGCCTGCAAAAAGATGCTAATTGAATAGCAAATTAAATTGCAACCTCACTTACAAGCTACCGGATCGCCCGAAACCTCAACAGAATGAGACTCTAAGTCTGTCCAGACCCATACAGGGTACAGGAAAAAAATAGATTCTGCAATAAACAGTGAATCTGAATAAAAATACATAGTAGCAGTCCTTGACGTACAAGGAAATACTATTTGGCTAACCAAATACAAAATGGTAGAATTATAGATTCTTTGATTGGAACTTTTTATGTGTCACTTAACTGGCCACCAGTCAAGCACAGTACATCACATACGCAATTCCATATTGTTTAGACATAGAAATCTGAACAGTTAAACTTTAACTTTTTTAGTTTGATGGTTATGGGAGTCTTTGGTTTTGTTGTTGTTCAGTCCTTCAAGCCTGTCCGACTCTCTCTTTTTTTTTTTTTAAATAGTTACTTTTCCCATTGATATCCTATAATTATGTATGTTAGGTGGTAAACACCTTGGGAACTAGCAGCCTTTACAATATTAATGATCCGAGTCTCTGTGACCATATGGACACAGCACACCAGGCACAACTGTCTGAGTTTCTGGTTTTGCACATCCATAGGGTTTCCTGACAAAGATACTGAAGTGGGAGCCAATTCCTTCTCCATTGGACTGCAATTTGTCTTACCCCTCTACTAACTATGACCTGCCCATCTTGGGTGACCCTACATGGTATACATAGATACACAAATATAAATGCTACAATGTATTATTAATAACATAAATTACTAAACAAAAATTCATAATTACCACTCATGTGTAAACTGTTTGTAGTGATTAATTTGTAAAGTATTTGGGAAACAGTCAAGAACTTGGCTTATCAAGCTTTTATTAAGGAATTTGCCATTTGTAAATTTTCTACTGGCAAAAAACACAATTCTAACATAAACTGCTTCAAATACATATTTGTTTTGGATTTATATTTTGCCAAATCTAGACTAGTACTAAAACAATACCTATGCAGGCTTGGATCTACCTTTTTGGAGCCCCTAGGCAGTGAAGTGGAGGAGCCCCTGTGAGTGAGTATGCAAGGTATTCACTGACCCACTTTTGCCTTTTCTTTTCCTTTTCCTGATTTAACTCTCTTTTTCTAGCTGGCTTCATCCTAGTAGCCAGTCCTTGAACTGCAGCATTTAGTTTTTTTAAGCCAGGAACCATTTTTTTAAACAAAAGTGGAGACCCTCACATGGAAGCGCCCCTAGGCTGCCTAGTTCGCCTAATGGGTAATCCGGCCATGTACCTACGGTATGCATAGTAGTGATATGCATGGGTAAGTTCAAAAGCATCATACTGTGTCCCAAAACACATAAGGCAGTGTGGATATCTGTAGTATTGGAATATCTGGAGTCCAAAGATGCAACTATTGTTACAGACAGAAAACTGAGAGCAGTACACAGACATTAGCCGCAATACCTACTGCTCACCATGTCTAAAAGTTTTGTTGTCAGTGCCCTAAGAGTGACGTCGTTTTTTATCAGGCCCATTGTGAATATTTTCTTCAGAGAAACAGGTTGTGGAGAGGTTATTTGTTCTCAAATCTAAGTCCAATGGCTCCGACATCATCGCTTCTGGCTTTAAACTGTATAATGTGCAATGCCAGGTGCTCCCGCCAACTGATTGTTTACACGTTACCAGGATCACAGAATATTAACAATTATTAATGTCCAACTTGTACTAAATGCAAATACATTAGGCAATAGACATAAATGTAACTTTAAACTGTTTGAACTAGGTTGATGGTTACTTATTCTTAAAATTACATAGACTCTGACAATTGATATGCTTAATCATCAGCCGTATCTCAAAAGTCTATTTATAAAACATAATGTACAGGATGTAGATATGTACCCAATGTCAAACCAGGCTTTCCACTGGAAAATAGGTTGTGGACACGTAGCTAATTTATGAGGATGATGCTAGACATCTCCATCCCAACACCCCTATAATTATGCACCATGTAGTATGTATCCTTTTACAGAATTATGTTATGTTGTTGTCCAGTCATGTTTGGCTCTACGTGACCCTATGGACCACAGAACGCCAGGCACATCTTTTGTTATGTCTCTGGTCGTCCTAATCCATAATATTTTTTTGGCAAAGATACTGGAGTGGTTTGCCAGTTCCTGCTCCAGAGGACCAAAATTTGTCTGACCTATTAGTCTTTAAGATAGCAGACCTGCCATTCTTGGTTGACTCTACATGGTATAACTCACAGGTTCATTGAGATACACAAGTCTCTTCACTACAACAAGGTAGCGATCTTGAAGGGGTTTTATAGAATAGCTGAGTTTAATTGTCAATGAACAAATTAACAGAGTTATGGCGTTTAAGTCTTATCAGTGACAATATTGTAAAAATCTCAAGCAAACATGGCATTACATCATCACAGAAGAAGCAAGAACCAAAACATAATTATTGGTGGGGGGCTGACCCCTTTACTTGACCTAACAAGAGACTTGAATAGAGGCATTGTGTTGATATTTAACTATGCACACATACTCTTCTTCCTTGGAGCAGCAGTCCAGGAAGTCACCACATACAATCTACTGATATGGACAAGTGGACAAGACTGGTACATCTGGGCCACCAAGCATCTACTTCACCTGGATACTTCTTATGTGTCTGCATAGAAATAATACAGCTTCTAACACACAGCATGTCACTGTCTGCTTGCTGTCTAATGGCATGACTCTAGTAGTGTAAATGCCTCCCATGTAGGAGGCTTCTTGGCTCAAACATTGTAGTACTACATGTCACAGGTGTGCAAGATGGTGGCCTACAAGAGAGAAAAGAAGGAAAATGGTGAAGGTTCAAGAAACTGAGAAACTGTTACTCTATGAGTATGTTACAAGTAAGAGAGTGTAACAATTAGATGAAAATTACCTTAATTAATGAAATGACCCTATAAAACACTTTCTATAAAACAAAATGTGTTGCCTAAAAAAGTCTTCATAAATATTTAAAAAATCGTTGTTAAATATAATACAACTATATAATCTGAATAAATCTGTATCTGATTAGTTTTTGCTGATACAGTATATTTTGCCAAAAAACGATACACAAAAATAGAAATTTATGTGGAATCTCTGAACTTAAAATAGACAATAGAACAATTGAGAAATGTTTCTGATAAAAGTCATCTTTGGTAAAGAATCCCGTAAACCAACAATGTCATTTCCTGAAGTTCCACCACCTGAATCATCAGATCAATAACGTCTTGTTTCTTTGTGGTATTTATTTGGGATCATTGAGTTATGTTTCTGAACTATTAGCAATTGAAAGTTAATGTCAGAATCAATGTGCGATACAGAGGTAAATTAAAGGGAAAGAGTGCGAGAGACAGTAGTATGCTAGTTGAGGAAAGAGAAAATTGACATTAAATGCGAAGCCCGTAGCGGCATCGGCACACCCACAAAGGCTGCAGGCTTGAAATTCAGCTGCGTTGCAGAGCTATTAAGTTGAACCATGCCATGAGTTACGGGCCATAGACGCAAACCCGTTAACCATTCTTGCGCACGATGGATGTGCTGCCAATATCATGATCAATTAGTCAAACCCGTAGTTATGGGTTTAGATGGAGCCAATGGCAACAGAGTTCGTCATCATTACGTCACAGAAAAATGGAGGTTAGATTTCAAAGCCTTACGGGTTTCAATAACCAGTTTCGATCGGACGCTCATTCCAGAAGTAATGCAATATTAATAAATCAATAAATATAACATTCTAGTCCATGCGAGTTCCATTATATGTATTAACACATTGATTGCTGGGATTGATATAACACGGAAATTAAACAGAAATAAAAGTATTTTATATTGCAGGTTCGCGGGCTTGAGAATGTTGTGCTATTAATCTGAATATCTAACATCACTTTCCCTTTAATTGAAAATACAGTATTTTGTGTGTATATTTGCATTTACAGTGCTATGGATAGGACCTTAACCTCTCTTGTACCCGTTGGCTTTTTTTTGGTTCCATTTGCGGGTTACGCGTTTGAACGCCATTGGATTTGCAGCAATTTAATATCGATTTTCTAACGTAACAGTTATGGGCTTGACAGATTAAATTTTCGACGTCCCATAGGTTTTTTCCATCTGTAGCCTGCAGATCGTTAGCGGGTTGCTTTATGGGGCCAATTAATTAGCCGTAAGTCTTGCGGGCTACGTTACAGTCTATGGTTTTACACGTTTAATAGGGCTGTGAGTGTGGTAGAGCAGCATTCCTACCCCATACCTCTAGAATATCCCTTTTTTGGAGAGACAGTCAGTGTTTTCAAATGTTCATCTTTTGATGGTAAAATTCCACATTTAAGGGCACAAACTTATTTTCAAGCCTAATTTTAAAGTCTTTGAGAGTGATAGAAACCTGGAGTGTCAGTTCTACACAACATATTAAGCAACATATTCCCCTTCTGGATGGCTACCTTGTTGTGGTGATGGGGCTTGTGTATTTCAATGAAGCTGTGAGCTATAGTAGTAGGGTCACCAAAGATGGGCAGGTCATAGCAGAGAAGTCAGGCAAATCATCATCCACAGGAGAAGAAACTTGCAACGCACTCAAGTATATTTGCCAAGAAAACCACATGGTTAAGCACAACCAGAAACACAGACATATGAAAAGTACACTTTCTTGTGAAATATGTAACAAACTAATTAGTAATCATAGATGTAAAAAAATTTGGGGGGAAAATCAGAATTTTTGAGGAGTCTGTTTATGAGAATCTATTTTTTGTGTGTTACATCATTTCCTGAGAGCTGGATCGTGAGGATCTGTTTTTTTTTATCAACATAGGAAGGGATGGGGAGAGGCCATAAGGCTTTGTTAGATTTTTGGATCTGATTGTAATTGAAAACACACTGCTTGTCCCTCACAAGAACACAGGTTTGCATGATGCCCCCTTACACTCTGCTAAAATATCATGAATGCTTCCAGAGAGTCCACAGGGTTGCCAGTTCTTTCTCCAGCGGACTGCAATTTGTCTGACCTCTCTGCTATTACCTGCCCATCTTGGGTGACCCAACATGGTAAAGCTCACATCTTCATTGAGGTACACAAGCTGCTTCAGGTAGCGATCCAAAAGGGGATAAAAATGTATAGCGGTCTTTTAAAATGGCTGTAGTTTTGTGAAAGTCATTGCCATATACAATGAAGTTGAGGACCTCACTTCAATAAAAAAGGGAGGAATGGGGCTTCAACTGCTACCAGCATGTGAGTCTGACATCTCTGGTCTACAAGTCATTTCCCTTTAAATGAGAAGTTCATGTAAAAATGTAACTGGTTTTGATTCACAGCTTGTATCACTGTGGTGCAGTTTACAAGAACTCTCATCCAAGATGTACCTGGATTATGAGACGTTCTAACAAAACTCTCATCCATGTATGGTGTATGTGTCCAACTCTGACAAATCACAAGGGAGAATAATATGCAATAATAATCATAGCAATGTTTATTATACTTATCTTCAGCTGTTAATCGCACAAGGCTGAAGGACCCCACTGAATCGGTTGGCTCAGCAGAATAGCAGGAGAGAGAGAGAGGCTCAGTGCCTGCAAAAACGGCTTCAAAAAGCAGCACAGCAAGGTCCCCATATTAAAAGCAAATCATAAACAGGAAGTTCTGATTATTGCACATTTTTGGTTAAATATACAAGTCCTTGGTTGCCATGACAGTTTGTTGTCTACACCCAGACAAGTCACTCTCTGGGCAATGCTTTTTTCATATGCCCTTCTATGTTGGTGACCAGCCATACTGAGAAAAAGAGTCATATGTTGAGCTGTATTGAGCCAAATGTGGCCCTAGGTTGAAAAGAAATGGAAGAGCATGTCGATCCTCAGTAAACTTTCATCTGAACAGAGAGTGACCTTATAAATATATCTGCCATTAGTACATCACGGTCCTAGGAGGAACTGAGGTTTTCATTATCAAGTACAAGGTTGTCTTGAACAATGCCACAACAAGTTCTATTTCCTCCAGTAGATAATACACCTTATGTTTAATATTGTACCTCCCTGAGAGCTAACAGTATTGCCTTGATAGTCACAGATTGGATATCACTCAAACGCTAAGTGTGCAAAATATACGGTAATCTTATCTCTATGTAAGCAGAGTGGTGTTTAAATGCAATACACACAAAGCCGCCATGTTTGACTGTAATGACGTGCATCTGTTTTGGGTTTTAATTGTTTAAAGGGATAGAATGACTGAGACTTGCCATGTGCACTGTTTCTAAAGTTACAGACATTGAGCCTCATTCAATTTGAAGGCCACAAGTTATGGAGTATAGGCCGTATGTCTGCAGGTCTCCTGCGGGCTCGCATGGCGCTCGAGTTATGGTGCAATTCAATTCGGCAAGGCCGCAAGTTAGGGGCCAATAGCAAATTTCGGAAACCACGCCATCGTACGTAGCATTTGCGAGCTTGAACATGATCAATTAAGCAAGCCCGTAACTCCTGATTAGAAACAGACAATGGGAACAGAGGTCGTCATCATTACTTCAATGAAAAAATGGAAGTTAGATTTCAAAGTCCTACGGGCTTCAATTACAAGTATCAGTCCCACATTCCAGATAATATGCAATATTGATAAAGCCATAAATAGGATATTCTAGTCCATGCGAGTTCAATTATTTGTATTAAAACATTGATTGCCGGGATCAATATAACATGAAAACTAAGTAACTTATTCTTTTTTGCTGATTTGCGAGCTTGACAATGTATAAGTACATTAGTGTGTGTATATGTGCATTTAAAGTGCTCCGGACATGTCTTTAAGCTATGGTAACCATTGTTATGAATTGTTGGCCGGATACCGTAACCCGATCGGAGCCTGCAAAAAGACACCAGTTGAATAGCAAAATAAGTTATGGGCCCCATTTCTAAAGCCTGATCTCCCAATGCCTCAATTGAATGAGGCTTGTAGTTTTTCACCAACATATTTGTCTTGTCATTATGTGTACAGAATTGATTTGGTGAGATGATCGTCATTTTGAAAAACCATGAGCCTGAAGTTAATGGAGACAGTAAGTGAGACTGTAAGTTAATTTGCTATTCAATTGGCATCTTTTTGCGGGATCCGGACAGTTTAAGGTTACGGGCTTAAAAACTTTGCAATGGTTAAACCCGGAATTACAGCCTCCCGAAGACTTTGATCTTTCAATTGCTACAATTCCCCAAGGCTGCAAATGGTTTCACACCCGTAAACGTCAAATGTAGAAGAAAATCCTATGAATGCTAGAGAGTTAAACCCCTGTCCGTAGCACTGTAAATGCAAATAACAAATCAATACTTCACTGTAAATCACGGGCAAAGTGATGAAAGGCATTAGAATTAATTGTACAAAAGTCTCAAGCTCGCAAATCGGCAGTAAAATAAATGTATTTTTTTTTATAACAATGAATTTTTATTGTCACCATATGTCATATATCAATTTACACATTGTACCTTGGCTCGCAGGCCTTTCTGGTTTTCATACATCCATGAATCCCAACATACATGTATTTGTATACAGCAACATAAGAAAACTCTGTGACACCACTGCATGTATAGTCAAGATGAATGTTCGCCTGTTGCACATCGAGCCATAAGGCTATGGTACCTATAAAGTGACTATCTCTTTTTCTTTCTTTTTTTTTCCATTTTATTTTGAACATAAATGTTTTAAAAACGTGTTTCAAAACTACAAACTTAAACTGCTTGCTGGCCTGTCCCTCATGGAATCCCCTAATCCAGGTAATTTATAATGAGGATGTCCCCCGTTCCCTTCCCATAATTCCTCCCTAGGCTTTCAGTCCGACCTATTTGAGGGAAAGATTCTACTTTTTAACTAGACATTAGTCCTAACAACCTAAGGCTAGGCCTATGTATACTATCCATGGGTCCCATATTTTCCTGAAGTTGTCCATAGAGTCATCCAGTAGGTGGGTGATTCTTTCGTTGATGGCAATATAATTTATCTTATGTTTGATCTGCTGGAAGTTTAGGTTACTGGATTTCCAGGATTTAGCAATATGGCTCTTGGTTGCCAGGGTTATGTATTGCAGCAGCCTGTTTTGGGGAGGTGTAAGGGTGTTAAAGGG
The DNA here is from genome assembly GCA_027410445.1 of Discoglossus pictus. Lineage (NCBI taxonomy): Eukaryota > Metazoa > Chordata > Amphibia > Anura > Alytidae > Discoglossus > Discoglossus pictus. The sequence goes on along the minus strand of CM050168.1, from coordinate 235,642,766 downwards.
GATCCCCAGCAGCATGTTGTCTATAGACTTGTCCACCTGGGTACGGAATAAGTCCGAGGCTAGTTCCGAAACCAGGTCCCATATCTTTGCTACTTTGGGGCAGGACCACAATATATGGAGGAAATGTCCCAACTACTTGGCATCCCCTAAAGCACAAGTGGTTTTCTGACTTTTTCCATTTAGCAAGCTTTTCCGGGGTTATGTATACCCTGTGTAGAACCTTGATGGCAGTTTCTAGAATGCTATCGTTCAGGGAGCCCCTATAGATGTTGGACCAAGCTATCCTCCATTTACCTAAATCCCAATCCGTATTCATGTCAGATTCCCAGTCTACCATGTGTTTAAATTTGAGACCTACCGGTCTGGCATTAAATGTTTTGTAAAGCATCCCTAGGGTGCTTTTCGTTAGAGGTGCCACTTGGCACATTTTTGATAGCCAGTTCATTTCCGGAATTGTATGGTACTCTAACAAGGTTAACACGAGATGTTTAAGCCTGCAGAAATTGTAGTGTTCTGTCAAGGGTAGATCGTGTTTGTCCCTTAATTTTTCGAACGAGATAATTTGCCCCTTCTCAATCCACTCTCCCAGCCTATCTAGTTTTTTGCTCCTCCACCAGTGTTGGGAAGCCAAGTTTAGGCCAACTGACATCTGAGGGGGATTAAGGAGTGAGATCATGTAAGAAGGTTTGGGAAATAATTTTGTGTGTGTGTGGGCCCATTTCCAGCATGTGAGCGTGTGTTTTATCATAGGATTGGGAATATTTCTCAATTTGGGGGGAATATCTGGAAGCCACATAATTGTGTCCCAAGTCAATGGTCTCATTGATTGGTTTTCTATATAAACCCACGCTGGTTGATGTGACACGGAATGGGCGATTGGCAACCAGGATAATTGAGCGGCCTTGTAATAAAGTTTAAAGTTAGGGCAGGATAATCCTCCATCTAGTTTGTGCAGATACATGATTATTTTCGCGATTCTTGATGGGCCCTGGTTCCAAATGAATCTAAAGATCTGCCTTTGGAAATTAGACAATTCTTTATTTCTCACCGGGATCGGGAGGGTTCTAAACAGGTAAAGGAGTCTGGGTAAAATGTTCATTTTTATTGTGTTAATTCTCCCCACCCAGGAGAGGCGAAATTTCGTCCATCTACCTAAATCTGTAATCAGGGTTTTTAGTAGTTTAGAATAGTTCTCATTGTAAAGATCCCCCAGGTTTGCCGTTAACCTTATCCCTAGGTAGTTTATGTATTTTATGTCCCAATTAAATTTATACTTATCATGTAGACTATTTTTTTCTGTTGCCGGAACATCTATGAAAATAAATGTATTTTAATGTTTCATTTTAGGGTTATATCGATCTCGGGAATCAATGAACAGTATTGGCATTTATTTTTATAATTTTGTATTTTGATGGTTTGTTCCATCGCATATCGGACCCCCGAACCTAATTGATTGACATGTAACCTCCATGTTTTACTGACGTAATGATGGCGGCCTCATTGTCTCTTGGCTGTTTCAAAATGGGAGGTGACGGTCTTGCTTAATTGATCATATTCCCGCCCTGAACTGCTATGGATGAGTACATGGTTTACAGAGTCGGCTTTTGACCCATAACTTGGAAGCTTCTTCACTTGAATAGCACTGGAATCGGAGATGAACGGGAGCCCGGAGCACGCCAGCAGACATACGGCCAGTATCCTGCGAGATGTGGGCTTGCAATTGAATCGGGCTCCATGTGTTTATAAAGTATTTAAAAATTAACAACATTAACAACCGTGTAAGCATTTTTAGAGAAAATCAATTTCAGTAACTCTTCCTGTGCCTAAGGGGTTTGATGTTTGATGTCCTGGCAGGAGGAGAGAGGGGGATTTGTAGCCTCAGTGAATACATAATGAAACTTTTAGCATTTTGATAAACCCTCTCCATCACATATGCTCAGAAGAAGGCAACTGCAAATAAGTTTGCAAGAGTCTGCCCTACTCTGCCATTCATTAAACAGCATGGATAACAGCCATGCCAGCTTCCATGCACTAGCAGAACCTGTATTTTGTTACATATGTAAAAAAAGTAACTTTTTCCATGAAGTGTCTTGGTATTTCAAGTAAAAAAATAATTGTGGATTTTTTTGGTAAAAATAGATTTTATTTCAATATCTTCAGGCTATCCAACCTTGATCCCAAACCATGTTGTCAGTACATAAAATGTTAAATGAGTTGTGAAGTTTAATCATTTGTATAATAATGGAAAATGTAGAAATGTGTCTTGTCATTTCCTTTTAGCAAATGGCAGGTTACACCTTCGGAACACAAATAGATAGGTACGGTAATATTGAGCCAGATGGAAGTAATGTTCAGGTTTTGTCATGGTAGCCCTGGTCTTTGGACTAGTTGCTGGACTCTTATGGGCTTACAGTGACTTTGTGGCTCCCAAAAATCCCCCAAGTAACATTGTTATTTAGCTATAGAGGGGGGTGGTGCTATTTTGTGGTGTATGCTATGCAAAGAAAATAATAAACAGTTCAGTTGCTTCTGGAACACATAGGTAATGGTGTGGTTATCGAATTGTGACTCTGGTCAATTAACCACCTATCCCCAACCCAGCTGTATTCCTGCTGCCATAAAAGGTCTAAGGTTAATGGGGAGTGTCTGGCTAAGGTCCTGCTGACTTACAGAGGGGATTCCAAAATAACCCAAACGATACTGTGGGATAGGGTCAGCTCTGTTAAGCCTTCTCAAGCCCCATAAGGAGAGCAGACCATTACAGGTTGCCTGCTGTATTTTCTGTCCCTTAGTATTCACAGTATGTATAATAACATTAAAAGGCGCTGTTAATTGGATCCATTTTAGATTACATTAAAAACAAACTTTTGTGCAAAGCAAAGTTACCACAGTCCTTTAGTCCATCCAGTTGGTAGCCACAAAAAAGAAATCAGAGGTGCTCAATCTGAGAACGAACAATACCTAAGTAGGTTTGTCCTATAGGTCTGGTTACCTACTCAGAGAGCAACCTCGTTTAGCTCCCTTGCGCTCTTCACAGGGAGAAATATCCTGTAGTAGATCAATTTGGTCTCACTCAAAAGAGTGACCCAGCCCCGAAATACCAGGCAATTATACCCTGAACTGGAGAAACAGCAAATCCAGACGCGTTTCGGGCCATTCAGTTGGTAGCTCTTGGTTCCCAGATGAGGCGACTTTGTAATGTGATGATATTAGTGTTGATGTTACCAATGAAACACAGTAGTAGCAACCGCTGTGGCAATACCCCAATGTGTTTCACCCACTATGGGCTTCTTCTGAAGTGACACCTTGGGCAAGTACTAATTAGTTTTGGAGACGTCTATGAGATTTTAAACCTTCTTCCATATGTCTTATAAGTTAACATATAATTTGAAAGGTTATCCAAAAGTTTTACAATGCTTCTTATTTTATTACATATGTCCCCTTGTGAAATTGTACACACCTGCCCGACTGGATATTATGCAGAGACATCAAGACAGCATTCAATAGCCCACTGTTTATAACGGTCATATAGTTCATATCTGGCCAACTGTTTTATAAAAGTATAAGTGTTACTTATACAGATAATTGGTTGCTTAGAAATCCAAAAGAATTCTAGTTATACAATTTATAGAGCTAACTTTACCTATCAAGGTAAGATCTCTGGCATTCTGCCTCTTGACATTCTTAGTATCTATCAACTACTGGAGCACAGTATCGCCTACAGCTGTAACCCAAGAGACCAGATGTCTTAAATACTTATACAGTACATGAGGGTTAGAGAACAATAGCACTTCTATTAGCCAGAAAAATGGTAAGATGAACCACTGAAACTATATCTTATATCCTCATTTAAAACATAAACAGACTGACAATGAACAGTGCAGTAATTCAAGAACAGAATGATCTAAAACAAAGGTTTAATATAATATATAAGTAACCCATTATTTTTATAGTATTATAGTATAATTTCAGTCCATTAAACGATCACTGCACGATGAAGAAAAAAAATATTTGTTGAAAACTATGGCCCCCATGCTAATCGAGCAGTGTAATTTTAGGTATACACATAAATCGGCTGCGGAAGTTTTATTTCCCTACGTTATATATTTATGTTAATTACGGCACTCTGCCCACATCCATAAATCCTGCCTTATCCTGAAGAGATTTCAGTGTAGAAGTATGTGTTTATTCACTCAGTTTATTACACCAAACCAAGCTTTATTAATGAGACATGGCTCTAGGAAATAAAAGGGAATTATAACGTCATGATTATTATAATGAGTGAGAACAAGTGCTGTGGCAAGGAACCATTATATTTATATATGTATATATTTGTTATTACGTATTTATATTTAGTTAAAATAAATATATGGGGCAATTGCATTTATAGATTTGTTATGTGTCATAGTGTTTATTTAGTGTTATATATATATATAATCTAGCTCAAAATAGGACAGATAGAAGTTGCAATGTGTGCCAAAGAACATGCCGAAGATCCCACTCTGTCACTTTAAAAAAATAGTATAGCTGGCCGATTGATAACAGATCTAAATGTTAATATATAGCCTACTGTGAATAACAGCAGCATAGAGAGGTCTACTAGAGTGCGACACCATAAACTTGGAACCACAGCTCCCAACACGTTTCGCCTGTCTCTGCCTTCGTCATCAGGGGGGCAGAGCTTCTACCTGCCCTATCTTATAGGGATACAGTAATCTTTGGGGTTTGCAGCTAGTACAGCCTCCCAGGTAGGAGATACCCTTTGGGGTCCTAGTTAGTTTTTTTTTTTTTATAGCTTCTGTACCCTGTTCTATTGGTGAATTGGATTTAATTGTGTGTGCCAAAAGAGAGTGAGGATATACCATTGTTTTTACACTCTGGTTTAGTGATTTTAATTTGAATCAGTTAAAAATAAATCGTATCTTCCCTTCTTGTTATGGGTATTCTGAATTAGTTGTTATGCACTAAAGAGATAATCAGCCTCTTTTTTTGTTGATAATCCAAACAACAGTGGTCCTCTAATGCCAAAAGCTGTACTAATTATCCTTGAATCCCATGGTTTACTGTGATGTTGCAACCGGAAGACATTTGTCAGATACAGTATATTATGTGATTTTCTCTGGATTAAAAACGTCTAAAGAAATGTCAGTTCTCATAGCAACACTAAATAACAATAACTGTTTTCTCCCACTACCATTTCAACAGACAGTCTTGGTTTAAACCTCATCAAACACAGATGCTTACTCATCCCTGCCACAAACACCCTCCTATCAGTGGCGGAGATAGATCAATACTACTCTGCATCGTCAGTGCTGAAAATAAAGTGAGATTTCCTTTTTAATATTTCAAATTGATCCATTTTCCACAAGAATTGTTATATCTTGTACATCTTCTACAGTTTGTTATTATTGCTTTTCTCCTCCTTGTTCTTATCCCCTGTACACAGCTACGGAATATGTTGGCGCGTTACAAATAAAAGATAATAATAATAATATCACCCTGTTAATTGCCATATTAAGCTTCCTTCAGCTTCTTCACTCTACAGGTTCTGTAAGCACTAAGTATCCTACAGATGGCAATATGTTCTCTTTGCTGCAACCAAAAAATATAAGCTTATTTATTTAGATTCTCTAGACACTCTAATTAAGACTGGAAAAAAGTATAAGTGAAGGTTTTATTTATTTAAGCATTTAGATAGAGCTTGTAATTTTGGTCCTTTCAGGACCTATTAGAATGTCCCCAGAAGCTCAATAAAACACACAGTGCAATTTATGGCAGTTATATACAGGTATATATGTGTGCACAATACAACCCTTTGCTTTGCTTAAAAGCTGTTTTATATAGCAAGCATTTGCTTTAAGGGAGCCATGTATAAAATGGAAACATTGTCTTCTCATTTTCATGTCCCACCTTTTAGACATGCAAATGGGCTTACAAATGTATTACTTGTTGTATACACACTAATGTGATTTACATAATACAATGTACTGTAGGTGACAGGGGTTGTTACATTGGGAAAACTAGCCAAAAATTGGAATATATACAGACTCTCCATCAAAAGGCATAATGAAAACAGTTATTGTACCCCAGTTATACAACATTTTACCCTGTATAATCACTCCATCCAAAACCTGAAAATCAAAATATTCAGAGGAAATTTTAAAACCATCCAGGAAAGAAAAACATTTGAAATGAAGATGATAACACCCTTCAATACTAAGGATACAGGACTTAATATGGATTTGGAATTCTTATCACATTACCAAAACTTTTTGTGACCCAGCAACATTTTTACTCATGTTTTTTTTCAACACCCTTAATATGTGGGGGTGTTTACAGTCCTCACTTGAATTACTCCGGTTTTCGTTTATCTAAGACCAGACCATTATTCATGATGTCTGTCACTCTAAATCTCACTGCTTACACTTATTAAATATTGCTTGTTTAAGAGAGGTGCTTAATAAAGAGAGACACTACTCTCGAAAGCTTGTCTTTTCATTTAATACATGTGTCCAATAAAAAAAAAAGTATCACTATATACTGCATTATTTATGATACTGTATATGTTTTTGCGTCACTCAGTCGTGTCCAACTCTACGTGACTTCATGGACCGCAACACACTATGCTGATCCACTTGATATTCATGGCAGAAATACTGTAGTGAGTTTCCAGTCCCTTCTAGAGTGGGCCACAGCATACAGCTCCTTGTATTCCTAGGTGGTTTCTCATCCAAGTACTGATCAGGCCCAACCCTGCATGGCTTCAGGGTGGTGTAACCTCTTGGAATCGACTGGAGCCGAATCAAACGTAGGTTGACAGCAGTGAAAGCCCCATATCCTAAAATATATATATATATATATATATATATATATATATATAAATATTAATGTATATAGCTTTGTTATATTTCATCAAAGATATATATATATATATATATATATATATATATATATATATATATATATATATATATATGTAATGATCAAAATTAAAATATCAGCACCAACATGAATTGGTGACCTGATTAAACAATTTCACAAAAGTACAAAAGCACTCTTGAAGTTTATCCTTCAGTCCTTATGATATATACAAGTTTTGGAAAGGTGCATCTGAAATTAAATGATCATTTAGGGACCCAAACTCAGGATAGAACATGTTTACATTGGCTTGATACGTGCAATAGATTTTTTTAACTCTTCAGCCGTATGTCAACCCATAGACTGAAACTCATGACTCATACAGTTCAATTACTGACAGTGTCACACATCCACCTGGATTATTTATTCAAAGCAGTTGAGACTAGATCCTTTGTTTAAAAGGGAAAAGACAAAATAAAATGAAACACTCTCTTTCAGATGCAGCAAAGAAACAATGTGCTTTCCTTTAAGGATCTATTTTTCAGTAGCTCTCCCATAAATAGTCTGTGTTGAATAAATAAACAATGGAAGCAGATAGAATCAGAGCTCAAGGCGTTCTCTGTACTCATGAACCTGTTCAGTGTCTCTGTGTGAGAGCTGCTCAGGAGACATAGCTTCTCCATCTGGTATTCAGTAGACGAGCCCAGCTTCTCAAGCCCGCCAACTGGAGCAGCACCAATTGAGCTGTAATAAACCTTCACTGGTTACAATAACATTGGCAACACGCGTAAATACCGCAATGGAGCATTGCACTGTGGTGACGCAGAATTTATCTAGTGTCGTAAGTCCAAGTATGTGTACCTGCTTGGAATTTAAACCTTGATGTCAGCATATTCCTATAATTCAATAGTCATGGTCTACATTAATGATAAAGTGCAACAGTTTAAAGATATATAGATGTTTCATGGATTATTAATGCATCTGATAGAGGAGAATCAGTAGTGCATAAAAATCCAAAAATAAACATCAATACATTTACCCTAGAGTTTGCAAATTTCTTCAGTTTTCTAGCAGTTAATTTTAAGAAGGAACACACCTGAAAACCCTAGCTAAACTAGCATAAAATTCATAATTTGGTTATTCAGAGGCAGCTAAAACTTTGTTGCAATGTCTGGGGATCAGTCGCTGCAGCAAAGCACCATGGGTTGTTTAGTCTTTGTTCCCCACCACAATGAAGCAAGGAAGCAGCTTCAAGTTTTGCCGCTATAGATCTCTGCACTGTGCTGCTGTTGGCTTGAAAGTTGGTATAAGGTTAAAAATATATGTATAATCAAGGGATGATAGACATTGGCCAAACTCCTTTTTTTTACATTTAAAGTTTGGAGAGATTCTGTGTTAACTCATTCAGATGGAAAGCATTTAATTTACTCATATTTAGAGCCCCTTTTAGATCACACTAGTTATTGATATATAAGGCACACAGAAGCAAAACTGGGGGCTGCCTTGGACTTGGAGGAATAGGAAGACATAAGTTACAAGGCAAGGTATCTACCATTTTTATTGAGCACATGTATAAAATGTTTTATAGCTGTTACTATACCCTGAAACTCGTGTCAGTATGAGATGCATAGACTAGAACATATGCATAGAACCCACATGCTGGTTGTCAAGAGACTTGTACCTTTACATGCATGGTGGGAAATGTCCATCAATTAAAATCCATTTGAGTCAAGTTAAAGGACGCATTGAGAAAATAGTGGGCAGAATTTTTATCTTAGCCACCAGACTTACTTGCTCTCACTACCTGTGAGTCCCAAAAACTTGAGTGAAAAACTTTCATGGGCTAGGTCCTCTTGGCCACCAGATTGTCCATAGAACAACAATGGAACTTCCAATAGTACACCCATTTCTACACAAATGTTGAAAACGGTTTTTAAGATTTGTGGCAGATATGCTATAGTTGTTTAATGCCTTAACAGCTTAAAAAAAATGTCTATAGAGTCCCTTTAAGTTCCTGGTATTTGTTGTTGTTTATGTTATTTTTAAAAGGCATTACAATTGTCTTTGAGCTATTCTAGTAAATTGTGTCTAAAGTTAAAGGGACAGTATCACCCAAACAGAAAGTTGGTTTCATCGTAAAGAGCTTGCAAACTAGCTCTACACTGTACTAGCCTTTTTGCTTTACAGTAAATCATTCCTGAGAAATGCAGCATCTCTGGCCTCAGATAGTTATACAGTGTTACACTTCACCTAACAGCACAGCACAGGTCTGGGATATTAGTGACCTAACCAGATAACCCTAGCTCTTGTGTAGAGGGTGGGTATATGGCCTGGTGATAGGATGAGGAGTTCACACTAAGAATTCAGACTCCTTCTATCATGGAGGGATTTATGTAGGGGAAGTCTTGTGGTATTTCATATATCTGTGAAATGCAAACATGAATAAAGTATCAGTCTGCTCTGAACTAAGCAATGATGTAGCTTATCTGATTTGTCCTGTTTCTCCATGACTGATGTCCTGATTTGAATTGCTGGGTGCTGAGATGAATATAAAGTCATATTGCTCCTATAAGCTACATTAGGGTAACTAGGGGTGTACTGAACCCCTCATCTCTGGGTCGTGACAATCACAACAGCTAATTAGTATTTAGGAGCTGCTCATTTGCATAAAATACAGCTCAAATAATACAGAATTTCTCATGAAATAAAATAGATAAAATGGCTATCACAATGTATAGCCAGTTTTTAAAATTCTTTAAGAATAACGTAAAATTTGTATTTGGGCTGACATGGTCCCTTTAATCATTCCTTACCTACACACAATTGTCTGTGAAGTTCCATTACACTAATACTGTGCTCCCCAAGCTCTGTATATTAAAGCAATTACCCCAAAAGTTTACAGTAATAAAAACCTTCATGCTTTCATAGTAATTGAGGTTGAAAAAAGACTTTGAGTCCATCAAGTTCAACCTATATTGATCTCCTCTGATCCTTGTAATATGCAGATTAATTGTTAATTGATGCAGGGGAAGGAAAACAAGAAAGCCCCATTGAAACATTGCCAATTGTCTCATAAGGCAAAACAAAAGAAAATTCCTTCCTGACCCCAGATACTGACAATTGAATTCCTCCCTGGATAACCCTGAATGCACTTTTTTTTCAAAAATATATCCGACCCCTTTTTAAAGTTATCTATCAAATCCACTGTCACCACCTCCTATTATCTAATATTTATACTTTGCCAACATATTCCGCAGAGCATGTGCCCTACAACAGTGCTTGGTGAATTGTGGCATACATCAATGTTCCCTGATTTGGGGCCTCTCACAATGCTTGGTGAGATAGGGCCTACATCAGCGATTTGTAAGGTGAAGTCTTCTACAGTAGTTGATGACATGTGGCATAGGCTACATGTTCTCCTAATCAATGCTGCCTCCATTGACTGGGAGCCAACTGATCAATGGTCAGTGCTAGGATGATCATTCAGTCCTAGCCAAGATGAAGGATCCACTCCTGCAGACTAGAGATTGGGGAATGTCCTGCATTTGGAATAATGTATGTTTGCTATATTTCAGATGGTATAATGAATACTGTCTGAATAATTTAGATGACAGTAAACACAACTACAACAAGCATTATTGGCCATGAGAATCTTGAATTCATCTCCTCCTTACTTACCCATTATTGATCACAGGTAATTTACAAGCTGACAGACAAGTAAACAGAACCAATTAATAGCAAGTATTTACAGGCAAACAGCCTTATTAAATTGTGATTTGGCCAATTGAATAGGGCTCTATATAATCACAGAGAATATTTTTTTACAGATTTTTTTAGTTAGTGAAGACCTTGCTTTTGGATAGATGTTCACTAACTAAAAACTTCTGTAAAAAAATATGCTGTGTGCTTATATCGAGCCCTAATCAAATAGCTGAATCACAATTTAATAAGGTTGTTAATCTGATAATACCAGTAAGGTAACCCAGGAATTCCTAACATTGCTTTTGTTGACCTTTACAAATTCTCCTTCTAAGAATGTTCCATCTACAACAGACAAGGTTGGCTGCTACAGGTAATGCTTTGTTTTTATTAAAATCATGATAAAGATTAAATACACATTGTGGTTATAATTTATAATAAATTATACTGGCCTCATTAAGAAACTCTGATAGAGGAATTTAATCTATACTTACAGACATTTCCTTTTCCTGCTAGTCTTGACAGAAGTCACCTGTAGGTTAGCTTTTTAACTTAGATTTTTTATTAAGGAATTGTTTTTCCATGTTTTGAAAAATGTTACATAGTGACATAGCAATTGAGGTTGAAAAAAGACTTTTAGTCCATATGTGCAATAATTGTTAATTGATAATTGAGCCAGAGGAAGGCAAACAGAACAAAAAACCCTACTGAAACATTGACAAATGTCTCATAAGGGGAAATAAATTCTTGCTGTCCTCCATTGATGAATACTCCTTCTCTAGTTATCCAGAATAAACCTAAATGCCCTTTTTATTTGAAAATATACCCAAACTCTTATTATCCCTTAGTTATCTATCAAATCCGCTGTCACCACCTCCTTTGGTAGAGAATTCCACAGATTACTGTGAAGAACCCTTTTCTTTCTTTAAGGTGGAATATTTTTACTTCTAACCTCAAGAGATGCCCTCTTGTCACTTGAAAACCTCTTTAGAATTATCTAAAGAACATATTGGGCATTTCCATGATTTGTTGATGTATTCTCTGGAAGGGAAATGGTTAAATCTATTTATCCCTCATAGAAACCTGAAGGTTGTGTTGAACCCCTGTAATGCCACCCTAACCTCCCAAAACACAGTGGCTAAACATAAAACCACAATACAAGTTCTAGCACACTTGGTAAAATGCCCAGATATCACTTATTACTGCAGCTCACATTCCTAATTGACATATAGACGTGATGCACCTACCCCCGTACAGTAGATCATGAGCAGAGATAGGGGAGAAAGCATTGCCTCCATATACAGTTTCAATGTTTTTCGTAGTGTAGTTTTACCTTTCCATCATTATGCAGAAAATGAAGCCAAAAAAAAAAAAATGATGCTTGAAAAAAGTTCCCTCATAGCTTTAGTTAGCTACATGCTGTTCTTGCATGTAAATATAGAATAAATACTTCAACAAAAGGTTACATTCAATGGGGGAGTTAATGCACTGGGGTCCTTACCTGGGGGGCTCAGTGAAGCCTGTGGCCCATCAGCACTACATGCTCAGTGGGGGGGGGGGGGTTGATGTCCGGGGGTGTCATTGAGGGCAGTGTGTATGAGAAGGTCCACGACCTGTGCTCCCTGGATCTCCAGCCTCCTCAAACCATATTACATATACTATATATACTGGATATATATAGTTGAGTCACATTATTGGGACCATTAGCTAATATCCCGAGTAACCACTGTGTGCAGCATGGACAATAGCTAGATGGCGTGGTTGTGCATCAAAAGGATTCTGGAAGGTTGGCAAGGGTATCTGGAGCCATGCAGACTGCAGTGCATATGACAACTACTGAAGAGTGCGTAGTGGAGGATCCATAAGGTGAACATAGTGATCGAGGTGGTCCACAGGTGCTCAATGGGGTCCAAGTAAGGGGAATATGGAGGCCAGGGAAGTACTTGGAAGTCTTTGTCGTGCTCCTCCAACCGTGCAATTCTGTCCATATGACATGTTGCATTGTGCTGCTGGAAGATCCCATCCGCTCCAGGGAAGACAGTCAACATGTATGGGTGTATTTGATCTGCAAGGATGGATAGATAACCCAATTGGTTGACTTCCAGAGGTATGAGTGGACCCAGACAATGCCAGACAATTCCCCAGAGCATAACGCATGTTCTTCCCACAATGGTCACACAATGTTTGTTCTTGGAGGTTTCGCGCCTGACACGCCAACATCTGTCCAAACGATGGAGCAGAAAACATGACTATTTAGAGAAGACAACCCTTTGCCAACCAGAAGAGGTCCAATTTCTGTACTTTCATGCAAATTGAACCCATTCCTGCGGATGAACCCTCGTCAGCATGGGTGCAGTGACCAGCCGTTTGCTTCAGAGCCCCATAGGCAACAGGTTCCGCTGTACTGTCATTTTAGACAGTTGGATAAATTACACTTTTTACCCATAATAGTTACAGTATGTTATCTAATACACCCACCAAGCCAGCTCACGACACGTGCAGTATTTCATTGGCTATGCGCTTCTGACATTAAAAGTAGGTCATAATAATGTGACTCAACTCTCTCTCTCTCTCTCTCTCTCTCTCTCTCTCTCTCTCTCTCTCTCTATATATATATATATATATATATATATATATATATATATATATATATAGTAAATAAATATTACCTCTAAAGATCTTTAAAAAAATATTTCCTGCCTAGAATTCCTAGAAATAGAAATACAGCGATTGCACTGCATTCTGGGGATCTGGTCATGGACATGCAAGTGAGTCCACAAAAGTGTCACTCTTACAATCCAACACCATTTTAAACATGGTTCCTTTTAAGCATATGCCCGCTGTATTATACAGCTTTAAGCAAAGCATAGGGTGGATTATGCACAACCCAAGTGACACACCCACGTGCAGCTGTCAATGTTAATGCCTCTCATCAGGGTGGGGTCAGCTCCTGGCTTGTGTAGTAGGTTTTGTGAGGAGGTAGTTTACCACAACAATAATTTAGCTTATGGTGGGCAAAAGAGCGAGAGAAGCCTCCACCGCACAGTAAAGTAAGTAAATAGTACATTTGTGTTCACATTTGAACATCTAAAGTAAGTAAAAAAAAAAAATTCCTGCCCAGAATTCAGAGACATACAGTTATTACACTGCATTCTGGGAACCTGGACAGGGACAGACAAATGCAATAAATAACGGTCAATACAATTTTAAGCCATGTCAGTGCTGTTTGCCACACAATGTGAAGGTTTTTGTACTGTGAGGACCTTCGGCGCTCATTGCAAGCCTCTCCTCTGGTGTACTTTTGCTCCTCTGAGCAGTCTCTGCGCTCATCACAAAGTCAGATACATATGTCTATATTTTTATAAATAATAATCAATTAATTAGTTACTTAATGAATTAATATACTTTACCTATTTGTAATTAATATATCCATCAATCAATAGGCTGAAGAGCTAACAATCTTTTTTCATTTTCCCACAGCATATAATGTCCAGTTGGAGTGTTGCTGACCTGTGGAGATATTTTTCTGAATGTCCCAATTGTGCATTAGAAGAAAGCTGTGTGCGCGAGGGCAAACCGTTGGTTTATTTGTGTAAAGCGCTACTGTAGATGCGTAATGTTGTGATGTGCAAGTTCAGAGTGTAAAGCAGCGTCGTTTGTGTATGTGCTACGCGGTTCACAAGTATTTGGCGTCCTTTGTAGTAATGTATTTTGTACCTCGTACGTCCCTGTTTTAAAGAGGTACACGGTTGGTGTGTTGCGCAGTCCAGGGTCATGTAGCCTCGTTTTCATTTTTTTCGCCTGGCATTTTTTCTCTCGCGTAGCCGATATTCGAGTGCCGAAACTCTTTAAAATCAACTTAAATTCATGTTTCACCTCACTCCCAGACGTCCTGACTGTTCCCCCGTGCTGTGTGTGATGTTTTTGTTGTTGTTTTTTTGTTTTTTTCGAGTATTTTTGTTTTTGCTGGTCAGACTTCGTATTTTTCCTACCTCATATATTTTTCAGTCCCGCGTCTAGTAATATATTTTTTTCTAAGTCACGCGTTCGTCAACTGCTTGCAGCCTAACAGCCTTATTAAATTGCAAATCGGGCAATTGATTATGTCTCTATATAAGCACATAGGATATCTTTGTTTAAAAAAGTATTTAGTTAGTGAACTTCTATAAAAAAGCAAGCTCTTCAGTAAGTAAAAACTTATTTGAAAAAAAAATACTATGTGCTTATATAGAGCCCTATTCAATTGGGTGAATGGCAATTTAATAAGTCATCGCCTACGCGAGGCTCGCAGGCGATGAGTGCCTTTGACGCTCATCGCCCAAGTGTTGTGCATGTTAATGCCTTAACAGCTCGCCTCACTATGCGAGGCTCGCAAGCGATGATCGCCTTTGGCACTCTTTGCCCAAGTGCTGAGCGTGTTAGTGCCTTAACGGCTGCGAGTTTTCGTTCCTTAATGTGCTTTGAGTTAACGGCTCTCTTCGCCATACACACCATGCAAACCGTAACAACGTCTCGTAGTTCGACAATTATAATATGTGATTTTAAACATGGCTCCTTTTAAACATATGCCAGCTGTATTACTCAGTTGGCATCGGAAGGGTGCCCAAGGCGGGACTAACCCAAAAAATGTTTTGGGTCTCCCACTGGGGGTGGGGACGGGGCTAAATATTTTGTGCCCTATTCAATTTCTAAAAAGTAAGCTACATGCAAATGTAAATTCAGCTGCAGGAGTTTTTTTCAGTAAATTTATGTATTCAATACGGTTCATTTCCAATATTACATAACTCACCCAACACCCGTAATTCATGTCTTGTCAGTAACATACTAGGTGTAGAATGACATGTTTACTTGTAATATTACACCAAACCCAACATTTTACTTAACTTACTGATGAGACACAGCTCTAGGAAGCAAGAGAAAATGTGATCATGATATTGTATATATAAATAAGTACAATGAGTAAGAATGAGCTTCTATAAATGTGAGTAAGCATTATGCGTGTAGATAATTACATTTGCTGATAGCGCTAGCCCTTCAATAGACAGTTTTCTAGTCCATGTGGGATTCCTGATATATATTAACCTCTTGAGTACTGGTTTCCATGTTACACTGGAAATTGTATAATGACAAGAAAATAATAATACAAATACAGTGCAACAGAAAAGTATTCACCCCCCTTGGCATTTTTTTGTGATTTGTTGCCTGGAATTAACATGGATTGTTTGAGGATTTGCATCATTTCATTTACAGAAAATGCCCACAATAAGATGTTTTTTTAATGTGAAGCAAACAAATAGGAAAAAATAACAGAAAAAGTCAATGTGCATAACTATTCACCCCCCTAAAGTCAATACTTTGTAGAGCCACCTTTTGTGGCAATCACAGCTCCAAGTCACTTTGGATAAGTCTCTATGAGCTTGCCACATCTTACCACTGGGATTGGATGGTTTGCACTTGTGAACAGCAATCTTTAAGTCTGACCACAGATTTCCTATTGGATTGAGGTCTGGGCTGTGACTAGGCCATTCCAACACATTTACATGTTTCCCCTTAAACCACTCAAGTGTTGCTTTAGCAGTGTGTTTGGGGCATTGTTCTGCTGGAAGGTGAACCTCCGTCCTAGCCTCAAATCCCGCACAGAGTGGTACAGGTTTTGCTCAAGAATATCCCTGTATTTAGCACCATCCATCTTTCCCTCAACTCTGACCAGTTTCCCAGTCCCAGCTGCTGAAAAACATCCCCACAGCAGGATGCTGCCACCACCATGTTTCACCGAGGGGATGGTGTTCTTTGGGTGATGTGATGTGTTGGGTTTGCGCCAGACATAGCACTTTCTTTGATGGCCGAAAAGTTCAATTTTAGTCTCATCAGACCAGAGCATCTTCCTCCATACATTTTGGGAGTCTCCCACATGCCTTTTCGCAAACTCAAAATGTGCCATTTTGTTTTTTGCTGAAACTAATGGCTTTCTTCTGGCCACTCTGCCATAAAGCCCAACTCTATGGCGCGTAGAGCTTATTGTCATCCTATGTACAGATACTCCAGTCTCTGCTGTGGAACTCTGCAGCACCTCCAGGGTTACCTTAGGTCTCTGTGCTGCCTCTCTAATTCATGCCCTCCTTGCCCGGTCAGTGAGTTTTGGTGGGCGGCCATCTCTTGACAGGTTTGCTGTTGTGCCATGTTCTTTCCATTTGCTTTCTAAAAGAGGGTGGGAAAGAGACACAGGGGAGGGAGAGGGGAGAAGAGACACAGTTGAGGGAGGAGTGGGAAGAAACACAGGAGAGGGAGGGGGAGAGAGGGGGAAAGAGACACAGGGGAGGGAGAAGGGGGGAAAGAGACACGGGAGGGAGGAGAAAGGAGAAAGAGACGGGGAGGGTGGGATCATGGGGAAAGACACAGGGGTGTGGGGAGAGACACAGGAGGGGGGAAGAGACACAGGGGAGGGAGAGGGGGAAGAGACATGAAACATTATACCATCATTCATGATGGGCAAATGACTAGTAAATGACTAGTAAATAAAATACTTGGTCAATGCAAGTATGTAAGTTGTGTGGTTTCATCTAATGCTTGTCACGTTGTAAACAGTTTTGTTTCTGACTTGATAAAGAGAGGTACAACTCTCAAAAGCTGGTTAAGATATTTGTCCAATATATAGTACTAGAGAATTGCCCGTCAAAAAATGACGGCAATGAAATTGTAAGTGAGCTAATGCTGTTTTGTGTATACTAATGAAATATATAATACATTAATAAATGAATATACTTTACCTATTTTGAAGCATTGTGTTGAAGAGCTGGCAATCTGTTTTGATGTTGCTGCAGCATTAGTGTTTGTGGTGTTTTGCGAGTTTCTTGTGGTGTTTTGCGTGTTTAGAGTGCTGTAGCCTCGTTTTTGTTTTGTTCGGCGGCCATTTTTTCTTTCGCTTAGCAAATTGTTTAGTGTCTAAACTGTTTTATTTTTAGTTAAATGAAGGTGTAAGTGGTTTTTTTGAGGTCCTGGATGCTCCCTCTTGCTGTAGGTAAGCTTTTTATGTATGTGCTGTGTGTATTTATTGTGTTTTAAATTTTGTCATGTTCACGAGTTGCGGGCGATTTTTGCGAGGTCATAATGAGTGGTAACGTGTCTCGTATGTTGTTTGCGTTGTGAGGTAAAATTTGCGAGGGTCGCAGTTGGTGTGGCGTGTTGTTTGCGTTGTGTCGTAAAGTTTGCGAGGGTCGCAGTTGCTGGCAAGGAGCGCCTTTGGCGCTCCATGCCAGCAACTGAGGCCCCCGCCCACGGCCCTCACTACGCGAGGGCCGCGGCTCGCTACGCGAGCCTGCAAGCGTTAGCAACAACTCGTACGCTCACAACTATATATGTGATCACTATGTACTGTCATTCCCTTCTGTATCACAACCTTGTTGAGGAGAAGAGAAGGGCTTGTGTACTTCAATGAATTGGTGAGCTATACCATGTAGGGTAATCCAAGACGGTCAGGCCATAGCAGAGAGGTCAGACATACTGTAGTCCACTGGAGAAGGAACTGGCAACCCACTCCAGTAACTTTGCCAAGATAATCTTATGGATAAGCACTTCCAGAGACATAAGGATTGTGCCTGGTGTGCTGCAGTCCATAGGGTTGCAGAGAGTTGGACACAACTGAACGACTAAACAACAACAAATACAGCAATACTCTGATTATTCATCTGTATTACTGGACATTGATGGCTACCCCACTCTTCATATTGTGTTGTAATCTGCAGCTAAAATAATGGAGGATGATCTCAGTGAGGGAGATTGTGAGGGGAAATGGCAGCCCTTATACTGGGCTATATGAGAGGCAAAATAAAGCAAGTAAGCTCAAATATTTCATATATTTCCCTAAACTGTCTCTAAAAAGTATGGAAAAGATGAATTTTGATTCAATGTCCATTGGTCCTTTAAGGTAGATCTTCAGAGTTATGAGTGAAATGTCAACCTGATCTCCTTAAAGTGGATTTGACTAAGTTTCAAGCATCCAAGCTTCTGAGGCTAGAAATGGAGACAACAGCCACATGGAAAGAAACTTGCAAATATCAACCAACTCACATATGCTCTAGTAGGAACATTTTAGCTTGTTACTACGGGATAGAAAAGCATAGGTTACTTGGGTATAGCCACATATATCCTATTATTTCACAACGTAAACTCCTCTTTATCTTATGAAATTGGTTACACAATAGATGAATTTTGACACAATTTATCATCAATCTTTGCAAATCATGTTTAACAAGATCCTTGTGTTTTCATGTTTCATGCAGTTTCCCTGTTAACTTCAGGTTTTAGGTCATGTTGAAATATTGTATATAAATTTCATAAAGTGCTGAAATAGGATGCAGATGTTATGTTGGTGAGATTGATGGCGAATAGAATGGGCATAGAGAAGGCACAGGGCCAAATATGCACTTTGTCTACTTTGGAACATACCTGACATGCTTGGGTAAAATATTGTGCAAAATGATTATTTCGTAAGATACATCAAAGGGATACATTTTAATATACATTTATACAGCAAACGAACTATCCTTAATAGGTAGTTCTATGGATATGGTCATCCTCTCTAGAAAGAATCCTCTTTTAGCCTCTTGTGGCTAACACAAGGAGAAATATCCTGTAGTATATCAGTCTGGTCTCACTCAATAGAGTGATCCAGCCCCGAAATACCAGGCAATTCTACCCTGAACAGGAGAAAAAGTAAACCCCAGACATATGTTTTGGCCTTAGTTGGGCCTCGTCAGTAGGGTCTAGCTCATAACTACCTAAGGAGTTGATAAAGAGAGGTACATCTCTCAAAAGCTTATCATTCAATAAATATATATATGCAAATTAAGAGTTATCACTATATACTGTAATACTCTGATTATTCAAATAACTTATTGGACACTCACATTTACTTCAAAATAGTTTAGATAAGGCTTCTCTGGAGGTCCAGAGGTAAGGACTTGGTACTTCCACCGATCTGGATTTGATTCCAAGTCAGGGAACCAAGAGGTCACACCACCCTGAAACCAAGCAGGGTTGGGCCTGGTCAATACTGGGATGGAAGACCACCTAGGAGTACCAGGAGGTGTATGCTGTGGCCCACTGGAGAAGGAACAAGCAGCCCAGTCCAGTATATCTGCCATGAATACCAAGTAGATTAGCATGACCATGGACATAAAGATGTTCTGGTGTGTTACGGTCTATGAGGTCACTGAGAGTCGGAAACAACTGAGTGATCAACACAAAAAATATGATATTTTGTAATCGTTGTTTCTGCCTCTGTAACAGCTGTAATTAATAGCCATTCCCAAAAATACAGCACCAGCGCTGACCTAAAGTTGCATCTCCCAGCTCTGACTGTACTGCTGTAAAGTGTCAGCTACTGCATCCCCCATAAAATGTCAACTTTGTGGTCATATAATTCTGAGAAACAGATACTGCACATTCCTGGCTAGCACGATCCTCACATCTAAAGGGAAATGTCTGTTGTGTTCCAAGATTCCCTCACAAAACATTTCTATTTTACCCTCTTCCTAGAAATGTGATAATCCTGACATGAGATCCTGTGTGCACACATGGCAGATACTCCATTATAGAGTTTTAATGCCCTGTGTCTAACTAGGCCCATTAAATGAACACTGACCTCGAAATGTCCTACCATGCATCTAAACAAACATGTTTTTAAACATTATGACAAGTTGTTTTTTGCATGTAAATAATGACTGATTTGAAGTTCAGAAATGGATAATGAAAAGCTACAGAAGAGCATTAAAAGCTGTCATTGTACTAGCCATTAAATCACTCCGGAGATACTGTATACAGCACTGTTTTTTTGGATGCTAGTTCATAGCTCAGAGTACTTCAAAGACTTGCGGAGGAGCTCTAATTGTATGATTGTGGGACATTAGTTTGGCCATCACATAGAGAGAAAGCAACCCCTGGAGGAGATTTCGAGGGAAGGGGGCATGACTTTGGCTGGAGGTGAAGCAGGCTATATGAGGTCCATAGTCTCCTCCCTTCTTCCTAGGTTAGGCTGCTGCTCTCCTACACAAGCTGTGGCGACCCTCTAAGCAATTGCTGGTCACAGCTTGTGGTGGGCATTTTGCTGCCAGGTGCTCATTTATGGAGGATGCCCAGTGGACCTGGGTGTGCCTATGGCTTAAGTGCCTCCCCGAGACGAGTAGGCAAAAGTGATGCCTCTCTCTCCGGTCAGTCCTGAAGGGTGGGGCATCACAACAGCAAAGGAGTTGGCACCTGAACCCTGTAAGTTGGTCTTGTGCCCTATGGTTGGTTTGTCATGTTGACAAAAAATTAATAAAGTGGCTGTGGACTTATTTCTCCAAGTAATGTTTCATGGTCATTTATTAATTACCTTTGAAATATTTGTTCTCTATTGCCCACCCTCTAAAGCAGAGGTTATATGCAGTGGTTGGGTATGGTGCTGTTTATCAGAGGAAAGCTGTGTGGGTGTGTGAGGCTCTATGGGTGAAGGCTGTGATTGACAACAGAAATCTCTCCCCCTCTCTCTCTCTCTCACTCTCTCTCTCTCTCTCTCTCTCTCTCTCTCTCTCTCTCTCTCTCTATATATATATATATATATATATATATATATATATATATATATATAAATAGATATGTGTAGCTATGGATGTTTGGTGTTCCAGCCCTGGTCCTCCATTTCTCCTGCCTTCCTCCCTCGCACACATACCCAGGCCTTGATCTCTTGGGCCTGGATATCCAGTCTTCCCCCATCCCCCACTGGCCCATACTGGCACACCACCCCAGCCCAGTCTCGATCCCAGCTGCCCTTGTACCTGTCTTCCAGGGCCTAGGACACAAGCTGTTGGAATCCTGCAGGGGCAGTGAGACGAGCCTCCTACTTGCTCTTGCATTCCTCTTTTTCTGGAAGATACATCTGAACTGCATTAAATATATTCCTTGTAATCTATCAATGATACTTATTCTAGTATGTAATTATGCACAGTGTGTGTATTCAGTCTTTCAGGCATATCCGTCTCTCAGTGACCATATGGACATAGCATGCTAGGCACATCTGTTTTTGGTTTAGCCATAAGGTTTTCTTAGCAAATATATTGTAGTGGGTTTCCAGTTCATCATCCAGTGGACTACAATTTTGTCTGATCTCTCTGCTATGACCTGCCCATCTTGGGTGACCCTACATGGTATAGCTCACAGCTTCATTGAAGTAGACAAACCCCTTCACCACAACAAGATAGGGATCCAGCAGGGGAATTACGCACAGTAAGCACAGAATAAACACACAGATATGTGCAAAATTGTATACAAAGACTTGTTCTTATACAAATGTTGTGGCCCAGTTTTCATCTCACAGTCATCTCTTTCCAAACAAAGTTTCGCCACTCCCAAGATTCCAGGTATGTATATGATAAATGCAAAACAAAGGATACAAACTGAGCCCATATATAAAATTCAACTATCAAATCATATATTGCATATTGCAAAGAATAACAAAGTCTACATTAATCGGTACAGTCACCATAAAAGAATCCACATTCATGGAAATCATGGAAATAAATGTCTTAAAATGTTTATGTGTAATATATAGTCACACGCGGCACCCCAACCATTGGGCTCTGACAACAGTGCACCGTCATCAGCGCGCGCCATCACCTGCGCCCCAAGCAAGAGCGTGCCACCCTGTATCCCGACAACTGCATGCCACCCTGCATCCAATCTGCCAGAGAGACTGCAGGTTAGTAGGCAGAAGGGCGGATAGGGAGTGGAGTGCAGGGGGGGTTGGGGGGTTGGAGTGAGGAGACAGAGAGAGGGGTTGGGGTGCAGAGACAGAGAGGGGGGTGGGGTGCAGGATAAAGGGGTAATGATAGGTGCAGGGGACAGAGAGTTTGAAAGGGGTGCAGGAACGAGGGGATGGGGTGAGGAGAGAGGTAGAGGATGGGTGCAGGGGAGAGAGGGGATGGGGTGAGGAGAGAGGTAGAGGATGGGTGCAGAAGAGAGGGAAAGGATGGGGCAGGGGAGAGAGGTGATGGGGTGAGGAGAGAGGTAGAGGATGGGTGCAGGGGAGAGAGGGGATGGGGTGAGGAGAGAGGTAGAGGATGGGTGCAGAAGAGAGGGAGAGGATGGGGGCAGGGGAGAGGGAGAGGATGGGGCAGGGGAGAGAGGGGATGGGGTGAGGAGAGAGGTAGAGGATGGGTGCAGAAGAGAGGGAGAGGATGGGGCAGGGGAGAGAGGGGATGGGGTGAGGAGAGAGGTAGAGGATGGGTGCAGAAGAGAGGGAGAGGATGGGGGCAGGGGAGAGGGAGAGGATGGGTGCAGAAGAGAGAGAGAGGATGGGTGCAGAAGAGAGAGAGAGGATGGGTGCAAAGGTGTCAGTTTAAAGGGCCACTGGATTTTGTTTTTGCACTGAATCAAACTTAATCTCTTCTATATTTTTTATAATAATTTTAGTGAAATATATGAAATATTCGGGGTGCATGTGCTTTCTTTGCACCTCATATTGCTCGGTATAGGGGCCACTTGATCCCTCACATTCTCTCTCACTAATATGCTCCTCCATCTTTCTCAGCTCATGCTTGCAGCTGTATATGATTTTTTAGAATCTGTCTAATAGGTCAATATATATATATACATATATCACATATATAGTTGTGAGCAAGCGGGTTGTTGCTAACGCTGCAGGCTAGCTGAGGGCCGCAGTTGCTGGCAAGGAGTGCCTTCGGCGGACTTTAGGCCTGCAAATGCGAACCTTTGCAAAGCGATCGGGCGCATTTGCGGAGGGCGAGGCTCCCACGTCGAGGATGGTCAAAATTTACGGAATTAGCAACCACAAATACGAGCAGCGGAAAAAAAAACATTACGAGCTCGCAAAAATACGACCTTACCGCCTGAAACTCGCGCACATAAAAACATTAAAAACACAATAAATACACACAACAAAAACATAAAAAGCTTACCCACAGCAAGGGGGGGGGGGCACCCAGGACCTCTGAAAGTGAAGTTACACCTCAATTTAAGTCGAAATACAAGAGTTTAGACACCCGGAAATCCCCTAAGCA
The DNA here is from genome assembly GCA_027410445.1 of Discoglossus pictus. Classification (NCBI taxonomy): domain Eukaryota; kingdom Metazoa; phylum Chordata; class Amphibia; order Anura; family Alytidae; genus Discoglossus; species Discoglossus pictus. The sequence continues at coordinate 235,619,154 of CM050168.1, read as the reverse complement.
AACAAAAAATGGCCGGCGAAAAAAACGAAAACGAAGCTACAGGCCCTAAACACGCAAAACACCACGAAACACATACAGATTTTCCGAAAAAGCCGGACGAGGTCCAAGAACAAGGACGTAAAATAAGCCACTAACTTACACAATGTGGAAGTACACAGCTACCCTAACGGATTTTCCTTGTGCACGCAGCCCATTTACACTACACACTCCACACATTGCTGACACACAGCAGCTCCACAGCACTGAAAACACACATTGTATGCTGCAGCAACATGAAAACAGATTGCCAACTCTTCAGTACAATGCAACCTGCATATATTACTTCAAAATAGGTAAAGTATATTCATTTATTATTCTATTAATTATTTCATTAGCATACAAAAAGAGTCCGCCAACGCTGCTCATAGCACACAAACAACCAACAGCCTTGCAATGAGCGCCGAACGATCTCGGAACACCAACAAAATTTATGTCGCAAACAAACACCATTACCTGCCTTACAATCTTATTGCGGTCATTTTTTTACGGGCAAGCTGCTAGTATATATATACTGTAGCGTTTTGCATTACCGTATTATTAGGAATACATAATTTTCATCATTTTGTGGAAAAAAGAGAAAACATTCAATTTATTAACACTCCAGACCAGGGTAGAGATATATTTAAAACATAGTTTTTATTGTACACTTTAGAAACTATGGAATCTTGTTAGAAATGTAAAAAATTAAACACTTAAAATTGCACCAAATAAAAATGTCTCGGATTGTTAACTTGTCCCTAATAAAAGAGAGCAGATGATAACTATTTCTAGATAATACTTAATATATCAATTGATCTATGTATTATAAATCTTAATAAGTTCTACTGTGGTTCTTTCACTTTCTCTAGAGAATAAAGGTATACAGAAGTTTCCTGGGTTTCAAATGTTTCCTAAAAAGCAGCCACTGATTAGTAGAAAAGTATATATTATATGGAAAAGTTGAATGTACTTAAATAGTTATATGCTGGGTACTGCTATCTAAAATTGCACACCCCTAGGAAGCTTACATAACAGTGTACCCGGCTGCACAGCATCTGGGTATAGGTTGTGACCTCCAGAGGAAGTGCTGCCAGTCACATGGTTGGTGGGGTCCCAGCTGAAATTTTCCACAAGGAGACAGGCAGAGAGAAATAAACACCAACAGCAGTGATACAGGGAACAGACAAGCTGCATAAAAAGAGTGAATGTGCTGCATAGATTGGCACATGTTAGAAAGTACTATGTATTTTCATATAAGAGTCTGACTACAGAACCCAGGCTGCTTTGCAGCACATACAGCAAATGTTTCAGCCTCTGCTTCTTCCTGAGGGACTGATGAGGAACAGGGGAACTGTGCTGTGGAAGGACTGAGGGGGTCGAGGAGGGACTGAGAAAGAACAGAGTGACTGAGAGGGATTGAGGAAGGACTGAAGGGTACTGAGGAGGGACAGGGGGGACTGACCGTCATTTATTTATGACAGGTAATTAGTATAATTATAATCAGCAATAAGAGTGGCAAAATTAAGCAACTAAGGCAACACCACAAAATGTTTATAAAAAGTATTGTAGAGATTATTTTTTATTCTAAATTTTAAAAAAAATATTTCCGGGGGTTTAGTATGTAACCAGCTTTAAATTGTACCATCCTCTTTTTTTTTTACTCCTTTATTCACATAAAACAAAATATATAAAAAGTCCAATTAACATACAAGTAAATCTTATACAATGTCAATAATTTTACATATTTACATTCGTACCTACATACATACATTACCATCCTCAACACGCATGTACCCAACCTCAGCTCACACATATTGCGATTGATTTTCATGTAACTAATCTGGGATCCTCAGGGCCCTCTTTCTTATTTGGCCTTCTACAGAAGTACCTCTGGTACCCACTTAAAATGGCTGTATACTTAGCTTATAGGGTGTTATTTTATCTATCTTTATTTTAGAGAATATTTTCACTGGTCTCTCTCTTAATGAGATCATTAAAAGTCCTTGAAAACATGCAGTAAATTCTAGGAGGTTGTTCCAATTAAGATTGGTATTATTATATTGAATAAATAAAAAGTTCTAAAGAATGTTTTCAGTCAAAGTGCCTGCTGTCCAAGCCGTGTTTAATCACATCTGTTAATTTGAGAAAGGAGACGGGATCCAGTTGAGCAAATAAACATTCCCATATAAATATGGGGGGAAAGCGGCTGATGGTCCCAGTTGCTCCAAGAGTGACAGTGAAATGTTTATATGAATTCTGACATCTAAAGCCCGCTGACTTCATTTTGAAGCCTGAGTGATATTGGACTGAATTAGAAATGTCCCCATCCATGTGCATTATCCATTGGGGAACATGGAAGGGTTGGATGACCCAAAAAATGCAGCCAAAATCGATGGCCCCCGGAATGCTGGTTCTTAGTGGTCTGGGTATGTTAGCCTACCTTTAAAGTGACTCAGCGGAGGATTCAAATATGGTATAATTTAAAACTATAATTAATAACAAATACTTTAGCAATGTCATTACAAAGCACATTTTATTACAATAGACTCGCATTGAAGTCTGCACTTCTTACCAGTCAATCAGCATCTCTGGTCTGCTTGGGAGCCTGAGTGTGTTTTCAGTTTAAAGCCATATGAAGTTGATAGAAAATACATCTTTCAGACCCAAAAGAATATCTAGTCTGATTTGGCTAATTATTCCCTTGAGACTGCACTCGCTCATTCTACTCAACGTCATATCACCTTAAACTGAAAACAATGCACATAGGTATCTGAGAGGTAATAAGCATTGGCAATCATCAACTATGATATTACAGACAATGCTTGGTGGGTGGATCAGAAAGGCTGACTGATACGTTGAAATCTGCAAACTTCAGTGTAAGTGTACTGTAAGAAAATGCAACTTTTTAAATTATATATAACTGATAAATTATAAATTAGGGACTTAAAGGAGAAACTGATATAAGAAGTTCATGTTAGCGGAAGGAACTGATTTTGTGTTGAGGAGCAAGGAAGATCAGGACCAGAGTATCATGGGAGAGCCATATATTCTTCAATAATGAATTAAAGAGACGGTTACTGCTACATCCAAAGTGTATAAATGTTCAAGGGTGGATCTCTCCAAATTTCAAAGTGCACTAGTAATATGTTTAATGGGACACAAATGTATGTCTGAAAATCTGAGACTAAGAGCATAATGGTGCAGGGAATTATCATTAAGCTAGTTTTAATAAGAAAAATATTATTTATGCCCCTGTTGGACCCTGGCAGCATCCATGATATTTTGGTAATTGTTCCATGTATAAGAGGGACATTTTTATTTCTTCAGGAGTAGGGCTTGCAGAAATAAGTCTGAGTATGTCTGGGAAATGGAGTAGATAACATTAAAAACTCATAGCAATTCTCTCCCTTACCTCCCCCACCCATCTCTCCATTGAGAAGATAATATAAGCACACCTGTCAGGATCCAAGCTAGCAGTAAAGACTGAAGATAGAACTTTTTATGCATAAAATATTCACAAATATACATATGTAAATGTAAAGTTTCCCTAAAAAGTGGTTCCTTAGAAGACAAGTTCCACCTAAAATTAAGTTTAGATTAGAGATGATTCTAGGAGAATAACTATTTAGGTAAAACGTATAAAACATTTCTAGTTTTTGTCATGGTTAGGTAAAACAACTGTATTTGTGATAATGAGGATCCATAAGGCCAAAGTCCCAATAGGTGGAATGGCAACAGGGCCACAGGCAGCACAGTGAGACAATAATTAGGATACACACAGGAAGGGCAGCACCAAGACTTTGGAGTTATTGCAAGACAAGACAAGGACAGGTGATTCAGGTAGTATAACCATGCTGGTGACCAGGCTGTGGTATAATTTTCTGATATACTTAAATACAGTCCACATTTCCCTAGCTTTCTAACCTTTATCAAGACATCTCAATTCCTGTTTTACAGCTGTTTCTTGTTTCCCCTTTTAATAGGATAATCATACATGATTATGCTGAGCAAGTCACATTTAAATATCTAATATAACATGGAAATTGTAGAGCGTTGGCTGTTTTATATGGGAACTCAGGATGAGGGAGACTCAGAATTAAAGTCCCTCAAGTAGGTCCCAATGTACTGTATATTTTAAGAAATAGATAATCTATGAGTTAGATAATCAATAGTGGAAGGGGTAATGATAGGTGCAGTGGACAGAGAGTGGGAAAGGGGTGCAGGAAAGAGGGGATGGGGTGAGGAGAGAGGTAGAGGATGGGTGCAGAAGAAAGGGAGAGGATGGGGCAGGGGAGAGGGAGAGGATGGGGCAGGGTAGAGAGGGGATGGGTGAGGAGAGAGGTAGAGGATGGGTGCAGAAGAAAGGGAGAGGATGGGGCAGGGGAGAGGGAGAGGATGGGGCAGGGTAGAGAGGGGATGGGTGAGGAGAGAGGTAGAGGATGGGTGCAGAAGAGAGAGAGAGGATGGGTGCAGGGGGTAGAGTGTGGAGATGGGGTGCAGAAGAGGAGAATTTATGAGGTGCAGTAGAGGTGATGGGATGCAAGGTGGCGCACAGTTGTCGGGCGCGCTTTTGTCTGGTGTGCCGGTGTCGGCGCTACCGTCAAACACCGTTTAATGAAGGAAGATAAAGGTGTCAGTTTAAAGGGCCACTGGATTTTGTTTTTGCACTGAATCAAACTTAATCTCTTCTATACGTTTTATAATAATTTTAGTGAAATATATGAAATATTGGGGGTGCATGTGCTTTCTTTGCACCTCATGTTGCTCAGTATGATTTTTTTTTAATTTGTCCAAAGTATTGTGTGTGTGTGTGTATATATATATATATATATATATATATATACTGTATATATATATATATACTGGTGCGTCTTGTATTACTGTATTATTAGGAATACATAATTTTCATCATTTTGTGGAAAAAAAGAGAAAACATTCAATTAATTAACACTCCAGACCAGGGTAGAGATATATTTAAAACATAACTTTTTTTGTACACTTTAGATACTATGGAACCTTGTTAGAAATTTAAAAAATTAAACACTTAAAATTGCACCAAATAAAAATGTCTTGCATTGTTAACTTGTCCCTAATAATAGAGAGCAGATGATAACTATTTCTAGATAATACTTAATATCTCAATTGTTCTATGTATTATAAATCTTAATAAGTTCTACTGTGGTTCTTTCACATTCTCTAGAGATTAAAGGTATACAGAAGTTTCCTGGGTTTCAAATGTTTCCTAAAAAGCAGCAACTGATTAGTAGAAAAGTATATATTATATGGAAAAGTTGAATGTACTTAAATAGTTATATGCTGGGTACTGCTATCTAAAATTGCACACCCCTAGGAAGCTTACATAAGTGTACCCGGCTGCACAGCATCTGGGTACAGGTTGTGACCTCCAGAGGAAGTGCTGCCAGTCACATGGTTGGTGGGGTCACAGCTGAAATTTTCCACAAGGAGACAGGCAGAGAGAAATAAACACCAACAACAGCAGTGATGCAGGGAATTGGACAAGCTGCATAAAAAGTGTGAATGTGCTGCATAGATTGGCACATTAGAAAGTACTATGTATTTTCATATAAGAGTCTGACTACAGATCCCAGGCTGCTTTGCAGCACAGACAGCAAATGTTTCAGTCTCTGCTTCTTCCTGATTGGCCAAAACAAGGGACTGATGAGGAACAGGGGAACTGAGGGGAGCTAAGGAGGGACTGAGAAAGAACAGAGTGACTGAGGGGGGTTGAAGGAGGACTGACGGGGACTTAGGGGGCTGAGGAGGGACAGGGGGGCTCTGACCATCATCTAACTGACCATCATCAGTTAGGTAAAAAAAACTGTATTTGTGATAATGAGGATAAATAAGGCCAAAGTCCCAACAGGTGGAATGGCAACAGGGCCACAGGCAGCATGGTGAGACAATAATTTGGATACACACAGGAAGGGCAGGACCAACACTTTGGAGTTATTGCAAGACAAGACAAGGACAGGTGATTCAAGTAGTATAACCATGCTGGTGACCAGGATGTGGTATAATTTTCTGATATACTTAAATACAGCCCACATTTCCCTAGCTTTCTAATCTTTATCAAGACATCTCAATTCCTGTTTTACAGCTGTTTCTTGTTTCCCCTTTTAATAGGATAATCATACATGATTATGCTGAGCAAGTCACATTTAAATATCTAATATAACATGGAATTTGTAGAGCGTTGGCTGTTTTAAAGGGGAACTCAGGATGAGGGAGACTCAGAATTAAAGTCCCTCAAGTAGGTCCCAATGTACTGTATATTTTAAGAAATAGATAATCTATGAGTTAGATAATCAATAGTGGAATGTTAATTTAAACCCTAGCGTATAGTTTTGCAACCTTTTATAACTAAAGAGTCAAAATGCATCAAACAGTTAAAAAAAGTGCTAGATGGTAAGGACTATTTGCATAACAAAGCATACAACTTCAAGTTATTGATGATTTTCCGAATAATGCCCAGTCTACACATGGAGTCAATCCCAAAATAGATGTACATTTCATGGAACTTGTTAATTTATACTCGAACATTGTGTCTTTAAAAGAATAAATAAAGCAAGCTGAAAATAGTAAGAATTTATAGTTGTGTTCTGAATAGATGGAGTGGAAAAGTTCAGGCTCCACTGGACTTGTATTTACCCAGTATAGCGCTACAGAATATGTTGGAGTGTTACAAAGAAATGATAATAATCACATATAATAGTTGTCAGACTACGAGCCTCTCGAAACAAGGCGAGACATTAATGTGGAGCACTTTGGCGATGATCGCTGCAAGCCTCGCAAAGCGAGATGAGCCTTTAAGGCACTAAAACTCGAAGCACAAAGGCGATGAGCGACAAAGACGTTCATTGCCTGCTCGCCTCGCAAAGCGAGGCAAGCAGTGAAGGCAATGAAACACGTGGGACTTAGCTACCAAACACTTAGTAAACGTGGAATCTCCTGCCTGCAAGCAGTTCACAAACGCGGGACTTAGAAAAAAACAAATTACGAGACGCAGGACTTTAAAAAAAAAAATACGAGATAGGAAACATTCAATGTTAACGCCCGAACCGCTAAAACCAAAAACAATAAAAACACACTAAATACACAAAGAAATACTACAAAAACACAACGCACAGCATAGGGGAACAGCAAGGACGTTCGGGAGTGAGGTGGAACGCAAATTTAAGTCAATTTTGACGCGTTTAGTCACTCGAAAATCGCCTAAGCGAGAAAAAAAAATGGCCGCTCCAAAAAATTTAAATGACCCTGGGCCGCGCAAAACACTGACAACCGCGTAGCACTCACACATGAACGTACGAACTACAAAATACACTATTACAAATGACACTAATAACGTCACAAATCTACAGTGGCGCTTTACACAACTAAACCAATGGTTTTACATCACGCACGCAGCCTATTTCGATTGCACGGTTGGGACATTCATTACACTTTATCATCAGGGCACCAACACTCAAACTGTACATTGTATGCTGCCCAAAAATACAAACAGATTGATAGCTCTTCAGGCTATTGATTGCTGGATATATTAATTACAAATAGGTAAAGTATATTAATTTATTCAAGAACTAATTCATTCATTATTAGTTTACTAAATATAGATAAATATATATATATCTCTTTCTGATGAGTGATGAAGGTGCTCCGAGGAGCAAAAGTACACAAGAGGAGAGGTTCGCAATGAGAGCCATGTGATGAGCAACAAAGGCGCTCAGCGCAAGGCTTGCCATGGCGCCGAAGGTCCTCAGAGTACAAAAAGCTTTACATTGTGTGTCAAACAGCATTCCCATGGCTTCAAATGTTATTGCCCCGTCATTTTTGACGAGCAAGTCGCTAGTAAAATCATAATAATGGTAAGCCACTTACCCATGCCATCTCTGGGTGCCATGCTCTGCATCCACATGTGGGTTGTGCCATTTGTGATCACCCTGAATGCACTATGCATGAGTCCAGTTTGGTTTGCCACTTTGCCAACAAAGGACATGTCATCCCTGGGCAATGAAAATGAACATGTCTGTGATTAGTGCAGGCAGCATTCATTTTTACAGGAACTCCACATATATATAATGGTATAAGGCATGCCTTGCCCAAGCAAGGACCTCATAATACTTACCTTGCTGTTATTAGATATTTGACCTGAGATTGTGACCTCTACTACTCTCTATCCTCCCTCCTACACTGACTTCTTGCATGATTAATGGATTCTCTAGCTCGCCTCAAGTCTTTGATACTGACAATTACCTGCTAACGGCACCTGAACCCCAGATCAAGGGCCTGTCTATAATACCTTCCTCTATTCAGTGGTTCCACCTCGTTAGGTATAATGTAAATGAAAGTGTGTACTCTTATTGTACCTCATTAGTAATAGGTTTTATTAAATTGATACCACTTAGTTTACCACATTCACTATCTGTTTTATTAAATTGGTTATTATTAGCAAGATGAGGCAACTGCTTAATGGGTAGTGGTCTGATTGCAGAGCAGGATTTGTTTTTATTTATTTCACATTTCTAAGGTACTTTTATCTGAAGTGCTTTCAACTATTAGAGGGTTTATGACAACAACATTTCCATTCTTATGACTGCATTGGCTGAAGACTTACAGCCAGATAAAATTTCAGCCTCATAAGTCCAACATGAAGCAAGTAATGGCTGCAGGGTTGAAATTTGCCCTACTCACGTTGCTATTAAATTAGAATGGGCTGCGAGCTACGAGCGAGAGACGCTATTTCGTATAACAGTTCGCGGCTGTCGGCGGTTGCACGCTCAAACGCAAACAATTAAGCAATTACGTAGTTACGGGTTCAGATGGAGCCAATGGAAAAAGAGATTGTTAGGGTTACGTCACTGAAAAAGGGGGGGGGGTAGATTTCAAAGTCCTACGTGCTTCAAGTACAGTTTGCGATTGGACCCACAGGCCAGATATAATGCAATATTAATAAATCTGTAAATATGATATTCTGTTACATGTGAGTTACAGTATATGTCTTAAGACATTGATTGCAGGGAGTGATATAACACAAAATATGAACATGAAATAAAGTATTTTTCAAGGCCGATTTGCGGGCTTGAGAATGTTGTGCTATTAATTCTAAACCTAACATCACTTTCCCTTATAAGAAATGTACAGTAGCATGTTTTTATTTGCCTATGAAGTGCTACATATTGGACTTTATCCACCTTGTGGGTGCTCTCAAGCACACATTGGCCTTTGGGCTCCGTTTGCGTATTACGTGCTTGCTCGTGAGTGGCCACTTTGCAATTTAATAGCTGAATTGTTACGTGAAGGACAGATCAAAGGATTTACGTGCGCGAAGTTCAACGTAGTTCAAATCATAGGCGATTTTTGGCCATCCTGCATGTTAACACGCAAGTCCGCTTCGATCAACGTTACGGGCTACGTTTTACAACTTAGCCCCAATTTAATGAAGCTGTTAATGGCAATATGGATTGGCATATGCAAGTGAGCTGGGTTATTAATGCATCTGATAGAGGAGAATTTATAGTGCCTGAAAAAAATTGCTTGCATGAATAAATTCCAAAGTAAACAGTTAAACCGTTAGCCTGAAGTTTGCTGAATTTCTTGCATTTGCAAACAGTTCTCTCTCAATGTTGACACCCCTGAAATTCCCTGGGAATATTAGCATAAGTAATGCATTGTATTGATTTGGCTTGGGGATTGTGCAGGCATGCTCAGTTAGCACTCAAAGTCTTCCCTACTGTGAGAAGTCACATGATTTCAGACACTTTCATTTCCTTTAGCCAATCAGCAGCTTTTATATAGCTTATTTTTTTTAATGAAGTACCCGATATGCGCATTGCCATTGCTAGGGGGTGTCTACATCAGTCCCAGCACATTTTTTTTTTGCAAGGTGGTTTATGATGCATTCTACAGGATGCATTCATAACCCACCTCACTTGCATATACCTTCAAACATATAGATACAAGAAAAATGAGGCCTGGAGAAACCATTGGAAAAAGAAATATATGAGACAGTTGGCCATGTTTGGGAAGTATTAATGATTTTAAAAGAAGCGTAAATATGTGGTTAATGTCACTGATTTATTAATGTTACAGAGTAGGGCATTCTAGGGAAAATGTTTCAGTAAGGAAAATCCTACAGTGGTGAATGAGAAGAGTCAATGATAGAGGAGGAGCACTGTAGAAAACAGTCTGGAGAGTATTTGGAAACAAAAGCTGAGATAATATGAAGAAAGATAAGAATTTCACATGTTAGGAAAGGACTTTTAGTTCTGATTTTATGGATTCTGAAAGCCAGTAAAAGGACTCAAAGAAGTTGCAGTTAACTGAAGGATGAATATAATAATTAAGTGAGGGGAAAGCCAAATAGGGGTGTTAAAGTAGCCAATCACAACCCTAAGTATACCATTTTAAAGTCTCATAATTGGGAAGAAACAAGACAAACATATTTTCAGAGATAAATCTGAATTAGGAGAACATAACAGAGGGTATTTCTGTACAAATAGACTTATCGGCAAAGGATTTGGATGTTTACTACGGAATGGGAAGACCATGGTGTTGCAAAATATGGGAATCATGAGAAGACATTGACAGCGTCCAGATGAGTTTAAAATATCATATCTAGGCTTTTCCAAATCATTATAGATATATTAGGAAATGATAATGTCCAGGTTTCTTTTTATAGGAGGAATTTAAGAAATTATAGTGCCACTGAAATGGTGCAACATGTCCAACATATCTGGTAGTGCCCAATACAGGAAGGAATTTCATAGATGCTTAGTACAAACTCAGGCCGAACCTGAGCAAAGAACAAGATCAAGAAGGGTGTAATACAAATTAAAAAGTTGTCAGACCAAAGTATTGTTATCTGTCAATATTTCTTTCTAACTCTTTGAAAGAGCATGCCAGTAATTTCCAGTTACACAATACAGTGTTTTCAGTTAGTTTACTGTACAACTGTTGAAGAAACACTAATAATGTGATAGTAAGAGGTACTGTTCCATATATTTAGATTATATTGAAATTAAAGAAGTCAAGGGTCATACAACAGTAATGTATGAATGCTAATTATAAAAGGGTAACTCAAGGTGGATTGTGATTTATTAGTGGATGAAAAAAGAAGTTACTACAAGAAATGTAATACAATAATATGTCAGCTGACACATCTTTAGTCTGATCTTGTTACTTTTCTCCTACGCTAGATGTCTCATCCTTGAACCTGTAACCTCTACCATTATCATTCATCCTACAACGGAACTCTCTTATACTCAGTATTTGTCAGTCATTTCTTCATTTATCAAAGATAGGTAAGAGTTCACATCTTAAAACAATCCCAGATGAGCTGCTTAAATTATATATGAGATACTGCTCATTGCTTCTGCAGCTCAGTGAGATACATAAATAGACTCTGGTTTAATCAATGGGTTTGGATCTTGCTGTATGGAAAAAATATATCTCTGTTTGCATCGATTACAGAATAAAACTATATATATTAGATTGCAGTTACAGGAGGCAAGAAACGTCAGAGGATAGCGACATAACACATTTTATTGGCATTTTATTACTGTCTTCTGAAGCAAGTTGAGCGCCTTTGGTTCCTCTCCCCACTCTCTCACCCCTGTGTCTCTTTACCTCCCTTCCCTGTGTCTGTTTCCCCCTCTCTCCCTCCCATGTCTCTTTGCCCTCTCTCCCTGCCCTGTTTCCCCCCCCCCTTATCCCCCTCCCCTGTGTCTCTTCCCCCCCCTTTCACCCCTGTGTCTCTCCCCCCCCCCCCCCCACTCTCTCCCCTGTGTCTCTTTTCACCCTCTCCCCCCTCTCCCTCCCCTGTGTCTTTCCCTGCTCTGGGCTCCTGTTTGCATTTACTGGTGTGAAACCATTTTCATTGATCAATTTCCCAAAGCCCAAAATGGGCTTCTAATTTACGGCTTGAAATAAATGATGGCTTTATGGCTGCCATTTTATTTCTCTCATAGCCATTCTGAGACCGCCCAAAAACGCCTATTAAAAAGGAAATTAGCTTGCAATCTTACTTACAGGCTCCCTGCTTCTCCCCCTGTGCTGTGTGTGAGGTTGTAAGCTAAATTTCAAATCAATTGGCTTTTTTTGGTGGCCCCGAACGGCTTCCGAGTTTTGGGCTTGAAAAAAATGACGGCCGTTAAACCCGTAATTTTTTTGAAAACCTGTAACTCATAAGCCATTCGGAGCCTCTCTCCCCCCCCCTCCCCCCCCCTCCATTGCAGGTCTGGTGATTGAAAGCCTCTCCCCCCTCTAGGTTACGGGGCTCGCAATGAGCGCCTTTGGAGGCTCATTGCACATGCTCAAGCCCATTAAGTGATAGGTAAGTGAGACCATATAGAATATAGCTTAAAGAATACATAGAGAATCCCTTCTCTATAAATATACTCATGCTTCTTATACACTTCACTAATATAAAGCCCTGTGACCACAATACATAATAAAGAGCTATGGGTGGAAAACAACAGAGACAGAAGTACCAGGGTATATATAAACAAATATTAAATCATATTAGTAGCAAGACTCAATTAAGCTCTGCATATTGAGCACTGTCCCCCATTAGTTGTTTATGTATTTTATGTATTTTCATGTTGAAAAAAATACCTTATCTAAACAAACTTCAGAAATAAATGGGAAAAAAAAAACATATAGCATAATTCCTGTCATACAAACTGAAGTGGGAAACCTGATACTTAAAGGTCATTTAAGTCAGCACTGGGTGCACACCACTGTAAAGTACGCCTCAAAACATGTTGAAATACTTTTTACATTTTTTAAATATTAAAGTTATGGTTCCAAACAGCAGCTCTCAATAGACATCAACTCATAATAACAAACTATATAGTTCAAACTATAGTATAAACTTTTCGCTTCTGACTGTAATAGAAGCAGGCCAGTTCTGAGTTGGCAAGAACCAACACATTTGTCAGATTAAGTGAAACTGTTGGGGATGTGTATTCAGGATTGGCAATGCCAGATAGAGCTGTTCACTAGTGGAACTACTGGATCTACTGGAGGAGAGGCAGGGCAGCATAGGCAGAGCCTATGAGACGACATAAGGCGTAAGCAAGCAGAAGACGTAAGCAAGATAAAGCATACTTGATGCTAGGCATAAAAAATAACGGAATTGGATTAGAAGCCTTTTAAACAAAGTTAAAAACAAAGAACTGTAGGAAAGAGCAGGAGGAAGCTCAAGAGAACATCCATACAAACTGTTAAAACCATGTTTCATATCTTATTTGAATCAACTTTTTTTTATTTTTGTCAGCAGTTCTACATTTTCTGTTTCTCCTTTGAATGGCCAATGTATTTTGGGAAAGATTTTACATTTGTGAAGTATATAACAAACGAAAAAGATTAGCTGCCATGTACTCCATGAGCATAGTGAGTATATTAGAGAAAATCTTAAATTTCTGTATGTTTCCATAGGCAACCAATAAAGTATAAATTGCTGGTCTGGAACCTGAGGGGGGATGATTTTGATTACTTACTTAATTAGTAGTAATTCTATAGTAGTTACATAGTTACATAGTAATTGAGGTTGAAACAATATTTTTAGTCCATCAAATTCAACATTTTTAGATCTCTGCTGACCTTTGTAATATGTAGATTAATTGATAATTGATCCAGAGGAAGACAACAGAAAAAAACACAACTGAAACATTGCCAATTGTCAAAAGTTTAAACAAATAAAATTCCTTCTTAACCCCAGATACTGGCAATCGGATTCCTCCCTAAATTAATACTCCTTCTCAAGTTATCCAGTATAACCCTGAATACCCTATTTATTAAAAAATATTTACAATCCCTTTTTAACGTTATCTGTCGAATCCGCTGTCACCATCTCCTTTGGAAGAGAATTCCACAGTTTAAGCACCCTTACTGGGAAGAACCTTTTTCTTTCTTTACAGGGGAATCTTTTCCCCTCTAAACTCAAAGGATGTCCTCTTGTCAGTTGAAAACCTCTTGGCACAAAGCCTTGTATTGACCCTAGATATATTTATATAAGTTAATCATATCCCCTCTTAGACACCAATTTTTTTAGAGAAAATGAGTTTGTAATATTACACAACAATGGGGATAACTTTACAGAGGCTTTTAAGTTATTATGGAAGGTGCAAAGGGGTGTCATGGGGTTGAAATAGTGACATAGGAAATAGACTTTGCAACCTTCAGTAATCTGCTTTGATCCCCCTCCAAAGATATGGGATTCTAGGACATTGTTGGACCCTTTCAATAAAATCCAATAGAAATTACATCTACGTCAAGGGTCCCTCCTACATGACTAATCCTATTGGGAAAAAACTATTTTATTTGTACAGTCAAGCTTTTATCCATAATCAAGTTAAAACATTTTACCCATAATCGAGTTCTTCAAAAGAACATACAATAAATATAACACTTCAGTTGTCTTTTAAGTGCACGTTTTAAATACACAGGCAGTGTCTTGAAAAATAATACTAATTAGTAAACACAGCCCCATTTACATGAGACAGTATATTCCAGCTTTGAAGGCTTTTTATTAACTATAAACCTGAATCCATTATCCAACATCAAACCACGGCTTGCCAGATTTCACTTTTCTTTTGCTCCAGGCTAGTTTCTGCTTGAACTGGGAGTGTTAACTATTCACCTTCTCTTTCACATTGTATGTTTTTATCCACCCTCTTGTGCAATGTTTGACGCATCCTCAGCGTATTGAGACATGACATTTCAGTCACCCCAGGCGTCTTCTTTCTGCCATAGTTGCAGATCATATTTTTGAGACTGAGGATAAGATGTTCCTATTTTCCTATGCAAGCTCCTACATCAGGCATGTATAAACTTTTGATTCACATAATAAAAGCTTTGTTTTAGACCCAGAATGGCCCTCTTTGGTTGCCAATGTAGAGTACCGCATGAACGTTCCTAGAACAGAAACATGGCGTTTTAATAAGTCAGGTCTATTCATATGCAATGGGGAGGAGAATCCTCCCTTACAAAAGCTGGCAATCATCCTTAAACATGTAAATAAACCTGGAATTTATTGAAGGTGTCCATATCCCAAGTACAAATAATATTTGTAGTGATTTATTCACAATAAAGTATAATATTCACACTGTTTTACCTTTAAAGTGTCTAGTTTGTATATATTTTTTATTATTCTAGCTCTTCCTCTTGGTGGTGGTATGGGACAGTTTATCTGTACAGAAGTTTGCAGTTTTTATGAAAGACATCTCAGTGTCTCTTGGCCAGTGGAGTTGGGGAGTAAGCATTGGTAGCTGCCATGGTGTATAAGTGCAGACTCTAAGCATTTTGGTCAGAAAATAACTAAAATATTATAAGTTTGCTAATAAGTCTACCTAAGGAACATGGCAAGTGACGGGAGTTAGACTGCATAATATATAACATTTTTAAACTTTATTGAATCAATCAAAGCAAGAAAACATCAGAATGAGGATGTTATGACCTAAGAATGGGCAGAATTTGAATCATCCAGAATCATCCAGTAAGTGCCCAGGTGCTCCCTTGCCCTTAAGAAACACTTGTATCATGCTAGTATATCCACACTCCCAAACAACGAGAAAGGCACTGATAGAGATGAAGGCCTATGATTCTTAATGAATCCTGCTGACTTTAAGGCTCAACAAATTTGATGCCTCAAATCCCTATAATTAACAACAAAAGCCAGTCATGTGAGGGGGGGGGGGGCAGCCCTAATTGATCTAGCTCCCATCTAGTGTGCTTTTGAGCACTATTCTCATTTACATCTCGGCCTGACATAAACTAGCCCAAAAAGTTAAAAACAAACATTAAAAACAAAATAGACAATCTTGAGGTTGTAACACTTCTCTATGTTTAGATCCTGTACATTGAATTGATCTATGGAGAACCTCACAGACAAAAGTGTCAATTGAATGCTAAAGTGGCAAAAACAGAGGAGAGTGTCCCTATCATAAAGCCTGATGACTGTTTCGCCACAAGCAAGTGGCTTTTGCAAGGCAAATTGTAAGTTGAAACGAGTTTAGACTGGACACATGTCAAAGACAAGTAATTAAAACATATATTATAATACATTCCTTCTAATTGTCCCTTTTTTGGAGGGACAGTGGCTTTCTTAGTTGAACATCCCTCTGTCTCTTCCAAATATTCCTCTTTTTTTTTTTAATCCATTCTTTTTTTATTGAAGACAAGTTAACAATATAACATTGCATAGAGTAATAGGAGAAAGAAGAGGACAACAGGGCAGTCAGGTTATACAGCAACGCAATTCCCTAGCATCTTAACGAAGAGACTACATGCAGTATTCATAATAGTCCTATTGGTACATTCCTTCATTATTATCCTGTGCTCCGTCTAACCCTCTATGTCTTCAAACTTGGTATTTTTTATTTTTCTATAGTCTACCTCTTATCAAGAGATACGTGTACAGAAACTGAGAAATAATAATATCAACTATGTCAACTTAGATGGGTAGGGGGGAAGAAAGAAAAAGAAAAAAAATGAAAAAAGGGAGGGGGGGTAAGGAAATACCTGGCATACTCTTCCAGCGCCGCACCTGCTGAAATTCTGTTGGCATGTGTGGTCATCTGAACTCCCCCACGACTGCCATCTCTCGGCAAGAGCCTCCTTTTCTACTGTTCTGGTCATATCCCCACCTTAATACTATAGGCCGAGGTCAGCCATGGAGTCCAAATATTTTGGAACAGGGGAACCGTGTTCTGCAGGACATGGGACAGTCTCTTGTTTACCATAACCTAGTTCATTCTCAAAATGATCTCTCTGGAGGTCAGTGTTGCAGCTCCAGTGTTTTGCAATACAACTTTTGGTGGCGAGAGCCATGAACTGCCATAGTTTGCTTTGGCCTTTAGAGAGACTGGGTCAGAAGATAGGTCACTTTATCTGTCCCCAGCTTGGTTTCTGTCACTTGCGAGAATAAGTCAGTCATCTCTTTCCACACCGTCTGCACTAATGGACACGTCCACCATATATGTAGAAAGTCTCCCCTAGCTTTGCACCCTCTAAAACAGTCCTTGCTAAGACTCTTATTAAGCCTGGACATTAGGTAGGGAGTATAATAGGTCCTGTGCAAAACTTTGACTGAGGTCACAAGTAGGCTATATGTGTATGCTCCCTTTGTTAAGTTGGTACAAATTTCTCTCCAAGTTGTTTCATCTTTCTCCCATTGAGGCATATATTTCGGCTTCTGTTTATTTAGAGAGTCATTCAGAAAAGAATATAGAATACCCAAGAAGGCCTTTGATAGAGTGCAGTTTTGCACATATAGTCGACCACCAGGAATGTTTAGGGGTCCCATGTACACGGGCTAGTGAGGACATCCAATGTCTAATTTTTCTGTAATTCCAGAGTTCACTCTCTGGTATGTGATATTTAGTGATAAGGAAGGTGTGGGATAGCAGAGCATCTTCTGAAAACCAGGTTCCTGCTCTTTCCAAAGGGCTATTAAGCCACCATTGTCTAGAGGTGAAGCTAAACGCTGTCTCAAATTCTGGGAAGGATCTTATGGACAACAGAGGTGATAGGAGGGGAGCCAAGCCGCCAACCGCCCGGACCGAGCCCAAGCTGCTAAAGTTGAAGATATTATGGGATTAGAGTGTCGCTGCCTGATGCCCGCAGGGGGCACATCCTAGACTATAGTATCCCAAGAGTGAGGTCTCATTTGCCAATTTTCCACATAGGTCCACAGCGGTTGTAGCTTGCCCGAGTGGGCCAGTGGAATGAACGCGAGTTTCGCCGCTCTCAAATAAAGTCTCAGGTTCGGGCACGAGAGTCCCCCCTGAGACTTCTGCCGGAACATAGTCTTTATTGCTATTCACGGCGACCTACCTCTCCATATAAAATTAAAAATAGAAGCTTGGAGTTTATCTAGTTCCTTCATATGTAGCGGTATTGGGAGAGTTCTAAATAAATACATATTCTTGGCAGAACCGTCATATTTACCAAATTTATCCGCCCTGTCCACGAGATATGGTATTTCGCCCAGCATCGCATTTCTTCAATTAGTTGTTTAAATAAGGGTGGGAAGTTGGCCTTATACATGTCCGATAGCTTCCTGGTGACTCCCAAGTATTTAATAGAGTTTTTGGGCCATTGAAATCTATACTCCGCTTTCAATGCCCCCAGGACCACATGAGGTATGCCAATTCCCAAGGCCTCAGTCTTTTCAACATTGATTTGTAGGCCCGACAGGGCGCTGAATCCGCCTAGGGTTGACAGCAGGGCGGGAATTGACGTTCCTTTAGTGTGCAGAGAAGGACATCCGCAAATAGCAAGCATTTCAAGTGATGACAAATATTCCTCTTTTGATAGATGGGTACCAAATTTAAATTTTCATGAAAAATAAAAGTTAGCCTTAAAGCAATACAGAAATTTTTTAGATTGATCTTTCCGACCTGTCTAATGAATTGAAACAAATTTGAAAGACAATGGGCACCATTAAATTGAAGGCTGCAGCAGCCGTGGTACAGTCGCAAAGCCTGTAGGCTTCAAAATTGGCGTAGTTACAGAGAGATAAAATTAGACAAGCCTGCAACATACGTGGCCGACATCCAAATCCGTAAACCAAGCTTCCGCATGTTCCATTTGCGGCCATGAACATGATCAATTAGTCAAACCTGTGATTATGGGCTTAGACAGAGCCAATAGTAAAAGAGATTGTCATCATTACGTCACTAAAAAAATGGAGGTTAGATTTCAATCACCTACGCGTTTTAAGTCCAAGTTCTGATCGGACCCGCATTACAGAAATAATGCAATATGAAATAATCAATAAATATGATATTCTAGTCCATGCCAGTTCTATTATATGTAGTAACACATTGATTGCCGGGATCTATATAACACAGAATTAAACATGAAATAAATTATTATATATAGCTAATTTCAAGGCTTGAAAATAATGTGCTATTAATATTAATACCTTTCTTCAATATCCCTTTAATTTAAAATACAGTATTGTGTTTATATTTGCTTCTACAGTACTACGGACAGGAGTTTAAACCCCTTGTCGGTCATCTCTAGTACCCGTGGCTCCATATGCCGTTTATGGGTTTGAACACCAGCGCGACCTTGGGGATAATTTAATAGCAATTTGTGATTGTAACATTTACAGTCTTGACAGATCAAAGGCTTAGCTAGGACGGAGTGCAGATTTTGACAGCCCGTAGGGTTTTTCTGTCTATAACCGTTTGCGGAAAGCTAAAATAGGCCAATTTAAATCCTGTAACTCTTACGGGCTCCTTTACGGGATCAACTTCTAAAGTTGGAGCAATTTAATGGGGCTGTATGTATCTAGCAGCCTCTTATCTTTGTTTCCTTAGCTTTACATTTAAAAAATGGTAATAAAAAATGTTTGTGGATGTACAATAGATTATGTCTCCGTACCGCTCTCTATGATTTAAGAGCTTTGTTGTTTAGTCGTTCAATTGTGACCGACTCTCCATTACCATATGGACTACAGCACACCAGGCACAGGTGTCAGGCACTGCTCTCTGAGCTCCATCAAGCTCATGTTCATTGTTTCAATGACCGCACCTATCCATCTCTACCTCTGCTGTCCCCTTATTTGTGTGTCTTCAATCTTTCCCAACATCAGAGTCTTGTTTAGGGAATCCTGTCTTCTCATGATGTCTACAAAATATTTGAGCTTTAACCTCATGATCATACCTTCCAGTGAACAGTTTGGCTTGGTTTCCTGTAGTATGGATTGATAGGATCTTCTTACTTTTTAATGTTTTAAGGCCAACTTTTGCACTCTCTTTTTCACCCTCATCAATAGGCCGTTTAGTTCTACCTTGCTTTCAGCCATCAGAGTAGTATCATCCGTGTATCTGAGGTTATTGATATTTCTACCAGCAATATTGATACTAGATTTGTTGTGATCTACGCAGTCAAAGGGTTTCAAATAGTCTATGAAGCAGAGGTTAATGTTTTTCTGGAACTCTTTATTATCCATCGAACATGTGATCTCTTGTGCCTCTTCCTCTGCAAAACCCAGCATGCCCAACTAGTAGTTCTCAGCCCATATATTGTTCAAAATAGTAGAACTTTAACAAATACAGTATGTGCATAGGTCTTGTGTCTTCTGTGATAGGCCAAAATCACTGCTTACACACTATGGTGTCATGTGCAGCCTTTTTATTGGGCAGCCATATCTACAGCAAGCAAAATGTAAGACTAGTAGTTTGTCAGCAAAACTGTATAATATGACCAAATCAGCAGTTTTTTTTAACAATCTGACCTTCAATTGCAATATGTAACATTTAGAATTCATATATTTCAACATTTGAAAGAGGAACAATTATATTCCTGAAAAAGTATTCATCGTTAGGTATTGTTATCTCCGTTCTGTAGGATGTAATAACTTGGTTTTTCAGTTACACAAACTTAGTATTTGCACAATATTATATACACACAGGGGAGGAGCTACTGCCGGAGCAAGCGAGCAGTACAATGCATTTGGGCATTGGTCGGGTGGGGTACAGTGCTATATAAATATTTATATATATTTTTTTCTTTGTATTTAATTGTTTTTCTTATGTAGTGTAGTGAGGGCCCTTTTCCCTTTGAGATTGCGGTTGCAATTGCGCAATTCATGAAATATACAGAAAGCTTAGTGGAGATAGGCAAGAGGCAAGGGGAACTGTCCTACAACTGCAAACTATATATATATATATATATATATATATATATATATTTATATTTATATTTATATATATACAGTATATATATATATATATATATATATATATATATATGTATATATATATATATATATATATATATATATATATACAATAAACTCCCCGTTATCCGGCACCCACGGGGACTCCCTATTGCCGGATAAGTGTAGTTGCCGGTTAATAAGGAGTCCCCGAATTTAAGGGTCTAAACGACCCTTAAATGCCAAAAAAAACCTCAAAATGCCTTTAAAAAGGCACTAGCACCTAAACTGGACCATTTAGGCCAAGAAAAAATCATTAGAAAAAAAGTAAGCATTTTTTTTGTGCAGTCTCAAACTCCAGATAGTGTCGGATAGTGCCGGTTATGTCGGTTTAGATGAAGTTTTTTGAAAATGGGGAATTGATGTCGGTGCTGGTTGCTTGAGAGTGCTGGTTGCTTAGGTGCCGGATAACCGGGAGTTTACTGTATATATATATGAGTGTGTGTGTATTGAGTGAGTTGTTACAGGGGGCCAGAGAAAAAAATGTATGCTTTCCCCCCCTCCACCGGGGTGGGTGGGAGGTGTCAATTTATTTTGCACTGCGTCACTCCATTCTCTAGCTCCTCCAATGTATACGCATAAATATTCTATAAGGCTGTCACTTCAACTTTTTTATCTAGGTTTTGTGAGAAAATAGGAAGAACTGAAAATAAGGAGCATGGTCATGGCTGGAAAATCAAGTTTTGTCTTTAAATTTGGAATTTCCTTCAAAAGAGGGACATTTGGAATGGTAAGATGGACAGCGGGATTTGGAATGTCAATACAAAAAAAGGGAAAATTGAGAGGTATGAAAATAAGGTCTCTCTATGACAATATGTGCTAGTTGGTGGCCAAAAATGTGTTGCCCATATTATCATAATTTTGAGTCTCCTCAATGAATTAACCATCATAACTCAGTTGTCATCTCTAAATAAAAAGTTGGACAAACAAGAAGTTGAGGAGAGTGTACAGTACTCCAAAAGTATCTATTTTTATAAAAGAAACTGTTAGGATACTGTAAGCAGCTATAATTTGGGGACCATATTAAACACTAGTCTAAGTACATGGTAATATCAATATAAGTCATCCTATTTATGCTAACTCTGGTAAAATCACCCTGCTTTTTAAAACTTCTTACCTTATTTTTTAAGTTCTATCCAAGAAAAATGATAACAGGATAACAGGTGTATGTATGTGGCCAAACGCTAAAGCAAGTTGTTTATTTAACAAAGGGAATGCACTCAAACCTTAACCCCTTGCGTCCCCCCATTGATTAGATCATTCATATGTCTTTGTCATGTTACCATATCATATCTTTTTAGTAAACCCATTATCTCTATGTTCATTTGAAGTCATTATATTTCCACACGATCAAGTTTCACTCAATTCACATGTCACACACCACAACAGTGTCACATTCCCATTCATTGTTAGATAACACTCAAACATCTAGAACTGCCTGAGGTACCGTCATAAACTTGACCTCTAATATCAGTAAAACCATCTCTTCTTATGTTGCTAGGCATAAACACCAGATATTACTCATTTTTATTGATATAACTATCTCTGCCCACCCTTAGTAGTCACTTGCCTCTATGTAGATGCAGATTTTGCCCAAAGACTACTCAAGCTCTTTAAACTAGATTCATTTTAATTTTCCCTGAGGTGAAAATTAGGGAGCATTACATTAGTTGCATAATAGAATGGAAGGGCAGATGGGAGAATTATTTTATTGGGAGGAATGAAACAAAAGGTGGAGATTAATTTATTAAGGTAGAAATATAGAGGTACTATTCAAGGAGGGTGAACTAGGAGTAAACATACTACTACAGTGTAACAAATTAAGGTTTTATATCATAGTATTTAGTAAGAAAGTAGGATATGGCATAAGAAATATGTATATAATGAGGTATGGCTGTTACATTTGTCCTGGATTTCAACAATTTGAGGACAGCCCAATATGTTTCTATGTATATGCTTCAGCTAGGCTTGTCCATCTCACCAGCGGTTGCTCATCTGCTGGACCTCTCTGCCAACCCCATTTCTGTCTTTCCATATCCTACAGTAATAGGTTCACGAGATTGACCCTAAACGTACCACACCAACTTGTATCTCACATCTGATCACACAAATAATGCATCCCACTCAACCAATGGTCTTCGTTGGTCCTCCCTCATCAATAACTTTGACCACTTCTATCTACACGACTTGCTGCCTCTATCATATTATTTCTCAAACTCCCTTTATCACGTTTTACAGCTTTAAACATTTTCTGAAAACTCATCTATTCGGACAACTCTACAACCATTCTCCTTAACATCTCTTATTAGACACAGCAAATGTCTCCTTTCTATGGATTCACCATCTACACTCACTTTGATTGGAAGCTTTCATGACAGCATGACACACAGCTCCATTTGTACCAGTGTATAGACTTCTTTCTTGTCATTCTTTCAAGAATCTGAAAAAAACAAAAATGTTGTTAGTGTTTTTCTCTATACTTGCACACATCCATATGTATAAACATGTGTGTATTAATTACAATGCAGATTATTGTAAACATCTGCTGTAAATGGACCATATGCACAATTCTTTTGAAACCAATTGTACACGTCTTCACCATTGAACGTTGATTTTGGCTAGACATATTTGCTGATATTTTGATGTCTGAACTGGGCTGTGATGAAACAGATTCCTGGAATTTTTATCTTGCATCGCAGATTGAAATCTTTCAAACAGTAAAGACAGATCATCAAAAAAAAATATTTTGTTCTAACTTACGGAAAAATCTTTTCTGACCTTTGGCGTTTTTTGTTTTTTTTAATTCTGTACATATTTAAAAAAAAACACCTCCAGAATATACAAATCTGCAGGATGATGAGTGCATATTCCAGTCAGGGTCCAGTAGAAGTACAATTATTAAAAGGAAATCTGTAGAAAAAGTTACTCACTGCTTCACTGTTAAAATATGTAGCTAAAACCAAACTATAAACCCAGACCACCCTTACTGATAAATCTGACATCCAAAATTTAATAAATATGCAAATTCCAGGCTGTCCACTGTTTAAATAAATATACGTTGGATACTAGTTTTATACAGACGTTTTTAGATTTGTAAAAGATATTGAAATGAAAATATTTTGCCTTATTTTTTATAGTGGAGTAAGGATAATTTAGGGTGGCAGCTGAAATGAAGGACAAAATGGGTAGTGAGTTATGGAACTGGGCAATGGCCCCAGCCTGTGGATTATTACTGCCCAAATGGGACAAACACGTCCAAGGTATGCACACAGTTGTCTGCTAAATCGGTTATTTATTAAAGCAGATGTTCCACTTAAACACAGGTTGCACTTATATGTAACGGTTCACTTATAGAAGTTCAAATACGTGTGTAAAAGTTTTAGAACTTGCCTTTTATTTCTAGAATTCTAAAAGGTTGTTTGATGTAAGATTGTTTTCACATGAGTAATATCACGAGGGACTCTTTCTTACTTTTACACAAAATCAGTATTCTTTTGAGACTTTATTGATCACTGATCAAATTATTTATGACTCGTAAAATTAAAAATCTGAAGAATACTTTACAGTACTGAACACCACTTAAACACCATCTTCAAATGGTTTTAAAACCATTTCTGAGAGCTGGAGTAGCAGTAAAAGAGACAGAAAACCATTAAAACTCAATAGCAAATGGTATTTTTATTATTTTGTTTGGGCCTCATTCTATTAGCGGCCGCAGCCGTTGCGGGGCCGCAAGGACCGGCCGCAAGCTATTCGGCTATTCTATTCCCTTACGGCCGGAGGCTCCGGCAGGCTTGCGGCCGGTGCCTTGCTATCTCTTGCGGCCGCTCGCGCCGGAGGAAAGCCTTTGATCTAAAACGGCCGCAAGAGTTTTGCAATTCAATTGCTCCGGGAAACCTCTCTGCAAGGCTAAAAACGAGCCGCTGCTTACTTGCAGGAAAGAGGTCTCGCTAGCATCAATTAAGCACATAAAATAGCCCAAATAAAGCCATCCTGCACTTTGAGAAGACTATAAAGGGATTTTAGGTGTTAGAAAAAATAGCACATAATTATCCTGTACTCAAATCCGTAAAATATTTTATTTTTAATATCCGTAAAATATCCATGTAAAAAGTCCAGAGTGCTTGGAGCACCTCAGACACACCCACGCCGCAGCCGGAAAATAAACAGTTAATTTGAACTCGGGTTTGAGCTGATGTGCAAGCTTGAGAGTGGGTTACTTTTAATCCTCATGTCCCCCAATATGATCCCTAGCATTTACAGAGCTGTACAGTGCAGGTTTGAATTTATTTTTGCGTTTTTAGATTTCACAGCTTACGGCCGGTTTCAAGATATGCGGCCGGCCGTAAGATGAGATCCTTGCGGGGCCGTATAATAGAATCGCGAGTTAACTGAACCCCCGCAAGGAATCGCAGCCTTACGGCCGATTTACGGCCGATAATAGAATGAGGCCCTTTGTGTCATATAAAACATCCAGAGTAACACAGAACTCAGTTCTAAAGTGGTTAATACATATCAGTAAACCCACATAGACTAGAAACAAATGCTCCAATACATTGCCTATAGGAGGGCTAGCCTTATCTGCAAATTTATTTCTACTCTACTCTCAAAATGTTTACTCCTTTTATAGGTGCTTATTCTTACTCATTGTACTTACATATACAATATCATGTTGTTCTTATTTTCTCTTGGTTCCTATAGCTATGTCTTATCAGCATTTAAGTAAAATTGGTGTAATGTGGTATGAGTAAACATGTATTTCTACATCAAGCTGTCATGACTGACTTATGGGGGGCCAAGATGGGAGATACCTGAACCCCACCAGCAAGAGTCTGTTTACCCCAAGATTGAACTGTCATCTCCTTGACCTCAAGGACTATTTTGTTCTACCATGGACTATTTTATTATGACCATAATAACCTGTGTAAGGTTAGGCCTCAGGCTCTGATCTGTTATCCCAGATACCCAAGGATCATGGCCTGTTAGTATTCAGGCCTACTAAGAATCACATATATAGTTGTTAGCAGTGCGGGCTTGCCAAAAGTTGTTGGTAAAGCCATGGTAAAATTGGCACTCATTGCGCTGGTGGAGATGAGCACCTATGGTGCTCATTTCAACGACCCACATGACTTAGGCAGCGAAAGCCGAAGGCACTCATTGCGCTGGTAGAGATGAGCGCCATAGGCGTTCATCCCTACGACCTGTGCGACTTAGGCAGTGAGCACCAGATGCGCTCATTGCGCTGGTGAAGATGAGTGCCATAGGCGCTCATCCCTAAGACCCGCACGACTTAGGCAATGACCGCCGAAGGCACTCATTGCTCTGGTGGTGATGAGAGTCATCCACACAGGACTTAGATAAAAAGAGCGCAGAAGCCGCTCACCGCAACTTAGCCACGCTGCGGAATAACAGCCCTTACGACTTGAGACATAGCGACGACAGAGAAATTATGGCATATTTTGGCTTCTTCTTTGATCGAAAATTTCCAAAGTGTAAAAAAAATGCAGAACGAAAAAACAAAAAAACGGAAACGAGGCCAAAGCACGTAAAACGCAGCAGAAGGATGGAAAAGGCGGCCCTTAGATACAAAGAGCGCAGAAGGCGCTCACCACAACTTAGCGACGCTCACGCGAAATTACGACCCGTATGACTTGAGACTTAGCGATGGCAGAGACATTATGGACCGCAAAAATATGCATTTAACAGCCGAACCGCCAAACTGCAAAACACTTCAAATTCACTTACACACTCACACACAGCTCAGGGGGAGTGCCAATGAGCCTGTGAGTGAGGTTGCAAGTTAATTTGAGGAATATATTGGCTTTTTTTTCGATTGAAAAT
The DNA here is from genome assembly GCA_027410445.1 of Discoglossus pictus. Classification (NCBI taxonomy): domain Eukaryota; kingdom Metazoa; phylum Chordata; class Amphibia; order Anura; family Alytidae; genus Discoglossus; species Discoglossus pictus. Next base: position 235,592,543 of record CM050168.1, on the reverse strand, counting down.
CACCAAGGCAAGAAAAAAAATGGCGGCCAAAAATAATTAAACAAATCGAAAACGAGGCCATGGGGCTCACAATGAGAGCAAAAGGTTAGCAAGTTGTGGCTCGCAGTGAGCACCGAAGGCGCTCAGCACACGGGTCGCGATGAGTGCTGAAGCTGCTATAAAGTCACATTCGGTGGCAGACAGCATTACCATGGCTTCAAATGTTATTGCTGTAATTTTTTGACGGGCATGCCGCTATTTGTTTAAATAATGTTTAGTGTTCAGGTTGTGGTTAAGACATGACACTGTAATGCCAAGTACCTTTTCAAAGTACCATTTAACATGTAATGCTATAATGTAATAAACTGATACTCATTACTTAACCCAGGTCTGATCTGAAGTGCCCTAAACAGATAACTCCATGCTCTGGTGTATCTGGGATGGAAGGAGGGTTTATGGCCTAGTGATGGTGTGAGGAGGTCACAGTAGGAAGAGCAGACCCCTGAAATGGGTAGGGGCATTATCACGGGGGTGTGGGTGAAATCTTTTTGTGTTTGTGATATACTTCTATGCAAATACAAATAAACACCAGTCTGACTCTGACATGCAAAGCAAAGGTATGTCTGGGGCTGCCTGCACTAAGGAAAGTTGAATGTGTATTTCTTTCTGTGCTATCCTAACTAAAGGGATCTGATTCTGCCTGCCTCTTCATGAATGATGTCCTGAACTGAATTGTTTGCTGTGAACTGTGAGATCGAACGCAAAAGACACGACCTAGAGGAAGTAAAGTGAGGTGCACATGGCCCCTCAACTCTAGGGTCATAACACTAGTATGTTAGTAACAAGGCAGAATTTACGTATGTCTCGTGAGATATACAATATTGCGAGTGAACGGCATTGCTCTCACAGCCAAAATTATGTTTGTAAGTAGTTTACTTGTCTAAAATTGAATAGGGCTCATAACGTTCAGAATTCTAATAGACTGCATTACACACTCTTAATTTAATTTTTTGGGTAGCTAGAGTTGTCTGGCCTACCAAAAATGTAAGACATCTTGAACATTTTTCATGCATAATAATAAGCATTTTAGTAAAATTATTTTCCTATCTGATTCCATTTAAAGCCGTAAAAATACTTGAAACCAAAAGTATAGAGATAACAAACCAAATAGTTATCTACTAATTCCCATGCTCATATATCAAAAGCGATGAGCTCATGAGATTTGCCAGATATCAGCTTGCCTAATTCATTCCATTGTGAACTTTTTCTGTTCATGTAACCGCTTTTCATATGCAAACTGCATAAACAGCAAAACAAAAGTCTGGAAATATCATAAATATAGTCATTTATTTATAAGGCGTTAATGCATTCTTCAGTTGTTTAGGATACAAAGAACCCAAGAGACAGGGCGCAGTCTGTGAGAAGATATGTAGGCGAGAACGAGGCAAGGCTCATTAAAGTTAAACTCATTAAAGTTGCTAGCTCTTTAAGGTTTTTTTATATGAATGATTTTACTAGGTTACATAATTCATTTTATCCTCATCACTTACCTTGAAGAATCCCCCAGAGTATCAGATTCTTACGTTCCAGAACCTACCCCATTCCTCATGTTATTCCTCATGGAAGCTGCCATGTTGCACATTTGTGACCTAAGCCCACAGGGGAGGGGTTTACACACAACAGGTCAGTGTCTGCTTGTTAGCAGCATGAGACACATTAGTGTGAAATCCCTCTGTTGTGTGTTTGGTTTTTAGACATAGATCTGTAACTTGTCAGCTATCATGAGGGATATGGTAAGAATCTGAATTGCCCAAGGAATCCCTTTAACTGATCAATATGTGTGCATAGAGAACATCTTCATATTATACCAAAAAAACAATATATACAGCAAAACTGAATGAAATCTATTAGGAATCACGATTATATAGAAAGAAGTATTCACTGCAAATCAAGAGGTACAAATGCTACTCTAGATATCACTAGTTGCATCTTCCCTAGACCCTAGAATACCATTTCTGACCCTAGAGACCTTGAGCCTCATTCAATTTGGAGGCCGTAACTTCTGGGAGGTAGGCTGTAAGTCTGCAGGCCTGCTGTGGGCCCGCAGCAGCTGCGACTTACGGTACTATTCAATTTGGCAAGACCGCAAGTTAGGGGCCAATAGCAAAATTTGGAAACCATGCCATCTATGTAGCTTTTGCGAGCTTGTACATGAAACAGCCAATGGAAACACAAATCGTCATCATTACGACAATGAAAACTGGAGGTTGGATATCAAAGTCCTACTGGGCTACAATTACGAGTTACGATTGGACCCGCATTCTTGAATTATCGCATTACTGATAAAGACGTAAATATTATATTCTATTACATGCGAGTTCCATAATATGCATTAACACATTGATTGTCGGGATCGATATAACACAGAAATTAAACATTAACAAAAGTATTTTATATTGCAGATTTGTGAGCTTCAGAATGTTGTGCTATTAATCCTAAACCCTAACATCACTTTCCCTTTTAATAAAAGTACAGTAGTGTGTGCATATGTGCATTTAAAGTGCTCCAGACATGTCATTAAGCACTTTGCAAGTCCTCCTTGGATCCCTTAACTTGTGGTCCAACTTTTGCCATTTGCAGCCTTGATGGTTTGCTTAGCAAGGGGGACTCGGAGCAATTAAATAGCAATTTGCGATTTTAGAGTTCGAAACTCTTGCGACCGTGAGGGTCATTAATTTGCGATGCGAACCATCACAACAAATTGGAGGCTGGAGCCCAAACCGGGATCAGAGCCCGCAAAAAGACTCCAATTGAATAGCAAAATAACAGGCTACATTTATGAAAACCGGATCTCCCCCGAAAGATCAATTGAACAAGGCTCCTTATCTCCAAAAGGCTATTAATAAGAGACAAATCAAAGGAAGATACTAAAATTGTGCATTATCCAAAAAATGACCTTCATGACCTTAGCATGTATAGTTTAGAGGACAGAAGGAAGATGAATGATATGACAAATGTATTAGGAAACTTAGTAAAGTTCAGAATTGTATTTATTTTTTTCCAGAAAAAATAAAATAAAAACAGTAGACGATTCAGGAGTGATGTGTTAACCTTACAGAGAAAATAGCATATAAGTGAAAAAGCAGATGTGCAAGGACAAATAAAAGTAGAGAAGTTCAAGAATATCTGAGACATACAAAAGACTAACAGAAATGTTATTTAGTACGTTTTTTTAGACTGACAGTGCAGATGATTAGATAGATAGATAGATAGATAGATAGATAGATAGAGCCTATTCATATTTATCTAACCTCAAAATCTATGTTTCTATAAAAGGAGTAAGTGTGGAGATGTCTTTACATTTTATAGACAGCAAATTAAACTATATTGTGCACTGTAAATGGAGCCCGTACACTGATTAACAAAATTGGACTTGAGATGAGCAGCAGGCAACTAGCCAGGTATTTGGAAGGACTGGCCAGATGATAGTTTGTTGTTCAAGTTTCTCCTTCTGGTAATCATGCCAGATCATGATGAGCAAGTGAATTAAATTGATTGCATATTGCGTAATAAACAAATGACTTGTTATAATGTTATGTAGTTGGAGGAGAAGGACTGTGTGAGGGAAGGGGGGAGGATTCTAATTTTAGTTTTGGACACATATAGTTGAGACATTAAAGATGACGAAGGAAAGAGGCATCTGGTGACGTGAGACAAGAGCAGAAGACATATAGGTCTCATCAAAGATAGACCATGCTATAGGTAAAATGCATATATTACATGGTTCCTCAACTGTTTAGAGGTCAACCCCTCAGTGTGTCAACCTGTAACTGTAATTTTAATGTAGAATTTCACCTAAACATATGTTGCTCTTATATGAGAATTCACATATGCATATAAAAGTTTTAGCACTTGCCTTTATTGCTACAAGATCTCTCTATCTTAGATAGTGTGAGCTGATGAAGAACAAAGTCACCACATAAGACTCATCTTCAGGGTGGCTGGATCTTTATTTGGCTCATGAGATCAGAGTAAGTTACCAAAATTCATTTTGAAATGGCAGCTTCTACTTTACGAATATGGAACTGGTAAACTAGGCAAATTCCACAACTTTTACATGGATATAACCACTGTGATCATTTTTTTCTAAATTATATTATGAATAACTAATCTTGATAATGGACAAAGTGTTTTTAGAAAGTAATTTTAGCCTTTGACAAGGTTGCTTATAATTATGACTACATGACTACATATTATCTGTATAGTGATTTAGCAATATATATTCTGCCCAATTGGGCTTTACTGAGGGGTATAAAGTGCCTTTTGGATCACTACCTTGTTGTGGTGAAGGGGCTTGTGTATTCCAATGAAGCAATGAGCTATACCATGTAGGGTCAGGGTCAGGCTAGATGGGCAGGTCATGGCAGAGAGGTCAGCCAAAACTGGAGAAGGAACTGGCAACCCACTCCAGTATCTTTGCTAAGAAAACTTTATGGACAGGTACAACCAGAGACATAATGATATGGCACTGGAAAATGAGCCCCTCAGGTCAGATGGTGCCTACCACATTACTGAGGAAGAGCAGAGGATAAGTTACACCTAATGAAGCAGTTGGGCCAAAGCCGAAAAGGACACCTCGCTGATGACGTGTCTGGAAGGAAAAGAAAAGTATGATGCTGCAAAGATCAGTTCAGAATAGGAACACGGAATGTTAGAACTCTGAACCATGGCAAACTACTTTAGATGTGGTCAAGAATGAAATGACAAGGTTAAACATTTATTTCCAGGGTATTGGTAAACTTAAATGGACTGGAACGGGACATTTCACATCACACAACCACCAGATCTTCTACTGTGGTCAAGAATCCTGCAGAAGAAATGGAGTAGCCATCCTAGTCAATCAAGAGTGGCCAAAGCAGTGCTCAGTTACAACCCAATAAATGACAGAATTATTTCAATTTGAATTCAAGGCAAGCCATTCAGTATCATAGTGATCCAAGTCTATACTCCAACCACGGATGCTGAAGAGGCTGAAGTTGTCAAGTTCTACAAAAAACATTCAACACGTCAATATAATACCAAGAAAAGATGTTACTATCATCATAGGAGATTGGAGTGCTAAAGTAGGGAACCAAAAGACACCTGGAATAACTGGCAAATTTGGCCTTGGAGTACAAAATGAAGCGGGTCAGAGATTAGTAGAATTTTGTCAAGATAATTCTCTGGTGGTAGCAAACACCCTCTTCCAACAGCCTCTGAGATGACTCTACACATGGACATCACCAGATGGACAACGTAAAAATCAGATTGACTATATACTTTGCAGCTCTATACAGTCAGCAAAAACAAGACCCGAAGCTGACTGCGGCTCAGACTCTAATTGTAAAGTTGAAAATTAAACTGAAGAAAAGAGGGAAAACCATCAGAACAAGTAGATACAAAATAAATAATATCTCTTGTGAATATGCAGTGTAAGTAAAGAATAGATTTACGTAACTAGACATAAAATAAATTAAAGTAAGAAGTCAAACTGGCTGTCTGATAAGGCTTTGAAAGAAGCCCAGGAAAGAAGGAAAGCGAAAGGCAGTGGAGATTAGAAAATATTTGTCCAACTGAATGCAGAATTCCAGAGGATAGCAAGAAAAGACAAGGAGACATTTTACAATGAGCGATGTAAAGAGATTGAAGAAGATAACCAAATGGGTAAATCTGAGATCTCTTCAAAAAAATTGGGAACCTAAAAGGCACCTTTCATGCAAAAGTGGGAGTGATAAAAGACAAAAATGGTAGGGACTTAACAGAAGAAGATCAGACAAAGAAGAGGTGGCAGGAATACACTGAAGATCTATACAGGAAGGATCTTAAGAGCAGTGATGACCTCAGTAGTTTGTCCAATGAGTTGGAGCCAGACATCTTGGAGAGTGAAGTGAGATGGGCCCTAGGATGTCTTGCTGATAATAAGGCTGCAGGAGATTATGGAATCCTAATTGAACTATTCAAAACTCTACAGGATGATGCTGTGAAAGTGTTACTTGCCTTATGCCAAAACATTTGGAAAACTCAACAATGGCCAATAGACTGGAAAAGGTCAGTCTGCATCCCAATCCCCCAAAAAAGGCAGTGCCAAAGAGTGCTCCAGTTATCTTAAGATTCTACAAGCTCGACTCCAACAATATATGGACCAGGAACTACTAGATGTGCAAGCAGGGTCCCGCAGAGGAAGAGGCAAAAGAGATCAAATTTCCAATATCCGCTGGATGAGTTCAAAAAAACATTTACTTCTGCTTCATACACTATTCTAAAGCCTTTGACTGTGTGGATCACAGCAAAATGTGACCTTAAAGAGATGGGAGTACCAGATCATCCAATCCTCCTCCTAAAGAATATGTATGTCGACCAAAAAGCCATGGTCAGAACCGAACATGGGACAACAGAATGGTTCAAGATCGGAAAAGGAGTGTGACAAGGTTGTATATTGTCACATTATGTATTCAACTTATTTGCAGAGTACATCATGCTTAAGGCTGGACTGGATGAATTCAAAGCCGGAATCAATATTGCTGGAAGGAATATCAACAACCTCAGATACGCTGATGATACTACTCTGATGGCTGAAAGTGAGGAGGAACTAAAGGACTTATTGGTGGAGGTAAAAGAAGAGAGTGCAAAAGATGGCCTGCTGCTCAACGTCAAAAAGATGAAGATCATGGCAAACAGCAATCTCACTTCCTGGCAAATAGACGGGGAACAAGTGGAGGCAGTGACATATTTTATTTTCCTTGGATCCAAGATCTCTGCAGATGGTTACTGTAGTCATGAAATTAAAAGTAATTTGCTTCTGGGGAGGAAAGGTATGGCAAGCTTGGACAAGCTAGTAAAAAGAAAAGATATTAAACTATCAACAAAGGTCCTCATAGTTCGAACTTTGGTATTCCCAGTAGTAACATACGGATGTGAGAGCTGGACCATAAAGAAATCTGAGTACTGTAGAATTAACGCCTTTGAATTGTGGTGTTGGAGAAGACTGCTTAGAATCCCTTGGACTGCAAAAAGATCCAATAAATCAATACTTCAGGAAATCAAGACAAACTGTTCACTAGAAGGTATGATCATGATGCTTAAGCTCAAATATTTTGGCCATATTATGAGATGTTAGGAATCCCTAGAAAATATTCTGATGCTGGGAAAGATTGAAGGCACAAGAAGAAGGGGACGACAGAGTCGGAGATGGATAGATGAGGTCACTGAAGCAATGAACATGAACTTGATGGAGCTCAGAGGGGCAGTGTCTGAGATATGCACCTGGTGTGCTGTGGTCCATAGAGTTGCGGAGTGTCGGGCATGACTAAACAACAACAACAGCAACAAAATAATTTGTATTTACCCTTTCATACATGGTTAGTCATTCTAAGGCCCCAATAATGGAATAGCAATGCTAAAACGTATTTGTTTTTAGCTGTATGTATGTGTCTTATTTGTAACTGCCACTATGCATTGGTACTCTGGGATTAGACACACACTCTTTTTGCTTTGCCTAGCCCTTTATGACCCTGTTATAGGGATTTCAGCCAGTTTGTGGGGCACACCATAGTCCTTCACATAATAGGTCGCTGAAATGGGACATAGCACTGAACTATATGTTTCCTTTTGCTTGCTTTGGTGCAGTTATTGACATCCTTAGGATTGCTGATGTGTACATAGCTTCCTAGTGATGGTCTAAATTGATGTTGTGGCATAGTAAAGTAAATGGTTACTGAAAAGTGGTATTTTTACCCAGTGTATTAAGTCAGTCCAAAATTCTACGGATGTACTCTGGGATTAGATACACTTCTTTTGCTTTGCCTAGCCCTTTATGAGCCTATTATAGGGATTTCAGCTAGCTTGTGGGGCAAACCATAGCCCTCCAGATAGGAGGTCCCTGAAATGGGACACAGGGCTGTACAATATGTTTCCTCTCTCATGCTTTGGTGCAGTTACTGACATCCATAAGACTGCTGTTGTATACATAGCAAAGTAAGTGGTTACTGTAAAGTGGTAATTCTTACCCAGTGTAATCAGTCAGTGCAGCTGAGACTAGGATTTTGTGGCTTATTGCGCCGTAGCTGTTATCTTGATAATTGTAAATAAAGTTCCAATTTTTATTTGATTTAGTATCCTAATAGTGTCAAGCACTGGAACTTCAGTAAGACTAAATATATTTGTTAGAAAGTAAATTGTTTTAAATTTTTATCTTTTGTACCAAATTATTTTTTACTGCGGGGTATCATTTTACATAGTTTAGAAGGACATACCTTCTTGAGAAAGTAACAGACATTTAATGCTGTCTGTTATTTTCTCAAGAAGGTATGTCCTTCTAAACTAATTGTGTAGATATATTCTTCCATGAAATAAATCTCTCCTCCACCCCAGGAAGCTTATCAGCAGTAAAAGGTTAACAGCATATTTGTGTATAAATATATAATATTTAATATACTAAATGCTGTATTATTTAATTTTCCATACTAAAAACATTTTGTATATTTTCAAGTTAAGCCCAAACAGTATGTTTTAAATATATATGCATACATAAGTAAAGCTCATATGTATGTTTGTTGGGTATAAACTATTAAAAATAGTATGCAGCTTAAAATAAATAAAAGTTAATATTTTTGCTTTGTTTTCCCACCAAGCAGAGCTGCTTCTCTCCACCACACTGTGCCTGATCAAGAGGCGTGGCTAACTCAGCTTGGGGGCTGGACCAGCCACCTCAGTTGGGATGTAATTAGCCCCATTTTACTGATACATCGGGCTCTACTCGATTGCTGGTGAGCCCTGTAAAGCAAGTTGAGTCTTTTTATAGATAAATAAATACACACTTTAATATCTTCATAAGGTGAGCCATGCATGGTAAGGTGAATGTTGATTTATAGACTCACTTTTAAAAATTACCTGAAAGTCAACTAGATTTATTTTTGAAGACCATTTATACATTGAAGACCATGAATACATTGAACTAGGCTTTTTTTCTAAAGTAAATCATTGCTGAGGTATTTACCATTGTTTATTTTGCATTATTATGCACCTTTAAAAATTACCCTAAAGTTAACTAGATTTCTTTTTTAAGACCAGGTATGCATTAAAGACCATGATTTGTTTTTTTAGTACCATGTATCCGTTGAAGACCATGTTCTTTTTGAAAACTATATATATATGCTAAACTAGGGATTTTGTTGTAAAGTATATCATTGCTGAGATATTTATCATTATTTTTGGAAAACACATAAGCAAAAGTGTTATGCAGTTAGATCCCAACCCTTATCAAGCACATTTAGCCACAATTAAACATAATGAGACACATTAGTATAACAATGAAGCTCAATCAATATGTTCAATATCTCATGAAAAATTCACTGAAGCGTAAACAAACTTGTTGGAAGCAGTGATGCATGCTAGGATGTTTAAAGGGCCACTTAATTCAGAACAATTTGGGCCACATCACTGTAAAGACCTTCTAGAAGCATGTTGAAATACTTTTAGAATTTTTTTCACTGAGATTCAAAATAAAAAATAAAATAAAATCAGTGTTTACATGTGTCAATGACCGCCCACTGACAGACCCACAGATGCAGCTCTGTGTAGTGAGAAAAAGAAAAAAAAGAATGAACCCTTAACAAATCCATCCTTGCAGCCATGGAATGCTGAAGTCACCCAACAGGTTAACTGGTCAGTACATGAAAAAAACTGCTATCAATCACTGCTATCTTCACTGAGTGTCTCGTCAGGAGGCAGGAGAGACTTTGTTATGTAAACAGTCTTAAAACTTTAGATTTTTTAGCTGTTATTAGTGTAACTAAAAAAAAAATCATTTAAATATACCATCTTGTGCCATTTCACCCCATGAAGAGCACGTACAGTGAGGTAAGTGGCCCTTTAAGCTTTAAGACAGGTACTAATACCAGGAATTGCAGCTCTACTCAGAAACACCAAGATGTTGATTTTGTCACTTTTCACATAATACATGGATACAATTTGATTATATCTATCTGCCAAGTGTTGACACAGTGCTTTGACACTCTGTCCTATAAAGTAACATTATATATCAGCTTACATGGTTTCCTCCAGGCAAGTCAGTGCAAGATACAAGTATCTTGTTATCCGTCTGTGTATTTAAAGGAAACTGACAGATGACGATGTACAAACAATATGTTCTTATTAAAACATATGTTATGTTTTATTTACATTAACTGGTTATTTTTTTGCCTTAAATTAACATCTGGTAATGATGGCTTACCTGTGTGAGATATATGAGAGATGGTAACAATATAGAAGGTCCTGTTATTTGAATCAGTCTTCAAAGATGACATTAAAATATTTTTTTTGTGGAAAGCATTATTACCACAGTCAGTTTGTAGTTGGTAGCTGCAGCTCTTGGTTCCCACTGAGGTGGAGTTGCATCATTATGCCGTTATCGTTGGCGACAACCCATGAAGAAATCTTATAGTGGGTGAAACACATAGAGATATTACCACAGTGATTGCTACTATTATCTCTTTGGTAACGTCAACACTAATGTCACATGTTGCAAAGTCAGCTGATCTGAGAGCACAGCAGGAAGCGAGAGCTGCAGCTACCAACTGGATGGACTAAAGGATTACCTAAGGACTGCTGTTACTTTGCTTTGCACAAAATATTGTTTTTAATATTTTAAAGTCTTGAAGACTGAGCCAAACAACAGTGCCTTTTAATACATGATGTTATGTGTTTGAATACTAAGGGGAAAAGATGGCTGCAGTTACCTTGTACCTCACTGTTATCTATCCAATTGCATTGTCATTTGATATTGTAACCTGCAGCGGAGCTAGAGAATGGAGGTCCCCGGTACAAAACAAATATCTTAGGCTCCTCCTTGGGGGTTGTAAAAGAATCACTCAATGCTCCTGCCTGTGCGAAGCTTCTCTGCCTGCAGCATAGCTCCAGGGCACAAGCTCTCCACTTTCCTGTGACATCCTCTATGGATATATATGTGTACACATATACACACATATATAAACATCACCCCCACACAGCAGCCAACCCTCTTAGCACCTTCATAGCACCCAGTTCTTGTCAGCAGCCAACCCCTACCAGCATCCACCCCTGCACAGCACCCAACCCCTCTAAACACCCACCTTACATAGTTCACATCCCTCCCTCACATAACCCACCCCCTGTACTTTGTTGCCACTTTGCAGCCCTTTCTTTCTTATACACATGTCCAGCGTGCTGAATTGCTCCACACGGCCACCTGCTGGAGCTTCAGTAGAAATGTTCTTTTTTAAACAGGCACACACAACTTTCTGGCGGGGTGGTGTGGTCAAGGAGGCACTGGGGGTCCCAGTGGGGCTTTGGTGGGTTGAGCCCAGTGAGGCCTCAGCAGGTTTGGCCCCAGAGGGACCCTACACTCTAGAAAGAAAATGGTGGACTGCCCCACTGGTAGATCCGCCCCTGATTGTAAATATGCTGTCCTTAAGTACAAACCTGTTTTAAAACAAGTGTGCACAATGAGATATAATAAGCACCATATAGGAAGGGAAGAACCATATAGAACAGATTAGTTGATTCAAAAGCAACTTATTCAGTGATATATATTATTACTATACCTTATCCTCCACATTGAAAGGAAGTAATCTCTGAGTTGTGAAATCCTGTAAACAGTGGTATATGATAATATAATGCAACGTATGTAATGTATGTAAAATGCAGCAACAATCAAGTTCTATTGGGATCCGCCAAGAGAGTATTATTACAACATAATCCACAATTTAGCTTTTAGATTACTTGCTGGGTTATATAGTTCTCTAGTTGGGTGTCTCATATACATTCAATAGAACTTAAAGGGCCACTTTAAAAGCTTCCTGTTTGTAAAGTATGTAACACAAAAACAGCATTAGCAGCCATGAGCAAAAAAACATTTAAATTTAGCTGAAGTTTTGTGTGAGCATGCTCAGTCTGATGCAGAACCTAGACTGGTCAGACTTTATTTTTAGTTCAGCCCACAGGAAGAGCTGGCCATGCCCCTGATAGACACGGGTAGGAGGTGTTACACAGCTCTGCTTGAGGAGAAAACACACTGTTTAAAAGCTAAGGTAAAATGTAACTTTTATTATTTTAAACTGCATATTGTTTTTAATATTCTACACCCAGCAAAGACACATATGAGCTTTACGTGTAAATGCACGACAGTGGTCCTTTAATTTGTTACATCTTTCACAAACATGTTTTTTTTTTTTAAATGATGTGTCCATGGTTATTGAGTGTCATTTGTGTGTGTTCTTTCAATACTAAGGAATCCCAGACTAACAGATTCTGGAATCTCTGCATTTCTTCCAATTCTTTCTCATGCAGGGTGCCATGTTTCACAGCTGTAACCTAAAACCACACCAACAGAGGAGGGGCTTCACACTACCAGTGTCTCATGCTGTGCAGACATACAGATAGCATTATGAGACACTTGGTAGTCTGAAGGCCTTCCTTTGTACAGCTGTGAAACATGGCAATCTACATAAAAGAAACAGGAAGAAAAGGGGTAGAATGAAGTGCAGTAAAGTGAAGTGTTAAACTAGCATTGATTCCTAACCCTCTCCTCAAGGATCAACAGAAAGGCCATGATTTAGGTATACTACTGTGTGAGCACAGGTCAGGCAATTAGCATACAACAAGTGTAAATCATCTGCTTGCCTCACATGCATTCACACAGTGTTAAACCTAAATCATGGTTTACCTGATGCTACTTGAATAGAAAGTTGAGAATCAATGTTTTAAAGCATCACTAAAGCTGAGATAAATCCAGAGCAGACACTGAGGACTATGGATGGTGAAGAAACTATGGGTGTTTTTTTTTGTTTAGTTTTGTCTGAAAAAAGTAAATTTTATAGGTTCCATTTGGAGACAGGTTTAACTCACACAGGGTTAATACCACCAGAATAGTTATTGGAAGAGGAAAAAAACTTTAATGTGCGGCGAACAAAAAATGTATTACATACCTTCCCTTTAAGAGACAACAATTAAAGGTATTCCTTTCTGGATCGCTAATTTGTTGTGGTGAAAAGGCTTGTGTTCCTCAATGAAGCTGTGAGCTATACCATGGAGGGTCATCCAAGATGAGCAGGTCATAGAAGCGTTGTTAGACAAATCGCTGTGCCACGGAAAAGGAATTGCTACTTACTTCGCATATGGTTTGGATCAGGTCATTCCCTGTGCCTCTCAGTGTTATCTTCTTATTTACCTTTTTTTTGGCTTTGATCTATGATACACTGCTCTCCCTCTATTATAATCTGCAAGAAAGCTGGTACAAAGGAATGGAATCACTTTTATACTTAAAAAAATGCTTGATATATTTGTTAATCCATGCCTCTTTGATCAAAGGCAAATTGCATCCTCAGGAATTCCTTGTAAAAAGTCCATTTAAAAAAATTAAATGATGACTAAACAATTTACTTTCACATAAAAGTATATAGTACACTTAGTTAAGTTCAAATATCTATATAAAAATGTTACTGCTCCAAGAAATCTGTATGTTAATCAAGGGAAAAGTCGCCTGATGGTGTAGATAATACATTTTATTAAACATACATTGTATATAAACAAGGATGGTAAATATCACACTCACATAAGCTATCCTCACACAGTGAGAGGTACATATAGAGCACACACAGAGAAGTACACCAATTGGTTCACTTGAAGCTGGTCCTTTCATGTTCGGTAATGTACCGTATTTTATAAATAATGCCCAGTGATCAAGAGAAACCACAGTCAAGAACCCTGGTACCTCTTAATATCAGTCCTTGTAATGGACCCCCAAACTAGTAGTTACTTTATGGGTTGTTAGACCCACAAGCCCATATTGGTGAATGAACCAATGTTGGTCGGGGATTCAGTTATGGGGACTATGTAAAGTGCTATTTGTATATAGCACCATTAATTGGTATAGTCTCGTATAAAATATGTAGATGCCAATATAATTACATCAGACAGTCATGTTGAAGGCATCCATGAGTAAATTGATATATACAAGTAATATCAGGATAAAATATAAAAATATATATGGTATGATAAGTGATACCTAGTAACCAAATAAAAAAAGCAAAAAGTACCACCAAACACGTTTCATCATTATATGTGGCTTTCTCAATGGTTAAACAATAGAACATATACTAAATTGCTATAAAATGGGAAATTAGGGCATAGATAAAAGTCATACCAGTCTCTTTGGCTTTTCTCTGTCCAAATGTGGCTTTTTATAGCATTTTATTAATTCCAAAGTATGAGTAATGCACAACAAATAAATTGTATTGACATTTCCATTTAAAGATCAAAATGGTAAACTAAATACGTTCTATAACTTTTATACACTTATTTCCAACTCTATAAAGGACCACTGTAGTTTATTACAAAACTTCCTGGATTGGTGCAGCACTTTATAAACCACATTAGCAGCTATGTAAGCAACTGGTATACATTATATAAATAAAAAAATCATAATTTTAGCAGACTGCTTGTGTCTGGGGCCATCCATATCGGATGGACAGGGTACTGCTTGTTGGTCTAGAGCCTGAGAAGGAGGGTTATGCATCCAATTAATTGTATTAAGTGTCTCAATATTATGGCAGCTAAATATTACATTTCAGTGGCCATTTACATGTATTATTTCATAAAATAAATGACTATATCATAACATGTTTGCTCTATATTAAATAAGATTAGCCAAAAGAATCCCTAAATGAAGTAGAGTAAATTAAATATAAATATTTAGATTTTAGCGTGAACTGGATCCCCAAATAAGCTCACCAGGACAGAAATTAAAAAGATATATATATAAGTATTTACATATCTGACATTACAGGCTGATGAAAAGGGTATAAGCTACTATAAGTGACCACTTCATATAAAAAATTAAGATGGGAGCAAATTCTATCAATATATATATATATATACATATATATATATATATATATATATATATATATATATATATATATTGAGACAGCACCAGTCTAGTTGATAATAAATCCTTCCAATGAGAGAATGGAAAATTTCCCCATGAAAATATCACCCCATTGCAACATCCCTTATATTTATTTCACTTAAAAGGAACCTATTGTTTATGGTTCTGCTATTATTAGCATTAGCACTTTTTCTGCATTTATAGCACTTATTCACCTTTAGCACTTTCAGCACTTTATTAAATTGTTTTTATAGTGATGTATAATACGTGACGGATTCATCAGGGGAAACATTAGAACCATTTTGATGGCCTTTTAAGCGCCCGCGAGCATATGCGCAATGACATCATGACGCTAACGTCAAAGCAGTGACGTCATTGCGTGCGCTTAAAAGGCACGCAAAATGGTTCTAATGTGTCCACTGATGAATCTGTTCTAACTGTCACGGGGAAACGCGCGTCGGGCAGGGTAAGCAGGCTGATGGGGCAAGCTCTAAATAAGAGAGATTAAAATAAAATTAGCTTTTGGAGCAGCACCTTCTTCAGACTTGGGTGAAACATAAAATTCAACATAAAATTCATTGTTTGAGAGGAAATTAATTCATCATTTCTGAACATACAATGGGGCGACTTAATTGTGCGGAAAGAAGGTCTTTTGCTAGTTGTGTCTGCTAAGAGAGACATGACCTCCCACTCTACATTGGGTCACATGGAAAGACTTAATTAAGCACAATTTGAACCACATCACAGTAAAGCTCTCCTAAAAGCATGTTGAAATACTTTTTACATTTTTAAAATATGTGTATTTATAAAGTAAAATCTGTGTTTAGATGTGTGACTGACTGCCCTCTGCCAGATCCACAACTACAGCTCTGTATAGTGAGCAAAAGAAATTAGTTAACCCTTACCAAATTCATCTGTGCCGGGCATGGGATGCTGGAATCATCTACACAGGTCAGTTATGGGTTAACTTTTCAGTGCAGTCCTGCCTGCAGAGAAAAACTGCTATCAATCACTGTCATCGCTATGTGGCTTGGCTGCCTTAATCATGCAACAGTCAGTAGGGAGGATAGACTGTATTTATAAACAAAACTTTCGATTTTTTTAGCTGTGATTAGTGTAATTAAAAATAAATAGATCATTTTAACATAGAATATGTAAGAGCCCATACAGTGAGGTCCATGGGCTGTGAATTGCCCACTTAATTTCCTGCGAGTGATACTTTCAAATCAGAATTACTGAGTGATGGGTTTCTACACAAATACATATTTAAATCTATGCAACTAGCTTTTCTAAACACCTGCTAGACCCTAGTAAGGTCCTTAAATGCAGAAAAGGAAACATTTTACGTAACACTAATCTATTTGCTACTGTATTATGAATCTGCTGAGCCCTATTGCCCCCAGAAGTTATGAAATATTTCCAGACGACTGACAATCACAATGAACTGATAGAATTGTGTAACTGATGACAAAGTAATAGAAATATTTTTTGTAAGCTCATCAAACTAGAAAAGACAGCTGAGTATGATATACCTGTTGTCCTCTTCTTATTACACAACTGGCCTAATGTTGAGAGGATTAGGAAGTGGTCTAATTCCATAACGACCCACAATGAGTATATTGAAGTTACATCATAGATACTGATGACTTACTGGCCAAGGGCAAAATAGGTTGAAAGTCTCTGGCCTCCTGCTCCTGTTTAATTCTAAAAGTATACTAATACAGGCAATTTCATATATATATATATATATATATATATATATATATATATATATATATATATATATATATATATATAAGCAATTATCCAGATTAATATTAATTGAGGATGAAAAAATACTTTTAGTTCATCAAGCTCAACCATTTTATATCTCCTCCATCTTTGTAATATGTGGATTAATTGTTAATTGATAATTGATCCAAAGGAAGGCAAACAGAACAAAAAAACTCCATTGAAATTGCCAATTATCTCAAAAGGGGAAAATATGTAATTCATTCCTGACCTCAGATACTGGCAATGGGATTCCTCCCTGGATCGATAGTCTTTCTCTAGTTATCCAGGATAACCCAGAATGCCCCTTTTTTATCAAAAATATATCAAACCCCCTTTTTAAAGTTACCTATGGAATCTGCTGTCACTACCTCCTTTGGTAGAAAATTCCACAGTTTAACCGCCCTTACTGTGAAGAACCCTTTTCTTTCTTTATGGTGTAATCTTCTTCTAACCTCCAGAGATGTTCTAATGAGTAGCCATTTTTTAGTAGCCAGTGAAGATGTGTGAATATATTTAGATTCAAGGGACACTATCACCCCAACAGGAAGTTGGTTTCTTCTTGAAGAGTATGACAACTTTCTCAGATGTTGGTCTAACTTTTTTCTCTAAACTAGATCATTCCTGAGAAATAAAGCATTGTTTTGGCAGTTAATATGCGGCTCCTCGTGGCAATTTGCAGCTCAGAGCACGTTATAAGAGTGATGGAGGGGTTATAACTGAATGTCAACATTGAGGTCAGTGTTTTGGCCAGACAAGACTATTGTGTTTAAAATTAGCAGATCAAAACAGCAAATTAGTATTTAGGAGATGCTCAGTTGCATAATAAATAGAAATAATAGTATGCTTTTTTCGAAATGTGTAAAAGAATCAAGATAATACAACGTATAGCCAGTTTTTCATACACTTTAAGATGTTGATGTTGGGTTACATATATTAAAGGAGAGTCTATAACAGAAATCTTAAATGGTTGGGACTTATTGAGTGAGAAGTTTCATAGGGTTATTAAAGGCATATTTAAATTTCATGGATTATGAATTCCTTAAAAAAAATAAAAAAATAAACTTAATTAAACTTACGCTGAAGTTAGCAAAATTCCTTCTATGTTTTGGCAGTTGAATTTGAGAGTAGATGCCATCTAAAAATCCAGGCTAAATTAGCATAAAATGCATAATAACTGTTGACCAATCAGAGGGAAATGCAATGTTGTAGTAAATTATGGGGATCCCGTCTACAGCAAAGCATCATGGAATTTGTAATCTGACATATATCCATATAAGAAGGTGCAATGTATTTTCATATAAGAGTCTCTCTCTCTCTCTCTCTCTCTGCTGCACATTCCACCTCAAGTCGCTGCAGCTCATTTCGACTCTCACAGTCACTCTTCATTTTATGCCACCTCGGTATCTGCAGCACATTCTCATAGTCTCTGCAGCTCATTCCAACCCAGTCTCTGCAGCACATTTCATTCAGTCCCTGCAGCAAAGAATAACATAGAGTTCACATATAAAATACAATCATACCATACCAAACATACCAAACACTGTCTGCAGTGCGAGTTCAACCTTGGTAATTATCTCCACCTTATCTATCACTATTGCCTTGCAATTCTATATATCAACTACTGGTGCGTTTTTTTTTCCCATTTGAATTACTGATGGCGGGATGCGCTGGTTGTTACATAGTTAGATAGTAATTGAGGTTGAAAAAAGGCTTTTAGCCCATCAAGTTAAAACTTAAGATCTCCTCTGATCTGCAATATGTGGATTAGTTGTTTATTGATCCAGAGGAAGGCAAACAGAAAAAACTCAAGTGAAACTTTGCCAATTGTCTCAAAAGGGAAAAAAAATTATTCCTTCCTGACCCTAGATACTGGCGATTGGACTCCTCCCTGGATAAATACTTCCTCTCTAATTATCCAGGATATCCCTGAATACCCATTTTATTTAAAAATATATCCAATCCTTTTTAAAGTTATTCTATTGAATCCGCTGTCACCACCTCCCTTGGTAGAGAATTCCACAGATTAACTTCCCTTACTGGGAAGAATCCTTTTCTTTCTTTAAGGTGGAATTTTTTTACTTCTGACCTCAAAGGATGGCCTCGTGTCAGTTGAAAACCTCTTGGCACAAAAAGCATCCTTGACAAATCTTTATACTGACCCTGGATGTATTTATTCAGGGTAATCATATCCCCTCTTAGACGCCTTTTTTCTAGAGAAAAAAAGTTTAATTTTGTTAGTCTTTCTTCATAACTTAGCCCCTCCATTCCCCTTATTAGTTTTGTTGCCCTCCTCTGTACATTTTTCAGCTCTAAAATGTCCTTGATATGAAGTGGTGCCCAAAATTGTACTCCATATTCCAAATGAGGGTGTACTAGGGATTTGTATAGGGGAAAATTTATTTTCTTCCCTTGCTTCTATACCCTTCTTAATACATGCTAATATTTTATTTGCCTTTGCAGCTGCTGCTTGGAATTGAGAACTGTTACCTAGGTGGTTGTCCAGAAGCACTCCCAAATCCCTTTCAATACCCCTATGTTTGTTTCATTAAGTTTAGAAATTGCATGGTCATTTTTCCTTCCCAGATGCATAACCTTACATTTATCCATATTAAAGCTCATCTGCCATTTAATTGCTCATTGCTCTAATTTACGCAAATCCCTTTGGAGGGAAAGTAGAAGTACATCATTTTCTGATTTAATCACCTTGCACAACTTCGTGTCATCAGCAAAAATGGAGACACTACTTTCCAGTCCCACCTCTAAGTCATTAATAAATATGTTAAAAAGGAGAGGACCAAATACTGAGCCCTGAGATACCCCACTTACCACATTAGTCCAATCTGAGTATGTTCCATTTACAACAACACTTTGCTTCCTGTCTTTTAGCCAGCTCACGATCCATGAGCAGATATTTACTGCAATTCCTGTATCCCTTAGTTTGCACAATAGTCTCCCATGTGGCACTGTATCAAAAGCCTTTGCAAAATCCAAAAAGACTACATCCACTGAGTTACCTTGATCCAAGTTCCTACTAACCTCCTCATAGAAACTAATTAGATTTGTTTGACATGACCTATCCATCATAAATCCATGTTTGCTCCTACTTAGAATCCTGTTTGAATAGACATATTCTTCTATATTATCCCTTATTGACTCTTCTAAAAGCTTTCCCTACATTTCTTAGTAAATCTGAATCACAATTTATACTTGTTTGTTTTCTGTTAACTGTCTCCTAATTCTACATATCTTTATAATGTCACTGTTTTTCAGTAAATGTTGTGCATAAAGTCACAGAGAAGAATAATAGTTTAAATGCATGACAAATGATACTGCCCATCTTCAGCACATTTAGTCGTAAAAATCTAAATCATTACTTGTTTATTGTTTATACATTACATTCTCTTTATGCTGTCATAACTTACTAAAATGTTATCAGCTTTAAAAAAAAAAATATATATATTTTTATATATACTGTATATACTCGAGTATAAGCCGAGTTTTTCAGCCCTTTTTTTAAGGCTAAAAAGGGCCCCCTCGGCTTATACTCGAGTCACTCCTCCTCCCCACAATGTCTCTCGACCCCCCCATGTCTCTCTAACCCCCTGTGTCTCTTTCCCTCCCCCCTCCTCATCCTCAACCCCCCCTCCTCATTCTAAACCCCCCTCATTCTAAACCCCCCCCTCATTCTACCCCTCTAAATACCCCCCCCCCCCCCTCCCTTTCCCCTCACTTACATGCATCTAAAGCTCCTGCTCCGGCCTCCGCTCCTTCCGGCGTCTTGACGTGGCGCACATGTGACGTCACGGCATTAGCATATACCGGGTACCTCCCTCCTCAACCTCCCTCCTCATCCTCAACCCCCCTCCTCATCCTCAGCCACCCTGCTCATCTTTAACCCCCTCCTCATTCTCAACCCCCTCCTCAACCTCAGGATGAGGAGGGAGGTTGATGAGGGGGTTGAGGATGGCGGGTTTGAGGTTGAGGAGGGGGGTTGAGGAGGGGGGTTGAGGAGGGAGGTTGAGGAGGGAGGTTGAGGAGGGAGGTTGAGGATGAGGAGGGAGGTTAAGGAGGGAGGTTGAGGATGAGGAGGGAGGTTGAGGATGAGGAGGGAGGATGAGGAGGGGGGTTGATGATGGGGGGGTTGAGGTTGAGGAGGGAGGTTGAGGAGGGGATTGAGAATGAGGAGGGGGTTGAGGATGAGGAGGGTGGCTGAGAATGAGGAGGGGGGTTGAGGATGAGGAGGGAGGTTGAGGAGGGAGGTTGAGGAGGGGGTTGAGGATGAGGAGGGGGGTTGAGGTTGAGGAGGGGGGTGAGTATGGGTTGAGGATGGGGGGGTTGAGGATGAGGATGGGGGGTTGAGGAGGGAGGTTGAGGAGGGAGTTGAGAAGGAGGGGGTGGAGGATGAGGGGGTTGAGGATGAGGAGGGATGATGAGGAGGGAGGTTGAGGATGAGGAGTGGGGTTGAGGCGGGAGGTTGAGAATGAGGAGGGGGGGAGAGACACAGGGAAGGGAGAGGGGGGAGAGACACAGGGAAGGGAGAGGGGGGAAGAGACACAGGGATGGGAGCGGGGGGGAGAGACACAAGGAAGGGAGAGGGGAGAAGAGACACGGGAGAGAGAGGGGGACACAAGAGGGGGAAACAGAGGGCACAAGAGGGACACAGGGGGCAGCACATTTCCCACCCTCGGCTTATACTCGAGTCACTCATTTTACCCAGTATTTTGTGGTAAAATAGGTGCCTTGGCTTATACTCGGGTCGGCTTATACTCGAGTATATATGGTATATACCCTTTTAAAATTCAGAGTTTTTGTTGGCCCCTTACAGTTTTGTTATTTAATTCAATCTCAAATGAGACTGTGTTGTGATCACTGTTTCCCAACAGTCTCCCTATTCCAACATTTGATACTATATCAATATTATTTCTGATGACTGAATCCAAGATAGCCTCATTTCTAGTAGACTCTTGTATAACCTGGGCCAGATAATGATCCCTGAGTGTGCTCAAGAACCTGCTCTGTTTACCCGTTTAAAATCTACCAGTATTAGAACTTGCCCATGCTTAGCTGTATTTCCAATCTGTAATAATAATTGCATTTCCTTAAGTTCAATTATATTTGGGGGTTTATAGTATACTCCTACTAATATTCTTTTGGAATTTGCTGCTCCTCTATTTAACTCTACCCACAAACATTCAACATTACCGCTAGTTCCACCATAAAAATCTTTTCTGACTATAGGCTTAAATTCAGGCTTAACATACAGACAAATCTCTCCTCCCATTTTATCATTGCCCCTATCTTTCCTAAATAGGTTATAACCATACAGATTAACAGTCCAGTCATGAGAATCATCCCACCATGTTTCAGTAATGCCTATTAAATCCTAATTCTCATTTACTGCTAATAATTTTAACTCTCCCTGGCAAGCTTCTGGCATTAGCAAGCTTACACCTTATGTTATAGGTCTGTACTTCTGGGGTGCCTACCACTATACTTGAGTTATTTAGCAGTACCTCCCCCATCTCCTCCCATATGACTAGTTAATTAATTCCCTACCCCCTCTACACTTACTACCCCATTACTTCTACCTAGTCCCCCCCCCATCACACACACACACCTTTTAGTGTTTTCTGTTAATCAGCAGGTGTTTTATCAGAAGCATTTAAAACCAAGGAAACTTCCATATCACAGTATTTCCTAGACTAATTCAGTTATGGAAGCCTTGATGGGCTCCAAAAATGTGGACAAAGTTATCAGATTTCACAGCCCCTCCTCTGTAACCCAACACACAATACATAACCTCAAATTTGGCACAAGAATTTCAACATCCTTCCATTACCTTTGACCCCTTTCAGTAAACTTTCTACGATAATGAGATACAAAGAAATGAAAACTCCATAGGGTTCCACAGAACACAAATAAATATTATAGTATATCATAAACTGATTGTAAAACCCATAAACTGTGACTAACTAAAAAAATTGTAATCATTAGACATATCTTGGCAAACATAAAAAAATGAAGGTGGTTTAAAAGTTTAGGGTATGTTTCGCAACATGCATTCAAACAGCTTTTTTTTCTCTGAAAAAGTTCTGAGTCATACAATGTGTTTTACATTTTATTGGGATTTTTAAATAAAACTACCAATGCCATTCACACCTACACTTAGCTAAGCCCTGTTCATTACTACCTTTTCTGATAACAATATATCAACCAACAAACGTGTAATAATACTATACATGCAGTAACTTTCTGTGAAGTTAAACTTGTTGTTCTGTATTTTATTATCAATGTGCAGCAAATTACTAAGCTAAGTTTTCTGTAGAAATAATTTACTTTGCCTTGCCCTGTTCGTCCAGTGGTTAGGATGCTGTACTTTCACTGCTGCAACCTGGGTTTGATTCCAGTCAGAGAACCAAGAGGTCACACCATCCTGAAGCCATGCAGGGTTGGGCTTGGTCAGTACTTGGGTGGGAGACCACATATGAATACCAGGAGCTGTATTCTGTGACCCACTGGAGAAGTAATTGGCAACCCACTCCAGTATCTCTACAGGTCATGAAGAGTCGGACATTACTGAGTGACGCAAACACACAGAGCCAAGGTCTCTAGCAAGTAAGTGAAGACATCTCTCCTGTAACCCCCTCCTCAGTGGTGGGAAGTCTGTCCCAGAGCCACTTTACAAAAAAACAATCCTATCATACCACGGGTGTTGTATAAGTGATAGAGCTATGGTTTTATTTAATACAGACTACTTTAAGAGCTTCTCATCTGTTTTAACTTCTCATTTATAGAAAAAAAAGCTTGTTACAGATTTAATTGTAAGTATATTACAGTAGCGAGCTATGGTCACCAGTAGTTTAATCCCTCAGAGTGAAGTTGGCTATATAGTTAGAGAAGATCAAAATTCCTTTTATTCTATGAGCAACGCCTGCTTTAAGCAAAGAGCCATACGAGTTGTGGATGTGTATGAGACTAATTCAGTAAAAACGGAAAGTGGGTGCACTGTATCATTGCAGATAATGTTTTGGAAGATTGTAATATAGTAAAATATGTTTCTGGGATAATTTATATCATGTAATGTCTGCAGCACACAGTGGGTTTTTGTTATAGAACTGGTTATCAAACCTACTGGTTTAAAAGCATGCAAAGTACTTACAAGGAATTGAGAAGATGATCTGAAGTATTTTTCCAAAAATGTTATCAGTAAACAGTCCATTTAGCGATTGGCAGTTATTGGCTTAAAACATTATTGGGATCTATGGATAAAAAGCTACTAGCAAATACCAAAGAATTAGCCCTATGTAAATCATGTGCTCTATGTTAGGGCACTGCCGCAAATTGGCTGCGGGAGCTTTTTTTCCTAACTTCTACTCTAATGTAAATCTTGTACTCCCCCAGATTAGAGCACTCAGTACACTACTAAAAATCCTGCTTTAGACGCAACAGATTTTTGTGCAGGGAATAGCCAGAACAAACTTTACAGATGAGACATGGCTCTAGGAGCCAATAGGAAATGCGAACATCATACATCTTATAATGAGTGGGAAGTGCAGCATCAATTGCCGTAACTAAACTGCGGCAATAAAACAGAGATATATAGAAAGTAATTGTTTTTTTAATAAAAAAATATGTTTTCATATTAAAAAAATTTGACAATTGTATTTATAGCTTCAGGGTCTTGTTAAATTAGCCCTCGTAGCTCCCTCAGTCTTCCCAAAATACATTTTTTTGCTGTTTGCGAGGAACGATTCCCCAATACGTCCCTCGCAGTCGCTTTGCGAGATGACATTGAAAATGGCAGAGAATAGGCTTCAAGAGAGCTACGTAGTAACATGCAGCCATAAATCTACGGGGTAAATCTCGCACCTCTGAAGAATCCCTACGGGCACAAAAAAGTGCCAGCAAGGGCTCTTAAAGTCTCTACGCGCTGCCTCGGAGCAGCCCGATACCGCTGTGTGATGCTCTCCCCCTGCTCCCTAAACAAATACCCATGCTGCAGGGTCCC
The DNA here is from genome assembly GCA_027410445.1 of Discoglossus pictus. Classification (NCBI taxonomy): domain Eukaryota; kingdom Metazoa; phylum Chordata; class Amphibia; order Anura; family Alytidae; genus Discoglossus; species Discoglossus pictus. The sequence goes on along the minus strand of CM050168.1, from coordinate 235,567,821 downwards.
TATAGAGACCCCTGCAGCCTCCCCACATTAATCCGTTGCAGCAGGGATCCCCGATAGGTATTGATCAAGTCCCCGCTGCATTTAAAAATGTAAAATTCTTAAAGGGCCCACGGCACACTAATAACCTATCCCAGCCAGGGCACCAAAAAATGAACCCCCTTTATGCTGGGGGTCCCATCGGGACCCCCAAAGTCTTCCCAATATAAACCCCTTGCTGCAGGAGTCCATAGGGTCCATAGCAGCGCCCCCACATTAATACCTTGCAGCGGTGGGTCCCCAATCGGCATTGATCAGGCCCCCCCTGCATTTAACAATTTCAAATTACCCATCGAGGGGTGCTTAAAGGGCCCGCCACACACTATTAACCTATCCCGGCCGCGGCACCTAGAATGAACCCCCCTTTATGCTGGGGGTCCCCTTCAGGACCCCAATGTATTCTCACATTAACCCCTTGCTGCAGGGGTCCATAATGACCCCCGCAGCCCCCCACATTAACCTCTTGCAGCAGGGGTCCCCGATCGAACTGATCGTGTCACTGCTGCATTTTCAATTTCCAATTTCCAGCCTCGCGGGTCCATAAAGGACCGTAAAGGTCCTGAAAGGACCTGCGCTAAAAATATCCCCTGCCGCAGAGTGTACTATAAGTGACCCCCCCAGGCAACTAAAATTAAGCCCTATCACTCATGGGGCTCTAAACAGACCCCCATAAGCCCTTAATTAACCCCATAACTCATAGGGGTCAATACACACCCCCCTAAGCCCTTAATTAACCCCATAACTCATGGGGGTCAATATAGACCACCCATAAGCCTTAATTAACCCCATAACTCATGGGGGTCAATACACACCCCCATACGCCCTTAATTAACCTCATAACTCATGGGGGTCTATATAGAACCCCATAAGCCCTTAATTAACCCCATAATTCATGGGGTCAATAGAGACCCCCATAAGCCCTTAATTAGCCCCATAACTCATGGAGGTCAATACAGACCCCCATAAGCCTTAATTAACCCCATAACTCATGGGGGTCAATACAGACCCCCATAAGCCCTTAATTAACCCTATCACCCATGGGGCTCTATACAGAGCCCTGTGAGCACTTAAATTAACCTTGTAACCCATGGGGCTCTATACAGAGCCCCATGAGACTATAATTGCTCCCATCAGTCCAATAGGGGTCTATATGGACCCCTATAGGACACTATATACCCCTATAAAGTGCCATAAGTGTCCTCCAGGACACTCATGACAAAGTCTAAGCACCACACTACACTATTAACCCTAAATATACCCCATTAACCCATACTAAACCCTATCTAACCCTAACTGGGCCAATCTAACCCTAATTGGGCTTATTTAAACCAATCTGGACCTAATAACCCTATCTGGACATATTTAACCCCATCTAGCCCTATTTAATCCCATCCCTTATGAGGGTCTATACAGACCCCCGTAAGCCTCCATCTAACCCCATCCCTTATGGGGGTCTATACAGACCCCCATAAGCCTCCATCTAACCCCATTCCTTATGGGGGTCTCTACAGACCCCCATAAGTCTCACGTTAAACCAATCAGTCCCATAAAGGTCTATGAAGACCCTCATAGGACAATTAGAAGCCTATAATTAACCCCATAAGTTTCATGAGGGTCCTCCAGGACCCTCATGACACTAAGTACAAACACTACAATAGACTATTCCCCCCAATAAACCACTAAATCTAAACTAACCCCTTCTCCCCAAACCAATTACCCCCCCCCCCTTCTAATTAGATAAAAAAAAAAAAAAAAATAAGGTACACAAAATTAAAAAACCTAAGGTAAACAAAATAAAAAAAACCTAAGGTACACAAACCCCCCCTACAAAAAATAAAAAAACATCACAAATCACTACATCACTACATAAAATTAAAAAAATACTTTACACACCTGCAAAGGAAAAGACATACACAAATACACTAACATTACAGTCATAAATGCATTATAAATATACACCTAACTTCAGTACATTTCCCCCTCTCTATACCTAACCCCCAATTTAAACATCGCCCCCTATCTATACCTAACCCCCTAAATCTAAGATAAAATAGAATAAATAATATCACTTACCTTTGTAGATGTCCCTTCTGATCGCACCCCCTAGTTAAACCAATCAGTCCCATAAAGGTCTATGAAGACCCTCATAGGACAATTAGAAGCCTATAATTAACCCCATAAGTTTCATGAGGGTCCTCCAGGACCCTCATGACACTAAGTACAAACACTACAATAGACTATTCCCCCCAATAAACCACTAAATCTAAACTAACCCCTTCTCCCCAAACCAATTACCCCCCCCCCCCCTTCTAATTAGATAAAAAAAAAAAAAAAATAAGGTACACAAAATTAAAAAACCTAAGGTAAACAAAATAAAAAAACCTAAGGTACACAAACCCCCCCTACAAAAAATAAAAAAACATCACAAATCACTACATCACTACATAAAATTAAAAAAATACTTTACACACCTGCAAAGGAAAAGACATACACAAATACACTAACATTACAGTCATAAATGCATTATAAATATACACCTAACTTCAGTACATTTCCCCCTCTCTATACCTAACCCCCAATTTAAACATCGTCCCCTATCTATACCTAACCCCCTAAATCTAAGATAAAATAGAATAAATAATATCACTTACCTTTGTAGATGTCCCTTCTGATCGCACCCCCTAGGAAAAAAAGAAACATCAGATAACTAGAAAAATAAACATTACATAGAATTAACAAACATTACAAATACAGCATTAAACTTACCTTTCCAGCATGTCCCCGTCCATCTTCTTCTGTTCTCCGGCTCGGCCCCTGGAAAAAAGATATATCACATTAGTCACACATACATCAAACACAACAAATAAATAAAATATAAACATTGTAAATTGAAAACTTACCTGTCCCCGATGTCCCCGGCCTTCTTCTCTTCTGCCCCGGCTGGGCCCTTGCTGAATCCGCGGTCTAAAAAAAACAACTAACAGAGCTCCCCAACCCAAATGAGGCCTACAGAGCCTCTTCCGGTAGGAAATTGGCAATGACGTCGTCCGATTGGCTGTCAATCACATTTCAGCCAATCAGAAGGCGCCAAGGTGTGAGCCAATCAGGATGAGATACACCCCTTATATCCTATTCTGGTTGGCTGAAGGAACTGTCAATCTTTTTTAAACCAATCAGAAGGTGCTTTTGCTTTCAGCCAATCACAATGGGATACACCCCCACGGGGTGATTGGCTGAAGGCATCTGCACCTTCTGATTGGCTGCAGTCTGATTGACAGTGACAATGATGGGGGCCCCCAACATGGAGGGGGGTTAATTTTATGTGCCGGTGGGTAGTGGGAGTACCCCCCACAGCAGGGCTTATATGTAGGACTGCTGCGGAGGTCACGTTCAGGACCACCGCAGCAATTGATGAGGTGGGAGAGTCTGGCTGTCACTCCTCATGTAGATTTTCTCTGTGTTGACACAGACGGCCCTGCTGCGTAGCTCACACGTTGCTCTCAGCAGGGCTAATTTAATAGCATTGTAACTTTTCAAACTTTGCAGCATGTAGGGTTTAAGTAGAAACCTTGTATCTATGAGGCTGGAATTTAATAAGGCTGTTAATCAGTAAAAATGTGTTTATTTTGTTATAGATAATGTATTAGAGCATTTGTTCCTAAGCGACATGGTTTTGTGACATCTATTAACCCCTTAAGTACAGTGTTGTGAATTACCCTGGATTTTGTATAATAAAACTTGCTTAATACTAACATATCATATTTTTTAATTACACATATGTTGATATCTGATTGTTAAATGTCAAATAATGTTGAAATGTCATCATCTTGTTGTGCTTTTTATGCTATACTGTCACTGTAAATGCTTCTGGGGACTCAGCAAGGGTTTGAAAACCACTTGTGAGTGGTATTTGGTACACGTAAATCTTTCTTTTGCTTTTTGCAGTTTTGGCAGTGCCCTTATTTGCAAAGGATCCATAAAATCTTATTAACATCAGGCTTGGTTGTCAAAGTGTAAGGGAATAACTCATAATTTATTGTCAGTGCAAAAATCACTGAAGATTTTTGCCTTGCTTTTGGCTTTGTCGAGAAGTTCACTCGGAGCAGTGACCCGTTGGAGTTTTTTTACAATGTTTTAGCAATGGGGATTAACATATCTATGTAACTTGTAATTGATTTTGCAGAGATTTACATAGGGCCAAATGTCTAGAAGATCTTATGTAAGTTATCAATGGTAACGTGAGAGACTAGTTATTCATTAGGTTTCCATCTGATATATACATCCATGAATATAAGTGAACACTTCCCCTATGCGTGAAATGTGATAATGGGACTTAGATGAATATTATCTTTGGACATTATTAGAGAATTTGTTCTGCCAATGATGATTTAAGTTGTAGCTCAACGACTGAATGAAAGCTACAATCTTGTGGTCATAAGAAATTGTTCATTCAGCTGAGTTTAGGAACACAACATCCTGTGATCACAATTTACTTCTTGTACCAACATCTCATCAGAACAAACAAAGCACCAGGACAACTTGGTCTAGTTTATAGACACAAAGTGGTAAATGTAATGCCAGATTGTAACAAAATACTGGTATGTACCATCGACAGCGGCCTGTTCTGGGTAACGGTTGCCATAACTTGTAGATGATCTAAGAAAGTGTATGATCTTATTCATTCACTGGAAAGATATTTGTCTGCTTGTACTGGTATCAAGGTAACATTATGCTATAAATATGGTACTAGCTGTGCCTGTAAATTAACAGCTAATAGCCTTACGTTTTGGCCACCACTGGTACAAAGGAATGTGAAATGAATTCCTGTAAAACCAGGGGGGCATGTATTATTTATAATGTCCTTGCCACAGACATTTTGTTAGTGATTACAGGACAACTAATATGTTTAGCTTTTAGTGTACGTAAAAATGACAGAAATGCTTCTATGCTATTTTCAGTAAATTTACTTTGACTTAGGTTATTTAAGGCAAAGATTTTATGAACTGCATTTGCAAAAATTAGCATTGGTACAAAATGTTGAGCTCTGCAAAAATGCTTCAATTCTGTATTGTTTTATTTATAAAGTCCCAATAGCATACTCTCTATAATGGACAAAAAGTCTGGTATAATTGAAAAATATTTAAAAATTTTAAAACAGGTTTGTGCAAGTAAATAAAGGTTTTAGTAGGATAAACACTGACCAAATTTACTATTTTATACCTATAAATCAGTACTATTTTCCTCACCCACCTTTGCATGTTATCTGTTATTGATAAGTGCTGATAAATCTACACAATAATACAATAATTATGATCACCCCATACTGTGGTCCTCTCCATGAACAACATGGCTCCCCCACCCAACAGATCACACAATCAGAATGTGCACAACAACAAGACCCACAACATCAGACGCTCATATTCATGTACATCATCAAATGTGAACATGATACAATGTACTGTATGTGAAAGGGGGTGCTACATTGGGGAAAACAGTCAGAAACTACACATGCGAATGAACCTCCATCTAAGCTCCATCAAAAAGCACCATGAAGACAGTTACTGTACTCCAGTTGGACACTATTTCCCCCAGGAGAATCACTCCATCCAGAACCTGAAAATAAAAGTACTCAGAGGGAATTTCAGAACTATCCAACAGCGGAAAACTTTTGAATTAAAAATGATTAAATTATTTAATACAGAGGATTTTGGCATTAACATCATCTTAGGCTTTCTGGCCCACTATCTTAATGTCTTATAGCTAACACATTCCGCTTACCTCCCCCCTTCTATTGCTGTTTTTGTAAGCTACATGCTATTCTGAAATGTATTGCTCTTTATTTTTCTCCGCTGTGTTCTTATCTACAACCTGATCTATAGACTTACTGACCTATCAGGACATTATTCACAATGCTGGTCTGTTTCTCACTTAACTCTCCCCAATTAATTTTGTCTTTATTGTTTTTCCAATTTTTTTTTTTTTTTAATTCTCCTTTTGTTTTCTGTTTTTAGTTCATACTTGTATCAGTATTGCTTTTTGACTTGATAAAGAGAGGCATTATTTCGAAAGCTCGTCGCTTTATTATGAATACGTTTGTCCAATAAAAAAAGTTATCACTATTCACTGCACTACTCTGATTATTCAACTATATATATATATATATATATATATACATATTTATATATATAGTTGAATATTCAGAGTGATGCAGTATCGGCTGTATATTATTTGTTTATTTTTATCTAATAAATGAATATGTTTGTCCAATACTCTGATAATTCAACTAGATTACTGGACAATCACGGCTACCTCACTCTTTTTATATATATATATACTGTATATATATATATATATATATACATAGAAATATATATATATATATATATATTTAAAACAAAAACTCAAACATTAACATCTGGGATATTATTCTTATTCTATACGCAGAGCACAGGGACATCTATACTTTTAATGGTTCATTTTTTTTAAATAACTAAATTATTCCAGAGAGGATTGCTCTGAGGAGTACAAACTGTATCTGTATTATGAAGTATTGCAATATGTCATGCTGCCTTTACATTATATCTATTTTTGTCCAGTACATAAGGTTTTCTTTTTCATGATGTATGTCTCTTACGTGTTATTTCCATCGTGTTATACCAAGGATTAGTGGTTCTGTACTCATAACAATAGCTGTCCCAGTAGAACATCAATCTCTAATACTACAAGCCTGTCCAGTCGGAGGAGTTGATGCCTGGACCGTAACTTTGCTTTTAAATATTTTTGGCTGGGGATGTACTTGTGTGGCCTCTCTGTCCCAGAGCTTCTGAAGATCTGCACTGCAGCTGACACTCCTTCCGCTACTACAAATGTACAGTTAATTATCCAAATGGGAATTATTTTGTATCTATTATGTTATGCCTATTATGGTAATATGTTTCTGAATTTCTGATTTGAGAAATCCTGTTGTTGTATCCAGTGTCCACTGACTGAGCAGGAAGCTGACCTCTCAGTTAGGGCAGGTAATAAGGTAACTTGTCTGTGGGCCGAAATTTTATATGAATCCATATATTAGACACTATGGATACTATACAAGTAAATTAATATCCCAGTTTTGCACTACGCTGCTAAGCTCTGATTCGTGATAGCGCTCTTTTCCGGTTCCAGTCCCCTGAAAAGTGCTAAATCTCGCAATAGCGCTCACTATCGTGTTGCGGGCATTTAAATCCCCTGCTTAGCACTCATTTTCCTGCCATTGCGCTGTTCAGCCCTTTGGCGATAAAATGCCCCATTTAGCTTGGTTTTCGTATAGTGCTCCTGCATGCAGTGACGCATATACAGTGCTAAACGGGGTATTCCTGTAAAATACAAATGACATTGGATAAGAACAATTTTGTCAATGTGTATATTTTATACATGAAAGATGATAACATGATACCAATCAGCATTTATTTATATGCAGGGAACTCCTATGTGTCATCAGTTAAAAAAAAAAAATTGAAAAATCTGGGATCCGGAACCGATTATTTCAATTTACATTGATTCCTAAAGGAAATGTTTGTTTGGTTCGCATCCTGCTGTCCGGAATGGATTAAGGACTTGAACCAAAGCACACAACTCAGTGGACCCTTGGTACTCTTCGTTACTTGGTTTCAGAAGGCAAAAACAACAACTACCAAACTGCTACATGGAGTCATGTAAATTGGTATTAGCAAGCGCGGTGTGTACCAAAGGAGAAACGAGTGCCGAAGCATTTTTTGCTCATAAAGACACGTGGTAATGGCAAAACAATCTGTGCTTTACCATTACCACTACAAGTTAAAATTGTTCAAATGTTTTACCGATATGGGACTTGCTCCTGTCAGCCAGTGAACAGTAATATATCTGTACAAGTCATACTTGCCTACCAAAGAAATCTATATATATGTATCCTCAGCATACTTTGGTAGTGTTCAAAGCATATTCTTTTAAGTGCAGAAAAAAAAAAAACTTTATTTCTATTTATTTTTTAACAGCCCTCTTCCAGTTATTATGGAAAGAGAGAATACAGAGTTGAGTGAACATATAGAGAGGGAAAGGATAGCAGTGAGGAGGACATAATGAAAGGTCTAGTAGTTAAGACCTGTATGAGAAGATTTATATGATGGCTAATCTTCATGACAAACTGTGGCAACAATATTTGGACAGATGTAAAAAATATTAAATATCAAAATATTTTTGGGGCATGGCATTTTGTGTTACCCAGTAATTCTGCCAATATATGTGTCCCGTTGTAAGAGTATAAGTATTTCCTACATGTGAAAAATTGTAATCAATAACATAAATAAATATTTAAAAGGTGCATCAAACATGTTAATATTGAAAAAAGCTTCCAATAAGTATCAAGGTAATACAGGTACAATGCAAATTATTCTGCATCAGATGGTCTGGCACCTCGTTTAACCCAGACATATTTTCCTCCGGAGGCTCTTGGGGTTGCCCTTGTGCGGCTGTGTTCTTGGTAGCCTTCACAGATTTTCCTTGGTCTGGGGACTCCTCTCCAGGCTGGGTTTCTTCGGGGAATGGACTTCTGGATGGGGTCTGCATCTTTGGGATCGGGTGGCTTTGCCTGTTTAACCAATTTCTGCCTCAATGCTCAATTATGAGCTGAATTCAAACACTTCCTATCATGCTTAAACTGCTGCCAAAATTAGTACAAAAAGTGCATCTGCTTTCAATAACATGTTCCTTTTTGGACACTCGAAATGTTGGATGGTATGGGAGTATGTTACACTTTCAATTCTTTCTACGGTCTTGTTGTTTAGTTGTTCAGTTGTGTCTGACTCTCCGTGGCTATCCACAGCACGCCAGGCACATATATCATTTTGTCTCTTGTCAAGCTTTATCCATAAGGATATCTTGGCAGAGATAATGGAGTGGTTGCCAGTTCCTTCTCCAGTGGTCTGTGATTTGTCTGACCTCTCTACTATGATCTGCCCATCTTGGGTGACCCTACATGGTATAGCTCACAGCTTCATTGAAGTACACAAGCCCCTTCACCAGGACAAAGTAGCGACCCAGAAGGGGCAGGTCTCTCCTACCAGTTGACAAAACAAGTTAATTAACAAAACAGCTATCCCCCATTACAGTAAGCATATAAAATGTACAAATAAATGCCTTCACTTATTTTTTTGCTGAAAAACATAAAACCAAATAGAAACAAATTAAAAATGGCATGCTCTTTGAAATGAATGACAGCAAATCTATAAACCTTCCTGTGATTTTTCAGTCAAAAAATTATACTTGCTTAACATTGACTTACATGTAATTGCCAAATAGTTCAGGAAATGTACAGGGTGCCTTTAAAAATTTTGTATCTTTATTATTCAAAACAACTAATATTCCTAAAATAGAAACCTAATGGATTTATATAGAACAATGGAAGGAACAATAAATCTGAAAACTAAAATACACAAATAATCAGGTGCATTAGAACCTTCAAACATCCACTTAGGGCCCAACTGAAGCTCAATAAAAAGTAAGGTGCAGACCTATGACCATCAAAGGGTCCCCCTGACTGTAAGGCGTACTAGTTGATGCCCCAAATCTGATTAAAACGATCCATTAGAGACTAAACTTTTGAGAAAGCCGTTTAAAAAGTGAAACGGCAGACAAACTGTGAGGGTGAAAGCCATCCATATATTTTAGCCCTAATTCAATGTTTGAATGCTCTAATAATCCTGATTGTTACTTTTCGGATTTATTGTTCCTTCCATTAGATTTCTATTTTGAAATGTGGTGTTGTTTTTAATAATAAATATATAATATTTGCAAAGGCACTCTGCACATTTCCTTCACTACTTGGCAATTAAATTATTTTTCAGACAGTAGCATACCCCCCTGCCAAGGGTTATAGCTTTGTGTTACTTGTTAGAATTCACAGGTAGCTTGCGTTGCTGCGCCCTAAGATACATCCCTGTGGCAGTATTTGTGAGAAGCTGTGAAGCATGACTTAGACCTAAGTCAGAAGAAAGTCTCATAACTGAAGACTCGCAGCTGCCTCTGCTATCCTGTATGGCAGGGGGCCAGCAACTCTCTGATCCAAATATCTGTCAGATAATTCCCCAGAGCATGCAGAACATACTGTGCTACACTTACCATAAACTTTTACCATATGTCTGAGGATAAAATCGTATGTATGAAAAAAAAATTAAAGCTTTGAGCCCTCTATGTATATTTATACTGTTTTCATTCTTTTTTTTTTTTTCTATATTCATGCTAATCATTGTTAGATGGTTCTGACCTCATTTGGCATCTTTACTTAAACTCTCACTTGGGACAAAATGTATATTAAGTCAATGTGAGCTACGTTCCTTCCTTACATACTGAATTAATGAACTGGGATTAAAAGCAGGATGAGCTTATTTTTCAGACAGTAATGGTTTACCAATTCTATAGATGTTTAAATAATTACTGTAGCTATAAATAAAATGAAGTACAAAGCTGACATTGTTTAAACCATTTAAATGAAATATTCAAGTTTTTACCTGTGTCAGAAAAGTGTTTAATAACTCCTTACTACCCTGAAAATGTACTAATGACATTGGTATGTTAAAGGGATCAGTCCTTGATTGGCCCAAAGTGAACTAATGGCAGCGACATGTCCAAGGGCTCAGTCCCTGCTAAGACCCGAATTAACTAATGGAAATGACATGTTGAAAGGACAACTGTATTTTATGAGAAAACTTTGTAGAGTATGTAAAAAAAGTAACAACATTGTATAGATATAATCCACCAGCATAACATTTTAAAAAAAACAAAAACACACATTTAGATGGCTCTGTTTGGGTGATGTGGGATTCCATATTGGACAGCTAGTCATATAGCCTAAGGGGGTTGTTATCCAACTGGGTCTAACTATTCTATTCTAACTTTTTATATTGAATCAAAGTTAATCTCTTGTATACTTTTTTATACATTTTGTGAAATATATGAAATTGTTTGAGCTTACCTGCTTTATATTGCCACTTATATTGCTATTTTTATATATATATATATATATATATATATATATATATTATTTTTTTTTTATAATAATTAATTCATTTATTAATGAATTAATATACTTTACCTATTTGTAATTAACATATCCAGCAATCAATATCCTGAAGAGCTAACAGTATCTTTTGATTTTCCTGCAGCATACAATGTACATTTGGACTGTTGCTGCTCTGAGGAGAAAGTGTCAGCAATATGGCAAGTGTGCAGTGTAAATAGGCTGCGTGCGCAAGGCCAAACCGTTTGTTTAGTCAGGTAAAGCTCCATTTTAGAATCGTAATGTTAGTTGCAAGTTAGTGTTGTAAAATGGCGGCGACTGTCTATGTGTTACGCGGCTCGCAAGCATTTTCCGTCCTTCCTAATAGTGTATTTTGTACTTCGCACTTTCCTGGGTAAAATTTGTACGTGCCTGGCGGTGTTTTGACCGGTTAGGCGTCGTGTAGCCTCATTTTCGTTTTTTTTCAGCCAACATTTTTTTTCTTGTGTGTGCGATTTTAGAGTGCCGAAACTCTGCAAATTCAGCTTAAACTCGCATGCAACCTCACTCCCTGGCTGTCCCCCCGTGCTGTGTGTGAGGTTTTTTAATTTTTAATTTTGTTTGGGTTTTTTTCGATTTGCGCGTTTTGGATGTTAAATTTGTATTTTTGCAGGGTCCAGATTTTTTGCGGGGACCAGATTTTTTCTGGGGTTGGAATTTTTGCAAAGTGTTACGGGCCGCCATTTTTTAACACAATTTTTTAAAACTGCTACGGGGCTTGCACTGTGAATTGGATAATTGAGATTTTTGTTGATCTGTAGTTCCGCGGGTTGTAGGCATGAGCGCCTATGGCGCTCATCTCCACCAGCGCATTGAGCACCTTTGGAGCTCACTGCCTAAGTCATGCGGGGTTGTAGGGATGAGGGCCTACGGCGGTCATCTCCACCAGCGCAGTGAGCGTCTTTGGCGCTCACTGCCTAAGTCGTGCGGAGTCGTAGGGATGAGGGCCTATGGCACTCATCTCCACCAGCGCAATGAGCGCCTTTGGCGCACCTGCAACTGCGGCGGGCTCGCTGTGTTAGCGACAACCCGGAATGCTCACAACTATATATGTGATCATTTTTATTAATATAACACTGTACAATAATATATCTTACACATTTTTTTTTTTATAAAGTGCTCCTTTCCTGCTATGGAGATGAAACAGCAGCTGTAGAGGCTCTCCTTGTCATGTTGAAAGTGGAACCTGCCCAGCTGTGTGGATGGCTCCACCGCCAACAGTGACATCACCTTCATATAGTTATGTTTATAAGAAGTTTAGAAGAGATTACATTTGATTCAGTTCAGTGGTCCTTTAAAAGCTATATTTTTTTTTATTTTAGCCTTTGTAAAAATATTTTGCCCATTATCAAGTCAGTTCATTAATATAACATGCCAGTTGTCTGTTATAGCTAATGGCAGTGCAATGTTTGAGGCATGGCATTTTGTGTTGATGGCTCAGCCCCAAAATAGGCCAAAACCAACACATTTCCAACATGTAAAGAATAAATAATATTGTCAAAATACAATAGCAAATATGTAGTGAATATTTAATGAGTCCCTACTACAAAGTGACTGAATTAAAAACTAAGAGGCCTGGTTTTTATTAGATCATATGATGCGGCATCCCGTTCTGGATATCTACCTTGTAGTGGTGAAGAGGCGTGTGTACTTCAATGAAGCTGTGAGCTAAACCATGATGTTGTCTTTCAGTCCTTCAGTCATGTTTGACTCTCTTTGACCATATGGACTGCAGCACCCAGGCACACCTCTATTTCTGCTTGTGTTTATCCATATGGTTTCCTTGGCAAAAATACTTCAATAGGTTGCCGGGTCCTTCTCCAGTGGACCGTAATTTGTCTGACCTCTCTGCTATGACATTGCCCATCTTAGGTGACCCTACATGGTATAGCTCACAGCTTCACTGAGATATCCAAGCCCCTTCACCACGACAAGGTAGCGATCAAGAAGGGGTATACCATGTAGAGGTCAACCAAGATGAGCAAGTCATAGCAGAGACAAATCACGGTCCATGGACAAGGAACTGGCAATTTACTCCAGTATCTTTGCCAAGGAAACCTTATGGATATGCACAGCCAGACACAAGATGTGCTTGGCATGCTGCGGTCCATAGGGTTACAGAGAGTTGGACAAGACTGAATAATGCTACACATTAGTAACTTCTTGAGCCACTCTTGTGTCTATCATTGGTAACAGACTCATTGTAACAAATAAGGTGCATGAAGGATAACTGCATAGTCAAAACATGTTTCTATACCGTTTTAAAGATTCTTGGAATAGAATGATTTCCCATGGCCGATTTGGCAGAATAGTTGAGCGTGAAATGTCCACAATATCCATCCACTAGAAACATCATACGCGCTACTGAGTCTGTTCCTTTTCAGGCTCTTGTTTGTTTGTGAGTGACATTCTATTTTTAGCTTGTTATTAAATTGTATAAACATACTTCACCATTTTGTTTTTTCCTCTTTCGCTTGTCCTTTGGCATTTTTCATTCCTTTTGTTTGTCCTACTAGACTCACAAAGTGCTAATGGCAGCACCAAAGAGGAAATCAGAAAAAGAACACTCAGTTTATTAGGGATTATGTTAATTTGAACACTAGTAGGATTTGGCCAGATTAAGGGTCATTAGATGTATGTTCTTTTGCTCTTTAGAAAGTTCTATTACCTTCACTGGAAAGTTTGATCATGAGGCTAAAGCTCAAATATTTTGGCCATATCATGAGCAGACAGGATTCCCTAGAGAGGATTCTGATGCTGGAATATATTGAAGGAACACGAGGCAGAAATGGATAGATGTGGTAATTGAAGCAATGAACATGAGCTTGAGGGTGGTCAGAGGGGCAATGGGTGACAGATGTGGCTGGCGTGCTGCGGTGCATAGAGTTATGTTGACTGAACGACACAAAATGTTCTAATGTAATAAATGTTCACCTACCCACAGATATTTTTGTACAACTCAGTTCCTTTTTGAGTGTGTGTCTGGAGCGTGTTTCTCTGCAATCCCATGTCTTTTGGCTTCGCCAAGCAATACATTTGCCCATTTTTGCCCCATATCTAATGTCCATGAGGGGCATTTACATTGCTGGAGAGCTATGGGGCAAAAGGCTTTCAATAAGTCCTAAATCAGCTTTCGCTAAGCATCACATTGACAATTTGGGCACCTTTTCCACTGTCATGTGGGTTTCAACAAGCCCTCATTGTAAGTTTCGATCCTACTAAGTAGCGTCTTTGCCCATGCGCAAGTAAAGCTTTTCGGCTATCGCTAAGCACTATATTGCTGATTTTGTCCCCACCCCTTTCTTGCCCATGTCCGAGGACACACCTTTTCCCTTATCATGACAATCTGGCCCAATCTCTAGACTAGATTTCCGTAGCCACGGCCAATATTTTAGCTGCCCCTCGCTGCGGGAGAGGGACTCAACCACAGATATGTCAAATTTATATTAAAAAAAATGATTTATACATTTTCTTTTATCTTCAATAACATTCAGAATTTTGATGCACACAGAAAAACTCATGGCGCCATCGAGTGCTGCTGTACACTCCTTGCGAGTACCTGCTATAGAAGCACTCCTTGTCTTACAAGGACAAAAGCATTATGGTAATTATGTGTTCAAAGTAGCAATGGGATCTTCATTTTAAGTAAGAAAACATAATCTAAAACTCTTTTTTGAATGCCCCATCTTCAAAGGACCACTAACGTGTAATATTTATAATATGCCTTTTTTTGAAGAACTTGACTTGAAAATTGTAAAATGTTTAAAATAAATAATTATAGTCTTTAACATTTAACTATCAGTGTTTGCTTTAATGATGACAGACATTTTGACTTTGATTGTAAAAGGATTAGATACCTGGGAAGAGTGGGACTAACAGTGGACGGAGGTAAGATCTGTATTCATAGATCCCCTCAAACTACAAACAGACTAGAAGTCTTAGATGGGATTCCACATGATACAATCACATTCATCTAAATATAATATGTACTCAAAAATGCGCTTATGTTTCTGTCATTTAAAGAACACTGGTCTAATTCACCTATTCTGATTTATAAGATTTAAATTGAAAATATGTTGTTGTTTTTTTTGTTTTAGATTTGGCGTAACAGTAAAAGCAAAGATATAGTCAGAGGTATTTAAGGCAAGAGCAAACTATTCCAAGTTAGGTTAGTACTATGGGCATGGTAACTCATTCAGAGGCTCTTTTAGCCACTTGTACCCTTCACAGGGAGAAATATCCTGTTGCATATCAGTCTGATCTCACTCAATTGAGTGATCCAGCCCCAAAATACCAGGCAATTCTCTCCTGATCAGGAGATACAGAAAAGCCCAGACAAATGTTTGGGCCTTGATTGGGCCTCTCTTGGCCTCATCAGTTCGGTGTAGCTGCACTCCCTAAGGCACAGTGAGCAAGGAGTCCATGTCTGGAGCCCCCTATCACCCTTAGGAAGGACATAAGTGAGCTAAAAGAGGCTGCTCTCTGAATATGTCACCAGGCTTATAGCACAAACCTACTTTAGGTGTTGCTCATTCTCAGATTGAATGACTATTACTTTGTTTCTGCTTATGCAAATGACCCTTGAGCTTTTTTTCCTCCTAGGAGTGATAGGGATCCCAGACGTGGACTACTTGCTCACTGTGCCTTAGGGAGTGCAGCTACACCTAACTGATGAGGCCAAGAGAGGCTGCAATGTATGTCTGGGGTTTGCCGTTTCTCCTGTTTAGTGGAGCATTGCCTGGTATTTTGTGGCTGGGTCACTTTATTGAGTGAGACCAGACTGATATCCTACAGGATATTTCTCCTTGTGATGGACGCAAGCAGCTAAAAGAGGCTGCTCTCTGAGTAGGTGACCAGACCTATAAAATAAATCTACTTCGGAGTTGTTCTTTTTCAGATGAGCACCTCTACTCTTTTTGCTTAATTTTTCTCACCTTAAGAGTGATAGGGGGAACCAGACTTGGGCTCCTTGCTCACAGTGCCTTAAGGAGTGCAGCTACACCTCACTGATGAGGCCAAGAGAGGCTGAAATGTATGTCTGGGGATTTGCTGGTTCTCCTATTCAGGGTAGCATTGCCTGGTATTTTGGGGCTGGATCACTCTATTGAGTGAGACCAGACTGATATACTACAGGATATTTCTCCTTGTGATGGACCCAAGTAGTTAAAAGAGGCTGCTCGATGAGTAGGTAATGATACCTATAGACCAAATCTGCTTCAGGTGTTGTTTGTTCTCAGTGCTTCTGTTTCTGCTGCTCTGTAAGTTGTTTATCCAGAAACAATTTTCTTGTGTTCAATAAACATGGTGTGCAGACAGCGCTGTAAAAACAATTATCACTAAACAGGTTCACAGACGTGTGACTCATTTTTCTATTAATGCATTAGATGTGGGATATTAACATTATGATTTGCACTAATGCTAATAGTCACATGTACCAAATGCCTTCTGTATGCCTGAAGCATGTTTTATGTTGCTTAGATCTTATCTGACAGACTTAATACATCTGCAAGTCACGGTTGCTCAATCCTATGTTGTAGTTTCAGGCAAAAAATAAATGTGTCTTGGAGACGAGTGAAAATAAATTCCTGGGAGTGTAAAGTTTCCGACGTCACGCATTCTTATCCCTCCTTGCCGGTAGCGGAAACTCCATATTTGTGGAAGGCTGGAGAATTATTCCATAAGAAACACATGCACTACAATTCCTTATCGCTTGGCAGCCAAACAGAATGTTCTTCAAAGGAAGGAATTTCACTGTTTTTGCTTCCAAATAGGAGATACATCAACATCCCACCTGCTGCAGACAGGAGTAGGAAGCGCACACAGGCCAGCTAGTTTAAACAGCACATTTCTACAAAATCATGTCAGGTCTGCGTCATGTGAGGAAACACAGCTACAAACCAAATAAGGTTTGCAGGACACTTACATGAATATATTTCCTTATTTCTAAGGAGATGGACAAGGAAATACTGCAATAAATCTTTTTTCTTGAAATCCGTAATATTACAAGATACTTTCCCTTAGACTTTACTACTCACTTGCAAATTATGGATGACTCGTAACTCGTACAAATATCACATTTTAGAATAACAATCTATTATGGATAATAAAGGAAGAGTAGTACCCGCTATAAATGGGCAACTAAGTGGCAGATTAAATTTAATATGAATACATGTAAAGCTAGGCATTTGGTAAGGAAATATCACCATTCAATTTATAATCTTAATGGAGCAAATCTCAGAGTATCAGATACTGAAAGGGATTTGGGAGCTTGAGGACAACCACCTAGGTAGCAGTGCTCAATGCCAAGCAGCAGCTGCAAAGGCGAATAAAATATTAGCACGTATTAAGAAGGGTATAGAAGCAAGGGAAGCAAATATAATTCTGCCACTATACAAATCCTTGTACGCCCTCATTTGGAATATGGAGTACAATTTTGGGCACCACTTCATAAAAAGGACATTTTAGAGCTGGAAAAGGTACAGAGAAGGGCAACAAAACTAATAAGGGGAATGGAGGGGCTAAGTTATGAAGAAAGACTAACCAAATGAAACTTATTTTTTCTACAAAAACGGTATCTAAGAGGGGATATGATTACTTTATTTAAACACATCCAGGGTCAATATAAGGCTTTGTCAAGTGAACTTTTTGTTCCAAGAGGTTTTCAACTGACAATTGTTTTAGGTTAGAAGTAAAAAGATTCCACTGTAGAGAAAGAAAAGGGTTCTTCACAGTAATCTTTTAATCTTAATCTGTGGAATTCTCTACCAAAGGAGGTGATGATAGGGGATTCAATAGATAACTTTAAAAAGGGATTGGATATATTTTTGTATAAAAAGGGCATTCAGGGTTATCCTGGATAATAAGAGAGAGAGTATTGATCTTGGGAGGAGTCCGATTGTCAGTATCAAGGGTCAGGAAGGAATTTTATTTTCACCCCTTTTGGGAAAATTGGCAAAGGTTCTAAGGGGTTTTTCTTTCTGCCATCCTCTGCATCAATTAACAATTAATTAACAAATAATCTGCAAATTAAAAAGATCAGAAGATATTTAAAATGGTTAAACTTGATGGTCTAAACGTTTTTTTTTAACCTCAATTACTATGTTACAAGGCCTTCAATAACTAAAAAAGGAACCCACACAGAGTCTAATCTATATATTCTCAATCTTGCAATACTGTATATTGGAAACACAACAGTTGTCCCTGTGGATAACGTATGTGCGGCCATTGGATAACCCAATCATTGATGGAAAACCTTCTACGTGCTTCGTCTAAATATAGAATTCTTCAATGATACGCAATATGCAGTGACACGCAGATGTGTAGGGATAAACAAACACCTACTCTTCCTTATATACTGTATATTGCATACATTGCTGCTTGGTCCTTGATCATTTCCAGAAATATGTAATCAGTTTATCCGTGTTTATAAACACACAATAGGAAACATATACACATATGCTACAGATATGAGCTAATCTTAAATTAAACCAACATATTGATGGAATTAACTGTGTCTTGTTTCTATAAAAAAGCAAAATGATGATTATTCTTGACAAAACAATGATTATTCACTTAACCCTTTCTGTTCTCGGAAGGCATGTAGGACAGTGGAAAGTATGATGTATGTACCTTATATACATACTATCATACTGCAAATACTAACAAGTCGCTAACAATACTAAGAATACTAACAAGACCTTATATGGCACTATAGATTTCTAAGTTACGGTTCTGCACCAGTTTGTTTTTAATTTTGTAGAAAAAAGTGCATGGTAAAAAGGTAAAGATATATCACTATCAGCAAAGGTCCACAAAGTTAGAACTATGTTATTCCTAGTAGTAACATACAGATGTGAGAGCTGAACCATAAAGACTGAGCGCCGTAGAATTGATGCCGAAGAATTGTGGTGTTGGAGAGCTCCTTGGACTGTAAGAAGATCCAATCAATCAATACAACAGGAAATGAAACCAAACTGTTCAATGGAAGATTTGATCACTAGACTGAAGTTCAAAAATTCCCATGTCCATATGATGAGAAAACAGGATTCCATAGAGAAGACTCTGATGGTGGGAAAGATTGAAGGCACATGAAGAAGGGGACGGCAGCGGCGGAGATGCATAGATGTGGTCATTGTAGCAATGAGCATGAGCTTGATGGATGTCAGAGAGATAATGTCTGACAAATGTGCCTGGGATCCTGTGGTCCATAGGGTCACTGAGACTCGGACATGACTGAAAGACTAAACAACAATGTATCAGTAGACACACTCCATTTTTAAGGGGCTTCAATGTCATCTGGCATACCCCATATTCACTAATCTTTCCAGGGACTATAAAGCAGACCACTTATGGCTAAAATATCAATCTCCTATGGGGAAAATTGCCCTGGAAGCTTAGGGCAATGTTCCGTTACATTGGATATAATACATCTGTACAGAAAATTACATTTGTACTTCAAAATTAAAAAATCTCTACATCATTCAGCTGGCACAATATAAAATATCAAAGTGTAACCAAAATAAAAATGTTATAAAGTATAAAATATGGCTGATATCATGATCTGACCTTTATTTTAATTAAGTTTGAAATTAGTTTGTTCTCATATATCGTTTATTCTTTTTATTTTCAAGAATGATTTTACCATTTTTGGAAACATTAACTGTATCTGGCATCAATCAATTTGATTTTTGTATAAAAGTGATTGGCTGCATCTGTCTTTTCTAAAATCAGTGAAGAGAGAGAAGATTCACTAAAATTTGCAAAAATCACTTGGCATGTAGAACAAAAGGAGATCTTGGAGATTTGAGATCATTGAAATGTATTTAAATGCATAATAGAAATCTGAGACTTAAGTGTCCCCTTATATGACTACTGAAGCCATGTTTTTTGTCTAAAGATCATTGAGCTACACTTGCTTTTTAATGTAAAAAAATAATTCAGCCTTACCTTTTGTATGCAGTTATGATGCTGTGAAATCAACTGTTTTGGTTTCTGCTGATCAACTTGCTGAGATGGGAGGAAACTATGAATGAAGAGAAATCTTCTAACCAAACTATGGCAAAGTGGGACCTGCAACTGCCAGTGCTGTTGACAAGACTAATGAGAAGTTCATTAGTACACAAGAATATACTTTCCAGGTAGGATCAGATCATAAAAGAAAATGAAGCCCAGAAGTAAAGAATAATTTAATATTTTTACTTTCTAAAAACAGTTTTCCCAGCATCACCTCTGGTTATAGAAAAGGTTGGACTACAATAGGCCTTTAACCATATACATTTTTGAAGGACTACACTTGATCGTCATCAAAATACTTTTAGTTTCCTGTACTGGAACATTGAACAGCTCAGAAGCCACTTGAGAGATCCCTGTCCAGATATAGAAACCTGTTTGCTGGGGATACCGGTGATGTCACTCTCTCAAACACAAAATAGACGCCTTCAATTTTTATATTTAGCTTCCAAATCTCATATAGCTAAACAGTGGACAAAGAGGGATCTGAATTTTCAATCCATCATGGATAAACTGGATTATATTGCTATAAATGAACACATTTCCCACTCTTTGGAAGATGCAATGAATACATTTAGTGAAGTGTGGGGTTTGTGGATGAAATTTAGGGAACGACACACTAGATAGATACTGGTGTTATACCCCACGATGGTGTAGAGGGGAAAGGGGGGGGGGACCAGATACTTCAGAAAGAGTGGTAATACGGTAAAGGAGAAAGGATCGGCGGGAATGTCTAATCTTGTAATGTAGGTGACTATGGTGATCAATTTTGTTTTATAGTTATAGGTTTACAATGTTGGAAGATGATAAAACAAAATATGAATGGAGGTGGTTCCCATGCGGACTACGTAATACCTTAAAGCACTAACAATGCTGTGTCCAATAGGGGATAATATCACCAGATAATGGGGATAGTCTGTAGGGAATCATATCTGTTTATAGATGGAACAGTTGTATATGCTTTAATGAAGCTAATGTTTTTTGTGTACGGAAGTATATTTATACTCAATGAATGTATATATATTCTAGACTTATATATAAGATTTATAGTATATGTTATCTGTAACTTTATGTGATTTCCATCTAATAAAAATACAATGAATAAAAAAAATACTTTTAGAAAGTAAACAGGAATCACATATATAGTTGTGAGCAGGCGAGCTAGCCAGAGCCGTTGCTCACGCTTGCGGGCCCTTGCGAAGTGAGGGCAGCGGCCGAGGGCCTCAGTGAGCGTAGCGAGGGTAGCGGCCGAGGGCCTCAGTTGCTTGCATGGAGCGCCGAAGGCGCTCCTTGCCAGCAACTGTGACCCTCGCATGCTTTACGTCGCAACGCAAACAACACGACACCACCAACTACGACCCTCGCAAACTTTACCTCGCAACGCAAACAACATACGAGACACGTTACCACACATTACGACCTCGCAACAATCGGACGCAACTCGCGAACATTACAAAATTCAAAACACAATAAATACACACACCACATCCATAAAAAGCTTACCTACACCAAGAGGGAGCATCCAGGACCTCAAAAAAAACAACTTACACCTTCATTTAACTAAAAATAAAATAGTTTAGACACTAAAAAATCTGCTAAGCGAGAGAAAAAATGGCCGCCGAACAAAACGAAAACGAGTCTACAGCACTCTAAACACGCAAAACACCACAAGAAACTCGCAAAACACCACAAACGACCTACGGATATTCCGTTAAGACGCATACCACCCATTACCCCCCATTTTACGCCAATGCGGAAGTACACAACTACGCTAACAGTTTGGTCTCGCGCACGCACACTATTACACTGCACACATTCAGCAGCTCCACTAATGCTGCAGCAACATCAAAACAGATTGCCAGCTCTTCAACACAATGCTTCAAAATACGTAAAGTATATTCATTTATTAATGTATTATATATTTCAGTAGTACACACCAAACAGCATTAGCTACCTTATAATTTCATTGCCGTCATTTTTTGATGGGCAATTCGCTAGTAAAGTATATAATATATAACATAATATGTGCAATTATTATTACTTTGGGCAGCCATTTACTTGTTTGCACTGCTTGATTGAGGTTATTTCCCAGCCTTGAGAGCTTGAGGACCCCTTTGATCTTCTGGGCTCAGGCCATGGAATCCAGAAGAGTCTTTCCACCATCATCTGGCTGGGCCCCTCCAGTGTGGATAGCATCGTCAGTAGGGGGACAGCTGCCACCAGTCCACCCTAGCTCAGACTCCTAAGGAAGCAGCTACCACCAACTCCAGCGAGGCCCTTCCAAGGGGTCCTTGGCCAAGAGGCCATCCCTCCAGGACATCGGGAACATTAGTAAGACCCCTCCTCCAAACGTATTAACATACCAAGCTTACAAATTATCTTATGGAACTGCATATTTTAATAAAGTAGAGTAAGAAACAATGGTGATTAAATCAGGAATTATTTTGTATAGAGGGAAATTGCTAGTACATTGTACAGTGTAACCTCTATATTCATCAGCACTTATAATCATCAAAAAAGCAATGCTCTTATATTCCTTTAAAAATCTAATATTACTAATTAATTTTAAAAACAGACAGAAATAGACAACATTGAGCAAGTTCTTTGCTAAATCGAGTGAAAGTGAATAGTCAGGAAAGAGCCAATAAAGGACACTGATCACCAGAATTGGAGATAACTGAAGGTGACTCCTTTCTAAACAATAATTCCTTTGCTCCTCTTCCTCTTCTGCCATCATTGCTCCTCAGTAAAGGGAAAGTTGTGGTTACATTTTTATTTATTTATGTATCAGTTTCTGGGCTATGAATGGATTAATCCCATTTTAGTTCATTTCTATGTAAAAATGTATTCTACATTCGTCCTATTCAGTGTCCTCCATTAATGACAAATATAGAGTTTTCAATGTATATACATATATATATTTTAATGCTCTTTAAAATGAAACCAACTTGTTAGGATGTCAGTGTCCCTTTAGGTCTAGTTGTTCAAGAGTATACTGTATATATGGGATTACCTTACATTTCTATTAGTGAGCCACAGGTTTTTATGTTGAGCCTTTGGATTATATTCCATTATATCTATGGATAATAACAAAGGAAAATGAGCAGAGCGAGAAATCTCGCCAAGCTGCTCTGCGCACAGTATAATCCGAGGTAACACAATCTCATGTGTATCTTTCCTGGTGTGCAATGTCATTATTCATCTGGCCTTTCTCCAAAGTTCTGCCAGCGCCAGATGTACCCATTCCAATCTGCGCATACATTGGTTGTAACTTGTCAGAGACATTGCATTGAACAAACAAGTTACAAACTGAAATCACACAACCCTCTGACTGCAAAACACGCACCTCACGTGTGAGTAAAAAACAGCACTTTGACCCCGGAGCTTTTTATGAAACAAAGCTGTGACATGTGCACATGGATTAGATGTGTTTTCCAGTAAACTGGCTCTTCTTACAGTCGCATTCCTTTGTTCTTTACTTGATTTGGGGAAAATCAGCATTGGTTGTGTCTAACAGCCACCCCTACACCCCTAGGCACTTTGTGCAGACCAACCCCTAACCCACAGTAAATACCACAGCATATCAACAATGCGTGAGGATAAGAAAACAAATATCTAATTTTGTCTGCTATAGATAGATACAGTGATTGATAGATAGCTGGACATTATTTTTATATAATCATTATGTATGTAGTAGGTAGGTAGATAGTGCAATATATAACATATTTTGTGATAGACTAACGGTTTATATTAATAGACAATAGAATTTTCAAAGATGTTTCGTTTTATATTGAAATACTCAGTTATTGTACTGTATATCTATGTCACTGGACTAACTCGGCTATTCAAAACTTTATACAGTAGACTCTCAGTTAACCGGCAACCATGGTGATTGGTAGATGCCGGATAAATGTAGTTTCTGATTGCTTTAGTGTTACTATCGACAGAGGCCTAGATTAGCTGCATATAGGATGCTCCGCTAAGTATATTTGTTAGTGAGGGCTGTTCTAGCAGCAGCAGCTTTCACTCCTCACTTACACACAGGTACTGCAATCTAGGTGCCTGTACGCATTTAGTGGCTGGACAACCTGGCTCCCGACATTTGTTGAGGTTGAGTTCTGGATAACCAAGAGTCTACTGTATGTATATATATAATGTGAATTCTGCCTTCAGACTGCAGAGTAATTTTCTCTCTGTCTTCTTACAGGCCAGTTACAACTACCTCTCACAGTTGCCTAGCAACCCTGCACTCACATATACCCTGTGTATAATTCTGTATATATATATATATATATATATATATATATATATATATATATATATATATACAGACATATGATAGACAAATTATAGATAGATAGATAGATAGATAGATAGACCATACTCTAAAGCATTATGTTCTGGTATAGTGGTAACAAAACTGTCCCCTGGTTCTGTTAGCTGAGACAAGGGTTTATATGAGATCATTTCCCCAAAATATTTGTTTCTGAGGAATATGATGTACAGAGAACATGGAGCCATCAGTTATGGTTGTGAGGTACCTGAGTTTTATGGTCTTCAAGAGTAACTGTTGGTCCCTACTAATGGTCATAGGGCAGAGAGCAGAGATTTCAGAGCCTTAGAGTAACATTTCCAATTGATTGTAGGATGTATGGGAGCTATTTTGTTTGTGACAAAATAGATGTATTAGTCCACTAAAAAGTTTTTACAACATACTGCAATACTCTGTAGCTTTCTATCTTGGTCTCTGGACTAATATATCTACTTCAAAGTAGATGGTTATATATATATATATTTGTATATACCTGTGTATATTTAAATATTTTTAACCTAGAAGAAGTATTTTGTTGGTCACTAATAGGAATCACTATCAGCCCCATTAAATTCGAGGCCTGTAATGGCATCTGCACACTCAAATGCTGTGGGCTTGAAATTCGGCTGCGTTACAGAGCTATTAAATGTAACCACACCACAAGTTATGGGCCATAGACGCAAACCCGTAAACCACTCTTGAGCACGTTGGATGTGCGGCTGTGGACATGATCAATTAGTCATACCCATAGTTACGGGTATAGATAGAGCCAATGGCAAATGAGATCATCATCATTACGTCACTGAAAAATGGATGTTAGATTTCCAAGCCTTACGGGTTTCAATTATGAGTTTCGATTGGACCAGCATTACAGATATAATGCAATATTAATAAATCAATAAATATGAAATTCTGGTCCATGCATTTTTTTTATTTTATATAGCAGATTTGCAAGAATGTTGTGCTATTAATTTTAATACCTAACATCACTTTCCCATTAATTATAAGTACAGTAGTGTGTGTATATTTGCATTAACAGTGCTAGGGGTAGGACTTTAACCCCCTTGCGGGTTCTCTCGAGTGCCCGTTGACTTTTTGGCTCCATTTGCGTGTTACGGGTTTGAACACCAGTGGATTCGTAGCACATTAATAGCGATTTTCGAACGTAAAGTTACGGATTTGAGGCCGCAGAGCCTGTAACCTGCAGATGGTTAGCCGGGCTTGCGGGCTCAGTTACGGGCTCCATTTTTACACGTTGAGGGAATTTAATCATGGGTAGGCAGTGATTGATTCATCTGTGCAGAGAAGGGGAATCCAGAAATCCTGGCTGTGTGCAGATCTTAGGGACAGAGCTTTATAGCCCTAATTCTGTTACATTCTGTTCTGATATTTAATCCATAAATAGCCTGAAGTTAAAAATACCTTCCTATTAATCACCCAACCTCACACTCTACTACCTTGTAGGTCATCCATACTCTCCAAGGAAACACTTGATTGGTTCTCATCCCTTACTGATCCTCCATCCTCTCCATCTACCCCCTCATATATATCACCACTTACAAATAAGCCATCATCACCGTTCAAAGTTCCTCACCACTTGCAATCCAAACTTGATCACCTTTCACAGATCTTCTTTTTCAACATATGGGATACTCATAAATTATGTACACTAGCTATTATCTTAAGTAATTGTGATGATACGCTTTATATTGCAAGCTTACACATAAATTACACTTGTATCTACAAATATCTAGATTGCTACCTTGTTGTATTGAAGGACACGGAAATACTGCAATAAATATTTTTTTTTTTGTCTTCAACAATAGACAATGGTAGCCATAGAACAAGGTTATATCACGATTGCGAGTGAGCTCCCCATAATATATGAAAGAAATCCAGAAATGCAATTAAGGAAAGCTTTCCCCATTGATTTCTTGAAATTTGTAATATTACAAGATACTTTCCCTTAGACTTTACTAATCACTCGCAAATTACGGATGACTCGTTACTCGTACAAATATCACATTTTAGAATAACAATCTATTATGGATAATAAAGGAAGAGTAGTACCCTCTACAATTTAGGATACTTATAAATTATGTACACTAGCTATTATCTTAAGTAATCCTGATGATATGCTTTATATCGCAAGCTTACACATAAATTACACTTGTATCTACAAATATCTAGATTGCTACCTTGTTGTATTGAAGGACTTGTGTACATCAATGAAGCTGTGAACTATACCATATAGGGTCACCCAAGATGAGCATGTCTCAGCAGAGAGGTCAGACACATCGCTATTCACTGGAGAAGGAACTGGTAACCCACTCCAGTAAATTTGTCAAGATAACCTTATGGATAAGCACAACCAGAGACATACTGATAGATGTGCCTGGCGGTCCAAAGGGTCACAGCAAGTGGGACACAACTGAACAACTGAACAACAACTCTATGTCACATTGGAAACATAACAGAACTTGGGGAACATTGGTTATTCCTGTATGCTGCTAACCTCAAACTAGAGCTTGAGCTCTATACACGAACCACTTCAGGTGGAATATTTTTTTTTTCTTAACATATTCGATTTAAATTCTCTCCTACAAGATAAACGTAATAAAGTCTTTGCTTCTTTCTCACTGATTTAATGACGTACAATATGTACCACTGAGCAGCTCTGTGTAATTTTCCGCCGTTAACTTAGTAAATATGGTTCCCTGTGGTTCTATTATAGCAAATGGGTTTCACATTCTCTCATCACAAAACCTTGGTCCTCTCTAGACGTCTTGAGTTTGTAAATGTTTTCTTTTTTTTCTTTCAGTATTCTGAGAAAAGGGACTTTGAACATGTGCAGACAAGCTACAGAGTAGTTTTTCTGCTTATTCCTATGGACAAGAGGGGAATGGAGGGCAGGCTTGAGATGTGAGCCGTGAGCAGGTGTGGCTGAGATGAGCCTGCCAGAACATCCCAATTAGATTTTGAACATTCCATTCCATTGGAAGAATAATGTAAGTCAGCAAAAGCTGAATTCCACCAAAATCTAGCTTGCTTTTCTTATCTCTTAAACAATGGTCACAGTTACTATAGTTAATATATTGAGAGAGACTATATATATAAGCTTCTGAGGGTTTCTATTTTAGAGTGACGGCCACTTAGCTGCATGCAATAAAACTTTTAGACTTTTTCAAATTGATGGCTATTTAAAATTTTTTTATAAAACCCAGTTTAAGGCATATCTACCTTTCTTTGATTATGAATGTATCTGATATAGGATAATCAATAGTGTATGCAAAAATGTTTTGCATGAACAAAAAAAAACAAAAAAACATCTCAGCCTGATGCTTGCTAAATCTTTTCAGTTTGCAAGCTGAGTCTTTTGTCAGTTCACACCCGTAAAAAGCATACAATTCTTAATTAGCTTTGGCCAATCGGGGGAAAGCAGATACATTTGTATCATACTCTGGGGTTCTTATGTTGCAAAGCAGGGTGGGATATGTGGTCTTTTCATCTCTATATCCATGTGTTCTGATTCAGTAGTGAGCTAAGACCCCACCCAACCCTGTGATTCCATCCAGCAACAAGTACCACCTTTGAAAGGTCAATCTCCATTCCTGGCTGCATTTCCTATGCATACTTGGTTATGTAACCTTTCTGTGGGTATGCAAACCTGGAATTTACTTTCCTGCCTATAACTTTGTAAGTACACTGAACTTATGTATATAACACATATTTTTATTATAATCACTGCCTGTTTCTAACCAAACATTTGAAACCCAAGAAACTTATATATACCTTTACACTTTAAACATTATCAGCTGACTAGCTTATTCTTGGCAGGTTCTGCAAGGCTCAAAAATCATAAGCATACTTATATCGTTTAAAATGAAAAATGTCAGCATATTCCTTTGGGTTCTTCATACATTCCAACTTAAAAGGGAAAACAAAGTAAAATTAATTATTGCAGCGCAAACAGAGCATTTAGAATGAGCTTGTAATTTACATTCCATTCAGGACGTGATGTAATGTTCTTATATGCTCAATACATGCTCAAATTAAATGAACAGTTTGAGTGCTATAAAAGTAAACATATAGGCATTTTAAAACAATTATAATACAGTGAAAAGAGCTTCAAATAATTAATATTTTCAACTTTTCTGCTTGATTTTAACTGTTCTATCAAAATAGTTTTAATGACTTAATAGTCAGGATCCCCCCCCGAAAAATAATTAAATTAGAACAGCCAATGATCTAAAAGTCTGTGGGTCATGTTTTTGATGTGATAAGAACTTATCTAGTTAATGGTTGAACTATCATCACAAATTCATCCTTTTTGTGAGATATTGCTTTAAAAATCTGTCCTTCCTGGCAGTAACCTAACAGCGGTGCCATTGGCCCCTACTTTGTGCTCCTGTATTGGATCGTTCTAGTTTCTGATTTATTCCTCCCAGCTGGGAGAATAATAATATAGGCCTAAGTACATCCCTTTATTTCTTATAACCTCAGCATGTCAGCTCACATCTAACACCTGGGAATAAGAGGAGGGTGTATGTATTATAACATATGTAATATACTGTAATTAAATATATTTAAGCAGACGCCCCTGACACTGAGCTCTTAGGTGTTGAGTGACTTGACCGATTCCCTTTCTGCCACAATATGCAAACTGAATGAAAGTGAAGACCCTCTCACTCTCTATGCTCACCCTCTCAATCTCCATGTTCTCCCTCTGACTCTCCATGCTCACCCTCTGACTCTCCATGCTCACCCTCTGACTCTCCATGCTCACCCTCTCACTCTCCATGCTCACCCTCTCACTCTCCATGCTCACCCTCTCACTCTCCATGTTCACCCTCTGACTCTCCATGCTCACCCTCTCACTCTCCATGCTCGCCCTCTCAATCTCCATGTTTGCCTTCTGACTCTCCATGTTCATCCTCTGATTCTCCATGCACACCCTCTCACTCTCCATGCTCTCATAAGCATTGCAGAGTACAGGGGCCTTAAAAAATGTATTGTTCCACATTATAAAGTTATAAGGTTTAATGCAGATTATATGGGACATTTGACAATCTCATTCCCTTAACCATACATATAGATGGACCTTCACATTCGCCGGTTTCAGATTCACAGTCTTCATATTCACAGTTTTTTTTGTCATTTTATTGCAATATTTCTATGATGGCTTGGAAGACTGCTGATGAGGGGCAGTGAGGACACCAAGCCCCACCCCTATCCAAAAATAATGCTTGGCACTCGTGGACGACCAAAAAGAAGCCATTCCACCCTAGGGTGATTTCTACCTGACCCGCGGCACCCCCTTCCTGAGGAACGGCAGGTGGGTAAAGTTACTATTCACCCATGTTTTATTATTTGCGTATTTTCAGCATTCACTGGTACCCCAGGAACAGAACCCCTGTATATGTCAAGGGTCGCATGTACTCTTACTGCTACAAGAATTACCTTGCAACATCACAACCTACATAATATTTGAACTTGGAAAATTTTACAGTATTTTGAGTTTCAAAAATATTTTTTATACATTTTTTTTGCATATAATTTAAGACTTTTCACAAAATGCGGTGCTCAGGAAAGGACCTCGAATAGACTAAAATTCCTGAACAAATTTGGATTTAAACTGTTCAAATGAGATCTCAAGTGTAAATTAGCTATCAGCATCTCCTGTTAAGTAATTGCTATTATCAAGTGCAGACAGGAAAAATGTGGAGAACGCATCCTTCTGCCTTTTTATATAACAAATAATTAAACATTTGAGGCTGGCACACTATATGGGATAAATTGTTCTCACCTGCCATCAAAAGATATGCCCTCCTTGCCAGTTGTGCAACTGTAAAACAAAGGAGTTCAGTCTGGGCAACTTCCTTGCAAAGCAATTTGCTTAAACAATTTATGACAAATACTACATTGCCCTACAGCCTCACTAAAATGATGGCTATGCCAGCTTTTCCCAAAATGGTGCCTTCAAAGCCAGGTGGCACCCTTCCAGTTCTGACACCTCAGATACCAATCAGTGTCTCCTAGACTAATAATCTGCCATTTGAGAAGATTTTGGCCATATGGCAAGTCTTTTCTTGCCTCTTGTGTTGTGGTCAATAGATAAATATATTTTGGCTAAAAAAAGCTTGGGGATCATTGGTTGCTGTTTCTTATCAGAAGAAAGAAATCCATAAGTAAAGTATAGTACAAGTAGAGAAAGAGAGTCAAGAAATTTCTGTCTACCAGACACAGGCAGACATTTTACAGGTCCTTCAACAACTGCTAAAAACAGTCAAGAATAGAATTTGTTGCTTGTTAGATCGAGAGTTAGTATCACCAGGGTGGCCACTTCAAATAACCCCTGGAGGAACATCTACATGAAAAACAATTCAGACAGATTTGATGTTCTTCAGACAGTTACATTACATCTTGTAGCAGGTAAAATAGCTTCCAGCAAGAGCCCACATGCAACCCATATGTGCTCTTTTTGGCTTTCAAAAGCTGTCAGACTGCAGCGCAGCAGGTGCAGTTATGTCTATGTTTGACATAACTGCTGCAAATAAGACTCTCTGTCTGAGGTTCATTATTTTTCCTATTTGTGGGCATTCATTAACCAGCTGTGACATGGCACTATCATAGGCAGAGTAAATAGAATCATAGACCAATGTACTTTGTACATATATCATTAGATTGTAAGTCTGCGAGTTTCAATCCTGCGCAGTGCTTTAGGGAAAGTGCTATGGACACTGGATTCCAAGCTCAAAGACAGGGCCATACACTCTTTGCAATGTATGAATCTTTAACTTGTCATTGCCTGTAACTTAACTTATGTATAGCGCTACGGAATATGTTGGCGCGTTACAAATAAACGATAATAATAATAATAATATATCATGTACTAAAAACTGGTAGAGTTTTGGCAGCTAGTAGATATTTATACAAGTCCATATACATGTCCTGGCGTTACCTGGGAGTGGTGGGAGGGATCCGCTCCTGCCCCTTCCTGTGGGTGGAGCCCATTCTCGCTTCTTCTTTGCACACCTCAGCTCACGTTCACGTCTGTGCCTGGAGGGTGTATCTCAGCAATCCCTTGTCTTGGCTTCACCAAGCCCTACCTTTGCAGATTTTTGGCCTAGATCTACCAATCAGTGACTTTGCCCATGTCTAAGGTAAGTCTTTTTCATCACCACGTGGCTTTCAACAAGCCCTATGTTTGCAGAAATTTTGGCCTCTTTCTATCAGATTTTGGCTAATTTCTCCTAAGTAGCGGCCTTGGCTATGTCCAAAGTAATACCTTTTACTCTGCCACGTGGATTCAACAAGCCTTACAGAGCAGATATTGGCACTTATCTAATGTCCTTAAGGACTATGTACCAAAAAGACTTTCAATAAGTCCTAAATCAATTTTCACTAAGCAATACATGGCCGATTTTGACCCCCCATCAGTGTCTTTGCCATGTCCAGGACCCACCTTTTTGATCACATGGCTTTCAACAAGCCCTCATTGTAGATTTTCACTCATATCCCACGTCCAAGGTAACACTTTTCAGCTTTTGCTAAGCATTCCATTACAGATTTCTGCTCCCATCAGCTTACTTACCCGTGTCCAGGACACACCTTTTTATCTTCCCATGACTTTACATAGTTTCATACTTACATAGTAATTGAGGTTGAAAAAAGTTAAACTTTTTAAGATCTCCTCTGATCTGCAATATGCAGATTTGTTGTTAATTGATCCAGAGGAAGTCAAACAGAAAAAAAAAAAAGTGAAACAGACAATCCTTTTTAATTAAAAATATATCCATTCCCTTTTTAAAGTTATCTATTGAATTCTCTTTGGTAGATAATTCCACAGATTAACCACCCTTACTGTGAAGAACCCTTTTCTTTCTTTAAGTTGAAATTATTTTACTTCTATACTTCTAACCTCAAAGGATGTCCTCTTGTCAGTTGAAAATCTCTTGGCACAAAAAGCTCACTTGACAAAGCATTATATTGACCCTGGATTTATTTATATACGGTAATCATATCTCCTCTTAGACGCCTTTTCTTCTGGAGAAAAGAAGATTAATTTGGTTAGTATGTCTTCATAACTTAGCCCCTCCATTCCCCTTTTTAGTTTTGTTGCCCTTATCCGTACCTTTTCCAGCTCTAAAATGTCCTTTTTATGAAGTGATGCCCAAAATTGTCCTCCATATTCCAAATGAGAGTGTACTAGGGATTTGTAAAGTGGCAGAATTATGGGCCCTATTAAATTCTCCCTCGTAGTTCTCTCGGTGCTCGCAAAAGGCAGTTTTCCTGCTGTTTGCGAGAACCGAATCTCTCGCAGCCTGCTTTACGATATGACTGCGAGAAAATGGCCGAGAATAGGCTCCGAGAGAGCTACGTAGCCTTAAATCTATGCACGAGTCTCGCATATCGTAAGAATCCCTACGTGGACAAAAAGTCCACGCAAGGGATCCGAAAGCCTCTACGTGCTGCCTCGGAACAGCCCGAGACAGCAGTGTGAGGCTCCCCCCTGCACCCTATACACATCCCCATGCTGC
Organism: Discoglossus pictus; assembly: GCA_027410445.1. Lineage (NCBI taxonomy): Eukaryota > Metazoa > Chordata > Amphibia > Anura > Alytidae > Discoglossus > Discoglossus pictus. Next base: position 235,534,853 of record CM050168.1, on the reverse strand, counting down.
AGGGGTCTCTATCGGGACCCCTGCAGCACCCCCACATTAACCCCTTGCAGCGGGGGTCCCCGATCTGCATAGATCAGGCCCCCCGCTGCATTTAAAACTTTTAAATTCCCCGCCGCGGCTCCTTAAAGGGACCGCGGCACACTATTACCCAATCCCGGCCGCGGCACTTAAAATTAACCCCCCTCTATGCTGGGGGTCCCCATCGGGACCCCCGAAGTGTCCCCACATAAACCCATTGCAGGGGGGGGCCCCGATCTGCATAGATCAGGCCCCCCGCTGCATTTAAAACTTTTAAATTCCCCGCCGCGGCTCCTTAAAGGGACCGCGGCACACTATTACCCAATCCCGGCCGCGGCACTTAAAATTAACCCCCCTCTATGCTGGGGGTCCCCATCGGGACCCCCGAAGTGTCCCCACATAAACCCCCTGCAGCGGGGGGCCCCGATCGGCACCGATCGTGACCCTGCTGCAATTCAATTTTAAATTTCCCGCCTCGCGGGTCCTCAAAGGACCGTAAAGGTCCTGAAAGGACTCGCACTAAAAATATTAACCCCAGGCAACTATAATTACCCCATTAACTCATGGTGGTCAATCCAGACCACCATAAGGCTCGAATTAACCCATTAACTCATGGTGGTCAATACAGACCACCATAAGGCTCTAATTAACCCATTAACTCATGATGGTCAATCCAGACCACCATAAGGCTCTATTTAACCCATTAACTCATGGTGGTCAATCCAGACCACCATAAGGCTCTAATTAACCCATTAACTCATGATGGTCTATACAGACCACCATAAGGCCTAAATTAACCCATTAACTCATGATGGTCAATACAGACCACCATAAGGCTCTATTTAACCCATTAACTCATGGTGGTCAATCCAGACCACCATAAGGCTCTAATTAACCCATTAACTCATGATGGTCAATCCAGACCACCATAAGGCTCTATTTAACCCATTAACTCATGGTGGTCAATCCAGACCACCATAAGGCTCTAATTAACCCATTAACTCATGGTGGTCTATACAGACCACCATAAGGCCTAAATTAACCCATTAACTCATGATGGTCAATACAGACCACCATAAGGCTCTATTTAACCCATTAACTCATGGTGGTCAATACAGACCACCATAAGGCCTAAATTAACCCATTAACTCATGATGGTCAATCCAGACCACCATAAGGCTCTATTTAACCCCATCAGTCCCATAAGGGTATATTATTACCATTATGGGCCTGTTACAACCCAACATTAACCACATAAGTGCCATGATGGTCCTCAAGGACCATCATGACACTAACTACAAACACTACACTATAACCCCCAATAAACCATTTAATCTAAACTAACCCCCCTCTACACTAATCTATTAACACTTACACTACCTACCTACACTACCTACCCCCTAATAAACCTTCCCACCACTCTAATTACAAAAAATAAAAAACCTACAGCACAGAAAACAAAAAACCTACAGTACAAAAAACAAAAAAACCTACAGTACAGAAAACAAAAAACAATTACAACCCCACCCCCCACTACAGAAAACAAAAAAATACATTACAACCCCACCCCCCACTACAGAAAATAAAAAAATTACACACCTGAAAAGGAAAGACAGATAAACACAATACAATACATACATATAATACATTACATACATTACATACAATACATGACATTACATATAATATATTAAATATAATATATTACATATAATATATTACATATAATACATTACATACATTACATACAATACATGACATTACATACATTACATATAATATATTAAATATAATATATTACATATAATATATTACATATAATATATTACATATAGTCCTAATCAAATACCCCCTATCTATCTAACATACAATCTATTTAATTTAAAATAAATCCTAACTATATCAAATACATCCCCCTATCTATCTAATATACAAAAAATCCTAACTACATACACAGACCATTATTCTAAAGTAAAATAAAATAATTACAGTCCTAACTACATACACAGACCCTAATTCTAAGCTAAAATCAATAAATTAAGACCACTTACCTTTAAGATGTTGCTTCAGATCACTAACCTATGGGTCAAACAAAAAATAAAAATTAGTACAAAACATTAACATCAAATAAATAAACATTCTATACATTCTAAATATTCAACTCACCTTTACAGCATGTCCAGTCACTGTTTAGCTCTTCCGGCGCGGCCCTGTTAAAAAAAAAACACAATACATGAATACATGAATACAATATATAAACAATAAATAAAATACACAAATAAACATCTAAATATACATTTCACTTACCTACCCGCGATGTCCCCGGCCTTCTCTCCTTCAGCCCCGGCTGGGCCGCGGAACCATTCGCGCTCTAAAAAAAAAAAAGAAAAAAAACTAACGGAGGTCTGCACTGGCAGACCTCCCCGACGCTACTGAACCTCCCGGAGTCGTTTCCGGGAGGAAATTGGCATTGGCGGCTTGTGATTGGCTGAAAAAGCTGTCTATCAATTTCAGCCAATCAAAAGTCGTCAATGTGTGAGCCAATCAGGATGGGATACACCCCAATATCCCACCCTGATTGGCTTAAACACTTGTCTATCTTTCTGGGAACCAATCACAACGCTCAGATGCCTTCAGCCAATCACTATGGGATACACCCCCACTGAGTGATTGGTAGAAGACATCTGCGCATCCTGATTGGCTCCTACATTGACGACTTTTGATTGGCTGACAGCTTTTTCAGCCAATCACAAGCCGACAATGCCAATTTCCTCCCGGAAACGACTCCGGGAGGTTCAGTAGCGTCGGGGAGGTCTGCCAGTGCAGACCTCCGTTAGTTTTTTTTTTTTTTTTTTTTAGAGCGCGGATGGTTCCGCGGCCCAGCCGGGGCTGAAGGAGAGAAGGCCGGGGACATCGCGGGGAGGTAAGTTCAATGTATATTTAGATGTTTATTTGTGTATTTTATTTATTGTTTATATATTGTATTCATGTATTCATGTATTGTGTTTTTTTTTTTAACAGGGCCGCGCCGGAAGAGCTAAACAGTGACTGGACATGCTGTAAAGGTGAGTTGAATATTTAGAATGTATAGAATGTTTATTTATTTGATGTTAATGTTTTGTACTAATTTTTATTTTTTGTTTGACCCATAGGTTAGTGATCTGAAGCAACATCTTAAAGGTAAGTGGTCTTAATTTATTGATTTTAGCTTAGAATTAGGGTCTGTGTATGTAGTTAGGATTTTTTGTATATTAGATAGATAGGGGGATGTATTTGATATAGTTAGGATTTATTTTAAATTAAATAGATTGTATGTTAGATAGATAGGGGGTATTTGATTAGGACTATATGTAATATATTATATGTAATATATTATATGTAATATATTATATGTAATACATTATATGTAATGTATGTAATGTCATGTATTGTATGTAATGTATGTAATGTATTATATGTAATATATTATATGTAATATATTATATTTAATATATTATATTTAATGTATGTAATGTCATGTATTGTATGTAATGTATGTAATGTATTATATGTAATATATTATATGTAATATATTATATTTAATATATTATATTTAATGTATGTAATGTCATGTATTGTATGTAATGTATGTAATGTATTATATGTAATATATTATATGTAATATATTATATTTAATATATTATATTTAATGTATGTAATGTCATGTATTGTATGTAATGTATGTAATGTATTATATGTAATATATTATATGTAATATATTATATTTAATATATTATATTTAATGTATGTAATGTCATGTATTGTATGTAATGTATGTAATGTATTATATGTAATATATTATATGTAATATATTATATTTAATATATTATATTTAATGTATGTAATGTCATGTATTGTATTATATGTATGTAATGTATTGTGTTTATCTGTCTTTCCTTTTCAGGTGTGTAATTTTTTTATTTTCTGTAGTGGGGGGTGGGGTTGTAATGTATTTTTTTGTTTTCTGTAGTGGGGGGTGGGGTTGTAATTTTTATTTTTTCTGTACTGTAGGTTTTTTTGTTTTTTGTACTGTAGGTTTTTTGTTTTCTGTGCTGTAGGTTTATTGTTTTTTGTAATTAGAGTGTTGGGGAGGTTTATTAGGGGGTAGGTAGTGTAGGTAGGTAGTGTAAGTGTTAATAGATTAGTGTAGAGGGGGGTTAGTTTAGATTAAATGGTTTATTGGGGGTTATAGTGTAGTGTTTGTAGTTAGTGTCATGATGGTCCTTGAGGACCATCATGGCACTTATGTGGTTAATGTTGGGTTGTAACAGGCCCATAATGGTAATAATATACCCTTATGGGACTGATGGGGTTAAATAGAGCCTTATGGTGGTCTGTATTGACCACCATGAGTTAATGGGTTAATTAGAGCCTTATGGTGGTCTGTATTGACCACCATGAGTTAATGGGTTAATTTAGGCCTTATGGTGGTCTGTATTGACCACCATGAGTTAATGGGTTAATTAGAGCCTTATGGTGGTCTGTATTGACCACCATGAGTTAATGGGTTAATTAGAGCCTTATGGTGGTCTGGATTGACCATCATGAGTTAATGGGGTAATTATAGTTGCCTGGGGTTAATATTTTTAGTGCGAGTCCTTTCAGGACCTTTACGGTCCTTTGAGGACCCGCGAGGCGGGAAATTTAAAATTGAATTGCAGCAGGGTCACGATCGGTGCCGATCGGGGCCCCCCGCAGCAGGGGGTTTATATGGGGACACTTCGGGGGTCCCGATGGGGACCCCCAGCATAGAGGGGGGTTAATTTTAAGTGCCGCGGCCGGGATTGGGTAATAGTGTGCCGCGGTCCCTTTAAGGAGCCGCGGCGGGGAATTTAAAAGTTTTAAATGCAGCGGAGGGCCTGATCTATGCAGATCGGGGACCCCCCCTGCAATGGGTTTATGTGGGGACACTTCAGGGGTCCCGATGGGGACCCCCAGCATAGAGGGGGGTTAATTTTAAGTGCCGCGGCCGGGATTGGGTAATAGTGTGCCGCGGCCCCTTTAAGGAGCCGCGGCGGGGAATTTAAAAGTTTTAAATGCAGCGGAGGGCCTGATCTATGCAGATCGGGGAACCCCCTGCAATGGGTTTATGTGGGGACACTTCAGGGGTCCCGATGGGGACCCCCAGCATAGAGGGGGGTTAATTTTAAGTGCCGCGGCCGGGATTGGGTAATAGTGTGCCGCGGCCCCTTTAAGGAGCCGCGGCGGGGAATTTAAAAGTTTTAAATGCAGCGGGGGCCTGATCGGTGCCGATCGGGGACCCCCGCTGCAAGGGGTTAATGTGTGGGGGCTGCGGGGGTTCCTATGGACCCCTGCAGCAAGGTGTTCATGTGAGGACACTTCGGGGGTCCCGACAGGGACCCCCGCATTGAGGGGGGGTTCATTTTAGGTGCCTAGGGGGGGGTTTGGAGTACCCCCCACGGCAGGGCTTATGTGGGGGACTGCCGCGGAGGTCCCTTTTAGGACCCCCGCAGCACTTGATGAGGAGTGGGAGCCTGCGATATCATCTCGCAGGCTGTCACTCCTCATGTACATTTACGCAGTGTAGATACGTACGGGCCTGCTGCGTAGCTCATACGTTGCTCGCAGCAGGGCTAATTTAATAGCATTGTAAGTTAGAGAAACTTTGCAGTACGTAGGGCTTAAGTAGAAGCCTCTTATTTACGAGGCTGGAATTTAATAGGGCCCTATATTTGCTTTCTTTGCTTCTATACCCTTCTTAATACATGCTAATATTTTACTTGCCTTTGCAGCTGCTGCTTGGCATTGAGCACTGTTACCTAGGTGGATGTCCGCAAGCACTCACAAATCCCTTTCAATATCTGATAGCCCAATATTTTCTCCATAAAGATTGTAAATTGCATTACTTTACATTTATTTGTATTAAATATCATTTGCCATTTAGATGACAATTCCTCTAATTTATGTAAATCCCTTTGGAGGGAAAGTACATCATTATCTGATTTAATTACCTTGCACAACTTCGTGTCAGCAGCAAAAATGGAGACACCACTTTCCAGTCCAACTTCTAAGTCATTAATAAATATGTTAAAAAGGAGAGGACCTAATACTGAACCCTGAGGAACCCCACTTACCACATTAGTCCAATCAGAGTATGTTAGTATGGCTTTCAATAAGGCCTCATTGTAGATTTCAGCCCATATGTACTAAGCATTGTCCTTGCCGATGTCCAAGGACACTCATCTTTTCCTAACCACGACAATTTGACCCTCTAAGCAGGCTAGGTTTCGTGGCGATGACCACACATCGGCTACCCCTTGCCGCATATATGTAGCTTCATAATAATAAAACAATATTAGTGAATATTGTGAAGTATGCTGCTATGAAGTGCCACGATAGATAACAATCTATAGTGGCAATTCATGACTAGGCTTAGTGAAACCAACACAATGCCTCTGGTATCAGATGCTCCATTTTGTCATACTCCACTGGCCAGTAATGGGCCCTCATTCAATTGCAATTTGGCCAATTGAATAGGGGTCTAAATAAGCACATAACATATTTTTTTAAATAAGTTTTTAGTTAGTAAACATCTATCCAAAAACAAGGTTTTCACTAACTAAAAACTTATTTACAAAAAAATATGTTATGTGCTTATTTAGAGCTCTATTGAATTGGCCAAATCGCAATTGAATGAGGGCCATGTAGAAAAGTGGAGAATGTGTGGGGTACCTAAAAATATCACAATATCATTTAGGGTTTCTTTATTAAAAACATTATCTAAAACTGCATTTTCAACAGTTTTTCAAACAGTGACTACAGACTTACAGCCTTATTAAATTGCGATTCTGCCAGTCGAATAGGGCTCTATATAAGCACAGAACATAATTTATTTACGGAAGTTTTTAGTTAGTGAACTTCTATCCAAAAGCAAGGTTTGTAAAAAAATATGCTCTGTGCTTATATAGAGCCCTTTTCAATTGGCCGAATTCCAATTTAATAAGGTTGTTAGTCTGTCCTTGTCACAGAATATTTTATTAATGAGTCACATATTGATGCCCATTTCCTTTTTGGTTACAGGCAAACAGAGACCATAATATCACTAAGGAATGTTTTTATCTTCAGTACCAGTTAGTCAGCATGTCTGAATAGTCTTCTAGGCTGATATGAATATTTTGTAACCTTCAGTTTACTGACCAGCTGTACTTGTTCAGTGATAAAAGCTGATATAAAAAAACTCCTCTTTCATTTGAAATTAGGCTAATGAATGACCCCCCCCCCCCCCCGCACCCCCGTCGCCTTCCGTATTTCCACCTTGTGGTGGTGAAGGGACTTGTGTACCTCAATGAAGCTGTGAGCTATACCATGTAGGGTCGCGCAAGATGGGAAGGTCATAGCAGAGAGTTCAGACAAATAGCGGTCCACTGGAGAAGAAAGTGTCAACATACTCCAGTATCTTCACCAAGATAATCGTATGAATTAGTTCACCCAGACACAAGATGTGTATGGCGTGCTGAGGCCCATAGTGTCACTGATAGTTAGCAGGAACTGGTGTGGCAGAGGGGGCTCAGTCCCTCTCAACATCCACCCACTCCCCACAGCATCCTTTCCTGCATAACACCCAGTCCTTGTCAGCATCCATCCCCACACAGCACCCTCAATCCCTACATATCCCCCAGTCTGTTTCAGCAGCCATCCCCATTCAGCATCCATCCCCACACAGCTCCCAACCCCTCTCAGCACCCACCTCACATAGCAGACATCCCTATTGCATTTGCTGCTCTCTCACAAAAACCATCCCCCCTTTACTTTGCTGTCACTTTACAGTCCTTGAACTCTTACCTTCTTCTCTGATACACATCCTCTACATACTTAACTGCTCTACACTGCCACCTCTTGAAGCTTCAGTGGAAATGCTCTTTTTTTTAAAGAGGCATGCACCAATTCCCGACTATGGGCATGGAGGATATGTGACCGTGGAGGGGGGGGGGGGCACAGGGGGTCTATAAAGGGCAGTTCTGGGTTGGGCCAGAGTGGGGGACCAACACTATAGAAAAATAAAAAAAACGCAAAAATTAAATTTCACAGCACTGCCCCACAGAGGGCCTTGGTGCACCACCTGCACCACTAGTAGCTCTGCCCCTGCTACAAGGGTTTCCAACCTTTTTACGTAAGTCTTTCAAGAACATATTTTTAATATTACAAAGAGTTTTTTGCATAACAAAATATTAAACAAAACCTGTTTAAACTTCATTGAAACTAACAGGACATGCAGAGAACATAATTTAGTCAGTAGACTCATTTGAGAAAAGATAACACATCTTATGTACAGCATTTTTGCTTATTTTTTGGAAGTAGGAGATATCCCTTCAGTACTGGTGGACAATGATTCTGCAGGTGTGAGCTGCCTGTATTAGTGGGATTTGACGTGGAACAACAGTTTATTACATTCACAACAATATGGAGAAGCTGAAGTGGCTGACAGCTAATCTGGGGCTTTGAGCTTGGGTGGCAAGGTTTTGTTTTAAAATAAAAAGTGCTAACTTTGAGGTAGTGGTGGTGGGTAGTGGTTTTGGCTGAGCAAATTGTGGACTACCAGATCTATAACAAAAAAATGAAGAATTATTTGCTATTTCACTGGCCATTCTACAAAATATATCTTGTTTACTCAAGTGTTTATCAAAATAATTCAGTCATGAACTCCTTTGGGGATACCAAAGAATTGTTTGAACCCAAGAACCCTTAAAATAATGCTAGTGGAATTACACAATACCTTGAAGGTGACCAACAAGGGAGGACATAAAATCCTAATTCAGGACCTTATATCCTTCCCCAGACTCTCCACATGGCTTCAGGGGTGTAGGAGCCAGAATAATTCTGGGGGGCGGGGATACACAGACGGTAATATAGCTTATTTATTCATACATACAAACATAGAAAAATCTGTTTCTACACCCGTTTCTACACCTATGCATGGCGTCACCATAAAGCATAACACAGATATACATATTCCATAGTAATTGGCTTGTGGAACTACTAGACACACAAAAGACAACCCTGAGTTCCAAAGAAAACAGTTTGGACCCCAGGTTTGCTTTAGAAGATATTACCTGTCACTACACCCAACACATTTTGGGGGATACAAGTAAGAACATGCAAAAATGTTTTACTAATAGGTTAAAAATTACTATCAATGTGTTTTTAATTATGTTATCATATAGGTAACTCTAATGAACAGAAGATAAGACATGTTTTACCTAACAGAGGAGATTTGTTTGTTTTGTAAGAATTGTTACCCAACTGTATCACAGTGACTTAATTTCTAGGACATGGTTGGACTAAATAAAGTTGTTTTGCCATATGGTACATAAGGGATGTAATTGTGTCATTCTACCTACTGTACATAAACTGATAGAAGAGTTCAAGGATAAGGCAGATATGAATTGTTTGTTTTCACCACTTCTATACTATATGGTTTATTACATAGAAGACATAATAGTCTTACTTTATAGTACTTATTTACATTTCTTGTGCTCACTATTTGGTTTTCTCTTGGGCCCTGCGTTAGCTTCCTGACATAAACTGTCATTAGCAGATTAGTCAGTAGTGCTATAAGAAAACAGAAGTGTTGCAGATTCTAACATTTGCTTTTCGCAGGTCTTGGCATGTTGAGTTTATTTGCAAAATAGATTAATTGGTCACTTATAAGGAAAGATTGGTGTTGTGTTTATATTATATATTTTATAATGGTGTTTACATGTGCAGTACTCTATTTTGTGAAGGTTAATACAAAATACATTGGTTTATCTGTAATAGGATGAGAACACTGGGACATGCTCGGATTTGGTATACTTTCCCCAAAGGATCATATACTCAAGGGAAGGTTCTCCAAAAATGTAGCATTGGTACATATGGCCCATATAAAAATATATAAAAAAATGAAATATTCCCAGCAGCAAGAACGTAAGTATCCACAATTTGGTGTTTACCAGTAAATGAGAAGTATGTTGGCATCATGGACAACAATAGGGCTTGGATGTTTAGACCATCAAAGAAGTTCATGTATCCCAAAAATCTGTTATGGTCATTGCTAGTTTCAATCCAAAGCTCTGCAATACTTTTTTTTTTGCGTTGTTCAGTCGTTTCCAATTCTCCATGACCTCATGGACCATAACAAACTAGGCACGTCTTTAATATCTTTATGTCCATGGTCATGCTGATCTACTTGGTATTCATGGCAGAGATACTGGAGTGGGTTGCCAATTCCTTCTCCAATGGGCCACAGCATACAGCTCCTAGATGGTCTCCCATCCAAATACTGACCATGCCCAACCCTGCTTGGCATCAGGGTGGTGTGGCCTCTTGGTTCCCTGATTAGGAATCAAACCCATGTCATAGTGGCGAAAGCACTGAATCCTAACCACTGGATCACCAGGGAACCCCTGCATACATTAATAGTACGTTCAATGTAATGATATTCACAATAGATTTTAATTCTTCTACTGTCCTCAATTTTAGAAATATCTCTAGTATACAGAAACAAAGAATATGTCAGTAAAACCTTGAATATCCCTTGGACTTGCCCTTTACTCTGGATAACCTGTGCCAAACCCAAGCATGTTTAAATTCTCTAATGACATTTTCCATCACTTCTGCCAGGAAGATGCATCTTATCACTAGATAAGTTATTTTCACTTACAGTTAACTAACAGTTTTCAGCTTTCTAAGCATTTTTATATATAAAAGTTGTATTGATTCATGTGGCATCCTTAATTGGATTCTAGAGAGAAGATATAATATCCTAGGTCAAGGTTTTTAGTTTTAGATGCCTATTTTGATATCCTAGAGAAGGTCTTGGGACTTTGAGGAGCTCTTTTGGGGTAGAGATAAGGTTGTAGGTTTCAATCATAGTTATTTGGGGCAAGGGGCAGGGTTTCATTAATACTTTTATAGAGGCTTGATAGGTTAATTAGTTTGGTATATGCTACATTATTTTCCAATCTAAACAATACAGATAGCATTCTATGTCTCACGTGTAACAGAAATTATGTTCCTAAGGGCAAATGGGTGCAAATAATATGGTCATACATTTGTTTAGTAATATTATATGGAATATAATGTATTCATATTATGTCTTTGATCCACTACTCAGCTCTCAGGTATGTGGGTGCGTATCATGTCTTCTTGAAAATAATATTTCAAAATCAAGGCTTGTCATGAAATGTATATGGTTACATCAACACCATCCAAACCTTGTCAACACGTGTAAAGAGATGGGAACGATCCCTATAATAATCTTCTAAGAGCCTAAGGGTAGTTTATTGATGGCACAGATAGATACAGGTAGCACATTCAGATATTGATGATTATGGTATACTGTTAGAGTCTGACAAAATTACATATAACATAGCAAAGTACTTTTTTAGGGCTAGTATGCTAAAAAAACTAACTTTCATTATTATTTGTACATACATTTAAAAATATATAGGCAGAAAAGTCGGTGGTTCCCAGGGTTTCTTCAATCATTTAATGTATTATACAGAAAACACAGTAGGGTCACAAAGAGAAGACAAAGGATTTTATGGAAACAAAGAATCACTTTGCCAAATTGTGTCATTTTTCCAAATCGTTACAGTCAAGAGCCCGATTCAATTGCAAGCCTGCATCTGGCGGGATCCTGGCTGTATGGCTGCAGGTGTGCTGTAGGCTCCAATTCCGGTAATATTCAATTAAAGGAGCCCGCAAGTTACGAGCCTAAAGTCGATTCCGTAAACCATGCACTTGTTCGTAGCAGTTCAGGGTGGGAATATCATCAATTAAGTAAGACCATAACCTCCCATTTCGAAACAGCCAATAGAAAATTAGACCGCCATAATTACGGCAGTAATGGAGGTTACGTGTCAATCAATTAGGTTCGGGGGTCCGATATGCGATGGGACTCTCAAACCCATAAAATACAAAATAATAAAAATGAATGCCAATACTGTTCTAGTCCATGTTGGTTGCCTGGTATGTGTTAACTCATTGATTCCCAAGATCAATCTAACCCTGAAATGAAACATAAAAATAAATTCTACTGTCGATTTGCGGGGTTCAGATTGTTGTGCAATTAATTCTAATGTATTTCATCGCTTTCCCCGTTATTTACAGTGCAGTATTGATTTTTTATTTGCATTTACACCACCTTGTGGGTCCTCTCTAGTAATCGTGGGATTTTCTCCTCCATTTGCGGTTCACGGATGTGAAACCATATGCAGCCTTGGGGAATTGGAGCAATTGAATAGCGATTTGCGATTTTAGCGATCGGAACCCTTGCGGAAGTGACAGATCAAAGGATTCTGGAGGCTGTAAGTTCCGGGTTTAACCATTGCAAAGTTTTCAGGGACGCCAATTGAATAGCAAATTAACTTAAGACCTCACTTACGGGCTCCAGTAACTTACGATTGCACAATTGAATCAGGCTCATAGACTGTAACTTAAAATGATTATCAAAGAGTGTTGAAAGTCCCAGACTGACATAATCTCTGCATGATCATAGTCCCAGGTACATATTTATTCTGTTGAGTCTTCACAGTCTGCTTATTTTTATTTGGACCAATTTTCTCATACAACATTGTACAAAAGCGACCTACAATTTTTTACCCACAGTACTTAATAATATAATATAACTCATCCATTCCTTAGCCTGTCAGTGACCTCTCTCAAGTAGCATGTTGCAGAATGTTGCCACTGATTGGTACACTTGTACTTCTTCATGAGCTGCAGGGGGAAAATATTAGCTAGAAATTTTTAGATAGAAAAAACAGAGCTTTTAAGCACTTCTGAATAAAATAAAGTACACAAAAGTAAGAGACATATCGCTATTTCCTAGTGAAATACAGAAACCTTCCATTCCCCTTTAATTTATTTTTGGAAGACACGTTCGTTACTAATTATTATAATTATCCATCAGAGTCAACTTCACTGAATCCAAAAGTCTTCCTGTGAACTTGTTATCTCTCTCTATCCTGTGATCCACTAACAATTGATTTGTTTCTGTACTTGTCTCTTCCTATAAAATGCTTTTCCTCTTCCATGTCTTTGAATATATTCATCTACTTGCAAGCTCCTCTCTATGTACATCTTATATTAGACATTTGTTGTTGTTCGGTCCTTCAGTCGTGTCTGACTGTCGGTGACCATATGGATGCAGAACTCCAGGCACATCGTCTGAGATTCTGGTTGTGCCTATCCATATGGTCTTCTTGGCAAAGATATTCAAGTGGGTTGCAAGTTCCTTCTTCAGTGGACCATGATTTGTCTGATCTCTCTGCTATGACCTGCCCATCTTGGGTGAACCTACATGGTATATCTCACAGCTTCATTGAGGTACACAAGACCCTTCACCATGACAAGGTAGTGATCCAGAAGGGGATATTAGACATATTAAAGTCTTTATGGCAATAGATACATAAACATGTCATTCTAAGCACATGGTTTATCTGTATAGTATTATGCTTTACATCCAGACATTTTTCATTAGTACTCAGTCACAATGAATTGTAAAATACGGATATAATTTTGATGCAAATTTGTTGGCATCATAAAGGCCTCGCGTATTTCCGTGGGAAACTTTTAGAAATCCTACTTGGACCTGTTTGCCTCTAAATGCAAATAAAGGTGCAGTGGTGGTTGCCATAGGCAGAAAACATGATTTTGTACACATTGCAAGACTGGTCATATTCATCAACTTTATTAATGTCATGTTCAACTTCCTATTTTATTGAGCAGAAAATATACATCAAAAGATTTCAAATCGTAGATATTTTAATGACTAAGCTCCATAGAATAAGTTTCGATGCTATCTTATTCGAAATCTTGGATAACCACACCCTTGTGTCTCTTAGAAAGCTATAAATCAAATATGTGCAAAGAAATCTTTCAGAACGGTATTGCTACAAATAAACCAAAGCATGCCCTTAATATAGTTACATAGTAATGGAAGTTGAAAAAAATCCTTTTAATGCATCAAGTTCAGCTATTTTAGATCTCATCTGAGCTTTGTAATATGCAGATTAATGGTTAATTAATAATTGACCCAGAGGAAGGCAAACAGAAAAAAAATCCAGTTGAAACATTTGTCCCCAGATACTGGCAATGGGATTCCTCCCTGGATCAATACTCCCTCTCTAATTATCCTGATTAACCCTGAATGCCCTTTTTAATCATAAATACATCCAATGCCTTTTTAACGTTTTCTATTGAATCCGCTGTCACCACCTCCTTTGGTAGAGACTTCCACAGTTTAACCACCCTTACTGTGAAGAAGCCTTTTCTTTCTTTAAGGTGAATTATTTTTCCTTCTAACCTCAAAGGATGTCCTCTTGTCAGTTAAAAAAAGTTGGCAAAGCCCTATACTGACCCTGTATATATTTATATAAGGTAATCATATCCCCTCTTAGATGCCTTTTTTCTACAGAAAATAATTTTAATTTGGTTAGTCTTTCATCATATATTAGCCCCTCCATTCCCCATAATAGTTTTGTTGCCCTACCCAGTTCTAAAATGTCCTTTTTATGAAGTGGTGCCCAAAATTGCTCTCCATATTCCAAATGAGGGCTTACTATAATATTATCAGCCCTAAACACTTTTAGTGCACAAATCTAATTTGCATGGTGCCTAGAATTTCCTTTCTATTGCTACATAAATATCAGGTGATGTAAACTGCTGAACACAGAACATGAACAGAACTGTTACAGCTTAGAACTGCAACTATACTGTAGCTTGCTCAACTGTTGAACTGACTCTTTAAAGTGCCATTTACCTCAATGTAAGTGCTCTTCATGATTGTATGTTAAAATAATATATTTATTTTTTAACTTACACTAATAACAGATTCAAAATCTTACTTTTTAAATCTCTATTTATATCCTATCTATCCCCTGGACTCAGGTTACACTGCACTGACCAGTAAACCCATAGCTTTCATGTTTAGGTGAGTCCAGCATTCCATGCCTGCACAGATAGGTGTTTGCTATGATCACTGCAAAGTCCAAGCACCCACCAAGCACAAGCATGGAGCAGAGCACTGCTCTGCGTTGCTCACATTCCAGAGAGGCAAGAGAGCAGAAACATGAATTTTCTGTGGTAAGATAAGAATTTTCTTTATTAGAAGTTCTGTTCCCTTCAAACTTGAAATATAAGCATTCTGATTGGTTGCAGTAATGTAGCAGATGTGGATCTGGCAGTGGGCAGTTAGTGATACATGTAAACACAGATTTTATTTGATTTGACTTCTCAGTGAAAATGCACATATTACAAAAACGTAAAAATATTTCAATATGCTTTCATGTGATCATCGCGGTGATGTAGTCCATATTGGTCTGAATTAAGTGGCCCATTAACTTTTGACCTGATTAGAAATGGAGACATCTACTCTCCACAAACATGGAATAGTAACTGGAAAACCAGGCAAGTGTCAAAACTTTACCCACATAGTTAATCTTGTAGAGAGGTTCTCTTTATTATAAAGTTTAGATGTAACTTGCCTATTAACAAGATTCCTCAAGCTATATATGACTAGGTGGAAAATATCATTTAAGCTGAAATACTAAGTTATTGATATAAAACAAATGTATTACTAAATAGATATATTTTGCCAAAATAATTCTGTCCCCTTTGAAGTTTGTTTTATAACTTTCTGATTGGATATTGAATTTTTTGTAATTTGTTTGCAAGCTGAACTGCTGCTGGCAATATTTCATTTATTATAATGATTATAAGCTTTATATCTTCTAATCACGTTATTGCAATTTGCAAAAAGTGATTATTATATATTATAGAGGTTTGCAGGATCATTTAATTTAATTAACATCTATGCTTACTAGCGTTACAAAACAATGCAATGAAGAAATGATCAGTTGATAGAAGGAGAGGCGCTCCCCTTTCCCATGTCTCTCCCTCCATTTCTCCCTCCCTCTTTGCCTCTCCTCCATTTATCTTTCTTTTCCTCTATCTCCCTCCCTCCCTTTCCATCTCTTTCTCCCTCCCTCTCTCCCCCTTCCCCTCTCTCCCTTCTTCCCTCCCTCTCGCTCCCTCATTCAATTGCAAGGCTGCAACTCACGTTATACAGGCCGTATGTCTGCGGGCCTGCTGCAAGTTACTAGCCGAAAGCCGAAACCATAAACCATGCAATCGTATGTAGAATTTCAGAGCGTGACCATGATCAATCAAGGCCGTGACAACCCATTTAGAAACAGCCAATAGAAAATGAGACCGTCATCATTACGGCAGTATAAGATAGAGGTTACATGTCAATCAATTAGCGTTTAGAGATCTGATATGCAATCAGATTTGTAAACCAGCAAAATACAAAATAATAAAAATGAATGCCAATACTATTCTAGTCCATATGTGTGGCCTAATATGTATTAACTCATTGATTCCCAATATCGATATAACTCCGAAATTAAACATAAAAATAAATGGTTTCTGATTGCCGATTTGCAAGTTTGAGAATATTGTGCAATTCATTTTTTTATTTTTATGGATATAACTTCTTTATTTTACCCAAAAAAATGCACGACAGGACGGAGTAACGTTTTTGACAACCACAGTGCTTTTGAGCCTTTAACTTGCAAATGGATTGCGAGTAGCAAAATGTAGCCTATTAAATATTTACGGGCTCTAGTAATTGCGATTTTGGCAATTAAATATGGGCCATAGTATGCAGTTGTGCATATAAAGGCCAAAGGTGATAAGCTTCTTTAAACAGCTGCATTTTAGTGAGGTTTTGAAGTTGTTGTTTTTTTTAATATATTTTTTATTAAGAATACAAGGTTAATTCCATAACAAGTGTTTCAAAAATAAAACATTACTAACATAACCAGAACACTTAATAAATGACACCATATACATATAACCTTTTAAACTTAACTTTGACATTTTTGTTATTTCTGTTTTAAGTTAAGCTGAAAACATATTACACGCATATGTGTGTGTTAAAGTAGAACTGTAAAGGCTGATAGCTTATAAGAGCACACAGACAATAAAGAAGAAGAAAGAGGGTAAGAGAAGGGCAAAACGAGGAGTTCAGTGTTATGTTTGTTCTTAAAGGGGGCATCCTAAACTATTATCCTACTCTGCATATTTACCACCCAATCTTAAGAATCCAAGTGTCCCACCATGAGGCCCATTTGGTGTGTAATTAATTTTAATGCCTTTCATCACTTCCCCCATCAGTCCATCACCTTTACCTTCAGCTTCTTTAGCAAGGCAGTGGTCATCTTGGAGGTGTGTTTGGGGTTGTTTTATGTTGGAATACTGCCCTGCAGCCCAGTCTTCGAAGGGTGGGGATCATGCTCTGCTTCAGGATGTCACAGTACATGTTGGCATTCATGGTTCCCTCAATGAACTCCCCAGTGCCGGCAGTCCCAGACCAAACATATATACACATATGTCTATATGTGTATATATGTTTTCTATAATATGTTTTGTTGATTCCCCCTATATGCATTTTCCTGATGATGTCAGATGCTGCCTCTTCCCTCTCTGCATCTATATTTATGTTTAAACTGAGGGTTTCATCTCATATCAGTGTTTTTGTGTTCCTTGTGCCTTATCTGTTTTCTGTCATTTAGGGATTATTTCAACTACCTTTCCTCAGTATAGATGTATACTTTTGGAGGTGGGAGTGTCAGGGTCTGGGCCTGCATGAGTGCTGCCGGCATTGGGGAGCTACAGTTTATTGATGGAACCATGAATGCCAACATGTACTGTGACATACTGAAGCAGAGCATGGTCCCCTCCCTTCAGAGACTGGGCCACAGGGCAGTATTCCAACATGATAATGACCCCAAAGACACCACCAAGACGACCACTGCCTTGCTAAAGAAGCTGAAGGTAAGGGTTTCATAGTTACATAGTTACATAGTCATTTTGGTTGAAAAAAGACTTTAGCCCATCAAGTTCAGCTTTTCCACATATTAACCACCCTAACTGTGAAGAATCCTTTTCTTCGTTTAAGGTGAAATCTTTTAATTTCTCATCTCAAAGGATGTCCCCTTGTCAGTTGAAAACCTCTTGGCACAAAAAGTTCCCTTGACAAAGCCTTGTATTGATCATGGATATATTTATATAAGGTAATCATATCCCCACTTAGACGCCTTTTTTCTAGTGTAAATAAGTTTAATTGTGTTAGTATTTAGTCATAACTTAGCCTCTCCATTCCCCTTATTAGCTTTGTTGCCCTTCTCTGTACTTTTTCCAGCTCTAAAATGTCCTTTTTATGTAGTGGTGCCCAAAATTGTACTCCATATTTCAAATGATTCCGTACTAGGGTTTTGTATAGTGGGAGAATTATATTTGCTTCCCTTATCCTTCTTGATACATGCTAATATTTTACTAATATTTTACTTGCCTTTGCAGATGCTGCTTGGCATTGAACACTGTTACCTAGGTGGTTGTCCACAAGTACTCCCAAATCCCTTTCAATATCTGATACCCTTAGATTTGCTCCATTAAGATTATAAATTGCATGGCTATTTTTCCTTCCCAGATCCACAACTTTACATTTATTCGTATTAAATCTCACCTGCCACTTGGATGCCAATTCCTCTAATGTATGCAAATCCCTTTGGAGGGAAAATACATCATCAGCAAAAATGGAGACACCACACTCCAATCCCACTTCCAAGTCATTAATAAATATGTTAAAAAGGAGGGGACCTAATACTGAGCCCTGAAGAACCCCACTTACCACATTAGTCCAATCGGAGTATGTTCCATTTACAACAACCCTTTGCTTCCTGTCTTTTAGCCAGCTCTCAAACCATACGCAAATTTTTATGGCAATTCCTGTATCCCTTAGTTTGCTCAATAGTCTCCCATGTGGCACTGTATCAAAAGCCTTTGCAAAATCCAAATAGACTATATCCACTGAGTTGCCTTGATCCAAGTACTTACTAACCTCCTCATAGAAAAGGTGATGGACTGGCCAAGCATGTCTCCAGACCTAAACCCTATTGAGCATCTGTGGGGCATCCTCAAACGGAAGGTGGGGGAGTGCAAGGTCTCTAACATCCACCAGCTCTGTGATGTTATCATGGAGGAGTGGAAAAGGACTCCAGTGGAAACCTGTGAAGCTCTATGCCCATGACGGCTAAAGCAGTGCTGGAAAATAATGATGGCCACACAAAATATTGACACTTTGGGCCCAATTTGAACATTTCCACTTAGGGGTGTAGTCACTTTTGTTGCCAACAGTTTAGACATTAATGGCTGTGTGTTGAGTTATTTTGTGGGGACAGCAAATTTACACTGTTATACAGGATGTACACTTACTACTTTACATTGTAGCAGAGTGTCATTTCTCCAGTGTTGTCACATGAAAAGATATAAGAAAATATTTACAAAAATGGGAGGGGTGTACTCACTTTTGTGAGATACTGTAGCTGAGCTCATGGATTTTAATGCAAATAGGAACTATTGATCCATCTCCATTTGTAAATATCTCATTCTTATTAAAATAAAGAGAAATAATAAACTCTTGCGAAAAGATGTAACTTTTACCTTGGGGGCATCAATTTCCAAAAATGTGAATAACATTGACATAATACATATAAAAGAATAATATAAATTAATAAGTAATAATAAATAATAATCAGTTTATTTGTGATTTAAGATACAAAATCATCATTACTAATATACATATAGTAATGATAGAATCCATGAAAAAGTTTATACAGATAAATATATAATATACAATAATACACTCATGTATAATATAATAATCTAAAGGCATATTAATCATACACAAAAAGATACTGATAAAACATGTTCGAAAAAATGTAGATTATAATAATAATGGTATATATGCCATAAATAAAAATGTGATATTATATGAGGGAAAGAATGGTAAAAGATATATATAGTAACATTAAAACAATTGCAAAAAATATGATTTCCAACATGAATAGTAATATAGCTTTGAACTTCTGATGGTTTAAAATACACAAATATATAGTACATAATAAAAATATATAGTACATAATAAATGTGAAGTAGAGTTGAAATATATAATTTTGAGTAAATAGTGAGCCAGTATGGACTATATTTTTTATTTAAAATATAATACATAGTAAATATGTTTAAATATATATTATAATTATGATAAAGGATGTTATATAAGTAAATCGAATAATGTATATTTAATTTGTACAAAAGGTATGGTGTTTGCTAATCAAACATAACAACATATGTAAAACAAAGTATAAATATCACTAAAAATATTTTGTAAATCTATGGGCACTATACCAAAGACAAAACGAGACATTCCTTTTTAACCAAAGTAAAGTACAATTTTTGTCCTGTTAAATACTATTTTTTTTATTATATTGCAATTAATGTTGGATGAATAATGAGGCCTTTAAAATATTTAACTCCGGCCCCATAAAAAATAATAGCTTAATTACCAATTATATGTATTTCCTCTTAGGAATATTCATTCTATCTAAAGGGATATCTAATTGACATTCACATTGTATGCAAGAATGCAAGATAAATGGTTCTGCAAAAATGTATAAGATACTAATGTAAACCAATTTAATGATAGATAATAAACTATATATTTTAATATGGTTGAAATGGTTTTAATTTACACAGTATTGTTCCCATGACTACGCCAGCTTTTAAGATTGAGCAAACAGAAGGCAGGCGTAACCCTTGATGAAATTCAAGAAACGTGACGTAGGAACATCGACGCAGGTTAATGACATCATCAATAAGCGTGTAGATCGCGCAGCAAGGTAGTTAGCGTTCTATCTAAAGGCCCATAGATTAAAGTCCCTTTCCCTATCCAGTTAGCATATGCTGTTAAGTGTATCAGGGTAATAAGAAGGAGAGCTGGACATTACATTGGGTAATAACCCTGGTTATAGAACGTTACGCTATTGAAGTCCAACACCAGGGGGGACAAGTGGATAAAGCACTGTGAGGTGCCTGCCATTCTGGTACTACTTAGATACCCAATAACATTTTATGTCCCCACAAATTGGAGGACCTTACTAGAACTTTCTTCATTATTAGCAAACAGCTGTACACAATATTTGTTCTAAACAACCTCAGCAATTTATATTTATCTTCAATATCATTATAATTAAAATCTGTAGTCTCAATCCAACAGGATTGTCCTTATATTACCATACAATTATCAAGCACTTGTCACTTTTTTGCTACTAGCACTTTATAATATTTTTTTGTCACCAGCACTTTATGTAACACTGTCAAATTGTCACTTTAGTACTTTATTTTAAATTGCTTAAGATGGGAGGAATATTCCATTAAATTATTAAGAAGTTCTATATCAGCTAATTTAATAATCTCTAAGCCTTGCATCCTATGGATTTTACAGTTTAATAAAAGTTAAGTTTTATTATTTTGTTTATTCTCTTTTTTGAGATTAGGATAATCAGGTATGCACTGTAAGAGGATCTTTTCTCTCTTTGAAGTATGTTACATATTTAAGTTTCATGAATTATGAATGCATCTTATAGAGTAATCAGTAGTGTATTAAAAAATCCCAAAATAAACATTAATAAACTTACCCTGACGTTTGCAAATTTGTTCAGTTCTCTGCCACTTGAATTTGAGAAGGAATGCCCCTTGAAAACCTTAGTTCAATTAGCATAAAATTCATAATTTGTTTTGGCCAATCGCAGGCAGCTATAACATTGTTGCATTAACTGGAAAGTCAGTCTGTGCAGCAAAGCATTGTGCTGCTGTTGGATTAGTTAGTATAAGGTTAAAAAATGTACCTGAATGCAGTGTTTCTATTGGTAGGTACCAGATACCTATGTAGGCACCTCTGGGAGTGTGGAAGCCAATTTTGTTAAATAAAACAAATGTGTATATGTATAAAATGACTCAAGGTAAACTGTGTTTCTGATGTAGTATTATTATTATTATTATTATTATTTACATTGATTTGTAACATTCCAATATATTCTGTAGCACTGTACAGGGGATAGGAACAAGGACAAATACAATATTATACAATCTGAACAAGTGCAGAAAATGTAGGGCTATGTTTTGAGCTTAGAGTCTTTTTTTTCCAAACCACCCTACAAGAATGGAAACTCGCTACTTACAATCTAAAGGGAAAGAAAGAGGCAGAAACCTGGAGAGGACTAGATAAGGAATAGGAAGGGTTAGGAACAAAGTGAGAGTTTAAATAGGTAGGAATGTGTGCAAAGTTAGAAGGTTATTAATTAGTTAGAGAGGGAAGGGATGGAAAGTCAGTTTGAGGTGAATGGCACTAGCATGTAATATGCTATCTGACCCCAGAATTAGTTAAATTAGAAAAAAGTTAAGAACAGGGAGACTTAGATGTACCTTTAAATGGTGTGATTACACATTGAAACATGCATAAAATAATCAAATGTTTGTTAAAAAAAAAAAAAAAAATCTGATCACAAACCTTTTGCATCAAACTGCAGAGGAAGACTTTCATGAGTTGCTTTCACCTGAGCCACAGATCTACTGGTATTGAAAATGTAAGAAACCTCATTAAGTAATATTAATAAAAATGTATAACAAGTACCACAGAAGTACCTACAAGATGTACAAGTGTGCTATATGCCAATGTATTACAAGACCTTCCAACTGATAGACACAACACTTTATAATCATCAGTTGACTGCAAAGACTTTTGGCAACTTCCACATTGTCCACGGGACTCTCAGCAGTTTTCAAAGAGTCTGTGGAGGGGTATAATATGAGAACCGCTTCTTTAGACTATGCACAGAACTAAAGTACTGTATTACAAAAAAAACAGGCCCAATATCAGAATGTAGTTGGTATATTGTCTGGTCAGGTTTAGAACTTCTGCTTCACACATCCTTTTGTCTGTAACCCTGGATATTGTCAAATGCCTTACCTAAAGCTCAGTCAATTAGGAATGCCCTATTTGTATTAACCTGTGCCACATCCATTTAAAGGCTATTCGGAGGAATTACCACCAACATTTTTCTATTTAGATCTTGTTTGTATATCCATGGTAGATAACATAAAAAAACATCTGCTAAAGTAACAAATCAGTAAATCTAGCTACAGCTAGTAAAAGTGTAATGTATATGGATTGCTGCCCATCTTTCTAAACTCTAGACCGCAATAAAAAGACTTTTAGATGTAGTATCCAACCTGCAGGAACAATTTCACTACCCAGGAGGTCCACATGTTATTGAATAACATCACGGCCCATGCAGGGAGTTATTTGTTCCAGTTGCACCCAACATTGCAGCTGTACAGAGCACTGTAGTTTGGCACGGTGTAGTGACAAAGTCTTGGCAAACCTACAAAGGGAAATCTACAGAGAGATTGGCCGACCTTTAAAAACAGGTCATTGTGACTGGCAGTGCTGTGAGACAGATATTGTCTACCACCGATAAGAATACAGTTCTATCCCGTTTTACTGGACACAAGGTGGGGGAAGCACTTCCCTTCAGAGGGAGAGTGAGAATCAGACTAAGAAAATGTATTAGAATGCATTTATCTCAGAATATGCTAATACATAAATTAGGATATGCATTTAGGAAATTATTGCATTGTAAAGCTCTATATGTTTTTGATTGTGTGCATTGGTAGAGTACTGTTTGCATGAACAAAGTCAAATAGAAGAAATCAATACAGACCAGCCCAGGCTATGGGAGTGAATCAAGCAGATAATGTGTTGATGAGTTCCACCCTGCAACACTTCCAGTTTCTACGCCATTTACAATTTAGTTATATAATCTGTTTGTGCTTAAAGCAACATTTTTCCTCCATAGGACCTCAATGGAAACATGCTGCAATGTTCTATGAAGATGGCTGGATACACAGCCCAGTTGGAACCAAGCATTCCAAGTGGCCAAAAAGAGGCTCTATTTGGTGGTGGTATGTTACAATGGCAGCAACTTCAGCAATGCATTCGAGTTTTAGAAATACATAGACTTAAAGGCATTTGGAAGTTTCCCTTTTTTCCCCCTTTTATAATCTAACACATGTTGCATATATGAGACACACATATTTTATGGCGTCATTCTACACATATACAGATTTATTTTATTTAACAAAAAATGTATTTGACACCCCCAGAGCTGCCTACATAGACTCCCCATACTAACCAATAAAAACCTGCATTCAAGTAAATGTTTTAACCCTATGCTAACTTTCCAGCCAATAGCAGCATAGTGCAGTGATCCAGAGAAGCACTGCCTGACTTGCATATTTCAATGGAGGAGAGAGAAGACTACACATCCCATCATGCTTGCTGTAGAGACTGAATTTCCCCATACTGCTGCAATGTTGTAGCTGCCTCTGATTGGCCACAACAAATTATTAATGTTTTGCTAATTTAGCTTGGATTTTCAGGGGTCTTCCTTGAAAGAAGTTTAGCAATTTTGTTAATGTATGTTTTGAGATTTTTTCATGCAAAAAAATATTTGCATAAACTACTGATTCTCCTTTATCATAGCATAATACATGAGAGTTCCACATACCTTTAATATATGTACACTGCTCTATAAAATGCATGTATCATTATACACATATACTGCAGCGTAGACACAAATGGTCTCTCTCTGTACTCCCATATGGATGTGCAAACCTCATCTATTTTCTCACCAACATATTATCACAATGATAACCATCATTGATAACCACTATGGAATATGGGCCCTTTTCTATTGCCCAATTCGTAAATGTATACACACTTAAAACCACTCTTAATATTACCCCAGATTCTATTAGCTCCTGCCAACAGTCACAGCCAAACCTGCAAAACTGGCTTTAGAACTCCATTGGTTTTAGCACAGCTCGGATATTGCGAGCTCCAAATAATTAAAGTTACACAAAACCGATATTCTATTAGACCCATAGCACTAGATCGCAAATAAAGTCTAACCCGCAACTGAAAAAAAGTACTATACTTTGAAAGCATGGGAAGGAGTGGAAAGACATTAGAATTAACTGCACTACAGTCTCAAACCCAAAATATGCAATTAAAACATATTATTTTTAAACGCTATTTCTGAGTAATATGGACTAAAACAGATGCTCTAATGCATTTTGTAGATTGCTAAATTGATTAATTGCGAGCCCGGTCGGCAAATATTACTTATTGGCACTCATTAATTCTTAGCCTCTGATTGCAGATTACTTGTAACCTCCTTGTTTTACTGACATCATGATAACGGTCTCATTTACTATTGGCTGTGTCTAAGAAGTAAATTAAGGGCTTGCTTAAATATTGTTAAATCATATGATCACGCCCCCTGAAATCAGGCTTAAAAGGCAGGGTTTACAAGTTCAGCCTTGGGGTTGGAATTTGCAAGCTGCAGTCAATAGAATACATCTAAAAATGTATTTAAAAAAACAAACACCTGCAGCCAAATTTGTGAGTTCGAGGCACTTGAGAGCAGCAAACAGAGTATGGCCCTATGTTGGCATGTTACAAATAAATGATAATAATGAAAATCTTCAATGACTTAAATGGAAAAGGGATGATAGTTTATTTTATTAAACAACTGTACAAAGCAGCGTTGTTGTTCAGATCAATACAAATATATATTGAAGAACAGAGACAATGCTGCTTCCTATGAATATATATGTATACTGCAAAAAAGGGCAAACACTTGGCGTCTCTCTTTAAATACACATGAAGCAGAACAGACTATCTTGACTTCTGTCTGCACACATATATATTACAGAATAGATAGACACCATTCAATTGCAAGCAGCTGCCTTCATACAGGCCGTAAGTCTGAGGGCTTGAAAATTGCAAGAGTTACAGATTGAATCAATTGAACAAGTCTGCAACTACCTAGCCCGAAAGCCGAAACCGTAAACCATGAACCCGTAAATAGCATTTCAGGGCATGATCATGGTCAATTAAGCAAGCCCGTAACTACCGATTTAGAAACAGCCAATAGTAAATGAGATTGTCATCATGACATCTGTAAAACATGGCATTTAAACGTCAATCAATTAGTGTTTAGAAATCCAATATGCGATCAGACTCGCAATCCGGCAATGTACAAATTAATAAAAATCAATGACGATACTGTTCTAGTCCATGTGGGTGGCCTGATATATATTAACTCCTTGATTACCGAGATTGACATAACACGTAAATAAAGCGTAAAATAATTATTTTTTATAGCAGATTTGCGAGCTCTAGACTCTTGTGCAATTAATGCTAATGTCTTTCATCGCTTTTCCAGTCTTTTAAAGTGCAGTATTGATTTTTTATTTGCATTTACAGTGCTGCAATCAGGTGTTTAACCCCCTTACGAGTCCTATCTGGTACTGGTAGGATTTTTTTCTACATTTGCCATTGACAGGTTTGAATGCAATTGCGGACTTGAGGAATTGTAGCAATTGAATTTGCGATTGTAACACTTACAGGCTTGAAAGATCGAAGGAATAGATGGGTCAGAGTTGCGATTTTGATAACTACAGGGATTTTCAGCCTATAACCCGCTTTGCGGGTAGCTGAAAGATGCCAATTTAATAGCAAATTATTTTACAGCCTACATTACGGGCTCCAGTAACTAACATTTGCTCAGTTGAATGGAGGTCGTTCTCTCTTTTTTCCAGGACCGTGAGAGAAACAGTTGAGGAAATACTCAATAAAGAAGTGAAACATGGGGTTAAGTTGGGATAAATCATGTTAAACATCTCCACATCCTTTATTTTCTACTGAGGGGATTTATCAGATGGGCACAACCTTTATTCAATTTGATAAAAAAGATTCATAGAAGTAATAGGTAGTTGGGATGTATTATGTTTTAACTCTGTCTAGCGCCATTTAACATATCCTCCCTTTTTGCCCCATTTGGTAATTAGACCTCAATTAGTCATTTATTAAACAGGGTAAAAAGTGGGGTTATTCAGGGATAAGCAGAGGTAGGTGGAGTTATGTGGTATTAAGAAATAAAATATCTTCCTATTTTTTCTATAGAGCCTAAAGTTTGGATAAACTACCCTGAGGAAGAGTACTCAAAACGCACAGAGTACAGAAGAGAAGAACATGGTTGACCGGGCCACTCTATAAAGTTATACAGTTTTTTTTTTGAAATTTTTTAATGTAAGCTGCTTTTTTTAACCTCCATATTGATATTGAAAATGTATTTTATTACCTCCATAGCTCTGTTTTCTAAGAATGAACTCATCCTATAAAATTAGGGTATTTTTATATGGTGAAAACTTATTTTTTTCATAGTTTATGCCCCTTTGAAGCTTTGAGATTTACTAAATGCAACAAACATGCTCAAATCTCATTTTAAATGTCCTAATAAACCGATATATATTATTATTTAGTGCCTTTTGCACTCTTTATATTGATTATCTAAAGATGGCTTGACACTCTGTGACTATGCTTTGGAGACAATTTACAGGAAACCTGAAAGATTTTCATCTTGTCATAAATATGTATCAGCCTCTGATTCACTAGAGATTAATCCATTAGTCTTAGACAAGTCATGTCATCTTTAGTTATTGATGAAGCAGCTGTATTAACAAATCCTGATGTATCATCCTCTGTGTCTTTTTTCTTTGCCGCAAAATATTTCTGAACATTATAGGCAGCTGTTAGTCAACTAACACTAATTCTGTGTTGATATGTCGATTGCACTTTAGTTTGCATTCTCAATTATTTTGGCATACTGTCAGAGTAGATATGGTTACTCCCATAAGCTGACTGTAAGAAGAGAAGACGAGAATCAATCTGTGTGATATGGTTGGGACGACACCTTCTTGCAAGAAACCTATAAATTACCTCTATAGTCAATATTGGTATCTCCAATCTCATTTTTGAAGAAAGGATCTGAGTTTTTTCTGGGTATTTTGTTTTATAGACAAGTGAATAGACCTGGTGATTATGTATTTTCAACTTACGTATAAACGTTTAGGTGTGAAGTTCTCAAATTGTGGGCTACTGACCACCGAAAACTTGTGATGTTCATTCAAAAATCTAAGGAGCAGTTGGCATTATATAAAATACATATGAAACTTAAAGAATCACTGTGGTCATATATTTAAAAGAACTACACTTAGAATATATAACATGTTTAAATAATAATACAGTATTTCATTTATTTTCTTTTATAAGAATCTGCCATTTAGGTTTTAGCAGATCAACTTCCTCAGAGGTCTGTGGTCCATGGGCTTTTTAGATGTGTTTTTTTTTAGTTTTACATACATATTTTAACTCAGTGACCTAATTTTCCCATCCACATTGTAATTGTCACCGACAATTTACACTTCTCCCTAAGAACACAACTTCTGGAATCTCCCCCTTTCTTCTCTCTCTCTCATGCAGGGTGTCATATTCCACAGCTAGGATGTAGAGCCATGCCACACCCAAAAGGAAGGAGCTTCACACTACTAGTACAATGTGAAGCCCCATTCGCGTGGATGTGGCCTTAGGTCACAGCTGTGAAACATGGCACCCTGTATAAGAGGGAATAGGATATAAGTGTGAGGTTCCAGAAGGTGAGAATGTTACTTTAGCGGCTTCTTTGAAGTAAAATAACAATTACACTGAGGAGGATGACATTAATTAGGTCACCTAGTTTAAATATTTATATAAAACAAATAGATTTTGGCTAAAGAGTCTATTTAAGTGGTCCACTAAATCCCTCAGCAGCTTATAAGAGGCCTTTCAAAGATCAAGGTCGGGATCCACTGCTTTAGATTGTTTGTTTGTTTTATCAAAGTAAAGGTTTGGGATACACCGGTTTTGATTTTTTAGTTTGTTTTATTTATTAAAGTTGTTGTGTTGTTGTTCAGTCATGTCCAACTCTCCGTGACCTTTTGGACCACAGCATGCCAGAAACAATCATGTTTCTGGTCGTGCTTATCCATAGGATTTTCTTGGCAAATATACTGTAGTGGGTTGACAGTTCTTTCTCTAGTGAACCAAAATGTGTCTGACTTCTCTGCTATGACCTGTCCACCTTGGGTGAACCTACATGGTATAACTCACAGCTTCACCACAAAAAGATCCAGAAGGGGTAAACTTAGTTACTAGAACTTAGTTAAACTTACAAGTTACTAGCACATTAGTTTTCCTCAATAATATAATAACCACTCAAAAAAATTAAATTCTCGGTTCATAATGCCTAAAGTGGAACAAGTCATCTGTTTTGGACACTTGTAGCCATGTGATAAGTGTGCTTGGGATGATTAATGAAAGAAGTCTTCATCTCTTCTCATTTTTGCCTCCAAATTCCACTAATATGTTTTGTTTCACTTTTTATTATTAGTTCAATTTGATTTATATGCAGCAACAAGTCCCAACTCAAAAACCACAACTTTGATACAAAAAGTATACAAGAGAATGGCAGAGACGTCAATAGAAAAAGTCTTCAATGCAATATATAGGTTCTTTCCTTAAAGTGATAAAGTCGTTTAGTGAAAATAAATATCAAAATAATATGTTATGTGGCATTTTAGTGTAAAGAATTTTAAGGGCTACTAAACTCACCATATATGCTCTCCACCACCAGTTAGAGAGCATAAAGGCATTTCCAATTATTTGTTGAATTCTAGGCAGATTTTCATTGAACCTAGAATAAAAGGGCAATCAGTATGAGTCAGTGTTTGGAGATGTTTGGGTGTCCAAATGTAAAAATGACAAAATGTGTCTAGTGAGTAGATCCTGTTCATCACTTTGTGTACAGGGGTAAGTGCCAAGTGAGAATAAGCCTTGAGTGAGCGTCATGATAATAGTCAAGCCACTTTGATAGGCCCAAGCCTGGATAATTATTAAGGGCCTCATTCTATTATCGGCCGCAGCCGCTGCGGGGCCGCAAGGACCGGCCGCAAGCTATTCTGCTATTCTATTCCCTTACGGCCGTAGGCTCCGGCAGGCTTGCGGCCGGTGCCTTGCTATCTCTTGCGGCCGATCGCGCCGGAGGAAAGCCTTTGATCTAAAACGGCCGCAAGAGATTTGCAATTCAATTGCTCCGGGAAACCTCTCTGCAAGGCTAAAAACGAGCCGCAGTTACTTGCAGGAAAAAGGTCTCGCTAGCACCAATTAAGCACATAAAATAGCTCAAATAAAGCCATCCTGCACTTTGAGAAGACTATAAAGGGATTTTAGGTGTTAGAAAAAATAGCACATAATTATCCTGTACTCAAATCCGTAAAATATTTCATTTTTAATATCCGTAAAATATACATGTAAAAAGTCCAGAGTGCTTGGAGCACCTCAGACACACCCACGCCGCAGCCGGCAAATAAACAGTTAATTTGAACTCGGGTTTGGGCAGATGTGCAAGCTTGAGAGTGGGTTCCTTTTATTCCTCATGTCCCCCAATATGATCCCTAGCATTTACAGAGCTGTACAGTGCAGGCTTGAATTTATTTTTGAGTTTTTATATTTCACAGTTTACGGCCGGTTCCAAGATATGCGGCCGGCCGTAAAAGGAGATCCTTGCGGGGCCGTATAATAGAATCGCGAGTTAACTGAACCCTCGCAAGGAATCGCAGCCTTACGGCCGATTTACGGCCGATAATAGAATGAGGCCCTAAGAGAGTATTGATCCAGGGAAAAATCCGATCGCCAGTATCTGGGGTCAGGAAGGAATTTATTTTTTTTCCCTTTAAGACGGCTGGCTAAGTTTCACTTGTTTGTTTTTTTCTGTGTGCCTTCCTCTGGATTAATTAATAATTATAAATAAATAAATAAATAGTTGATTAATTAACAATTAATTAACAATTAATTAACAACTAATTAATTAATTAATAACTAATACGCATATTGCAGATCAGAGGAGATCTGAAAAGGTTGAACTTGATGGACTGAAAGTCTGTTTTCAACCTTAATTGCTATGTAACTATGTAACTATATGCAACAATAACTGCCCCAATAATGCTTAAGTATGTTAAACAAGGCGAATGGATTCCAGAGCTACATACTGTTATTGAGAAGCACCCCTAGGCAACTGCCTAACTTGCTATCTGACAAATAAAACACTACAGGCTACCAGAGTTTTCACATTCCTAATTCTCAAATAGCATTTCAATATTGCTTTCAAATAGCACAGTAATACTAAATCTTATGCTTGCACCCTTGCATTAAATCTTCATTGAATCTGATTAAGGAATAAACCTTTATTAAATATTCTACATTTAATCTGACCTCCACCCTAAACTATGTATTTTGCCTAAGGCTTCCAGTAATTAAAATCCCCATTGAGCTGAACCTGAGATATTACAGTAACACACATGAGCATTGGTTTACTCGATATGTATATTTCCCACATATGTGCACTTGTTCTTACGCCAAATGGGCTTTTGTTGTAGTAAATGGAAAAGTAATTAAGTCAATGATAATTACAGAAGAATTTTTTATAACAATATATGAAAATCATTTATTGTTAGAGGTAAAATCATTAATTATTTAGTACACCTTTAAATAATTGGCTTTATTTATTTATTGTATTGTAGAATCAATTAAGAATGGTTCATAAAATATCTTTGCAAATAATTTTAAAGAATCACTGCAGAATTAAATAAATATCTGTGTCTAGAAATTCTGAGCAAGTGAATAATTAGGAAGGGAAAAGTCATAAAGTTAGTTTTAATTAGAAAATAAAATATCTGAATGCCCCTGCTTGTCCCTGGAAGCATCCATAATACTTAGGTGAAGGGTATGTGTTTGAGGGCCTTTACATTTCAGCAGTAGCAGAAATTGCATTTTTTGTATTGTTCCATGCTGGGTGCTACTAAGCATGTGCAAGGGAAAGGGGTATGTATCAAATTCTAAAGATCTACTTATTTAACAAATTCACTTCTATGCTTCACTTCTCTCCTCCCCCACCATTCCCTGCACTAATAGAGAAAGATAAGCAAGCTGCTCATTGCTGGCCGCGTCATGCGTTGCACAGATGCGCAAGCCCGTACCTCCCCTGTGTCTCTTTCCCCCCACTCCCTCCCCAGTGTCTCTTTCCCCCCTCTCCCTCCCGTGTCTCTTTGCCCCCTCTCCATGCCCTGTGTTTTTTCCCCTTATCTCCCTCCCCTGTGTCTCTTTTTTCCCCCCTCTCCCTCCCCTTTGTCTCTTCCCCCTCTCTCCCTCCCCTTTGTCTCTTTCCCACCCTCTCCCTCCCCTGTCTCTCTTTGGCCTCCTCTTTGAAAACATTTGCAGGCTTGACGGTGGTTAAACCTGTAACTTTTTTTCAAGCCTGCAAGGCTTGAATCATAAATCGATATTGGCGCCATTTTTTTTCAAGGCCGAAACTGGGACGCAATTGGGAGGCCATCAAAAGACGACAATGGAATAGCAAATTAGCTTTCAACCTCACTTATAAACTTCCTGCCTCAGGAGGAGGCAGGGAGCCCATGAGTGAGGTTGGCAGCTAATTTTCTATTCAATTAGCATCTTTTGGCGGCCTCCAAACGTCTTCCGAGTTAGAGGCTTGAAAAAAAAATGTCGCCCTTTTTTTTCTTCAAAACCAGGCTCGGAGCCTCTCTTGCAAGCCTTGCGATGAGCGCACTTCGGTGCTCATTGCAAAGTTTCCCCCCTCCCTTACTTTACTGGCCTTTGGTGCTCATTGCAGACCTCAGCAAGCCCGCAACTTTCGGGCCTCACGCTACAACCCGTAACGTTTAACATAGAGTTACAAACAAACTTGCAATTACAACAACTATATATGTGATATGTCTGCGTCTATATACAGTATATATATAAGTGTACATATACCTATATATATATATATATATGTGTATATACATGTGTGTGTGTATTTATATATATATATATATATATATATATATATATACACACACGCACATATACATATACATTTACATATATATATATATAAATACTTTCTTACCTGCTCAATGCTGAACTCCACTTACTGGTGTGAGGAGGGGCCACGGCAGGCCAGAGGGGACCCACAAGGACCGAGGGGGCTGCAAAAAGCTGAGGGAGGCCCTGCTAGCATCAAAGGGGGCAACAAGGGTCTCAGGGGGGCATGGGGTGCCACAGGGGCCTGAGGGAGGCTGCAGACATCCACAGGAGCCAGAAGAGGCTGAGAGGGAACACAGGGTGCTGAGGGAGGCCGCAGAGGTTAGCGTGGATCCTCAGGAGGCTGAGGGCCAACACAGGTGGCTGCGGGGGAGGGGCCACAGTGGGCCATAAGGGGCTACAGGAGACCCATGGGAGGTCGGGGGGGGGGCATAATGGGCTGTGTGTGATACAGGGGGCCACATGAAGCCACAGGCGCCATGGAAGGCCCACTAGAGCCACAGGGGGACCATGAGGGCCACAGTCTGCCTGCAGGTAGACAACAAAGAATCCGCGGGGGCCACAGGGGGCAGGGGGACAAAATAGACTTGCAGTGCCACCAAGGACCCGCAGGGACCACAGGGTACCCACGGGAGGTCCACAGGGGGCACAGGAGGTCCGCGGGGGCCGCTCAGAGGCCAGGGGCCTCACTGCCTCGCACCGGTTGCACCGGCGGTAGCTCAGCCTCTGTAAAATATATTTTTTATTTCTTATATATATAGATATATATATATATATATAGAGAGAGAGATATTCATAGATACACACACATATAAATGTATATATATATATATCACCTAACATATATAGAGATATGCATGTATAGACACAAACACATACACACACATACTAATATATATATATATATATATATATATATATATATATATATATACAAAAGTATATGTTCATGGTTCATGTGTTAGCATGTTACAAAGCAATGTGCAGAATTTAAATTCTTTGGCCAGTAATTTATTACACAAGAGCAAGCCGCCAAAAAGGTATCACACTTTACAGTTAGCTACATTCTTTAACAGCCAGTAGACATTTGAAGTACATGTGTCACAATCTTTCCCAGCTGTTTGCATGAGAATCCAGCAATCAAGAGTCACAATAAACAACACGCTCACCCAGCAAACCACATTAAAGTTTCATAATCAGTCAACATCCAAAGCTACAAGCCTGTGGCTTTTACCACACTCATCTTAATTATTGTACTGAGAAACCCTAAAGATATTTACACATTCCCATCACTTGCATTTTCATTTGCTGGATGCCAGTTGTTGGTTAGATTAAAATGAATGGAAACCATTAAATATAGCTAGAACTAATGGGAATTAAATGGCAACACAATGAGGACTATGTATGAACAAAACTGTGTGAACTTATTCACTATTCCATAACTCTGAGTAATATGTAAGTTAAGGGCCTGTGACTTTATACCATTAAAGAACTACTATGTTTCAAGAAAAACTGCACATGTTTTTGCACTGTGCAACAAAAAAAAAACAGTAGTGTAAGCCATAAGCATAAAAACATCATCATATTTTAAGAGTGTTTATATATGTACAATTCCATCTTGACTGGTTTCATAACTTACTGGCAGCTTACATTTTGAGTGGAGGGTGGGATGGGGAACGAAGGAATTGGGAGAAGTGGAGGGTGGGGTGGGGAAGGAAAGAATTGGCAGAAGGTGCTGGTTTTGTTAAATAATTTAAAGCTTCATTAAATTTGGACCATGTTTTAAAATGTAGATCGTAACTCCAAATTTACAGGTTCCGAGTATCAAATTAGCCCTTTAACGTAGCTCGCAGCTGACTTGCGTGTTAAGACGCAGGACGGCCGAGAATAGACAACGTGTTGGACATCGTTGAACTTTGCGGCCATAAATGCTTTGATTCGTCAAGCCCTTAACCGCTACTTGTTCAATACAGCTATTAAATTGCTAAGAAGTCACACACGAGCAAGCCCGTAACACGCAAATGAAGCCCAAAGCCCAATGTGTGCACGAGAGCACCTGCAAGGGGGATAAAGTACAATACATAGCACTTGTAATGCAAATAAAAACACTCTACTGTACATTTATTAAAAGGGTAAGTGATGTTAGGTCTTAAAATTAATAGCACAACGTTCTCAAGCCCGCAAATCGGCCCCCGAAAAATACTTTATTTCATGTTTATATTTAGTGTTATATCGATCCCCGCAGTCAATTTGTTAAGACATATACTGTAACTGGCATTAATTTTGCATTAAACTGGAATGTGGGTCCGATCGCAAACTGTAATTGAAGCCTGTAGGACTTTGAAATCTACCCTCCCCTTTTTCAGTGACATAAAACTAACAATCTCTTTTTCCATTGGCTCCATCTGAACCAGTAACTACGTGCTTACTTAATTGTTTGCGTTCTGGCCCGAAACTCTGACAGCCGAGAACTGGTTTAGGATTTAGCGTCTCTTGCTCGTAACTCGCAGCATTTCTAATTTAATAGCGATGTAAAATGCCAAATTTAAAGGACGCAGCCCTTATGAGCTACAAGTAGGACTTAAGAGGCTCCAATTTAATGAGGCTGCATATCATTTAGAATTTAACACCAGCCCCTTTTCTACCACATGCACAGAATCAAGCAGCTTGCCAGAATATCTACAAGCCATGCTTCTCTAAAAGGGTAAACAGCCTTGCTCCTACTTCTACTCCTCACCCACAACCTTCACCAAACGTTTAATGTTGCTACAAGATCCAGCAGAGACATCAATAATTATTTTTCTAGTTACAAAGTATCTCTGACTTTTTTCCCTGTTTAATTATATTCTAAGACATATACAGTGGCTTGCAAAAGTATTCACCCCCCTTGGCATTTTTCGTGTTTTGTTGCCTCACATCCTGGAATTAACATGGATTGTTTTTTTTTATTATTTTGAAGCAAACAACAAATATGACAAAATAACAGAAAAAGTCAATGTGCATAACTATTCACCTCCCTAACGTCAATACTTTGTAGAGCCACCTTTTGCAGCAATCACAGCTCCAAGTCGCTTTGGATAAGTCTCTATGAGCTTGCCACATCTTACCACTGGGATTTTTGCCCATTCCTCCTTGCAAAACTGCTCCAGCTCCTTCAAGTTGGATGGTTTGCGCTTGTGAACAGCAATCTTTAAGTCTGACCACAGATTTTCTATTGGATTGATGTCTGGGCTTTGACTAGGCCATTCCAACACATTTACATATTTCCCCTTAAATCACTCAAGTGTTGCTTTAGCAGTGTGTTTGGGGTCATGGTCCTGCGGGAAGGTGAACCTCCGTCCTAGCCTCAAATCACGCACAGAGTGGTACAAAAATCCCCACAGCATAATGCTGCCACCACCATGTTTCACTGTGAGGATGGTGTTCTTTGGGTGATGTGATGTGTTGGGTTTGCTCCAGACATAGCGTTTTATTGGATGGCCGAAAAGTTCAATTCTAGTCTCATCAGACCAGAGCACCTTCCTCCATACATTTTGGGAGTCTCTCACATGCCTTTTCACAAACTCAAAACGTGCCATTTTGTTTTTTGCCGAAAGCAATGTCTTTCTTCTGGCAAATCTGCCATAAAGCCCAACTTTATGGAGCGTACGGCTTATTGTCGTCCTATGTACAGATACTCCAGTCTCTGCTGTGGAACTCTGCAGCTCCTCCAGGGTTACCTTAGGTCTCTGTGCTGCCTCTCTGATTAATGCCACCCTTGCCCGGTCCGTGAGTTTTGGTGGGTGGCTGTCTCTTCGCAGGTTTGTTGTTGTGCCATGTTCTTTCCATTTGGTTATGATAGATTTGCTGGTGCTTTTTGGGGATCATCAAAGATTTGGATATTTTTTATAACCTAACCCTGACTTGTACTTCTCAACAACATTGTCCCTTACTTGTTTGGAGAGCTCCTTGGTCTTCATGGCAGTGTTTGGTTAGTGGTGCCTCTTGCTTAGGTGTTGCAGCCTCTGGGGCCTTTCAAAAAAGGTGTGTATATGTAATGACAGATCATGTGACCCTTAGATTGCACACAGGTAGACATAATTTCACTAATTATGGGACTTCTGAAGGTAATGGGTTGCACCAGAGCTTTTTATGGGCTTCATAACAAAGGCGGTGAATAAATACGCACATGCCAATTTTCTGTTTTCCATTTCTAAAAAATAGTTTTATGTATACATTTTTCTCATTTCACTTCACCAATTTAGACTATTGTGTTCTGATCCATCACATAAAATTCAGATTAACAAAACATTAAACTTAAGGCTGTAATGTAACAAAATAGGTAAAAAGTCAAGGGGGGTGAATACTTTTGCAAGGCATTGTATATATAGAAAGAGAGAGGGTGATAGAGAGAGAGATAGACAGAGAGAGTTAGAAAGACAGAGAGCTAGGCACAGAGAGAGAGAATGAGACAGAGAGAGAGAGAGAAAGACAGAGAGAGGGAGAGAGACAGGAAGAGAGAGATACAGAGAGAAAGAGAGTTCAACAAAACTGGAAGAATGTGCCTAAAAACCAAATGATGCTAAGTCATTGCTTTGTTATGCACTTGCATATCTGGTGGGAGCGAAGGGGCGAGTATTCCTTAAAGCAGTTGGAACCCATATATTTAGAGGTCAGCATACCGACCTAAAACTTTCTTGGAGGCAATTACATAGAATAAAGCATGTGACAGAAGTGGGTCGTACTTGCCACCTTGTGCAGTTGGAAGTCCTCAACTGTGTCCATGTTATAGAACTTGTACATTACAGTAGACCTTTAATTTAAGTCTGAGTGCTAGGGGATAGTGTTCTATTAGTATGCAGTATCCTGAATTGTAGCTCTTTTGTGGCATTATACTGTGGGTATAACTGCATTTAGTAGTGAGTGGTTGTTCCACAGTGTATGTGTGTATTAGAGAAGGTGACTATGTGTTATGAGTATGATGTAATTTGTTTATGATGTATGCTTGTGAGAGTCTGTGCATGTATTTACTGTATGTGTTTTGGTGCTACTGTTTACTTTTGTGTTATAGGGTGTGACACTGTACTCATGAATAGTTATTAAAGGGCCACTATAGTACACAACATTGTTTGTGACAAATTTACAAACTAACAACATTAGCAGCTGTGTAAGTCAAGAGCATAAAACATTTTTTGGAGAAAATCTGCAGTTTTGAAGATGCTGTTTATAAATTTAGAATCCCATCTTGTCTTGTCTTGTTAATTCACTTCCTAAGTGCTCAGTCATGTAGAATGTGTTTTTTTTTATCATTGACTGGCAGGAGAAGCAGGAGAGACGGGATAGATCAGGAGTATTTGTTAGATAATTGAATCTGACCTACTTCCCCCTCACAGACACAGAAGGAGAACCCCTGGATGAATAGATACAAGCCCTGCTCCCCAGAAATGTAAACACCTCTCTCACACACTACTTTTCAACTCAATTGTCCTGAATGCCTCTAGGTCCAACAAGGCATAAAAAAAAATCTCATTAAAAACTAGCTTTATGACTTTTGACCTTGACTATTGTATATTTTTATATTTATCCACTTCATGAAGCATAATATCTAGAATGATAAGAATCCAAGAGTATAAATGTGCATACATACATTGCATTTAAGTTATTATTCATTAAAACTTCCAACATCACAAATTTATTTTGTAGATGGACAGTATACTACTGGAATTAGAAGACAGAACTGCAAATTGCCATAGATTAATTGGTCATACATATATTGCATTGTACCATTCACCTGTTTGCATTACCAAGTTTTTGATTGTAATTAGTCATGTATGGAACAGTTGGTTGCTCAATACCAGGGCTGGGCAAGTCCAGTTCAGCAGAGCCCCTGACACAGGTCTGTTTGAGGATCTCCTTTCTGTGCACAGGTGAGTTAAACGGGATGACTGAAGAAGTGATTCATTCATCTGCACACAGCACGGATATTTTCAAATCCTGGCCTGTGTGTGGCTCTCCAGGACCGAACTTGCCCACCCCTAATCTATACAATCCAGAGGATTGAGCTAATTTCTTGAAAAAATACCGCCATGATGCTAGATCAAACCTTTGGAAACTGTATGTTATGTGACACAGCTCATAGCAACTACTAGAAGTTCATTTGTCAGAGATGCCCCACCTACAATTATTCTTACATGCCCCCAGGATTCATTGTACCCAGACAATAACCCTATATTCATATATCTTGGGCTCTCCCTACAGCAGTAGCTAAAACTGAATCCATTGGAAGAAAGTCTTAGAATGTTTTCTTGCCAAGGAAATACACATTAGACTGGCTATTTATTCTAGAAACCGGACCACCTATGACGATGCCACACAGAGTAAAAGCATCCTCCAGGGGCCCCCAAGCACACACTTTTGGCTGATGTAAAGCTTTCATAGACATGACAGCGCAAATAGGTTTAATTATGATATATTACTAATCACATTTACAGGTGGTAAAAGTTCAATATCAAACCTTTTACAAACATTGGCCCCCATTCAAATAAGGTTTTGGGCGATCCGGTAGCCCGTAATTGAGGTCTCAAGTTAATTTGCTATTCAATTGACATCTTTTTGCGGGCTCCAAACAGGTTACGAGTTACAGCCTTGAAAATGTTGCGATGGTTAAACCCGTTACTTACAGCCCCCCAAAGCCTTTGATCTTTCACTTTCGCAAGAGTTACGATCATTAAAATCTCAAATTGCTATTCAATTGCTCCAATTCCCAAAGTCCGCAAATGTTTTCACACAGGTGTATGGCAATTGTAGGATAAAATCCTACGAGTTCTAGAGAGGACTCACGAGGGGGTTAAACACCTATTCGTAGCACTGTAAATGCAAATAAAAAAATCACTACTGCACTGTAAATAGCGGGGAAAGTGATGACAGACATTAGAACGAATTGTACAACAGTCTCAAGCTCACAAATTAGCAGGAAATTAAATGTATTTTTATGTTTCATTTCGGGAATAAATCGATCTTGGGTATCAATGAGTTAATACATATCAGGCCACCCAAATGGACTAGAACAGTATTGGCATTCATTTTCATAATTCTTTATTTTGCGGGTTTGCAAGTCTGATCTCATATCGGACCCCCGAACCTAATTGATTGACATGTAACCTCCATGTTTTACTGCCGTAATGATGACAGTCTCCTTTTCTATTGGCTAATTCGAAATGGGAGATTACGGGCTTGCTTAATTGATCATGTTCCTCCCCTGAACTGCTACAAACCAGTGCAGGGTTTACAGGTTTCGGCTTTGGGACAGTAACTTACAAGCTTGAGCAATTGAATAGCATCGCAATCTAAGACGAACGGGAGCCCGTAACATTTTCTTTATGTGACTAAATGAGGAAGGTCCTTTGTCAAGCTACCATTAACTTTTGGTTCTTTATGTTTTTTAACATATTCCTTTTTCTTGCAGCATAACTACAGAATTTACGTGCTAGTGATAAACACAATAGTAATTAAGCCTTCAAATGGAGAGAAATTGCCAGACACTGTAAAAGTCTATTCTGGACAGCCAACAAAACAGTACATACATACCACAGTCTTTTTTGTTTAATTCTCATGGGTTTACATTTTTAACATTGGATGTACACTGGGAGCTCATTTCATATGGAAGGCACAGACAAGACAACAGGGCCCATTACTAACATTACTTGGGTGGATGCTCTTTAACATAAATTAAAAGTTTAATTCCAGTTAGGGCTTCAAATATTTAGATGTGAGAAGCAATATTGAGGTATAATTATTATAATGGATAAGGCTATCTCGCTTGTACCCCAACTTGCTGATAACAGTAATATTTTTTTCTAAGTGTAATAACACTTTACACAGATCAAAACCCAAAAATGTGACTCTCAAGAAATGTATAAAAAAGAACTGGGAAGAACACATCACATAAACTTTGAATGCATAAAATAGTAACTGAAGACTGCTTAGCGCTCCACTTTTTAGACTAATACACAGATCTTTCATAAATTATTATTATTATTATGATGATGATAATTATTATCATTATTGCATTACTGGCATTTTAATCACTTAATGGATGTATATTAAATTACAATTAAAGATAAGTTACAAAGAGCACTTTTTTAAATTATTTTGGCTTTTTTATTCAATTGCTCATGTAAATAAATATGTTTCTATCTGCCAAAAAAAAGAAAAATTGTATAAATTGTCATAAAGTAGTTTTAATAATTATAGATAGAATCCATGCTAAAAACCATACAACATGCTGAAGCAGAAGGTCCTCCACAAGGATCCATGTTCCATATAGTTTGGTCCACACAGACATAATGATTGCTAAAACGTCTTGGAAGCCTACCAGTGCCCTTTCAAATGTAGAAATCAACTTTTAGAGCTACGTATTTTGGTTTGTATCTTATTAACCAGGCGTACAATTCATTGGATTGAATAGGTTGTGAAGGCCTCTTTCGTATATTAAGAAATGCAGGGCTTGATCATAATAGGTTCATTAAAGGAGCACTGTGGTCATATATTTAAAATACACTTTTTTGAGGACCTACATTTCAAAATACGCTTTTTAGAATGGAAAATAAAAGAATGCAGCCTTTTATATATTACATTTTTATATGTAATTGTGCTGCGGTGTGATCAACCATTATGGCTTCTTCTGATAAACTTCTTGAAGTTGAAGGAGGCTTTGTTTCCCATAATGAAATGCTGATAAGTTTGAAAGAACACATTGTACTGACAAAGTAACAGATTCAGCTAACAAAACTAAATATCTGCAGTAAATAATATAATGGCATAAAAGGTAAAAACGCAAAACTTTATGTTTATTTTTACTACTTTATACAAACATTTTTTAATGTTATAGGTCCACTTAATTCAGCACAATTTGGACCACATCACTGTAGAGACTGCCTAAAAGCAGGTTGAAATACTTTTTGAAAAATGGAAATACATGCATTTTTCACTGGGAAATCAGATCAACTAAAATATGTGTTTATATGTGTGTAGACCACCCACAGACTCCTTAAGCTGAAAGGCAATGGGAATTGGTCCTTCTTATTTACTTCAAACAATTAGGTTTGGGGGGAGCAGCTGGACAGCGCTCACACCCCCTCATCAAAAGATGCAGAGTTGCTGAGGAGGGAGAAGAGGATCATGCAGCAGACTCTGAAATGGTTACTATGCTTTATTTTATTTATTTTTTATTTATTTTTTTCTGTACTCATTTTCTCATTCCCTTTCAGAAAATGGATAGCAGTATAGGGGATTTTTGTGGCACTTTAACTCACGGCTAATTATTGCGACTTCAAAGGGTGGTGGACTATTGAAAAGTTGCTATAAGGATAATGGCATTCACATTTCTTTCGATAGCAGTGGCAGATCTAACTAAAAAGCTTTAATACATGTTCTGATGGTTGGATCTTTTTTTTTCTTAACATTATCAAACGTTTTTCCATTGTTCTAAAAAAAATATTAATGATATCTGTCCATTTAGTTTGATATGTATGTCCCTTTAATATGAACTCTTAAAGGATCACTGAAATGTCATATAGTATAGTACCCTATTAAAGAACGACTTGATAATGTGCAACGTAGTTTTACATATTTAAAAGTAAATACAGTATTTAATGTGTAATCATATTATAACTATATTATTCAGTTATGCCTTGATGATGACATTTTGTCTTGGTTTCTAAATGAATGAGAAACTTGGTATTAATGGGAGGAACTGTGGATTCAGTGCTGTTGAAAGACTTCTATTTCATATTATTCATATTCATTTAAAATATAATTCAATTAAATAATAGGCTAATCCTCCTACATAAGATAGACGGACAAGCAGACAAAAATAGGATCTCCCGTGACACAGGGAGAGACAGCTAAATATAAGAGAGCTTCTGCTTTCCATTAACATGGAGGGGTAACTAGCAAACTAGAAAACATTGGTCTTGAACATAAAAAAAAAATGGTGGAATGTGAGCTTGGAGAGTTTCACATAGCCCCTTCTACATCGCTACCTTGTTCATGGCTTGTGTACCTCAATTAAGTTGTGAGCTACACCATGTAGGGTCACCCGAGATGGGCAGGTCATAGCAGAGAGCTCAGACAAATTGTGGTAGACTGAAAAAGGAACTGGCACTCACTCAAATATCTGCCAAGAAAACCTTATGGATTTGGACTCCCCTACACAAGATGTGCTTGGCATGCTGTGGTCCATAGGGTCATGGAGAGTTGAACACGTCTAAATGACTAAACAACAATAGAAAAAGACCATACAAAAAAGAAAAAGAAGAGAGAATGTCCTTTTTTGGGTTATATAATATGCACATTGCAATGGAATACCAGAAAGCAGACATATTTGTCATGCAGAGCTGGCTGATCATACAGCGATCATTTGAATCTGGTCACTGACTAAAGATCAGCTCTGAGTGAATCATGGAAAATATCCCAATGATGTTATAATACATCTGTGTTTCATATCCACTTCATTTTACAATCTTAGGAATTTAATGAGACAAAAATTATAGTTCAGAGATATACTTTAAAGGACAAACATTGTGTAAGGACAAACATTTATTAGGCAGATTTGGTAACCTGACAGAGGGTCCCAAATTGGGCCTCCATTCCATGACTCTCATATGAACTCGCAGAAGGCTGACTCGCAACTACAGGATTTTTTAAAAACTAATTTTGGGGGATCCCACAAAAAAGAATCACGTAAAACTTACTGGCTCACAACCAGGGCGGTCCACGAGAACTCTACAGTTTTAATGTTTGCTCGAAGCTACTCGAGTCTGAATCTCAGTAGTCTCCATTGCAATGCTACGGAATGGTACACACAAATTTGAACAAGTCCTAACATCCTCCTTTTCCCCTATCTATCTATATAAACCTCTTCCCATGGCATGGGAGGAGTTAAATAATAATAAAAGCCAATACACAGGGTTAATGATCCCCTACAACCTGCAAATCTTATGAGCTGGGCGGATTTTTTTTATAGAACACCATTTTTTGCAGGTGAAAGCACAATTCCACAGGCCAAAGATGAGGAACAAGGGCTCC
The DNA here is from genome assembly GCA_027410445.1 of Discoglossus pictus. NCBI lineage: Eukaryota > Metazoa > Chordata > Amphibia > Anura > Alytidae > Discoglossus > Discoglossus pictus. Next base: position 235,490,998 of record CM050168.1, on the reverse strand, counting down.
AAGATAGAAGAGGACAGATTCTTCAATCAACATTAAAATGCCCACTTATCTATGACTAAAGAGTGAGGAATCTGGGCATTGTTAATCGTCGTTACAGGGTGTAAAAAAGATAGGTAAAATAAATACCCCATGGTATGGTGGTTACTATTTGGTGATATGGGGGTCAATAAGAACTCCCATGGTTATACTTTAGTTGGGAGAAATGCTGGCTCATAGGGGGTAGCAGGAATTGAGGGGGAACCCGGGGATGCCCTGTCTCATAAAAAGTAGCGGTATTAACCCCTTAATTGTGTTGGATTTCAGAACCAAGCCACAAATCGACACCAAGTGTTAGCTTCTTCCTAGCAATGGATTTAGGCCATTGTTTTGCATTTATAAAGGGTTAAAAATATACCTTTTTTTTTATTTGTGCACTCAGAAAGACTGCTGGGTAATCTTCAGCGACATAGTATAACGTTACAGGAGACACATGATAGCGATTTTTAAAATAGTTATGTGAGAGGTACTCAGGGGTTTGGATATTTGAGACATTTCAAGATGACATTTCACAAGGGTTTTTATATTCACATGAGTGATCTGATTGGTCGGTAGTGACTAACAAGTAAACTTCATTTGTTTCTTTTCTTACGGGAGCCATGGAATGGAGGCATTATTTTGCCATCCAATCACTAGCCTTCCCACTACTTGTTATGTTTGTAATTTTATTCTTTGTTTTCAGAGTATATTAAAAATAATTTCAAGGTTATATTAACATAAGTGATCTGATTGGTCGGTAGTGACTAACAAGTAGACTTCACTTGGTTCTTTTCTTACGGGAGCCATGGAATGGAGGCATTATTTTGCCATCCAATCACTAGCCTTCCCACTACTTGTTATGTTTGTAATTTTATTCTTTGTTTTCAGAGTATATTAAAAATAATTTCAATTTCACAGTAAACATTTGAGGCATCTTTTAAAAAAAAAAAATATGTTCTGTATTACTGAGCAATAAATCCAAAAACCACTAACGCCTTGGATACAAAAAAATTGAATGAATGCACATGGGAACTGAATGTGATATAATATTGAATCGTTTTATTTTAATCCTTGCAATGCTGGAGGTCAGTCACGTTTGGCAAAGCAGAGACACATATGCCTCCAGGACTGCGGAGGTTGGGTTTGAAGTGGTGTTGTTAGGATCTGTAAATTATTAACATAGAATGTTTGGCTGCCAATTCTGGAGAACGTTTTCAATTCATACATATCTTGCCAAGTAAGTAGATTACTACGTTGGTTCAAAAGGAATGTTGGTTTTCATAGTTTTTACAGTTATAGTTTTACATAACACACATTGGTTTTAGAACTTTAAAACTGGAAAAAAAACTGGTCCCCAGTGAAATATGCATTAGATATAACATTTGTAGAAAAATGATTAGAGGACCGTTCCACTTTAAGGGCCTCCAAGTCCTGTATACGGCCAAATATTAGGGACAATAACCTTAATAATTAGCAATATATTACACCTACAATTTTTAAACTCACTAATTCTGGGCATATATATCATTATTTCATATTTATGTGTGGTTCAGTATGCTAATTAGAGATAGAGTGCCTCATCTTTGCAATGAAGAGCCACGGGCAGGTGTAGCCGATTGCAGCCAATACACATTTTCACACCTATTGCAACATAATGCATGGTAAATACACAGTCTAAACCCAATTTCTTATATAGGTACATAGTAATTGACGTTGGACAAAAAAGACTTTTATAGCCACATCAAATTCCAAGTTCATATGTGCAACGCGAGACTTGCAACGGCTGAGAGCTTGACATTTTGCAGATTTACGGAGCTATTAAATTAGAACATGCTGCGAGTTACGGGCTTGAGAGGCAAACCCGTAAACCATTTTTCGCTCGTTGGAAGTGCGGCCGTGAACGTGCTCAATTAGTCAAACTTGTAGTTACGAGTTTAGATGGAGCCAATGGAAACAGAGATCGTCAGAATTAAGTCACTGAAAAATGGAGGTAGAATTTCAAAGACTTACGAGTTTCAATTATGAGTTATATTGATAAAGCCATAAATATGATATTATATTACATGAAAGTTCCATTATATGTATTAACACATTGATTGCCGGGATCGATATAACACGGTAATTAAACATGGAATAAAGTATTTTATTTAGCCAATTTGCGAGCTTAAGAATGTTGTGTTATTACATCACTTTCCCTTTCATTATTAGGAAAGTAGCATTTACAGTGCTACAGATTGGACTTTACCCCGCTTGTGGGTCCTCTCTAGCACTTGTTGGCTTCTCGGCTCCATTTGTGAGTTACGGGGTTTGAACGCTGGTGATTTTGATAGCGCAATTGAAACGTGGTGGTTACAGGCTTGACAGATCAAAGCAAGTCAAATTCTCACGTCCCATAGGGTTTTCTTGCTCCTACCCCGCAAGTCGTCGGCGGGCTGGTTTAAGAGGCCAATTTAATAGCCCTAAATCTTGCGAGCTATGTTACAAGCAACATTTTTACACGTTAGGAGAATTAATGTGGCTGTTAGTCCATCAAGTTCGACCTTTTTAAATCTCCTCTGATCTATGTAATATGTGGATGAATTGGTAATTTATTATTTTGCTACATATTATAACACAAAATGTATTCTATATTTGTATCTTTTCTAAACCTAGTTATTTAAATTATAATAAAAGCCAATAAGTGCAAATAATTTTACATTAAAGCTCCAATTTCATGCACCACTTCATAAAAAGGACACAACATATACAGAGAAGAGCAACAAAACTAATAAGGGGAATGGAGGGGCTAAGTTATGGAGAAATACTAACCAAATTAAACTTATTTTCTCTAGAAAAAAGGTGTCTAAGAGGACATATGATTACCTTATAGAAATAAATCCAGGACATCCTTTGAGGTTAGAAGTAAAAGGATTCCACCTTAAAGAAAGAAAATGGTTCTTCACAATAAAGATGGTTAAGGACGTGGTGACAGTCGATTTGTTAGAAAACTTAAAAAATGTATTGGATATATTTTTAAATTAAAAGGGCATTCAAGATTAACCTGGATAATTAGAGAGGGAGTATTGACATTCGGCCATAAATTAGCATATCAAGTCTCACATTTTCATATGAGCCGCAGAGACATAATGGTGTATGTTTAAAAAAACTGTTTACTTGGCTAGTACAATTTCTGGCCAATTTAAATGTCCATTAAAAATAACAACGTTGTTTTTGGTATGAGATCTTTTTGATGTTTAACAATGTGTTGGACTCACAATAAAATGGTTTATATGTGACTACTAGGGTAAAAGGAAGGACAAGTTACTTTACTTAATACATACATATATGCTTAGAGAGGAATATGCTCTACTTTATAGAAAAGGGGACTCAGTAATTATGTAGAAAAAAAGAGACCAAAGGAGATAGATAGATAGATAGATAGATAAATGCTTGGCTTGGGTATTTTTTTATAAATGTTTATATGCATTCTATTGACTTAAGAATTCATTAGTGCCAATAAGTAATATTTGCCAAATATGTAGCAATATTAAGAGTGATTTTTAAGTGTGTTTAAATTTACGAATTGGGCAACTGAATCTGGCCCATAGACAGTGGAATAACATCTCGTGTGCATTCAGTGCCCTGAAATAAGCATTTTTCACTGCTCAGTAACAGTGCTAAATTTAGTAAGTACAGAAATTTCAAGGAAAGCAAAATCTTGTGGTGATGACTCTTGGAGAGCACGTTCTGTCTGTAGTCTACAAATGGACAGCTCATACAGATAGTTACATTGTGTAATTCTAACACGGACAAATGTGTTTCCATAAAACGTGTTTAGAAAGAAAAATGCTATGGTTTTAGCTACTGGGAGAACATATCTATTTTTGGCACAAAATTTTTTCCTGTAGTATCCAAAATGTTGCAAATGGTCCAAGGCGCCGACGACAGATGTGCATCTTCATGAGGGAACTGAAACAAAGTCCACTAAAACAGGAAGACCATGACACGTTCATGGACAAGACAGGAACGTCAAGAGAGTTACACAATCTAGGAACAGACAGATTAACACTTCTGGTATTTTGACACAATTACAACTAATGCTTACTATTTTTTTTAAAGAACCCAACCTTGAAAATGTTACCATGGAAACAATGTTTCAGAATGTAAAGGCACACCTAGACATAATTAATATGTCAAATATGCCATGTAGGTGGCAGGTTTGTAAAAAATACCCGGAAATGGTGGGATTTTGTTTCTCAGGTACGATAACATCTTGACATTTTCTGGTTAATCAAAGGAGTATATTAAACAAACTGGATAAAAAAAGTGTTGAAAGGACACTGAAAAGGTTCAAATTGTTCCTGTGCTGTAGACTACAATTTAAATAAATAAGTCTGCAATGTACTGTTATTAGAAAAACATAAATTTAATGCTAGAAAAGTTTTTTTAATATTCTTTTCTTAGGTTTAATTTTCTAGATTATAAGTTCTTTGGAGCAGGGACCTCGTGTCTTTTGCAGCAAGTTGTCTGTTGCTTTATTGTATTATCTTTGTATACATGTCTGGTTTTACCTTAATGGTGTGATCTCTTCCTTCATAAGCTTCCGGTGCGTTCCTTTCTCTCTCACCTCATTTTACTTTTGGCCTGTGTTTTTAGGGAACTCCTTGGTGACTCCTTGGCTTCTACATTCCAGATTTGGCCCATATCTACTAAGCACCAACCAGGCCTTTGTTTGGAGGGAGCTTCTCGGCAACTCCTTGCCTTTGGCTTTCATCATGCCATACCTTCTAGATTCGGCCCATATTTACTAAGCACCACCTGGGCCTGCGTTTGGAGGGAACTCCTCAGCAACTCCTTGTCTTCTTGCTTTCACCAAGCTCACTATAGAGATTTGGCCCATATCTGCTAGGCACCAGCCTCGTCCGTGCCCACGGTAACAGCTTTTGTGACCTTTCACTAAGCATTTTATTGCACATTTGCCCAATATCTACTACTAAGTACCAAACTTGTTCATGCTCAAGTAATGTCTTTTTTGGCCTTTCACTAAGGATTTCATTGTAGAGTACAGCCCATATCTACTAAGCACTGTCCTGGTCCATGTCCCAGGTATCAGTTTTTCATATTTCGACAATCTGGCACTCAGTCCAGGCTAGATTTACAGTGCCTTGTAAAAGTTTTTACCCCCCTTGACATTTTTCGTGTTTTGTTGCCTCACAACCTGAAATTAACATGGATTGTTTGAGGATTTGCATCATTTAATTTACAGAACATGCCCACAACTTTGAAGATGTATTTTTTTTTTTTTTTAATTGTGAAGCAAGCAAAAAATAGGACAAAATAACAGAAAAAAGTCAATGTGCATAACTATTCACCCCCCTAAAGTCAATACTTTGTAGAGCCACCTTTTGCGGCAATCACAGCTCCAAGTCCCTTTGGATAAGTCTCTATGAGCTTGCCACATCTTACCACTGGGATTTTGCCCATTCCTCCTTGCAGAACTGCTCCAGCTCCTTCAAGTTGGATGGTTTGCGCTTGTGAACAGCAATCTTCAAGTCTGGATTGAGGTCTGGGCTTTGACTAGGTCATTCCAACACATTTACATGTTTCCCCTTAAACCACTCAGGTGTTGCTTTAGCAGTGTGTTTGGGGTCATTGTCCTGCTGGAAGGCGAACCTCTGTCCTAGCCCCAAATCACGCACAGAGTGGTACAGGTTTTGCTCAAGAATATCCCTGTATTTAGCACCATCCATCTTTCCCTCAACTCTGACCAGTTTCTCAGTCTCCACTGCTGAAAAACACCCCCACAGCATGATGCTGCCACCACCATGTTTTACTGTGGGGATGGTGTTCTTTGGGTGATGTGATGTGTTGGGTTTGCGCCAGACATAGCGCTTTCTTTGATGGACAAAATGTTCAATTTTAGCCTCATCAGACCCAGAGCACCTTCCTCCATACATTTTGGGAGCCTCTTTTTGCAGCTCCACCATGGTTACGTTAGGTCTCTGCGCTGCCTCTCTGATTAATGCCCTCCTTGCCCAGTCCGTGAGTTTTGGTGGGTGTCCATCTCTTGACAGGTGTCCTGTTGTGCCATGTTCTTTCCATTTGGTTATGATAGATTTGCTGGTGCTCCTAGGGATCATCAAAGATTTGGATATTTTTTTATAACCTAACCCTGATTTGTACTTCTCAACAACATTGTCCCTTACTTGTTTGGAGAGTTCCTTGGTCTTCATGGCAGTGTTTGGTTAGTGGTGCCTCATGCTTAGGTGTTGCAGCCTCTGGGGCCTTTCAAAAAAGATTGCACACAGGTGGACATCGTTTCACTAATTATGTGACTTCTGAAAGTAATTTGTTGCACCAGAGCTTTTTATGGGCTTCATAACAAAGGGGGTGAATACATATGCACATGCCAATTTTCTGTTTTCTATTTCTAAAAAATAGTTTTATGTATATATTTTTCTCATTTCACTTCACCAACTTAGACTATTGTGTTCTGATCCATCACATAAAATTCAGATTAACAAAACATTAAACTTAAGGCTGTAATGTAACAAAATAGGTAAAAAGTCAAGGGGGTGAATACTTTTGCAAGGCACTGTACGTAGCATAGCCACAAAAATGTACCCAGTCGACGATCATAACTCCCTCATCCTTCATTACTATGCAATCTAATGTCTGCGAGGGCATTTACAAAATGATTCAATACTGCATTACAGATTTTTTTTTGCCCTTATCTACTAAATCTACTGTGTAGTTGCTGAATCTGCTGTTTTTACGGCACACCAAGCTTAACGCTTTTCAGCTTTCACTAAGCACTTCATCGTAGATTTCAGCCCATATCTACTAAGCACTGTCCTGGTCTATGTTTCAGATATCTCTTATTCATATCTCGACAATATGGCCCTCAGTCTAGGCTAGATTTACGTAGCATAGCCACACATCATCTACCGCTTGGCCGACTACAACCTTTAATTTGTTTATTGCACCCACTCCACTTTACTGTACTTTTGCAAAAAGAGCTACAGAGCATGTTGGCTTTTTATAAATAGAGAAATAATAATATTAATTTGACTCAGGGATCCTCCCTTCTTGGTCAGTGAGAGTAACTTAATAAGAGCTCTATTGGGGTTCTCAGGTATGACAGGTGTTGTTGAATGCTCATTCCCGATTTAGCTGAAACATGTATTCAAACTATTCAGCAACAATTGCTATACCTGGGGTTATACATCACTTATTATATTTCAAACATTGATAATAGATTATCCAAGTAGAGATCTTTTCTGTAGCAAGTTTACCTATTTACATTTATTAGTACTATGACAATTTGAAGCTTCATCTCCACTTCCACTGATAAAAATTCCAAGATGTATGGAAAATTAATTTAAATAATCTGTTTTGTTTTGTATTGTGGTAGTGAAGGTGTGATCCCCTGCAGGACATATTTTAATTTTATTATTCTTGTGGTAACTACATGGTTGAAAGCATATACAGCAGGCTGTTTATATCCTGATTTTACTTTAGTATGTATGGGGATCTTATGTTTTACGCTGTTGTTGTTTAGTCATTCAGTTGTGTCTGACTCTCCCTGACCCTATGGACCACAGCACACCAGGCACATCTTGTGTCTGCTTGGGCTTTCTCATAAGGTTTTCTTGAAAGAAACTGGAATGGGTTGCCAGTTCCTTCTTGTCTGACAGCTCGGCGATGACTTGCCCGTCGTGGGTGACTCTACATGGTATAGTTCACAGGTTCATTGAGGTACACAAGCCCCTTCACCACGAAAGGTAGCGATCCTTAAGGGGGTGTTTTACACATAGGCCAATTACAATAAAGAATAGATTGTAAAACTTTATTAACTCAAAATTACGCTGTTTAAATTATAAACAGGAACCTTTTCACAAAGGGGTCATTCTCTAAAGGGAATGTTGTCTCTAGTAGTCACCGTTGTTAGATTGAAATGACAACAGTAATATGAGCATTACAAGACACTTAAGATCCCACAGCACTAGAAGATATCTATAATACATAAGCATATATCACTAGAGATAGCAAGAAGAAACTCTATTATCCTGGAGGGATCCTCCTGTCTGGAAGGCTCAATCTAGGTTGATGCACCAAAGCTGGCTGAAATTCCCTAATTCATGAAAAGAAATCCTAATACAAATATAAACAAATAATTTTAGTCGAAATACAGGCCACCCATAATACGTCCATAAAATGCCCAGATTGTCACTATTTGTGATGTGTCATATTGCACTTTATTTTTAACCTTATGTGAATCCCAAGCCCCTTCACCACGACAAGGTAGATATCCAGAAGGGGTTGCTTTTCTTATCGGCTGTCAAATAAAATGTCTTTATGAATTAAATTGTTTATCTGCAGCATTATTTGACAAGTGTTCTGCAGAAACCAACCAAAACCTTTTCCTGCTTGAGATTCTTTATTGAGCGAGTGTGTATGGTATAAGCTGTGGCTAACCCCCAAGATTATGATAAAGATCAGCTCCCTGTGTGTTAGCACCTCTGGCAAGACGGCAACACGGGGGGGGTCAAATATATGACATCTTTCTAGTGTATAATTCGTACGGTGTAGTACCTTAAATTTGTTTTCAAAAGGTTCAAATATATTTGGCTTTGTAGAGCATAAATAGCGGTATAACCACAAATATGCTTCCAAATGAAGGGGCACAGCAGAGGTCCCAACTATAGTAAAACCATAAAGTACATATACAATAAGAATATTTGCAAATGGAAGTTATTTAACAAATGTCACTTATTAATAGAAAAATAGCTTTTGGCTGTCATTCAACTAGGGATCCTCCCACCAGAATGGCCTTCTTATTAGTACCTAATTACCTTCCATAATGATGAATGGCTCCCTGGTTAATGACTTCCTTTTGCATGTGGCTTATGAGATGTCAATATTTTAACAGCCAGGCTATTGATATCACAGAAGATATACAAAAGAAATCCACTAATGAGGTCATTAGATATATGAAAACAAGACCAGCGTGGTGGGAGGACTGCTTGAGCAGAATGACAGCCAATATGTTGTAAATTCAAAACTCTTGTTTACTAAATTACATTATCAATAATTTTCCATAACTGAATATATTATTATTACTATAGTTTCCTGCGATAACTGGGACATTTACTGTGGCCCCTTACCCTTATACATCATTGATGTGCTTTAACTACAGGACAGTGCAGGATTAAGATAATGAATGCCTCCTTGCTTAGAATGCATGGAAAATTGGCAATTACAAGAACTAGTTTAATCTAGACTGCCCTCGGCAGCATGCCACCAATACCTGCCAACTCCCATCCATGATATAGCGAGACCTGTTCATTACCAGACTGAATACCTGGAGGGTAATAGTTTGTATCAGAGTGTCTGTGCTCAACTCAGGGTGAGAACTTATTACTTATACGCAAACAAACTGATTTCATTTTCTGTAGTAACCTATTTTGAATGTGTCTATTTCCATATACTCAGGTATTTTTTATATTGAAGGAACAGTATATAATTCAAGGAATGATAAGAATTATTTGCAGCCCTATTAAATTCCCTCAACGTGAAAACCCATAGCCCGTAACGGAGCCAACTAGACTTACGGCTATTAAATTGGTTTCGTTCAGCTACCAGCAAACGATCTGCAGGTTAAATGCGGAAATACCCTATGGTCTCTCGAAATCAGAACTCTGTTGCACCAAAGCCTTTGATCTGTCGATCCTGTAAATGTTACGTTCGCATATCGCTATTAAATTGCTACGAATCCACTGGCGTTGAACCACGTAACACGCAAATGGAGCCATGGGTAGTTTTATGTATATATTTTTCTGAGAGGACCCGCAAGGGGGTTAAAGTCCTATCCGTAGCACTGTAAATGCAAATATCAACACACTACTGTATTTTAAATTAAAGGGAAAGTGATGTTAGGTATTAATATTAATAGCACAACATTCTCAAGTTTGCAAATCTGCAATATAAAATACTTTTTTAATGTTTAATTTCTGTGTTATATCGATCCCGGCAATCAATGTGTTAATACATATAATGGAACTCGCATGGACTAGAATGTACAGTAATATTTAATGATTTATTAATATTGCATTATTTCTGGAATGCGGGTCCAATCGTAACTCATACTTCAAACCCATAAGGGATTGAAATCTAACCTACATTTTTCTGTGACGTAATGCTGATGATCTCTTTTACTATTGGCTCAGTCTAAACATTTAACTACTGGTTTGACTAATTGATCATGTTCACTACCGCACATGCAATGTGAGCTAGAACAGTTTACAGGTTTCGATGTTGGGCACGTCTGTTGCGGGCTTGGCTAATGTAATAGCTCTGTAACTCCGGCGAATTTCAAGCCTGCAGGCTTTGCAGGTGTACCGGTGCCGCTACGGGCTTCGAATTTAATATGGGCCTTTGTCTACTTTCCAGTGTTATCAACGGCTTATCAATTATCTCTTTGTGGATGTTCTTCAAATTTGATATTTCTTCTCCCGCCCACCATAATTCTCACACTTCCGATGAACATAATTGTAAAAAATTATATTGTTTCAAGCCTTACGCTTAGATCTAATTAACTTTCAATGCTTCATTATTCATCATTTGCTGGGAGAATAATGTCACTTAATGTCACTTTCAAGTCAGAAATGTTTTCATAATCCAAACTCGCAAAACAAACAAAACCCTGGAATCAACGTTAATTGATATTTCCATCATCCTCATCACAATCCATCACAAATTTTGTGGCCTGACTCAACCAGATTACGCACCAATTTTATCTAATGCTCCATGCAGTTCTTAGGCTGGCTCCTCATATCTACTTGAATTCAATCCTATATTTTAGCTCTCTTCTTCATATATCACTTAATTAACATTCATTACTTTCACTTACAGGGATTTTCCAGTTCTGTATATATTGCATTGAGTGCCATTTACCAAGGGTCTTGGTAAACCATTTGATTAGTTGTCTGCCTTTTGACAATTGCAGTCTGTTTAGCTACAGTATATTGGAGTAGCATATGTATTCCTGGACCTCCTTATGTGGCCCATCCTGGAATTGCAAAGCATGCCCTTCGTCCTTGAAGGGGTTAACATATTCTGCTGATGAATGGGTTAACATATTTTGCTGACATATTCACATGAGATATAGCCTAACCATAATAACACATTCTTGTCCTTGGAACATCTTGCGACCTTACTAAAACACAAAACATTTCTAGTTGTTCTAAGAAACAGAAAACACCTGATTATCCGTCCTTGTACCGACTAACGTGTACTGTGTAAATCGCCTCTAATATCCGCCTTCATTAGCAAGTATATAACCTATGCTATGACGTAGCAATAAACAAATTTGTACTGAGAATGATTGTGCGTGCTTTACTTCCAGTACAGCTCCTCAGAATTCTGACTGGGGCCTGTGTTCCAAGCTGCCAACTAATGGATTAGGAAGCCCCAACAAACTGGTGTTGAGAAGTGGAATACAGATCATCAAAGTACGGCGGAGTGGGTGAGTAGAGTCAATTGTGTCTATTTGCACCTTCCTTTGCTCCCACTCTCGTCGTCCTTTGTAAACTGTATACAAGTAAATAAGTTGGGCACACTCCCTGAGATAGGGAGAATTAAATCTTGGGTAGACTGCAGGTATAGTCCCTGAGGTAGGGACACTCCCTGAGGTAGGGAGACACTCTAAGGTAACGAGGGTAAAGCCTTGGAAGGCTAAAATAAGGCCTCTGGAAGGCCATATATATATCAAGGAGATATATATATATATATATATATATATATATATATATATATATATATATATATTATTCCTAAGGTGGGAATAGAAAGGATAAAATTTATATAAATATATACTTGACGGCTTGGTTGACAGTGCCCCAAATCCGCTTTTGCTGTATTGTTGTGCTGTTTAAGATAAGAAATGTTTGTTATTCTGGGTATAAATCAGGAAGTAAGGTCTCTGGAGACTGTAAGACGCACCGTCTCTGTGTCTAGGGGCAACCCGTTAACTCGAGAATATCTGTCGAAATTGTTGGAGCTATTTCAGCTCAGTACAGCCGCTCCTATTCTCTGATTGACAACCGTGATAGCAAATAAGGTTACGTTGTCTATTGAGACAACCGCCTAAAGTTTTTAAGAATAGAAGGATAGTTGGAAATGGGTACTTCCCAGTCTAAACAATACCCACCTCCCAACCCGGGAGAATCATGCAAAGCTGTCATATGTGGTTATATACACAGAGCAACATCAGGTCCTGTGAAAAAGCAAACGAGATAAGGGATAAAAAATATAAAGGAACTTTTTCTTTACATACATTTATATAATATTCTTATTGCTTTTGTTTATAAAGTAGATGGATTGTCTTGTATTTTGGGGCAAATAAATTTGTGAGTGTTTGCTGTACTTTCTTTTCTTTGCAATACAACTGAGAAATGCAGGTTAGAGAATTTTCCTCTGTGTCTTTAAGGCTGTAGAGATCATGTCCACCACTGAGATATTTCTAAAGCCAGCATAAATATAAAAAAAGGGAAATCTTTTTCCAGAAATATGTAACAGTGGAGGATTTATGGTCTATCATGTTTGTAAGTTTAAGATAATGTGTTCTTTCTGTTAGTTAAAGCTTGCTAACACTTATATCCTTGTCCCGGAAAAAAAAAAACTGTGAGTTTTTTGACAGGATTCCCCCTCCCGGCACAAAATTCTTAAGGTCGTATTTAGTTTGGATAAGAAAACTGTCATGTGTATGGAATGTTGTTGTTGAACTTTTTAAGGTGGATTCCAGTATTTTTGTGGAGAGGTCTCAGGAAGCGGAGTGTTAGTTGGGAATTATTGTAAGTTAAGTACGAACTGAAGGGAAATAGTTCCTAGAAATGTTTTAGTAAGTAATTTAAAAGGGACATTTTGCATGTGATTTGATCCAAAATGGGATCATAATAGTTTGTTTTTGAATAGATTGCAAATAGAAAATACGGAAAGAGAAAACAGGCAGCCGTCATTATTATAGAGAAATTGTGGTTCAGTACAATTTAATTTTGTAAAAAGGATTTTTTTTTAACCGTAGGTGACCAACTAGTTATGAAAGCCCTTAACCCCCAAATTAATCCTTCTACATATATGATGTATCTGAAGTGAATGTTTCAAGGACACCATGACTCAGACTGACATCAGACTTCTCATACAGACGTTTAGACTCTGATACAGAGTCAGGATGGAATTGGGCTAACGTCCCTTCCATTACGTGACAATGACCTTTGATTTGTCCAGGATTTAAGGGCAATTAATTACTTAGTCATCCCAATTGCCCCGATTGTCCCTGATATCACCGCTCTCATTACAGCCATTCCCCATGACGCCACTATATTTACTGTTATTGATTTATCAAACGCATTCTTTTCGGTCCCATTGGACTTTGAGACACAACTACTTATGGCTTTCATTTTTGATGGGTGCCAATTAACATGGACCCGTCTTCCCCTAAGGCTACCTGGATTCACCAGCTGCTTACTCACTGGTGCTCCAACATACCTTGCGGTCATGGACCCGTGTCATGGTTCTGTCCTACTTCAGTACGTCAATGACCTACTGTTGTTGTGTAGTCCTAACGGGGAAGCCAATAGACAGGATTCACTCAGTTTGCTACAGCAACTAGCAGCTGAAGGTCACAAGGTAACTAAAAACAAAATACAAATGGGGGCAACACATGTTGATGATTAATTATTGCAGGCAATGGATCCCTGAATGCTCACACTATGACTCCATTTTACGTACGGCTGCTAAGGGGGACAGCCCAGAACATAATCAGTGGACTCCAGACATGATCAAAGCTTATGTGACCTTAAAAGTTAGCATTATGCATTCCCCCGCTTTAGGACTACCTGATTATTGTAAACCATTCCACCTGTATGTGAGGGACAATTGTAAAACCATGGCCGTGGTCTGTGCCCAAGATCACAGAGGTAGTATGTGTCCCGTTGCATTATTTTCCAAAGTAGTCCCTACTCAGGTCCAGGGGATGCCGGCTAGTCTCCGAGCATTGGCTGCTTGTGCTGTGGCCGTACAGACAGCACCCCCTACTTGTAGTCTTCCCACAGCCCTATACCCTAGCCTGGACACAGTTATGGAAGTTATCATAGGCAATAATATGCGCCGACATTCACCCACAGTTCAGCCTGAGATCACCCCCCCCCCCCCTTTTTTTCCCCCGCTCAAGAGCAGGGACAGAGAGAACAGAAACCGCAGCACCAACCAGTAGTACACACTGAAAACGAAACTAGTAAAAACTGATAACACATAGCAAATACAAAGAATCACAATGATTTTATATCTAGAGGTAATGCTTTAGCTGACCAGGTAGCAAACAGCTGCAACTGTCATTTTGCATCAGAAATTTAAAATCACACTGCCAGACATACATACAAAGATGTATACAGTGTCTACAGAATAACTCTACAGTACCTAACAAAGCATAACATGATCATTTGCCTCCACCCACAGCTCCATTCACCCATTTACAAATTGATTTTACTCATATCTAAAAGACAGGATCAAAGCAATTGTACCTGTTGGTGATAGAAGACCAGTTCTCACGGTGGCTTGAGGCCTTTGTAACACAAAGAGAGGATGCTAAGACGGTAGCTAAAATATTAACTACCGAGATAATACCGAGATGTGGATGCCCATTGCAAATTAACTCTAATAATGGACCAGCCTTTATTATTATTATTATTATTATTATTATTATTATTATTATCGTTTATTTATAACGAACCAACATATTCCGTAGCGCTGTACATAAGATACGTTCAAGACAAAGACACATACAAATGAACACATAGTAAAACAAGGAGGGCCCTGTCTTTGAGTTTGGAATCCAGTGTCCATGGTGCTTTCCCTAAAACACCTTGTGGGATTGAAACTCGCAGACTTACATCCTAAAGGTATTGTGTGAGGAAAAGGAGGGAGAGAGATTTGAGAGTGTGTTAGGGTGGAAGGTGATACGCTTCTTTAAAGAGATGTGTTTTTAGAGAGCTTTTGAATGTTTTGAGGCTGGAGGATAATCTGGTAGAGCGAGGCAAGGAGTTCCAGAGAATAGGGGCAGCACGAGAAAAGTCCTGAAGGCGAGAGTGAGAGGAGTTGACAAGAGTTGTGGAAAGAAGGTCATTAGCAGGACGAAGAGGGCGGGTGGGGGAGTATTTGGAGATGAGACCAGAAATGTATGGGGGAGTGCTCTTGTTGAGGGCTTTGAAAGTTAGGGTCAGGTTTTTAAATTTTATTCTGGAGGCTATGGGAAGCCAGTGGAGAGATTGACAGAGAGGTGATGCCGACACTGAACGTTGTGTACGAAAGACAAGTCTAGCAGAGGCATTCATAATGGATTGAAGTCGGGTGGTGGGTAGGACAGCAAGAAGCGAGTTGCAGTAGTCCAGTCGAGAGATGATGAGAGGGTGTATAAGGATTTTAGATGTGTCTTATGTAAGAAGGTGGCAAATTCTGGAGTTGTTTATTAGTGCGGTAATTAAGGAACTGGTACAATGGCTACAGATAACCTGGAAATTCCATATCCCTTACCATCATCAGAGTTCAGGCATAGTGGAAAGAATGAACTGCACTATTAAGGAGAAACTTACAAAGGCCACTGCAGGTACATGGGTGAACTGGCAGAAATACTTACCTGCCATTCTAGCAGAAATTAGGATGACTCCTAATAAGTCTACTAAATTGTCACCTTTTGAGATTCTAATGTGAAGACCATTTCCATCTCCTTGGGTAAAAGGACCACTTGTAATTATGTCTGGTGATCTTGATCTTATAAGAGAACAATATGTGCAACAATTGATTGATAAATTGAATGGCATCTTTGGTGATGTGTCTTCTCGCTTTCCTTTACCCTCACAGGAACCAACACAACCTTTCCAGCCAGGTGACCTCATCAGTGTCCGACAACTGAACAGAGCAAAGAAGGGAGGCTTCCCATTCGGACCACCGACTACCGTTGTAGCAGTAACCAGGACTGCTGTCCTCACTGACTCACAGGACATCTGGATCCAAGCATCACGTCTAAAGCTGTGTCCAAAGAGGGGTGAAGCAGGTGACAAAGTCGCTGTGAAAGCGATTGAAGACAGCGATAATAAAAATGTCAAACCTATTCCTGCATCCACAGAATGCATGGAAGAACTTTCTTCTTTTGATGGGCATTATGCTCCTGATTTATTTTCCCTTATGGACATTTCTTAATTGCCATTATGACCCAGACAAACTGGGACCATTAAAGTCTGTTTGTGGTAAACACAATAACACTCACACCAATACTAAGTTCACCTCATAGGCACAAGAGATCCACACGTGATAACACAATTATAAAAAATCATTCCTGGGAACGCAATACATTTTCCATAATGTTACAAAGATATGCTCACTCCTTTAACCTTTCTAACTGTTGGGTATGTGCACACGTCTCTACACATGGGGAAATGGGTATGCCCCTATTTGGACTTCCAGCAGAAAACTTCACCCAAAGCCACATATATTACAATGGCAGTACACAGCCCCGCAAATGGAATTTCTTTACTTATGTACAGTCGGCCACACCACTTAACTCTATATGGATGCAACATCTCATACGCACGTACTTCCCATAAAAATATAATAAGAGTGTATAATTTATGTTAACCCACACTAACCCAGGGTATAACTGTTTTAGGGCCCTTGGAAAAGGTAAACCTGTTGGTTGGTCCACTTGCTCCAATACCACAATTATTTTTTATAGGACCTCCTCTGGTTCCTCCCTTTCTGACCTGTACAAGAGTTGTTCACCTTGGAAATGTAGTGGTCCCGGATGTCCCTATTTATTTTATCTTTTACATAATATAGCAATTAATGGTACTGGTTGTAGTTACACTAATGGATCAGTGTCTAATCTCTTCCACCTTATGCCACCTTCTCCAGCCACGGATGTATACTTTATCTGTGGCAGGAACGTCTATCGATGGCTGCCCCCTAATTGGGTGGGCAGTTGTTATTAGGGTCAAGTATTCCCATATATATACACAACCCCAACACTTCCACAAGGCCGCATTAGGAACATGAGGGATATAGAGCAGAAGAGCGGGTGGAAAATATTCCTAGACACCCTAGGTATAACCTTCCAACATGCAGGCATATGCAAACTACAGGTAGAACTATCCATCCTTTCTCTACTAGTACAGAGGGCCTTAAATAGCTCTGCTGAAGCAATTGAGAAACTAAACTAGGAGCAGGTGCAAATTTAGAATGGTCGCTTTGCAGAATAGAATGGCTTTAGATTATGTTTTAGCTTCCAAAGGCGGTGTGTGCGTGCTTTAATAGGTAAAGAATGTTGTTCTGATATTGATGATAATTCTGTTTGCTCTGTGTCATTACTTCCCTTGTATTCCTTTGTGTTTTTATTACATGCTGCAAGGCTTTATTCCTAAGAATTTTCAGCTCAATACTGTGACTTAACACCACCTGGTCACAGTTATATCTCATGTACTGATACCCTTGAGGCTCTATAGCCTTCCGGTGTCTCAGTCCGCTTCCTATCACATATATAGTTGTGAGCATGCGAGTTGTTGCTAACGCTTGTGGGCTCGCAAAGCTGCGGGCCTCGCGAAGCGAGGGCTGCGGGCTCGCGCATCGAGCCGCGGCCTTCGCAAAGCGAAGGCAGCAGGGAGGGCCTCAGTTGCTGGCATGGAGCGCCTTCGGCGCTCCATGCCAGCAACTGCGACCCTCGCAAACTTTACGTCGCAACGCAAACAACACAACACACCAATTACGACCCTCACAAACTTTTCCTTGCAACGCAAACAACATACGACACACGTAACACACATTACGACCTCGCAACACTCGGACGCAACTCGCGAACATTACTAAATTCAAAACACAATACATACACACAGCACATACATAAAAAACTTACCTACAGCAACAGGGAGCATCCAGGACCTCAAAAAACCAACTTCCACCTTGATTTCACTGAAAATAAAAGAGTTTACACACTAAAAAATTTGATAAGCGACAGAAAAAATGGCAGCCGAGCAAAACGAAAACGAGGCTACACACGCAAACACCATACAAGACACGTTAGCACACATTACGACCTCGCAAAAATCGGACGCAACATGCGAACATAAAAACATTTAAAACACAATAAATACACACAACACACACATAAAAAGCTTACCTACAGCAAGAGGAACCATCCAGCACCTCAAAAAAGCAAGTTACACCTTCATTTAAATAAAAATAAAAGAGTTTACACACTAACAAAATCGCTAAGTGAGAGAAAAAATGGCCGACGAACAAAACGAAAACGAGGCAACAGCACTCTGAACACGGAAAACACCACAACACACTCGCAAAACACCACAAGAAACTCGCAAAACACCACTAAGCACCTACGGATAATCCGCGAAGACGCATACCACAGATTAACCGCCATTTTACGACAATGCGGAAGTACACCACTACGCTAACGGTTTCGTCTCGCGGACGCACAGTATTACACTGCACACATTCACTACGCTTACACAGCAGTTCCACACCACTAATGCTGCAGCAACATCAAAACACATTGACAGCTCTTCAACACAATGCTTCAAAATAGGTAAAGTATATTAATTTATTAATGTTTTATATATTTCATTATTACACACCAAACAGCATTAGCTCACTTACAATTTCATTGCCGTCATTTTTTGACGGGCAATTCGCTAGTCATATATATACACCACAGCTTACATCCCAAATAAAGATCACGTTGTGATCTAAGAGGGGAATGAAGGGGTTAACACATTCTGCTGATGAAGGGGTTAACATATTTTGCTGACATATTCACATGAGATATAGCCTAACCATAATAACACATTCTTGTCCTTGGAACATCTTCCGACCTTACTAAAACACAAAACATTTCTAGTTGTTCTAAGAAACAGAAAACACCTGATTATCCGTCCGTGTACCGACTAATGTGTACTGTGTAAATCGCCTCTAATATCCGCCTATTTTAGCAAGTATATAACCTATGCCGTCCTCACTGACTCACCGGACATCTGGATCCACGCATCACGTCTGAAACTGTGTCCAAAGAGGGGTGAAGCAGGTGACAAAGTCCCTGTGAGAGCGATTGAAGACAGCGATAATAAAAATGTCAAACCTACTCCTGCATCCACAGAATGCATGGAAGAACTTTCGTCTTTTGATGGGCATTATGCTCCTGATTTTTTTCCCCTTATGGACATTTCTTAATTGCCATTATGACCCAGACGAACTGGGACCATTAAAGTCTGTTTGTGGAAAACACAATAACACTCACCCCAATACTAAGTTCACCTCATAGGCACAAGAGATCCACAAGTGATAACACAATTATAAAAAATCATCCCGGGGAACGCAATACATTTTCCATAATGTTACAAGGATATGCTCACTCCTTTAACCCTTCTAACTGTTGGGTATGTGCACACGTCTCTACACATGGGGAAATGGGTATGCCCCTATTTGGCCTTCCAGCAGAAAACTTCACCCAAAGCCAAATATATTACAATGGCAGTACACAACCCCGCAAATGGAATTTCTTTACTTATGTACAGTCGGCCACACCACTTAACTCTATATGGATGCAACACCTCATACGCACGTACTTCCCATCAAAATATAATAAGAGTGTATAATTTATGTTAACCCACACTAACCCAGGGTATAACTGTTTTAGGGCCCTAAGAAAAGGTAAACCTGTTGGTTGGTCCACTTGCTCCAATACCACAATTATTTTTTATAGGACCTCCTCTGGTTCCTCCCTTTCTGACCTGTACGAGAGTTGTTCACCTTGGAGCTGTAGTGGTCCCGGATGTCCCTATTTATTTTCTCTTTTACATAATATAGCAATTAATGGTACTGGTTGTAGTTACACTAATGGATCTGTGTCTAATCTCTTCCACTTTATGCCACCTTCTCCAGCCACGGATGTATACTTTATCTGTGGCAGGAACGCCTATCGATGGCTGCCCCCTAATTGGGTGGGCAGTTGTTATTTAGGTCAAGTAATCCCATATATATATATACAACCCCAACACTTCCACAAGGCCGCATTAGGAACATGAGGGAAGAGCCGGTGGAAAATGTTCCTAGACACCCTATGTATAACCTTCCCACATGCAGGCATAGGGAAACTACAGGTAGAATTATCCATCCTTTCTCTACTAGTACAGAGGGCCTTGAATAGCTCTGCTGAAGCAATTGAGAAACTAAACTAGGAGCAGGTGCAAATTTAGAATGGTCGCTTTGCAGAATAGAATGGCTTTAGATTATGTTTTAGCTTCCAAAGGCGGTGTGTGTGTGCTTTAATAGGTAAAGAACGTTGTTCTTATATTGATGATAATTCTGTTTGCTCTGTGTCATTACTTCCCTTGTATTCCTTTGTGTTTTTATTACATGCTGCAAGGCTTTATTCCTAAGAATTTTCAGCTCAATACTGTGACTTAACATCCCCTGGTCACAGGTATATCTCATGTACTGATACCCTTGAGGGTCTATAGCCTTCCGGTGTCTCAGTCCGCTTCCTATCATATATATACACCACTGCTTACATCCCAAATAAAGATCATGTTGTGATCTAAGAGGGGAATGAAGTGGTTAACATATTCTGCTGATGAAGGGGTTAACATATTTTACTGACATATTCACATGAGATATAGCCTAACCATAATAACACATTCTTGTCCTTGGAACATCTTGCGACCCTACTAAAACACAAAACATTTCTAGTTGTTCTAAGAAACAGAAAACACCTGATTATCCGTCCTTGTACGACTAACGTGTACTGTGTAAATCGCCTCTAATATCCGCCTTCTTTAGCATGTATATAACCTATGCTATGCCGTAGCAATAAACAAATTTGTACTGAGAATGATTGTGTGTGCGTTACTTCCAGTACGGCTCCTCAGAATTCTGACTGGGGCCTGTGTTCCAAGCTGCCAACTAATGAATTAGGAAGCCCCAACAGTCCTTAGCAGACAGTTCATTTACTTGCCCTTCAACTAACATCCTTTTCTCTTGCCCCTCCCCCCAATCACTCGCCATCATTATCCAGTCCTCTATTTCCCTTAATTCATCTATCCCCATAATTCATTTTATTAATGTAAAATATTTCCAATTGTAGGGTATTGTGCAGCCCTTTGAGATACCAAGGGGGTGCCAACTGAAACTGCTTTCCTACCGCTGATTGCTGCACTTATGTGATACTTGTTTAGCAATTTTATTAATGAATTACTCAGACCATTGGTAGTCCACAGACCACTATTCAGAAACCTCTGCTCTGAGAATTTTAATGCATCCCCGTTGATGGTTTCCCACCAACTTTATTAATCTCACGTACTTTCTGAAAACTCAACATGTATAGAGATGGAAATCATATACCCATATGGGTTACTTTTGTCACTCTTACATTTTATGCAGCTTTATGACTACATCACAGGTCCACTTACCTCTTATTACAGCCTTCCCCCATTATTTCCTGTAGACTGTACTCTCTTACTCTATATCAGTGCATATAAATACAATATGCATTCTCATACATATCATGCACTCTTGTTACCCTTTGTGCAACACTGTGGTGTAGGTTTCCTACGCTATCCACAGACAATAATTATGATCTAGTCTCCAAAATGCCTTTATCTTCCAATTAGCCTGTCCCATTCTCACAAAAAAATCATAACTATTTTTACAGCAGCATGTTGTGGAAAGTCCCTTCTATGGACGGAAATAGTAATTCAGTAATAGTCTTTCATTTTTTGCAATGTGCAACATATTTTCAAAAAAAGGGCCATATCCAAAATGATTTATCCAGATGCAATGGCAACATGTTAAAAAACTAATATCAGTGTCTAGACTTGTGAGAATAAACAAGTGGCCAGCATATATCACATATTATAATTGTCTAACTGCGATTCGTCGTCACGCTTCAGACGAATCGCAGTTAGACAATTATAAAGTGCTGCGCAATGCGCAGAGCGCGGCGCGAGCGGCGCGAGCCGCGCATGCGCAGAGCGCGGCGCAAGCCGCGCTCTGCGCCCGAGCCGCGCTTGCACAGAGCGCGGCGCGAACCGCGCTCTGCGCCCGAGCCGCGCTTGCGCAGAGCGCGGCGCAAGCCGCGCGGCCCGAGAGCAGGTAAAAGTGGAGAAGAGGGGGGGGGGGGTAGAGGCACAGAAGGAGAGTGGGGAAGAGGGGAGGGAGAGTCACAGAGGGAGAGTGGGGAAGAGGGGGGGAGAGTCACAGAGGGAGAGGGGGGGGGAGAGTCACAGAGGGAGAGGGGGGGGAGAGTCACAGAGGGAGAGGGGGGGGAGAGTCACAGAGGGAGAGTTGGGAAGAGGGGGGGAGAGTCACAGAGGGAGAGTGGGGAAGAGGGGGGGAGAGTCACAGAGGGAGAGTTGGGAAGAGGGAGAGTGGGGAAGAGGGGGGGGAGAGGCACGGCACGGCACAGAGGGAGAGTGGGGAAGAGACACAGAGGGAGGGGGGAGAGACACAGAGGAATAGGTGGGAAAGAGACACAGGGGAGGTAGAGGAGGGGGAAAAGACACACGGGAAGGAGAACATAGGGAAGATACACATGGGAGGGAAATGGGGGGGGGGAGGGGAACAGACACAGGGGGAAGGGGGAAAGAGACACAGGCCAGGGGGGAACAGGCACAGAGGGAGAGGGGGGAAGAGGCACAGAGGGAGAGGGGGAAAAGACACAGGGGGGAGAGATACAGAGGGTGAGGGAGGAAGAGACACAGAGGGAAAGGGGGAAGAGGTACAGAGAGAGGGGGAAAGAGGCACAGAGGGGGGGGGGACAGAGGAAGGGGTGAAGAGACACAGTGGCGATACACACAGAGAGAGGCGGGGGAAGAGGCACAGAGGGAGAGGGGGGAAGAGACACAGGGGGGAGAGATACAGAGGGTGAGGGAGGAAGAGACACAGAGGGAAGGGGGGGAAGAGGTACAGAGAGAGGGGGAAAGAGGCACAGAGGGGGGGGAACAGAGGAAGGGGTGAAGAGACACAGTGGCGAGACACACAGAGAGAGGCGGGGGAAGAGACACAGGGGGGAGAGATACAGAGGGTGAGGGAGGAAGAGACACAGAGGGAAGGGGGGGAAGAGGTACAGAGAGAGGGGGAAAGAGGCACAGAGGGGGGGGACAGAGGAAGGGGTGAAGAGACACAGTGGCGATACACACAGAGAGAGGCGGGGGAAGAGGCACAGAGGGAGAGGGGGGAAGAGACACGGGGGAGAGATACAGAGGGTGAGGGAGGAAGAGACACAGAGGGAAGGGGGGGAAGAGGTACAGAGAGAGGGGGAAAGAGGCACAGAGGGGGGGGAACAGAGGAAGGGGTGAAGAGACACAGTGGCGAGACACACAGAGAGAGGCGGGGGAAGAGGCACAGAGGGAGAGGGTGGAAGACACAGAGTGGGGAGAGACACAGAGGGTGAGGGGGAAGAGACAGGGAGGAAGAGGCACAGAAAGAGGAGGGGGAAGAGACACAGGGGAGTGAGAGGAGGGGGAAGAGACACAGGGGAGAGAGTGCAGGGGGGAAGATACACAAGGGAGGGAAATGGAGACACGAGGAAGGCCGTAACAGACACAGGGCTGAGGGGGAAAGAGACACAGGGGAGGGTTGGGGGAGATGCATAGGAGGGAGAAGGGGGAAAGAGACACAGGGGAGGGGTTTAGAGACACGGGAGGGAGAGGGAGGTAAAAACACAGGGGGGCATGAGATACAAAGGAGGTAGACGAGGTGGAAGGAGACACAAGGGAGGGAGAGGAGGGGGGAAATAAGACACGAGGGAGGAAGTAGACAGAGGGAGAGACTCGCAATGAGCTCCAAAGGGGCTCATTGCAAGGCCTGTGATGAGCGCCAAAGGCGCTCATCACAAGGCCAGTAAAGTAGAGGGGGAGAGCCTTACATTGTGTGGCAAACAGCATTGCCAGGCTTCAGTTTTTATTGCCGTCATTTTTGACGGGCAAGTCGCTAGTCACATATAATAGTTGTGATAATTACGAATGTTGGGTACGCAATGTTAAAGGTTACGGGTTTGCACTCAGTTTGAGGCACGAAAGTGGCTGGTTGGCTGAGGCCTGCAATGAGCGTCAAAGCCGCTGATTGCGGAGCTCAAGATGTGCGCCGAAGGCGATTATCGCAAGGCCTGTAAAGTAGACAATGGGAGAGGCTCCCAAGGAGCTCCTTTCATTGCAAGGCCCACGATGATTGGCAAATGCGCTCATCACGAGGCCCGCAAGTTAGAGGGGGGAGAGCCTTCCATTGTGTGGCAAACAGCATTGACAGCCTTTAAATTTTATTGCCATAATTTTGGACGGGCAAGTCGCTAGTAAAACAATAAACAACTAGTTTATCCTGGATTGCTTTCATTGAACTTTGTAGTTTTTAGCAAAATATACATTACATTATGAAGTATCTGTTGAAGCATTTAGACCTTTGATTTCCATTCATTAGACTTACCTCATTAAGTAAACATGAACGTGATTATTAGATCTCCTGGGTATTATTATTGTTATTATCTTTTATTTGTAACGTGCCAACATTTTCCATAGCATGTCACAAATATAGAGTACAAATAAAGGCCTAGCTAGAATTACTGTTGTATTTGCATTATAGGAACTATTTTGTTCAATTATTCCATTGAATGAATTAGTATTTAATATTTCCTACATCTTTTAATGTAAATATAAAAAAGAGGAAAATTAAAAGAATAATCAAATTACAGCTGACATTCTGGCTTTAAGTTTCACCCATGAACAACCTCTCTCTATGCTAGCCCACAGTAGAGCATTGTCAATTCACAAATTTGTATTAAAAAGATTTGCTAACATTACTCATGTATAAAAAATGAACTTAGTGGGCAGAGTATGAAGTCAACAACTTCTAAGGATGTCAAGTTCTACTTACATGTCATGTCTACTCTTTGTGTATCACTTTTCAAGCAAGCAACAATCCTCTCCAACTATTAGGAACCTCTCCTACTATTATTTTCATTTTTTTGGGTTAGAAAAAGAAACACCAAACAATCCCTTTAACTTAAGTCTTGTGTCATTCTGTATAACCATTTCTGAAGTACATTTGTAATCTAGAACTGTGCTGTCCATCTTCCTTAGCGTGTGGGTCAGAGTCTTTATTAGCAAGTGAGTTGGTAGACCTGATATATATTGGCTAATTAAAATAAGTACAAGCAGATATATAAATTAATACCGCATTGGTCCGAATATAAGCCGCACCCGCATATAAGCCGCACCCGTAAAGTTCAAGGGGAAAAAATAGAAAAAAGATAGTACTCACATATAAGCCGCACACGTAAAATTGGAGAGAAAAAGACTCTCAAAGTGATCAGCCATTGCCAGAAACAGGCTTTTTTTGCAGGTTACAGGCTTTACAGGACGCTAGAATCACTAAAACCGTAAATCACTATTCAATACCGCAGTCTACAGCACAAAAATTGGCACCCTTAAATAGCAATCGCGCACCCTTAACTCGCAATCGCGCATCCTTAACTCGCAATCGCGCATATCGGCAGTAATTTTGCATTCTCGAATAGAAGCCACACACGTTACAAGCAAAGTTCGCAAATCGGCAATGATTTTTTTACGGTCGCGAATATAAGCTGCACCCTTAACTCGCAAGCTCAAAAATCAGAAAAAAGATGCGGCTTATATTCGGACCAATACGGTATATTAATATATTTTATATATAATGTATATATGATATCCCCTTCTGGATCTCTACTTTGTGGTGGTGAAGGGGTTTGTTGTACCTCAATGAAGCTGTGAGCTATACCATGTAGGGTCACCCAAGATTGGCAGGTCATAGCAGAAAGGTCAGCCAAATCACAGTCCACTTGAGAAGGAACTAGCAGCACCCACTCCAGTATCATTGCCAAGAAAACCATATGGATAAGCACATCCGGAAATACTATTTAGATGCTGCTTATATCCTTTCTTGCAGTCCTATAAGAGGACTGCAATAGTAATACATGCATTGGTGCAACATACTTTACAGAGCTTGGAGTAAACAAAACATGGCTTCTTCAGATGCAACTGCAGCATGATAAAAATCATAATATCAGTGTCTACACTGCTGGGAAGACACAAATTACAAGCACATGTTAAGAAGTAATCATTAATTTATTGTACTGTAACTATCATTGCATATAAAGAGCACATAGGAAATGAAAATACTGTTGTCCAAATTATCTATTATCATAATCACCACTGCATACATTTCACTTATATGCAACACCATTTATAGAGCTCAGAAAAGTCTAAAAACACTGTACACTTGACCCATGCATGATCCATTTAGGCTAAGTAATAAAATAACGGACACAACAACTGAAGTTGGGAGAAACAACGGGCCACAGCTTTATTAAAACAATTGTAAACAACAAACCATAACTTATTTAAATGACTATTTTAGTCCTTCCTTTCCGGGGGAGGAGCCCGGCCACGAACAGTGACCTCACGCTTTGAGCCCTGCCCAAAGCCCCAATGCTTATCTTTAAGCACGCCCTGTGAGGTGGGGCCACCGCCCACTTAGGCCAGTGGGCCGGGCAACTCACCTCCCGCCAAGTCATAAATAACAATAAACAACATACAATAGCATGTATTTTCCATTTTCCATTTTTAACAACAAATTACACAGTAGGTGGGTGGGATTTCAGTCGGGAAACCGCGCTGTACTGAAATCGGCGCAAAACGGGCTTCCCGACACGCCCCCGACGCACCTGATTGGTTGACGGCCTCACAGGCTCCGCTGGGTCACGCGACGCTACGGCTGACCCAGGGAGCCTGTGCAGCCTCCGCGTCATACAGTATATTGAGAGCTGTTGTATGAAAAAACAGGTGCAGCTTTTTGGGATAACTAGCTCTTTAAATATAATAATAACAATTATAATATTGATAGTAATAATAATGTAAAAATACAAACAGACTCTTTTAATCCAAAAATAGCAACTTTATACATTGCATATGCTTTAAGGGAGCAATGTATAAAGTTGATATTTTTGGATTAAAAGAGTGAGGTACATTGTATTCTCATTTGCATGTCCCCACCTTTTAGACTTTAGACATGCAAATGGGCTTATTAATGTATTATTTGTTTTCTATATATATATACAGTATATATACTTGATTTTGTTTTTCATTTTAATCTCATAGAGACTATAGGACTGCTAAGAAATTTAAAAATAATCACTTGATTGGAATATTACAGGATCCATTCATAATATCCAGATCTATTAGGTTGATTATGATCAAAGAAGCCTAGTAACCTTCACAATTGAAGTATTCTGTTTCTTTCTATTTATGGCAGTGGCACTAGCCAGATTTGGGGCATCTAAAAGAGACCATTCCAGGCAGGAGGAACCATTGAGGTCATAGGCCTGATCTTTCCACTATCCATTTGTGTTTATTTTAAATATATATTTTTCCAATTGCATTGATTGTGTATATTATAAATGTGGCATGTTTAGTTATAATGAAGTTGGAATTTTATGATTTTCTAAGAGATTTGTTATTTTTGACATAGTTATCTATGGACAAGTTTTAAGTACCGCAACATTTAGCACATTATACAGTCATTTCAAAAAACATTTTTGCTGCTGACACGAAGTTGCGCAAGGTAATTAAATCAGATAATGATGTACTTTCCCTCCAAAGGGATTTACATAAAATAGAGGAATGGGCATCTAAATGGCAGATGAGATTTAATACAATAAATGTAAAGTTATGTATCTGGGAAGGAAAATAGCCATGCAATTTATAATCTTAATGGAGCAAATATTGGGTTATTTGATATTGAAAGGGATTTGGGAGTGCTTGTCGACAACCTAGGTAACAGTGCTCAAAGCCAAGCAGCAGCTGCAAAGGCAAGTAACATATTAGCATGTTTTAAAAAGGGTATAGAAGCCAGGGAAGCAAATATAATTCTGCCACTATACAAATCTCTAGTAAGCCCTCACTTGGAATATAAAAAACAATTTTGGGCATTTTAGACAATTTTGGACATATTAGAGCTGGAATAAGTACAGAGGAGTGCAACAAACATAATAAGGGGAACAGAGGGGCTAAGTTATGAAGATAGACTAAGCAAATTACACTTTTTTTCTCTAGAAAAAAGATATCTAAGGGGAGATATGATTACCTTATATAAATATATCCAGGGTCAATATAAGGATTTGTCAAGGGAGCTTTTTGTGCCAAGAGGTTTTCAACTGAGTTTAGAAGTAAAAAAAAATCTATTGAAAAGAAAGGAAAGGATTCTTCACAGCAAACTGTGAAAATATCTACCAAAGATAACTTTTTTTTATATTAATTGAATTTTTATTAGATGGAAATCACATAAAGTTACAGATAATATATACCATAAGTCATATTTACATCTAGAATATATATACAATCATTGCGTATAAATATACTTCTGTACACAATAAAACATTAGCTTCATTAAAGTATATACAACTGTTCCATCTATAAACAGATATGAATAAAAGATAACTTTAAAAGGAATTGGATATAATTTTGAGTGCATGCGGCAATTGCTTGGTAATAGCGACTGATGATTTCCAAATAAATAAGAAATTAGATCCACACAATACAAATCTTGCTATGGCTACCCCATATCCTATCCCTTAATTTAAGGTGAGTTGCTCCTAGGTTTATGAACCTATGAAGTGCTCAGTTCCCATATGAAGTAATGTATAAAGCATCTGTACACATGCTTTATAAATTAAGGTACCTTTCATTAATTTAACTTGTTTTCAGTTTTCCTTGTAGGATGAAGAAACGTTTACAGTCTCTACAGCCTGTAATTTAACATACCTGCTAAAATAAAAATATTGAGGTTATAAAACAACCTTTAGATCTCTTTTGATTTATTAGACTGAGACATAAAATGATATCGCTTCTTTTAGCATAATAATAATTTCCCTGGTTGGCCAATATAAAATGATTTTCTAAAGAGCACCAGAACATTTAAAAGGCATTTCATGTTTTTTTATAATTGAATAAGTAGCTGCTTTGTATGTTTTAGTAAAATATACATAAATCTTTAAAGAATCTGCTGACGTCTTTAGACTCCTGTACATTAGACTCATTGAACTTCAGTGAAATATGCTTCTAGTAAAGCATATTATTGGTTTAAAAATCGATAATGTCTGGCTTAAAGTTCACATATTACCCAGATTCACTAAGGGTCCTGGAGGGCACAATGCGTCAAAAACAGTGGCCCCTATGCAGCCTCCTTAGTATTCACTAAACTTTGCAAGATGTGTGTGTAAGACTCTAACACAGATACCCATGCTATGATTTTTTTTTCTTCTATCACAGCAAATATTCCAAATAACGTTACCATCATAATGATGGCAAAGTGCCTACAATCAAAAACCTATATGCCAACATTTCAAACGGCCTAAGGGGCATTTGCATTTGTGAAAAATGATGCACTATTAGGCAATATTTCATCCATTCTGCACATACACTTAATATTAGCACAATACTCCATACAGACATATAGAGCTTGAAATGCAAACTGCAAGCTGATGATTTTACAAGCAAGCTTGTGGAAATGCTACATGGCTTGTACACAAAATAATTTACAGACTCGCGCCCTGATGGTAATATTTGCACATATACCTGTAAGAGACACATCCCTACCCACTATCTAACGTGAGTGTATGACCCCCTCCACCTATGCATCGCTACAACCTAATAAAAACTATGAGCCCAGGTGTCCCCCAGGATCCTTTCTACACCAGTACCATTTATCCATAAGAACCCCTTGTTGTTGTTTAGTTGCTCAGTCGCGTCAGACTCTCCATGAGTCTATGGACAGCCTAATACCAGGCACATCTGTCAGCTAATGAGCTTCTGAGATACATCAAGCACATGTTCATTACCTCAATGACTACATCTTTCCATGTCTGCTTCTATCGTCCCCTTCTTTGTGTGCCTTCAATCTTTCTCAGCATTTTAGTATTCTTTGGAGATCTCTGTATTTTCATTACAAGACCAAAATATTTCAACTTTAGCCTCAGAATCATACTTTCCAGTGAATAGTCTTCCTTTCCTGTAGTATTGATTGATTGGATCTTCTTGCAGTCCAAGGAACTCTAGGCAGTTTTTTCCAATATTACAATTTAAAGCTCTCACATCACGTATGTTACTTTTGGGAATACTTTAGTTTTAACTATGCTGACCTTGGTGATAGTGATATATCTGTACTTTAATAGCTTATACCGTCTTACCGTAGCATTCCTCCCCAGAAACAAACATCTTATAATTTCATGTTTGCAGTCACCATTTAAAGAGATCTTGCTTCCCAGGAAAATATAATCTGTCCACTTCTTCCTCATCTATTTGCCAGGAACTGAGATTGCAGTTTGCCATGATCTTTGTCTTTTTAACATTGAGCAGCAAGCCAACTTTTGCACTCTCTTCTTTTACCCTCATTAATAAGTCCTTTAGTTTCTCCTCGTTTTCAGCCATCAGAGTAGTATCATCTGCGTATCTGAGGTTGTTGATATTTCCCCCAGCGATATTATTTCCGGTTTGGGATTCTTCCAGTACGGCCTTACACATGATGTACTCTGCATATATGATGAATAAATACTGTGACAATACACAACCTTGTCGCACTCCTTTTCCGATCTTGAACCATTCTGTTGTTCCATGTTCAGTTCTAACCATTGCTTCTTAGTCCACATACAGATTCCTCAGGAGGAGGATGAGTTGATCTGGTACTCCCAACTCTTTAAGAACTTGCCAGATTTTGTTGCAATCCACACAGTCAACGGCTTTAGAGAGGTCTATGAAGCAGAGGAATACTTATTTTCCGGAACTTGCGTGCTTCCTCTATTGCCCTGTGAATATTGTCAGTTTAATTTCATGTGCTTCTGTGAATCCCGATTTGCACATCTGGTAGTTCCCAGTCCATACATTGTTGGACCCAAGCTTGCAGGATCTTAAGCATTGCCTCGCAGGTTTGTGAAATGAGTGCAATTGTTTGATAATTGGAGCACTCTTTGATAAATAGACTGACCTTTTTTCGGCCTACTGGCCATAGTATTTTGGCATAAGGCAAGCAACACTTTCACAGCATTATCTTCTAGTATTTTGAACAGTTCAGCTCGGATTACCTATAATCCCGGCTTACTAGGAACCATCTTACTTCATTTTCCAAGATGTCTGGCTCCAACTTATTGGACAAACTATTGAGGTTATCAGGGCTGTTAAGGTCCTTCCTGTATAGATCTTTGGTGGATTCCTGCCACCTCTTATTTAACCAATCTGCTTCAGTTAAGCCCCTACCATTTTTGTCTTTTATTATGTTCACATGAAATGTTCCTTTGAGATTCCCAGTTTTCTTGAAGAGATCTCTTGACTTTCCAATTCTGTTATCTTCTTCTATCACTTTACATCGCTCACTGTAGAATGTCTCCTTGTCTCTTCTTGTCTCCTCTAGAATTCGGCATTCAGTTGGACAAATCTGTTCCTCTCTTCACTATCTTACTTACCCCTATTGATGTTAAAAGACATATTCAATTAGGAATTAATGAAATCAGTACTCTCCACTTTTTAGTGAAATACACATTAATCTATAAAGAATCTGTTGACGTCTTTGGACCCCTGATTTCCCAAATATTACGCTCACACCACCTGAATGTGATTGTCAGAGCCCCAGGGTAAGATCTTTTCTGTGCTTTACAATGAAAATAAACTGTGAAGGCTGCAGTACCTATAGGCAGAGACCTGGCCAGTGTGCTGTACATTCAGCACAGCTCCTTGTCCAAAGTCCTTTTCATTCTTGGCTGCTGATGTCACAGCCTCAAGACATGAATGGAATTCCAGACTTCGGAGCAAACTTGGCTTCTAGAACTCTGTCTGACACAAAAATATTTTTACAATCACAATTCAAAGCGGACAATTCTGGCGCTAGTAATCATATAGACTAACAACTCCACCTTTCTTTATTAAAAAAAAGTGGACATTATTCACTGCGGGCAGTTTTATTTAATGGATAATATTGCTTTTTCCTAAAAGCTTCAGAAGGTAACAATCACTGGACAGTTATTGAAGCTCGCATGCCGCCCCCTAGTGGAGCAAGTGAAACATTGCAGGCTATGAGACTTGTCAACATGAGACGCAAAGAATAACAGTACTGGTGCAAATGAAGGTTATTATTATTATTACTATACTTTATTTGTATTGCGGCAACATATTCCGAAGTGCTATACATTGGTTAAGTACAAGGCATACATTTCACATGGAATGGAAGTTTTGCAGCATTACTTCTGTATAATACTCTATAACTATAAAATCGTATTAATTATTATTATCCTTTATTTGTAACGCGCCACCATATTCCGTCGTTCTGTACAGGGGTTAAATAAAAATCAAATCAGGGTTAACAAGTTGCAAAAGAATAAAGGGCCCTTATACAATAAGCTGCTAGACTGTACCAGAGCCTTATGTAACAATGTTTTAACTAAAAATAAAAATAAAGAATAAAGTGTAGTACAGTGAAACAATTCTGCATAGTCATATGCCCTAGTAATTTTTTAAATAATGTATGTATGTATGTGTAGAGACCTTCTAGATCACTACCTTGTTATTAAAGCTGTGAGCTATACCATGTAGAGTCACCCAAGATGGGCAGGTCAAAGCAGAGAGGTCAGACAAATTGTGGTCCACTGGAGAAGGAACTGGCTCCCACTCCAGTGTCTTTGCCAATATAACCATATGGATAAGCACAACCAGAAACAGACAGATGTGCCTGGCTTAATGCATCCATATGGTCACTGAGAGTTGGACACAACTGAAGAACTAAACAACAAAAATGTTTAGAGAAGCCTACTATGTGGGCTTGGTATACAATAAGCTGTCCCCCACCCTCACAATTTTTTTTTTCTTCTACACTGTGATATGTTGAAAAACTTGTGAATGCAAAATACTAGTAGATGCCCTGCAGGATAATATTGTAATGAAGTTCTTATTCTTCATATACTTCGTATTATTTATTTTTATTTCTAAATGCTCTGACCTTCTGTTCTGTTTCACTCAGAAAAAAATACTTTTTATCAGCGTTTTTCAAAGTTTCCACTGTTCAGATTTTCCTTTTGTTACTCTATAAAATATAACGATCTATTTCCCTCTCTCACATTCTTCTGTTTTGTGACCAGAAGGAGAAATATATGTGTAATTATCAATGGATATTTGGTCATTATAGTTATGGAGTTCAAATTTAATCATGTGTACAATTAATTATCCCCTTCTTGATTGATATCTTGTCATGGTGAAGGGGATTGTGTACCTCAAGGAAGCTGTGAGCTATACCATGTAGGGTCACCCAAGATGGGAAGGGTCATAGCAGAGAGGTGAGACAACTCACAGTCCACTGGAGAAGGAACTGGCAGTATCTCTGCTAAGAAAACCTTATGGATAAGCACAACCAGACACAAGATGGTCTGGTCA
Source organism: Discoglossus pictus (assembly GCA_027410445.1). Lineage (NCBI taxonomy): Eukaryota > Metazoa > Chordata > Amphibia > Anura > Alytidae > Discoglossus > Discoglossus pictus. The sequence continues at coordinate 235,457,447 of CM050168.1, read as the reverse complement.
TGAGAGCCTGACACAATAATAGCAATAAGTTATACAGATTATTTCTGTATGTCTGTATTTATATGTGTTTGTGTGGTAACTTTCCTCACATATTTCTATTAAACACACATCTCTGGCTCTATATTTAGACTATACATTGTCCCAGCTGTACACTATCCCTCTATAAAATATAATGATCTATTTCTCTCTCACATTCTTCTGTTTTGTGACGGAGAAATATATGTGTAATTATCAATGGATATTTTGTCACTATAGTTATGGAGTTCAGATTTAATCATGTTTACAATTAATTATCCCCTTCTGTATTGATATCTTGTCATTATGAAGGGACTTGTGTACCTCAAAGAAGCTAGGAGCTAAACCATGTAGGGTCACCCAAGAATGGGAAGGTCATAGCAGAGAGATCAGACAACTAACGGTCCACTGGAGAAGGAACTGGCAGTATCTCTGCTAAGAAAACCATATGAATAAGCACAACCAGACACAAAATGGTCTGGCCATGGAGAGTCTGACACAACAAAATCAATTAGTTATAGATTATTTCTGTATGTCTGTATTTATATTTGTTTGTGTGGTAACTTTCCTCACATATTTCTTCTAAACACGCATCTCTGGCTCTATATTTAGACTATATATTGTCCCAGCCGTACACTGTCTGAAAGAGAAATATATGTGTAATTATCAATGGATATTTTGTCACTCTAGTTATGGAGTTCAGATATAATCATGTGTACAATTAATTATCCCCTTCTGTATTGATATCTTGTCATGATGAAGGGACTTGTGTACCTCAAAGAAGCTAGGAGCTAAACCATGTAGGGTCACCCAAGAATGGGAAGGTCATAGCAGAGAGATCAGGCAACTAACGGTCCACTGGAGAAGGAACTGGCAGTATCTCTGCTAAGAAAACCATATGAATAAGCACAACCAGACACAAAATGGTCTGGCCATGGAGAGTCTGACACAACAAAATCAATTAGTTATAGATTATTTCTGTATGTCTGTATTTATCTGTGTTTATGTGGTAACTTTCCTCACATATTTCTTCTAAACACACATCTCTGGCTCTATATATTGTCCCAGCCGTACACTGTCCCTCTATAAAATATAATGATCTATTTCCCTCTCTTCTGTTTTTGTGACAAAAGGAGAAACATATGTGTAATTATTATGTATATTTGGCCAGGATAGTTATGGAGTACAGATTTATTCATGTGTGTACATTATATCTATATTCATGTGTGTTTCTGTGGTAAATTTCCTTACATATTCTTATTAAACCTGTTCTATATTTAGACTATACATGGTCCCAGCAGAGATGGGACCGTTCCCTGACAGTCTGTGTATATATGGTAATATATATTACTTTCCCTGCATTCCTTTGTTGAATATTCCTTGTATTAATAAAAAAAAAAAAAACTTGGAGCTGTATCACTAAGAAATTCCTCAGCATGCGTCAGAGGGTAATATTCAGTGTATGTTATAGTTTTGTCTCTCCCTCATGTTGTGAGGTAATAGAACAAACAGAAGCCCATTTCCTACCACTAGAGCTGTGATTGGATGATGGCTGGCTCAGGAATGTGAGCATTGCCTTATAAACACTGCACAGAGCAGCTAGAGATCACAACTCATGCACAGCACTAACTGAGTGAGGAGCTGCACTCTCACCCAACAAGCAAGACTCAGCCAGGACCTAACCTTGACTCAGAAGAGTGTAAGAGGACTTACTACCGCTGCTTAGCTTTCACTGCTACTGTATATGTGTGCTTCTGCTGCTGCTTTTTATTGCTAACAACTGGATCCACTCAACTTTACTGCAACAGATCATGCAAATATTTTTTCTTAACAAAGCTTGGATAAATTTCCAAGTTTATATATGAGATGTATATATATAGTTAACAATTCCTTATAACTAGCATAGTGTAACATGGTAGGTTTCCTAATTTTATTTTGTAGATAAGATATGTTTATATATTTATATATATGCTATATATATAAAATCAAAGTATTGCTCATGCTTTATATATATATATATATATATATATATATATATATATATATATATACAGTTCAAAATTCCTTATAACATAGTAGCATAGTCTAAAATGGCATGTTTCCTAATTTTACTTTGTAGATCAGCTATTTTTATAAATATATACGGTCCAAAATTCCATAAATCGAGCATAGTGTAAAATGGTATGTTTCCCAAGTTGTACTTTGTAGATAAGAGATGTTTATTGGCTGCGTGGTTTAAATTTTCTTTTTAGTATATAGTTATGCTTTAAAGTCTTTATTGTGATGTGTTTTATGAAACTTGCTTTTATTTTTGCTCCAGCAAAGTTACACCTTTGAGATTTTGTCAATGAATAGGTTTTATTAACAAAAAATAAAGGGTTGGCTTTCTTAACTTAAAAAGTTTAAAAAGTTGCAGTTGGCTTTGAGTTATCAAATATTGGACCCTGGAATCAAAAAGCAAAGCTGGACAAAGTATTTACTTTAATCTGAAGCCAAGCTGCAAACTTGGCAATATGTGCTTTTTACTTAGTGGAAACTAAGCTCTTTTTCTGTGTATAGTGGCCATTGACTGTTTTTAAGGACAATTTTGCATGTATATTGTGTGATTTCATGTTATTTTAGGGTCTGATTTTGTTTGACATTGAAATTTCATTTGTTGCTGTTTTTAAATCGAGTACAGCTAACTTAACAATTTAACTTATTTTAAATGTGTGCATATAACCTCAAAAATCTTTTTGCATTAAAATAATCCATCAGTTTAATTCTATGAATCATTTACTCAAAACAATTTTAATTGGGGTTGTAAAGAGATTTCCTTCAATGCTTTTGAGGAATGTTCTTGCTTATTTTTCCCTGTAGTTGTACTGATGCTGTCCTTTCAGCACACAGTCGTGGTGATGTGTGACTGCCTGCGCACACTTATTATGCAAGTGCTGGGCATTAATCTGGCAACAAATGGTTAAAGTTACAGGATATTGTTCTGTCTGCTCTACTTACATAAGCAGTTAAGAAGTTAGTTGTCTTGAATAGATTGCTAGATATAACCAAGTATATTCATATATATTTATATCACTTTTCAGACTTCACTGCGGTTCTGCAGAATGGGAATAATGAATCGTATATTCCTACTTTTGATGTTGGTTGTTACTCAGACGGACCAAGCTGCAGGTAAGGTTAAAACTATGAGAGCCCAATTAGGGATTCCTCCAAAGCTGCTGAAATGTCTGAGCGTATTGAATTACCCACTAAAGCTGCATGCAGAGCAGTATAAAGGGGGAATTGTGAGTGCTTATATATGAATGGATACTGAGATATACCTTTCAATGATATAGACTGAACCTTGCATGAGTAAATAAATTACTCAATAATTGATGTTTGTAGTTACGCTAGTACCTGTCAGATTGGGATATATTTTAAATCTGTGAACAAATTATTTTCTAGTGTTTGTATTTTACACACCCTACTATAATATATCATAAGCTGCTAATCAGTTGAGCAGTACATGTTATATTCTATGTATTGTACCTGTACCTCACTATTTTTGGTGATGTTGAGCATTTCATGTGACTCCAGTAACAGATATTGATCCTTTATTATCTTCAAGCTACATAAATACTAGAGAAACACACGTGTGATTGCTTTTTTTTGAATGAATGTATCTTTTAATTAAAAGTATATGTTAATCAGTAGAGCTCTGTAGTTAAACATAACATTTACAGGTAATGTGTGTTCCTTTTTCCAGAGTCTGGGACTGATGATAATAGCGTTTTTGACCTTTTTGAGTTAGCGGGATTGACCCGAAAGTCTAGCTCTCAACGGCCTGAGGGAGTCTATTTAGTAAAAGGCCCAGACACATCAAGTCCAGCTTACAGAATTCAAAATGCTGACAAGATCCCAGCAGTGCCAGAAGACAAGTTCCAAGATCTGTTGGATGCTATCCGTAATGAGAGAGGATTCATCTTGCTGGCTACTTTACGCCAGGTAAAGAAGAGCAGAGGAACACTCTTTTCCGTGGAGAGGAAGGATGGCACTGGACATGTCTTCAGCCTTGTATCAAATGGTCGAGCTAACTCCTTGGACTTCAGTGTGGACGATGATGGAAAACAGGAGTTGATGTCTGTAGAAGAGGCTCATCTGGCAACTGGTCACTGGAAGAACATTACTCTATTTGTGCAGGAAGATCGGGCACAGCTCTACGTAGGATGTGACAAGATGGAAAATACTGAATTGGCTGTCCCTATACACCATCTCTTCAATGGGGATCTGGCAACCACTGCCACGCTTCGAGTAGCAAAAGGAAATGTGAAGGACAACTTTCAAGTAAGTAACAAACCCAGAAAGTTTAGGAAGTTCATAGTTAAGAAAAGGAAAGGCTAAAAATCAGAGTGTTAACAAAATGGTAAAATGTTTAGGTAAAAAGATGATAAATAGAAAGGATTTTTAATGCAGAATGAACCTTCCAAACTACTAACGATGTAACAAATGCAAGTTTGCTCATTGCTGGATCCAGAGTAGTATTATGATCATATACATATATTATATTTATGGGGCTAAGTGTCTTAAGAGAGACTCACAAAGGCACTGATAACAGCTTATTGCCTTTATCTTAAATCCTGGAATGCTTGTATTCATGCTTCCCAACTGGCCATCTTTTTGTGGGACCAAAAAATCCCACCGTCCTTGCAAAGATTCTAAAATGTCCATCTTTTGCCCAAACTCACTTTCTTTCAACTCCCCTTTCTTTCCACTTGTTTTTCTTAAGGAACTGATTGTGCCAGTTGAGCATAGTGAATCGATTCATGTGTACACATTGAGTTTACATACAGTATAGCTTAGACTCTGCCACTTTGCCCAATGTAACATACATGCTAATATTAGCCAGTAGTGCCTCTTTATGAAAAACATAGGTGCTTTTTATGGTCACCTGAAATGATGTGAGGAATGCATATGTCCTGAAAGTGTAACTAATGATATTCTGGTACAAGCTGAATGAAATTGAAATGCTTGCTGTCTCTTAACAGGGAGTGCTACAGAACCTGCGTTTTGTGTTTGGAACTACTCTGGATGATATTCTGAGAAACAAAGGCTGTTCAAGTGGTGAGTTGAGCTTACTACTAATGGATAACTACACTTTTTGATTTTATGTTTCAAGTGAAAGGTCCATGGTGTGGCACCGGTTGCAGTTAGAGTGTAATTTATACTGCTACCAACAGTTAAAGCATCAGGCAGCCTATCTTTTATATTTCAGTTATTTATTACAAGCTAAATTATTAATACTCTGTTCCCTTTGGTTCATGTTTTTGTGGAAGTTGCACTAAACCAAGAATATTAAGAATAATTCTAAATAAGTTTAGCAAGACAGCATTAGTGCACTGGAGTCATATCTACAGTTATGTTAATTCAGTAAGGACAATGAAATATATTTATTGAGAAATGACACATACACTAAATAATCAAGATTAATTTGGCAATGATAGAGATTGCTAATAACAGTATGTTCAATTTTCTGTTTTGATACCTTTAAGTACTGTACAAAAGTATTCGTGTTTTGCTACTGAACATGGAAGAATTTAATATTTTCTATAATTGCAGAGACAAACTCAGTTATCACTTTGGACAATCCAGTGAATGGCTCAAGTCCAGCAATTAGAACCAATTATATTGGTCACAAGACAAAAGATCTCCAAGCAGTATGTGGTATTTCCTGCGACGACCTGGCCAACATGTTTTTGGAAATGAGAGGTCTAAGGACATTGGTCACAAGCCTTCAAGATTCAATCCGTAAAGTGGTAAATAAAACTTTCTAATACATAGGCATTCCGTATATCCAAACTTCAAAACAGGCAATTATGAATGTTTCACCACTGTGTTCTTGTTTCCTTTAGACTGAAGAAAATGAACTTATTGCTAAAGTGGTGAATTATACACCTGGCAAATGTCTTCATGATGGACTCTTCTATGAAAACAGAGCCGAGTGGACAACGGACCGTTGTACTGAATGCACATGTCAGGTAAATACCCTTTTACATTGTCCTTTGAGCTTTTTTGACAACTTTCCATAAAACTTACCCTTGGTTGGCTTTACACTATTCCACCATTGTTAAGTGTAAGAAGTTAGGAGTAATGGATGAGACTTATTTCCATTAATGGTTTTTGCTAAACACTGCAATGAAGCTTGTATATCATCAAATCATGTCCTATGATCTTTGTACTCAACAGTAATTATAGCGTCTGACATTGCTGTGAGCGAAATAGCTGGAACTATCTTGCTATAACTTGTGCTCATATCAATGTTGGCGTCTCAGAAAAAAATACATAGAGGCATTAAGATACAGCCTAAAATACCAAGCAAAGCTTGCTGAGTAAATTAATAAAATGTATTAGTACATTTTCATTTCCATCTTGCAGTGACTTAAGTGACAAACAAGTAAACACACTTGCTTAATTAAACAATCAGCAATTGGAAGCAGATGTGAAAAGCTTGAATTCTGCCTGTTATTGCTCAACAAGCACATTGCTGAATGTTTACTTCTGATACAATCCTTATGAGCTTGTCAGATAAAATGGTTATTTATTAAAATAACATTTTATACTATATAAAACTTCTACATTAAATTCAAATATACTTTTTTTTTCAGAATTCCATTACTATGTGCCATAAAATAACTTGCCCTCTGATGCACTGCACAAATGCCACTATTCCAGATGGAGAGTGCTGCCCAAGATGTTGGCGTAAGTATAGAATTGGTCAGATGTTGCCATACTTTACTACAGTATGAGGTGGACTAAATACACATTAGGCTTGTGCTTGGATTATAAAATTAATGATGACTAGGATGTTCTGCTCACATTCAACAATAACATAATATAAAAGAATACTGACAATAAAAAATAGCCATGGTGCTTTCTTCACATAGCCTGAAAGCTAAAGTTTTCGGTCTCATACTAAAGTGTTTGTATTTGCTAGCCTAGCTAATTCATATTCATTGCATACCTGCATACACATTTTTTTCAAAATATGGAGATGTATCTGCTGCCCCAGGCACAAGTTCTCATTTTCAAAAGGCGTAATGACAAATATGTAGATATTAATCTTGTAAGTGCTGGACAAGTTGATTCAGGAAAAAGATAAAATAGCTTTTCGAGAAAAGTGGGACAGCTGCAAAAACTTCTCAAGACAGATAGTTGAACCTGCTCAGTCCTGTGAGCTTCATATTTCTAGCTGTATGGCATGTTTGGAACTCCTTAACAGTTTATTTTTCCAAAGCCAAACTGGATCTACAGAATAATTGTACAATTACTATTACCAGGCTCATATCCTCACAGTACATATATTTAGGCGAGGACTTATGATATCTGATCTTTATCTCTCATGGTTTTATCATGTATACCATATCCAGAAGAACAAGTCACAAAAAATGCTGAAAAGAAACTGTCAAGTGAAAAGTCATTGTTGTTAATAGGCTTTTTTTTTCTGGCGCTTGCCTGGGATAATTGCTATAAAGTTGTCTTTGCTTTAGAAGTTAAAGGCTCTTAAAAGATTAGAAAGTGATTCTGTTACTTGACATTTATATTTTAGATGTAGGCTGGTGACTTATGTTTAATGAGGTTTCTATTTGCTTTTTTCAGCGAGTGACTCAGCGGACGATGGATGGTCTCCATGGTCTGAATGGACAGCCTGCTCTGTTACATGTGGCAATGGTGTTCAACAGAGAGGACGATCATGCGACAGTCTTAATAACCGATGTGAAGGCTCCTCCGTGCAAACAAGGGCCTGCTATATACGGGAATGTGATAAGAGATGTGAGTATGATGAAAAGCTCATTATTTATTATTACATATTACAGCAAACATTTTTGATATGGGATAAATGGGCTAATTATTTTTATTTGAGCTCCAAAGCCCAGCTTGGCACATGTTTTGCTGACTTCAAGTGATGGACTTTTAAACAGACTGCTAACCTCACAGTTGCTTCCTGTTTTTATTTAATTATAAAAGACCGAACCTTGCTGTAGTGCCCACACATGTGTAAACCCCTGCTGCATATTCTTTCCACTCCACCACATAGAACAGAGGTGTTTTTTCCCCTAAAAAAGCTACAAATGCTTACTTTAAAATACAATATATTACTGTATTCCTCTGTCCTTATGTCTATACTTTTTTTTATATATATATTACGAAATGTATTCAGAAAAATTAGACATTAGATAGATAAAGATGTAATAAAATGCTTTGTATGTATTTGTTTTGCAGTTAAGCAAGATGGAGGATGGAGCCACTGGTCTCCTTGGTCTTCCTGCTCAGTCACCTGTGGAAGTGGATTAATCACCAGAATCCGTGTGTGTAATTCTCCTATGCCACAACTGAATGGCAAACAATGCGAGGGTGAAGGACGGCAGAATAAGCCATGCCAGAAGGACCCTTGCCCAAGTAATTGTTTTTCTTTGTTTTTGTAACAAACCTAAAGAAATCTCTCCTGCTACACGTTATCTAAATCCCTGCATTACATCTACACTAAACAGGCCTTTACTCTCTGATATGTAGACAATTATTAGTTCCTTATGAGAAAACAAAGATTTATTATGTCAGTTTTCCAGAATTTGAGGGAACTTTATGATTAAATCCTACTAAAAGGTCACCAAGGGGGACAAGCAGTGCCCTGATAAACCCTCCTTTGTTTTTATCGTGACTGCTTGGCTTGATCTTTCATTTCATGGGTTTTTACTTCATTATTCATAGTAGAGAGTGTATCAAAACTAAGGGAAATTGTTGATTAATAACTGTGACTGATGCTTTGTTTCTAGTTAATGGACAATGGGGACCATGGTCACTGTGGGACACATGCACTGTAACATGTGGAGGCGGTGTTCAAAAAAGAAATCGTCTCTGCAACAACCCAGAGCCAAAATATGGTGGAAAAGACTGCCCCGGAGAGACTACTAATAGTCAGATCTGCAACAAGCAAGACTGTCCAATCGGTGAGTTCATCAAATTTGAGGATATTAGAACAGTTCCTCTACTGGCAGGTTCTTTTTGGATTCTTATATGGAGATACTTTGGTTTATTTTAGATGGATGTCTCTCCAATCCTTGCTTTGCTGGAGCTAAATGTACCAGTTTCCCTGATGGATCTTGGAAGTGTGGTGCCTGTCCTAAAGGTTACAGAGGAAATGGAATTGAATGTACAGATATTGATGAGGTAATTTAGATTATGTATTTGTTTTCTTCTATGAATAAGTGAGTGCATTAAACAACATATAAAAAATGTACGTGTTCTGTAATTTCTTTGATAAAGATTTATAGAAGAAAATGGCTATACCTTTTTTTTAATTAATGACATAAATTTTCCTTTTTTTTTATCAGTGTACAGAGGTCCCAGATGCATGCTTTAATCTTAATGGAGTGCATAGATGTGAGAACACAGAGCCAGGATACAACTGTCTTCCCTGCCCACCACGTTACACTGGAACCCAGCCCTTTGGGAAAAGCATTGAGGATGCCACAGCAAACAAGCAGGTTAGTTATTTGTGCCAAAACTTTAAATTATCCTCCAGTCCTTAAGTGTAAATTAGAATTTAGCATTGGAGTATTGATCCAGGGAGGAATCCGATTGGCAGTATCTGAGGTCATAAAGGAATTGTTTTTCCCCTTTTGAGAGAATTGTTTTTTTTTCTGTTTACCTTCCTCTTGATCAGTTAATTAACAATGAATACACATATTACAAAGATCAGAGAAGACATAAAAAGGTTGAACTTGATGCACTAAGTCTTTTTTCAACCTCAATTACTATGTAACTATGATCATATTGATGGGTCATTCTGATATTCCCACCCGTGTTTTGAAACCAGATTTATGCTAACATAACTGTTCCTGGCATTTTTAGGTTTGCAAACCACGCAACCCTTGCACAGATGGAACCCATGACTGCAACAAAAATGCAAGATGTATCTACCTCGGCCACTATACCGACCCTATGTTCCGATGTGAATGCAGACCTGGATATGCAGGAAATGGAATTATCTGTGGTGAAGACACAGACCTGGACGGATGGCCAAATGAAAACCTTGTATGCGTTGATAATGCCACTTACCATTGCAAAAAAGTAAGTAATGATACCACTATCATGAGAAAATTATATAAGATTATAGTATCAATTTAAAAAGACATTGTAGAAAACTATATAGAACACTTGTAGAACCCTTTCTTTCATACACATATTATAGTCTATTTTGTCTTTCAAAATATTATCTTTAAGTGTGTATCTTGAGAATACTGACAGTAACATGATGCCTTACGTTATTTTATAGGATAACTGCCCAAATCTTCCAAACTCAGGCCAGGAAGACTATGATAAGGATGGCATGGGAGATGCCTGTGATAACGATGATGACAATGATGGAATCCAAGATGACAGGGTAAGAAAACAAGGACTATATTCTTGTTTCCACCAGCTTAGGCATTGGATTTCTTGGCCTTTCACACATTTAAACAACACAGCAGAAAAGTAAACAAAGCTGCTTTTCATGCTGAAAATATCATAGCATTGTGAAATTTGCCTAGTAAATTGTGAAATCTTCTTGCCAATGTTGTACTATGAACTGTTTTGCCAAGACAGAACTTTGAAAGTGAAATTGACCTCCAGACTTCCTGCACATTGAATTCCCAGCAGAACTTGCAACAAGCAGATGTTACCTTTCTTAGACTCTATACTCAGATTCTAACATTTAGGTGCTACTTTTCATTTAGACCTACTAGCTGTCTGAAGCAGTAGATTGGTCTAAAAATACCATTTTGGACGGAGTCATGAGATTCTTTCTAGGCTATAAAAATGTAATATTTTCCTTGAAATATTTGAACAACAAAGATTCTTAGTCACATGTTTTCTGCTGGTACCAATTTAAAAATAATCATGCTTAGGAAAATAGAACATTATTATGGTTTTATAGGTAATTCATACATACATTAAAAACAGCTATATGTTTAGAATGATATACAGACCACTGATGGATGACAGTGTGTTGATAAACCACAATGTCTAAATTGCTCCCTTCTTTTGCAGGACAACTGTCCATTTATATTCAATCCTGCCCAATATGACTATGACAGGGATGATGTGGGTGATCGTTGTGATAACTGTCCATATAACCACAACCCAGACCAAGCTGATACAGATGCTAATGGGGAAGGAGATGCCTGTGCTGTTGATATTGATGGAGATGGTATGTTTCTTTTTTTAACAATCATATGTTGTTAAGCAAAATTAGACAAGCTTTTTTGTCTTAATTTATATTTTCAGAGTTATAATATATATTTTAGCGGGCTAATATTTTTCATCTGTTTTTCAGGTATCCTCAATGAGGTTGATAACTGTGCTTACGTGTACAATGTAGACCAGAAAGATACAGATAAGGATGGAGTTGGGGACCAGTGTGACAACTGTCCTTTGGAACATAATCCAGAGCAGGTAAGCACATCAGTAGAGAGTTCAGTTGAGTACAGTCTTCTAAAAGTTGTTGGGCACCTAGTGTAGGCAAATTCAAAGTTTTTGAATGATCAACTCTTTATAAAACCTCCATTTTAATCATGTTTTATTATTAGGGAATAATTAAAAAAACATTTGTGTTAGGGCGCCTAAATTATCTCACATTATTTTAGATGTTAGGCATGGGTTCACAACACAGATGATACAGATAATGATCAGCCATACTTGGTTTACTTTTCAAGTAATCCAAATCAAAAGAAATTATCTGAAGACCTATTTGTACAGTGAAAATATTTAGCAGCAAGAAAGCAGAAGCACAAATTATGTTAACACCATTCCAGTCTTCTTCATCTGAGAATTCATTGTTGTTGAGAACTAATACATAAGAATAAGATATGTTAAATGCGGTTATGCATCAGTCTGTCATCCGTTCACCGTAGACAAATGTTGTTTATGTTTTCCTTTCAGACCGACTCAGATTCAGATCTCATTGGAGACAAGTGTGACAGTAACCAAGACATTGATGAAGATGGTCATCAAAACAATCTAGACAATTGCCCATATGTTCCCAACTCCAATCAGGCAGACCATGACAAGGATGGCAAGGGAGATGCATGTGATCACGATGATGACAATGACGGCATTCCAGATGACAAAGATAACTGCAGACTGGTTCCTAACCCTGATCAAACTGATACCAATGGTAAGAGATAAATGCAACATAGAAGTGAAATAATATTATAGTTCTTATGGGAGCTTCACAAATGTGAGGAGTATTAGCTTTTCATATTACTGTATAAATAAGGTGTTATATTCAATACTCCATGATAAGAAGATGCTTTGTTATTGAGTCTAGTGCATGATTTTCATAGGATAATAATCAGTCACATATAGTTGTGAGGTTGCTGATTGCTGACACCTGCTTGTTGTGTCCCCTTAGTCTAGGTCAGTAGTTTCATTTAATGTTGTTCTTTCTTTCTTAGTGGATTAATAAACAACTGAATCTACAATATGGCTCTACATTATACAGCCTGTGAATACATTTACTATATGTACCAACTCTTCTGTCAGATTGAATCATCTAAATATCTGTTTTCCTCAGGTGATGGACGTGGAGATGTTTGCCAATTCGACTTTGACCATGATAACATTCCTGACTCTGAAGATGTTTGCCCAGAGAATGTGGATATTAGCACAACCGATTTCCGTAAATTCCAAATGGTACCCTTAGATCCTAAGGGAACATCACAGATTGATCCTAACTGGGTTGTCAGGCACCAAGGCAAAGAGCTGGTACAGACTGTTAACTGTGACCCTGGCCTTGCTGTTGGTAAGTATTGATGGTTTTTAGCATTTAAAATATACAACAATAAAACACTAGTCATACTTTATACTTTATTGTTCTGAATGTGTAATTCAATATATGTGTTTCATGTTTCAAACCTACTGTTAACATATTTTAGTGGAATGAGCATACACATTGCATATTAATTAATGCAAATTCCACTTAGTTTAGGCAAGGCAAACATGTTTTGTCTTGCTTGTGTAGCAACATAAGACATTTTACAGTACATAATATCACCCCTAAGAAAATATGATTGTGTTTAGTTATATAAGAAGGTTTGACATTATTTTTTTTATATTTTTTTTTTTAGGGTTTGATGAGTTTAGCGCTGTAGATTTCAGTGGCACATTCTTCATCAACACTGAGAGAGATGATGATTATGCTGGCTTTGTCTTTGGCTACCAATCAAGCAGCAGATTTTATGTGGTTATGTGGAAGCAGATAACTCAGACCTATTGGGACACAACACCCACTAAAGCTCAAGGGTACTCGGGTCTCTCAATCAAGGTTGTGAATTCCACCACTGGACCAGGAGAACATCTGCGTAATGCTTTGTGGCATACTGGAAACACCCCAGATCAGGTAGGTCATAAACAGGCAAATCTATAGTAACCTCTTAAACAGCTCTTGTCATTACATTTTACATTAGTTGTAATACAATTCTAAAGAAATGTAATTTAGAAAAGTAGCAGGTTATTGGTTTTAGACCACACTAGACAAATTCTTAGCATCTGGTGTTCTTTCAAGCATACAGATCAGAATTTTATAATATAAACCAAAAGCTTATTGTACATGTGCAATATATAACAAACTTGTATATGTTTGTCAGGTTCGTACCTTGTGGCATGACCCTCGTCAGACAGGCTGGAAAGATTTCACAGCTTACAGATGGCACCTGACCCACAGACCAAAGACTGGTTTCATTCGGTAAGTACAACGTTGGTCCGTTGTCTGTGTGGTATTTCATTTGCAGTGACAAGGCAGATGTTGGAGAACATGTAATTTTACCAGTGCCAACAACAAAACAATACATGTAACTTAAATCATCTGTGTTTGTCAGTACAATGCTTTAGTTTCCAATGGTTATCAAGTTGCCATTCGTCTATGCTTGCCCAAGATTGGTGCCTGCCCAAGATTGGTGTACACCCCAATCTAAGTGTTGCAGCTGAAGCGATTCTACAGCAAATAATGTCTCATCATTTAACAATAGGGTGTACATCATTATAATAATGAAAGATATTTAAACGTCTCTTATCACTTTGTGGGGGAGGTGGAGTTTGGTTAATAGTTTTTTTGAGACAGAAATTACAGAGCATCAAAACATAAGTAAACAAAATGCATTTGATATTAATTATACTTATACTTCTCTTAATTTCAGAGTTGTGATGTATGAAGGCAAGAAAGTTATGGCTGACTCGGGAGCCATCTACGACAAAACTTTTGCTGGAGGAAGATTAGGATTGTTTGTATTCTCACAAGAGATGGTGTTCTTTTCTGATCTCAAATATGAGTGCAGAGGTGAGTCCCACTAAGAAACACGTCAATCAGTCAAATGGTACAAATTAAATCAGATATTTTGGTTGGAGACTTGGACATCACTACAAATTTTAGTTTTTCATCATATGTGGATTTAAAATCATATTTTTTATTTGTTTTCTCACATATGTGTAATTACCTATCTTTAAGCTTTTCTGCACATTTAGGATTGCTTTAAACATTGTAAGTTTTGTAATGGTTGCTTATACAAGAAAATATTTCCATATTGGATAATTAATACTGTTTTTTTTTTTTTCAGACTCATAAATCCAGATATTATTCATTCAATGAATGTTAACAAAACAACATAGCACCTTCAGAAATGTTATATATGTACAATCCCTTGGATCATTTCCTCCACCCTTTTTCTGCTTTTACCAACAAGAATTTGGAACAAACGATCATCTCCAGGAAAAAAAAGACTTTACACTGAGTCCTAAACTTGGACCATCTGGGATTTTTATTCTCAGTGGGAACTTTTGGGATTGATTGCAGTTCCTGACAGATAGAGATCTGCCATTATAGTCCAATTGTATAGGCTATCTCCTGCTAGTGCCTAACTGAACTTTTCTTGACGATCTGCGGAACGAAAGGTGTAATTGTTTAAAGAAATTGGGTATAGAGATGCTATACCTTTACAAAAGCAGGAACTTTGTAGCTCTTATAAATATATACTAGGGGAAGACATTGAAAGCAAATACAGAGAAACCATTGCTACTATTAAAGAAAGAAATGTTTATGGTGTTAGCTGCTCTTTTTCTAAAGAGTAGAGATGCAATAATATAGAAAATTCAATTGGTTTCAATATATCCTTCTACCATTGGAATGGATAATGCAAATATATTTGTATGGGTGTACAGTCTGCAGATGTAGCCTCAAACCAGATCTTTGTTGCTGTTTATTTATAAAGCGCCCAAATATTCTGTAGTAAAGGTGTACAGTGAATACACAAGATCTATAGCAATACGTTTGGGGGCGGTTCTTATTGGAGCTTTTAGCCTAGAGAAGAAGAAGGGGGTGGTTGAGACAGATGTGAGGGAGGTAGTGTGAATGTTTGTGTATATCCACATCCAGAGAATCCATGTTTGAAATGTAATTATGACAATTACTTCCCTTATACGGGTGTTCTGGATTGGGAATGTGTGTGTGTGAGATATAAACAGTATCTTTGACTAGTACAGATGCAACATGCACTTGTTCAGGCTTTAGCAAAATTGTATTTGCTCAATATAATAGTTACCAATAGGTACCACACAATTATTAGCACTTGGCGTGTAGAACGTTGTGCTTACAATGGTTAAAAAGGCACTAATGCTGGAAAAAGGAGTGACTCAACAGCTGGTGGCCTGTTCAAATGACACAGAAGAAGACAGGGTCCTCGCTTCACTCTATTTAGGAAAGACTGAATTTTCTGAAACTGAAGCAGTTCGGCTATGTTGATCTTTCATAAAGAACCAGAGGGGGAGCAAGGCAAGAGGGGTGTAGACCAGAGGTACAGCAGCCTGTCTGTGTTAAACTTTAAATGTAAACCACATGTTTCTCAATAGCCATATATAACACCCTAATTACATTATGACAGGTAAACAACTCCTTTCTTGGAAAATAGATAATTAGAAATAAACCAGCAAAGTTAAACTTTCACGTACAAATAATACCTCATTTGTGTGACTGAGAAATATTGATTCAAGAGGAAAAATTGGATAGATATTTAACAAGCATTTAAATCTACTGTAGTGTTAATAAGTGCTGTATATAGTTACAATGACTGTGTATCCCCAGGAAAGTATTTTAAACTTTTTTTAATAAAAAATATTGTGATATTTTTTCTATATTTTAGTATTTTTCATTGCTTTTTTTTTGTATAAATGATTCTTATTTGTATTGCTGTTTAGTGTTTATGGGTATTTTATAGATATGCTATTTAAATAATTTATCAGGAAATGCTTCCTGTAGAGTCCCTGCTCCTATTTGTATAAACTGTTTTGCACTTGAAAGAGCTTTGCAATATCTGCTCCAAATTTTTTTAAAGTATCAGTGTATACCTTTTTTGTTAAAGAAAGAGAAATGTCATTTTTTGTACACATTTTAACTGTTAACTGACTTTTTAAAAAAAAACATATTGATGTAAATTGTACAGCGAATGTTGTTACATTAAATAAACGATAAAATAATAAGTACCTTTAATGTTTTTATTGTATATGTTTTAAGAAATCATATAAAGAACTAAAGTGTATTATTCATATTACTAAATGTATTTAGTAAGAGCCAATAGAGACAATTGGCAATGTTTCAATTGTTTTTTTTTTGTTTTGTATTTTTGCCTTCCTCTGTATCAACTATTACTTAGCAATGAATCCACATATTACAAAGATCTAAAAAGGATGAACTTGATGGAATAAAGGTCTTTTTTCAACCTCAATTCCTATGTAATTCTGTAACAATTATTGATTAAGTGGTAAATCCATTGAATACAGCATGCATATGAAACATAACAGTACAAGTTTAATACAGAGGGAAGGTGTAGACGTAGAGGCCCTTGCTACTGAACGCTTACATTCTACTCCTGTTTTACATTTTAATTCATTTAATTCATAGAATTGTGTTCATGAGCAAGTTTAGCATGATTATGTTTCAGTCATGTATGGTAACAATACAGATAAATTATTATAAGGCGAAACCGTCCACAAAATAAAATTAAAAATGTTTATTAGCTTATTAAAAATTATTTAAAAAAAAACATTATTATGATTACCTAAATGAAATATATCAAAAGACACACAACTGCTAATGCAATATTTTTAGCTACTAGAATTATCATAGCTAAAAATTAGAAATCAGGTAAATCCACAATAGAAGATAAAACAAAGTCAATATATACAAACAATGTACATGATGTTAGCAGAAGAAAAAAAATGGACATCCTGTTGGAACACCTGGACATTGAAAAAATATAAAATTAATTAATTAGTAACATAAGAACCTAAATAACTTATAATTTCTTAGATTACCCCACTATTCCTCTTCTTGCCCCCAGTAGTTTTTTGTTTTTTATTTATCACTGTTAATAGTATGAAAATGTATATAAAAGAATAAATAAATTTCTGTATTTAATAAATTATATCTACAACATAATTGTTAATTATTTTGTATTTAGTTTTAATTATAATAAAAACTAATTAGTTAACAACCTAAAACGTATAGACTAAAGTAAGAAACAGAGCTAATAATAATAAGTACTGCGTGGTACCAATCTAGCAGTACAAAGTCATGAATGACAGCATTGTATAGACTGCCACTCCTGCAATAGACTGCCATAAGTACCAGGATATGGCTCAAATATACTGCCCCAAATTAGAAAATGTAATATTGATGTTCCAATAGAATACCATGTATATGATAAGCATCAACAGTTGCACTTACAAGTGGACTCTAGGTGTTTCTTCACTAACCCTACAACCACATTACCACCTTAGTTCTTTAATAAAACAAAGGTGAATAAATAAAAACACAGCAATAGTATATATAATGTGTGTAATATCTTTGTGATTAATTTATGTCTCTAGGAGCCTCATTCAATTCAGGGCCTTAACTTGATGGCAAGTAGCAGATTTCCTGCGATTGAGTTGCGTCCTCCCGTTGCTCTACTCTGCTATTCAATTGATGAGCCCGCAAGTTAGGTGCCGGTTGAGAGAATCGGAAATCATGCTTTCGACAATAGCATTTGGGAGCTTGAACATGATCGCAGATGCAAGCCCGTAACTCGTGGTTCAAGCCCGAAAAATCGGAGCACTTTAAAAGCAAATATAAAATAAATACAGTACTGTAAATGATGGGGAACACAATGGGTGACATTAGAATTAAAAGCACAACATTCTTAAGCTCGCACATCGCCAATTTATAATACTTTATTTCATGCTTAATTTCCGTCCAAAGTCCTACGGGCTTGAATGACCTCCAAGCCTGTAACCTGTTATTCAAGTCCGTAGGACTTCAATGAAATATGGAGGTTGGATTACAAAGTCCTATGGGCTTGGAGGTTGAAGCCTGTAGGATTTAGACGAAAAATAAACATGAAAAAAAGTATTTTATTTTGGCGATGTGCGAGCTTGAAAATGTTGTGCTTTTAATTCTAATGTCACCCATTGTGTTCCCCATCATTTACAGTGTTGGATTGATTTTATATTTGCTTTTAAAATGCTCTGATTTCTCAGTAAGCCCTTTGCAAGACCTCCTTGGTCCCAGTAACCTGTGGTTTGATTTTTGCCATTTGGAGGCTTGACGGAGTGGAAGTCGGAGCAATTGAATAGCGATTTGTGATTTTAGCGGCCGCAACTCTTGCGGGCGTGAAAGATCAAAGCCTTGGAAGGGAAATAACTTGCGGTTTTAAGAATTGTAATGGATCGCAGCTCGCAGCAAGTAACGCGATCGGATCCCGCAAACGGAAGGCATTTGAATAGCTAAGTAACAATCTCCACTTGCAAGCCCGGACAGAAAACTTTCTATTGGCCTTTAAGTACTTGAAGGATTTAGGTCATTTTTTTATAGCAAATATGTTTTAAAATACTTTTTGTTATATATTTTTCACATCCCGCAGTTCCAATGGTTGTTATCTACAAAGCAAGAATTGGTCGACTGCAATGTACTACTCACATTAGAGAATAACCCAGATGTATATAGTTATTTTTGCTATATGGGACTCTCCTCTATGCTAAGATCATGAAAGGATAGATAGATAGATAGATTTGATAGATAGATAGATAGATAGATAGATAGATCTATATTACAAAAACAGATTAGTGTCCAATCTCTTCTGCACGCAAATGGGTGTAATAAATTGCCAATAATGTGCTGTAAATGTTTTAGTACCAAAATGTATTTATGTTCATAAATCCTTTGACTATTTAACAAGAATGCTTTCATCTGTGAAGAACCTTCCACTACTCCAGCAAAATTAATGTGCCCCCCTTTACAATCAAAGGACAGATAAAAAAAACTCCTGGATCACTTAGTCTGTTCTAAAATCTCAGGATTCAACTTTTCTGTTGCAGAAGCAATTCAAATGAACTTCCAAAGTGGTCTGCATCAAATTGAATTCAACCTTTTGTTCAACCCTAAACTGGGTACACATAATGTACTGCAATTATCTATATTCCCTGGAATGCAAACAGAGATCTCTACTGGAACATTTTCCAGCATTTCACCAAGGAAAGAATGTGTCAGGTAAATCAGAGTGATATTGGACCATATGTACAAAAGGGTGAATTATTTGAGGACCCTTGTGAAAAGGTAGAATATTTACACTCTTGTTCAAGTTAAACCTTAGTAAATATGTTTCACAAAATGGTCATGTACTCCTGGGGTTCTTCAACATGGTTTCCATTTTCCTAATAGCAGAATATTGTCTGTAACCATTTATATTGCTGCAGGAAAAAAAATCTTAGAGTCTCTGAATAGATCAGTATTTTTTAGTCAGATATTCATTATGTGAAAGTTTTAATTCTGTTATCAGTAATCATATGGGGTATGGGATGATAGGGCCCTAGCTTTAGGTACATCCATGACCCTAAGCTATAACGCAGTCAATGATAATGCACTCTCAAATAGCTCTGCTATTGTCTCTAAATACTCCCCCAAACGTCCTCTTTGCTCTGCTAATGACCTTCTTCTTTCCTCCTCTCTTATCAGCTCTCACTCTCACCTTCAGGATTTTTCTTGTTCTGCCCCTATTCTCTGGAACTCCTTGCCTCGCTCCACTAGACTATCCTCCTGCCTCAGATTCTTCAAAACCTCACTAAAAACTCATCTGTTTAAAGATTCTTATCACCCTAAGCCTTAATATACATACCATATCTATTATCATTCTATACATCTGCCATACCCTTTAGATTGTAAATTTGTGAGTTTTCAATCTTGCTAAGTGCTTTAGAGAAATCACTGTATACATTTGATTTCAAGCTCAAAGACAGGGCCCTCCATTCTTTTTGCATTGTGTTAATATTCTTTTGAATTGAACTTACCCCTGTATAGCGCTACGGAATATGTTGGCATGTTACAAATAAAGGAAATATAAATGACAAGGCCATTACTAGGCTTTGTCAAGCAAACTTTTTGTGCCAATAAGTTTTCAACTGACAAGAGGAAATCCCTTGAGGTTAGAAGTAAAAATATTTCACGTTAAAGAAAGAAAACGGTTCTTCACAGTAAGGTGGTGTAAATCTGGAATTCTGTACAATTAGGTGGTCACAGTGGATTATATAAATAACTTTGAAAAGGGATTGGATGTTTTTCTAAACAAAAAGGGCATTCAGGGTTATCCTGGATAATTAGAGAGTATTGATCCAGGGAGGAATCCGATCACCAGTATCTGGGGTCAGGAAGGACTTCATTTTTTTCCCTTTTGAGACAATTGACAAAGTTTCACTTGGATTTTTTTTTTCTGTTTGACTTCCTCTGGATCAATTAACAATTAATAACTAAACTGAATACTGCAGATCAGAGGAGATCTTAAAAGGTTGAACTTGATGGATTAAAATTATTTTTTCAACCTCAATTACTATGTAATGTGTGTATATACTCTATCTCCCCAGATTTTCTTTGCTATCTATACCCCTGACAAGAGGCATTCATTATTCCTATCTGAGTAGATAATTACAGGCAGTCCCAGAGTTAAGGATGAGATAGGTTCCTGAGAACATCTTTAAACCAGATTTAAATGTAACTTGGATCCCTGAGGAATAATAATAATAATAACAATAGTATAATGGCTCATGTATTAAGAAGAGTATAGAAGAAAGGGAAGTAAATATAATTCTGCCACTATACAAATCCCTAGTACGCCCTCATTTGGAATATGGAGGACAATTTTGGGCACCACATTTTAGAGCTGGAAAAAGTTCAGAGAAGGGCAACAAAATTAATTAAAGGGGAATGGAGGGGCTAAGATATGAAAAAAGAATGACCAAATTAAATGTATTTTCTCTAAAAAAAAGGCGTCTAAGAGGGGATATGATTACCTTATATAAATATTTCCATGTTCTGTACAAGGCTTTGTTAAGAGGTTTTCAACTGACAAGAGGACATCCTATGAGATTAGAAGGAAAAAGGAGGTGGACTAAATATACTTTTTCAACCTCAATTAATATTTAACTATGTATATATGTCGTAATAATAATACAGTAATACCCTGCTTAACGCTACCCAGCAGAGCTCTGATTCGATATAGCTCTGTTTTTGTGTCATTTACTCCTGAGCTCTAAATCCCACTATATAGATGATTTTAGCCAGCTGACCCCTGCTTGATGCTCTGATTCGCAATAACGCTCTTTTTTCCTCGCAGGACCTTAACGTTAACAGCGTCACATCCTTAAGAGGATCAGCAGAAGGGAGAGAGAGTCGGAGAAGGCCAGAGAGACAGAAAGCAGAGAAAAGAGAGAGAGAGAGACCCCCAAATCCTACCTGCAAAATCCAGAGGCAAGGTACATAATGCCTTTTTGTTCCCTTGTTTTTAATTATTGATTATTAATTGTCTAATAAAATTTACTTTTATTGTGTGTTTTAGATAACACAGAGAGAGTCACATCTTAAGAGACTGATTGCCATCAGGGACCCCCAAATCCTGCCAAGAACATCCGCCTCCAGGGTATACCTGTACAGAATATTGTCATTGTTTTTCATAATATCATTGTTAATTGTTACTTTTCTAATAAAATCTACCTTCATTGTGTTTTTTTGTAAGGGAGAGAAAGTCGTGGTGGAGATTGACAGCAGGGACCCCCCAAATCCTGGCAACAACATCAAGTGGCAAGAAACAATGCAGAATATTATCAGTTTCCTTGTTTCTCATAATGTGATTGCCAATTGTCTAATAAAATCTACATCTACCTCCAGCCTCTTTCAAGGACCTAGTGGAAATAGGGAACTATCCACCAGAGCTTGTCTTTCAAGTGGATGAGACCGGCCTCTTCTGGAAGTGGATTCCAAACCAAACTTTTATCTCCAGGAGGCAGAAGAGAACACCGGGAAATAAAGAGGCCAAAGACAGGCGAACCCTTCTTCTGGGTGGGAACGACCAGCGGTGACTTCAGAATAAAGCCATTGGTGATCTACAACTCCAAGACACTCAAGGCAATGAAGGGCATAAGCAAATCAAGATTGCCAGTCATTTGGCATTTCAATAGTAAGTCATGGATGACCATGAACATATTCAAAGAGTGGTTCAGTGACCATTTCGCCCTTTCCGTGCATCGCTACTGTAGGCGCAATGGACTGGAGGATAAAACCGCTGCTCATCATGGACAATGCTCCAAGCAACCCTACAAACTTGGCTGAGCTGTCCTGCAGCATCTCAGTAGAAATTGTGTTCCTGCTGCCCAACACAACATTGCTCATCCAGTTTATGGACAAGGGGGTGATTGCCACCTTCAAGGAAGAAGATCTGGCCAGAGCTGTCTGGGCATGTGCAAGTGGAAGAGCCCATCATAGTGGAGATAGTGGACCTTGTGACCACGGCTGGTCTGGGAGACACAGATGCCCAGGACATTGAGCACTTAGTCCAGGCTTCGTGTGAGAGTCTCAACAATGAGGACTTGGAAAAACTTGCTGAACAGGTCACTGAGGAATCCCAGGACACCAGTGTCTCTGACACAGAGCCTCAAAAAGAACTGTCTTCTGAGTTCCTCAGCATTACCTCATGGAAGACCTGGTGTCCAATGACCCAGATGCACTAAGGAGCAGGAATGCAAGATGCACTGTTCTTGCGGAAGTGTCTTGCTACCAGCATGTGCTGGATAGCTGCAGGAACGGTAGTTGACCCTTGACCAGTTTGTGGCCAAGAAATCCAGGCTAGAGGATGACACTGGAGCCTCCACATCCACCACTTAAAGTGGACTTTTTTGTACAGAACTGTTTCTTTAATTTATTTGGTGCAACACCTATGATCACCCAAGATGGGCAGGTCGTAGAAGAGAACAAATTGTGGTCCATTAGAGAAGAAACGATCAACCCACTCCAGCATCTTTGCCATGAAAACCTTATAGGTGAGCACAACCAGACACAAGATATGTCCGGCGTGATATGGCTTCTAGAGTTAAGACTGAACAATAACAACCAGCAGGTCCAGGGCAGTGAAGTGAAGATTGAGAAGCAGACTTGAGTGGGAACCTGACCTCAGGTCTAGGGCAGGATATGGGAGAGGGTGAAATAGGAGGACTAGTAGGAGAAAATGTATTTTTTAACATCTTCTAAGCAATTAATTTTTTCAAATTATGACAAATGTGATGACAGTGTTTTGCCTGTTTCAGCAGACCATTGTGCATTACAAGCAGTCGATACTTGGGCCAGTTCGTTTTTGGATGAAATCAATGCAGCTTTTAAGTCCAGTGACGTAAGGATTGTTGACAATGCGGTTTATTTTAATATTTGTTACATCTATCCAATATCTAGTAGATATTCCTTCTAGATGATAGACTCTTCTTCAAGTTGCCTAATACAATTTCTAATAAGTTATCTTGAGTGTGTCCAGTAATAGACATTCTTCTGGGAATAAATTACTTCAAAAATAGAAACAATCCTTCTGGGTGTAACACTGATGACCAAGACAGGAAGAAACAGCACTGGGTGTCTGTTTAATATAGGGTGACCTCCACACTGCCAATTCAACAGACCTTTCAACTCTCTATCAGGGGTCTTCAACCTTTTAATAACTACCACCCATTTTTGATGGTAAAATCTCCTTACCACGGTGCCGCAGTAACTCAATTTACTCAAGTAACTCAAAATCTAATTTCTGGTTACATAAATCATATGAGCGTAGCTATGTATCGCCCTGTACTTACTAGATAGTGATCCGGTCCTGACTGCTGTCCCTAGGCTCTCTCACCAGCTCTCCAACCAGCCAAGGGTGTTGCTGCAAGTCTTCAGCGTGTGATGTCACCCGTCAGTGACAACATCTAGAGGTTTCTCCGCCGCCGACCATGAAAGCTTGAATCTCCCACTAGTGGGCGTTAGAGACCAGATTTACTACCACTGCTATTTATGATGGTGAAGAGCACAAATGATGACTTGAGAGTCCCTTTATTTCTTTAACTAATGCTGCTGAACATCATTTAAGACATACTCAAATATTTTAAACTGAAAAAAAAAAAAAAGAAAAAATGGTTCACTATATAAACATTAATATTAAAATATATAGTATTTTACAAATCCACAATTAAAGTGAAGCAATGGACCTCAAATAACAAGCCTATATTTGATACTGTTATGATTCCACAGCCATTTTGAAGTCCTATGTTTATATCCAGAGAGAAACAGGTTAGCTCCAAAGTAAGTGAAACAAACTAAAAAATATTTTTTTTAAATGGAGAGCGCAAAAACAAAACAGTGACGTATGTATACATTTATTAAGTTAATAAATGTAATTTAATTTATTACACATGCATATTACTATACAATAGACAATTCTTGTCAAATAAATATTTTTCATGAGAGAAAGATTCATTAGCCGTATAGATGTATATAAATATATTGTTTATTTTGTGCTGCTAATTTTACAAAGTTAAAAGAATAAATTAGTCCATAGTCATTTTGAAAATACCTTGGAAAACTTGATGATCAGTTCAATTCAGTTAGTGTAATTGTAAAATAAGACACCAAAGATAATTTTTTGTTCCAAAATGCATCAAGTTTTTACATGATTTCCCCTCCACACTTTCTCAAAACATTCACACAGACATATGGGATATCACACATTTGTAACATTAACGCATGTAGAATCAACAATCTGATCAAATGTTAGGCGTGAACATGCCAATGGTTCCAACATCCTGACCTCAGGAACCCTCTACCTGATGGTTTAATGACACATTGCTTGTGCTCCCATAGAAAAATTATGAGGTTAGAGAATATTTACAGAAGAGGAGCTTCCCCAAGTACACAACTGAACCACTGATTGAACACATCAATAGTGCCTTTTTATAACTGCCTTCTTTAATAAACAAAATGAAAAAAATATAGTAATGTAAAAAATAATGATTAACTCGTCTTATGCATGTCATTTTCAAACCAGCTCTCAGTATGAGTCACTCCAACTCAGTGGCGTAGATAAAGCTTTTGCCGCCCAAGTCTGTCCCCAAGTTTGTTACTCCCCCCCACATTCATTAATTTATATATGTATAAATACAAATAGATTTTTTTCCCTGTTGTTAGCGGAGGTGAGGAATACAAAGCACTCACCAGACTCTGATGTGCATGAATCAACAAGATACCTTCTAAGAATATTTCTTTACAGTGCCCTAATATTCTGGGCTAACTTGCAGGTTCATTATCACAGAACATATTAGTGTATTAAGCTATTGCATGGCCTGGTGTGTTAATCTTATAGATAAATACGGGGGTTTAGAGAATGTTTCTGTCAATTCAAGAATTAGTAAATACACAGTTGGTTTGTGTGGTTAATTTCCATGCACAAACCTGTGAAATGCCACATTGCACATGAAATTAAGAGTAAAACAGCAGTTGAAGAGAACCATAAGAAAGAAGATCCATGAACCAAGAAAACAGCAACGTTTACCACTCACCACCAGTTTGATATGGTCCTATATATTCCATATTTTGCCCTTTTTTGAATGGCAAAAACTTGATTATTGTATCTAAGCACTTGCTATTTCTCATTGACCGTGGCTATTAATAAACACCAATATATGAACATTCAGCACTGTGTAAACTAGGGTGTAAGTGTAAAGCACTCAGCTTGGATGAAGACTTCTGTGAGCATTATTCATTGACTAAAACTATTGTCGACTAAGCACCCTTCATCAGGAGGTGAAAGCAAGTATTTTTAAAGGCTACTACTTAAAGGACTACTCTAATTCCTTAGCAACAGAAGCTAGAGGAGGGGGTTAAGGATGGGGGGTTGAGGAGGGAGGATGTGGAGGGAGGTTGAGGATGAGGAGGGAGGTTGAGGATGAGGAGGGAGGTTGAGGATGAGGAGGGAGATTGAGGATGAGGAGGGGGGTTGAGGAGGGGGTTGAGGATGAGGAGAGGGTTGAGGTTGAGGAGGAGGTGTAGGAGGGGGGTTGAGGATGGGGGGTTGAGGAGGGGGTTGAGGATGATGGGGGTTGAGGAGGGAGGTTGAGGACGAGGAGGAAGGATGAGGAGGGTGGTTGAGGATGAGGAGGGGGGTTGAGGAGGGGGTTGAGGATAAGGAGGGGGTTTGAGGTTGAGGAGGGGGTTGAGGATGAGGAGGGGGGTTGAGGAGGGGGTTGAGGATGAGGGGGTTGAGGATGAGGGGGTTGAGGAAGGAGGTTGAGGATGAGGAGGGAGGATGAGGAGGGAGGTTGAGGATGAAGAGGGGGGTTGAGGAGGTGTTGAGGATGAGGAGGGGGGTTGAGGAGGGGGGGTTGAGGATGGGGGGGTTGAAGGATGAGAGGGTTGAGGAGGGAGGTTGAGGATGAGGAGGGAGGATGAGGAGGGAGGTTGAGGATGAGGAGTGGGGTTGAGGAGGGTGATAAGGGAGGGGGAAGAGACACAGGGAAGGGAGAGGGGAGAAGAGACACAGGGAAGGGAGAGGGGCGAAGAAACATGGGAGAGAGAGGGGGGGGACAGAGGGCACAAGAGAGACACAGGGGGCAGCACATTTCCCACCCTCGGCTTATACTCGAGTCACTCATTTTACCCAGTATTTTGTGGTAAAATAGGTGCCTCGCCTTATACTCGGGTCGGCTTATACTCGAGTATATACGGTATATCGAAACCATGTTTTATTTAGACACCTATTACTCCAAATCGGGCACCACTATGTATTGATAGTGTTGTAACATTCCCCATGCTCTGAAAAGTACATAGATACATTACCCTAATACCCACACTTGGAAGAGAGAAGACGTTCACGGAGGAAAGAAGTACCAAACTACAAGCCAACATGTGTTGGGAAGTCTATAATATACCTCATAGACTGAGGTTAGAAAAGGTGAAAGCTTTACCTACTGATCTCTGTGAACAAGTGTTTGGGATTACAATATTTTGTGAATTTTGCACTAGGAATTGGTGTGCTATCTCTCCCCACCCCTCTTCTCTTTGTTTAATATCAGTAATAAATGTCATATTCCGTATTTCCACTGGGCTGTTTTGGGCAGGAGGTCCTCCAGCACATTTAGAGTGCCGCCTAGTTTGAGGGGCAGATGTCAGCCAGGCACTCATTGTGGGCATGTGTTTCCAGCAGCTGAAGATTCCTGGGGAGACCATTGCATGATCAATGATTTTGAAAAGCAATATTCAATGTTTAATGATATGTTCAATGATATTTTCAAATATCAACTTCTAAACTTCAAGTTGAGCTTATTCTTTCCAACTCTAATGAGATAATCAAGCAACTCTGACTGGAAGGCAGTCCTAAATGGTCAGACACAATCTTATGTCTAGTCGGGATGCATTAGCTGGAGATTTAGTGTGTTCAATTGGTTTATCTTAGCAAGGATCCAAGCTGGTGTCTGGCCATTTAGGTCTGCCACCAAGCTGCTTCTGCAACTGACCTTATAAGGGGTTGAGATATACAGTTCAATTGGAGTTTTAAAAGTTAATGTTTAAGAGTAAGTTTAATATAAAATATAGCTTTTCTACATCACTGAATAGGAATTAACAAGATCTATACTGTAGCCCAAGTTGTTATTAGTATTATTATTATTGTTCACTTATAGCACGCCAACATATTCCGTAGCGCTGTACATAAATTAAGTTCAGACAAAGATAAATGCAAATTAACATATAGCATAGCAAGGGGGCCCTGTCTTTGAGCTAGGAATCCAATGTCCATGGTGAATTCCCAAAGTACTTAGTATAGAAACTCGCAGACTTACAATCTAAGGTATAGTGAGTGGTAAAAGAGGGAGAGAGAGGTGATAAACGTGGAAGGTGGTACGCTTCTTTAAAGAGATGCGTTTTAAGTGAGGCTTTAAATGTTTTGAGGCAAGAGGATAATCTGGTGGAGAGAGGCAAGGAGTTCCAGAGACTAAGGGAAGCACGAGAAAAGTCCTGGAGGCGGGAGTGAGAAGAGGTGACAAGAGTTGTAGAAAGAAGAAGGTCATTAGCAGAACGAAGAGGGCGGGTGGGGGAGTATTTGGAGATGAGAGCAGAGATGTAAGGGGGAGCATTATTGTTGAGGGCTTTGTAAGTTAGGGTCATGATCTTAAATTGAATTCTTGAGGCTAAGGGAAGCCAGTGGAGTGATTGACAGAGAGGTGATGCCGACACTGAACGTTGTGTACGGAAGATGAGTCTAGCAGAGGCATTCATAATTGCCAACAAGAAGCGAGTTGCAGTAGTCTAGTCGAGAGATGATGAGAGAGTGTATAAGGATTTTAGTTGTGTCTTGTGTAAGATAGTGATGACAGTGTTATGGCATTATAGTTGTACCTTTGTGCCTTTCCAAGGCCCATGACCACAATAAAGTGTCAGATTATGGCCACTCTGCTATTCGGTACTTTAGCAAAAACTACATGCCCCAGCTATAATCATCCTCAGATTTCTTTGTCCATTTTCCTTTTCCTACAGATAGATAACAAACACATACATAATATTTAATTTAAACAATTGCCAGTTAAAAAAAAACAAATTTCAACCTCCAGAGAGTCATGGAAATGAGGCATAAGCAATAAAATGCTCTTAAAGGTATTAGAAGTAATACAAAATTATGTTAAAGGATATATTTTATCGACAGATTGAAATACATAAAAAAAATGTTTAATTTGTAGATAAGGAAAAATGTTGTTGCTGGGAAATTGAAAAGAAGATCAGGTTAAAACCAGAAGAAAAATTAAATTTTCTGTTGTGAAAAGGTTTTAATAAAAACTTTAGAAACGAAGATTGTAAAACATTTTTTGAAACTTATAGTGGTAGTAAAAAAAATTCTTACATACAACCTATAAGGATCCTTCTAAATTAAATAAAATGTTTCCATCTACCTCTATTAAAGGTTTTAAAGATTGTGACCAAGAAGGTCCATTATTCCATATTCTTTGGCAATGTCTTTAATTTATGGTGTATTATTTGCAAAATGCTAGCCGATATTTTAAATTTTGAAATTAAACTAGACCTAATCCATTGTTTATTCGGTCTCAGATATCATCCCCTTTCTTATACTTAAAATATTTTATTACAATTAGTTTTTGCTGCAATACACATTTTTATGAATTCTAGATGAAAGCACTCAAATTTACCCTTTTCTATGTTCATCAAAAAAATTATCACAGCCTTATAATTGAGAAATGATCTAGTACCTCAGAAGATAAAATGTAAGAGTATTTGGTACCCATGGATAAATTCAAATTATGCCAATCACTTAATTTTGGAGAATTAGATAACATTATATTAACTGATGATTAACTAATTTATTTTTCTTTAAAAAAAGAATTGCACTATTTTTAAGTTATGCTGTCTGATTTTTTATATTTTGGTATATATATATATATATATATATATATAAAGATATATATATATATATATTTATATATATATATATATATATATTTTTTTTTTTTTTTATATA
Source organism: Discoglossus pictus (assembly GCA_027410445.1). Lineage (NCBI taxonomy): Eukaryota > Metazoa > Chordata > Amphibia > Anura > Alytidae > Discoglossus > Discoglossus pictus. The sequence continues at coordinate 235,427,532 of CM050168.1, read as the reverse complement.
TTTTATTGTGCCCACGGTTACTAGTGTTGGTGTAATTTTTAAAAAAATATATTATATCTTTTTTTCTATTCAGTTTTTTATATATTAACTATTATATATTTTCCCTTTTAGTTGGTATTTATTTCTTATATTGGAGATATAAACTATATTTTATTTTCTATATCTAAAACAAAATAAAACTTAATGAAAGTTGCTACAAATAGTGTGGATGGGTTTATTAAAATTGCTTCAAGTTACATTCCTTTGACTTTATACATGTTATGATTTTGCCCCAAGTTATTTTAGGTCAGTTTAGAAATTAAATTTGATGTTAAATTATTCTGTTAAATATGACATAAATGGAAAGACATAATTTGTTCTAAAATATGAAAAATTCACATGTACATTTCAAATTCACACATTATCAAAACATTCGCTCAAGGATTGAGAAATCGCACAACTGTGATGACACTGACAGTGAATACAAAATAAGATGTTTGATAACACGCTATGCTAAAATATATCAGTTGTTCCAAGCTCCTGTCCTCAGCAACCCTTACCCCGTGTTTAAGGACACTTTGTTTGAGCACAAGTAGGTAACTGGCTATGAAAAATATCCTGAGGAACAGTCAAATTGTTTCAAGTAAGGAATTATTTTTTCATTTTTTGGCTGCCACAATGGCATGTAATTATAAGAATGCATATGGTACATATAACCCTTTCTGGAATCATCTGTTTTCTATATGCAAGTTTATTCTACTGTACAGTCTTTGTGTTTCTATAGACAATTCAGAGAAGGATTGTGAGCCATTGTTCTTCCATTCAACAAGATGCAATGACAAATCACAATTGGCATATAATGTCATATTAAAGAAGCACCAAAGAGTCATGCTCGTTGGTATAGATTAGTCACAGCACAATATTTTCTGAGATGGCATCCTTTTTTTCAGGTGCAAGGTTGGTCACAAATAGGCAAATGCCTAAGAGCAGTCACACCTGCCTGTTAGATTTTTTTCTGGGTAATTCAAGTTCGTTTGGCCAGTGCTGTGCATGGAAAGTTGCAGTGGGGAAGCTTACTCACTCTTCTTATGTTAAATAGTGTTTGTGAGCTTAAAACTTCTTAAGCATTGAAGTAGTGATGTCAGGCTAAAAGACATGAGGGTGGCCTGAAGAAATTATACTTAGGAATGACTGAGATATCTCCAGCCAGGGTCATGTAAAAAACAAACATATTATAACTATTGGAAAGAGACACATATCAGTGTAATAGGGGTTAAAAAAATAGGTATTCAAAAAATTATCTACCTAGGAGAGGGGAAGATAATTATTTTTAAAGAAGGCTGAGCTGATCATCCTTGGGTAATCAGATCACCTGCATACATTTTTAGGCTTTTTTATTGATTCCACAGACACCTAACTTGTAGATAGGGGGCCCTCTAATCACTAGCTCTACCACTAAAGCTAACCTAAATCATGAATAAATAATGTTATAATTTCATAACAAAAGGACATTATAGAGCTGGAAAAAGTACAGAGAAGGGCAACAAAACTAATAAGGGAAAGAGAGGGGCTACTTTAAGAAGAAAGACTAACCAAATTATAATTATTTTATCTATAAAAATAAACATCTATGAGGGGATATGATTACCTTATATAAATACATCCAAAGTCGGTACAAGGCTTTGTCAAATAAACTTTTTGTGCCAAGAGGTTTTCAACTGACAAGAGCACATCCTTTGAGATTAGAATTAAAAAGAAAAACGGAAAGAAAGCAAGAAAGAAAAGGGTTCTTCACAGTAAGGGTGGCTAATCTGTGGAATTCTCTACCAAACGAGGTGGTGACGGCGGATTCAATAGATAACTTTAAAAAGGGGTTGGATATATTTTTAAATAATAAGGCCATTTAGTGTCATCCTGGATAATTAGAGAAGGAATATTGATCCAGGTAGAAATCTGATTGCCAGTATCTGGGGTCAGGAAGGATTTGTATTTTCTTCCCCTCTTTCTCATGTGCTGTGCAAGCCAATCAGATTTATTTATATCAGTGGCCTGGCAGATGTAGATAAACCTGATTGGCTAGTAGTACATATAACAAAAACAAAGGAAGATTATAGGGTGGTACTTGAAGCAAACAGCTTAAAAAAGTATGTTATTTAAAAATTATCTATTTAAAGTTAAAGTGAAAAGATTAAAAATAATTTAAGAACATACTCATACTTAAATAAAAAAAAGGAAACAAATAATTAATTTAAATAGGTTTTATTTGTATCAGTTTTATATTATTTTCTGTGCCAAGAACAATGTGTTTGTGTTGTTTTGTCGTGTCCAACTCTTCATGACCTATCCATACTGATCTACTTGGTGGCAGAGATACTCATGTGGGTTGCCAGTTCCTTCTCCAGTGGGCCACAGCATACAACTCCTGGTATTCCTTATGCAGTCTTCCATCCAAGTACTGCCCAAGCCCATCCCTGCTTGTCTTCAGGGTGGTATGACCTCTTGGTTCCCTGACTGGAATCAAACCCAGGTCTCAATGGTGAAAGCACCAAATCTTAACCACTGGACCACCAGGGAACCTGCCAAGTACAATATTCCCTTTTTATTTTGTACATTCTTCCTAGTATTTATATTTTATCCGTTAGCATCTACAAGGCAAAATAAATAGGCAGTTGAGAAATGGTAACAGAGAGAATGACATAAGTATTTTTGACTATAATCAAACCGATAAAATGTTTCAACATAAAAAGTACATTTATAGTTATATATGAAAAAATATTTGACAGTATAATAATATTTTATATTTATGTAAAAGACATATTCAAGAATAAACAGAAATTACCGGAAATTAACTTAAATTTGACAAAAGAAGTCCTGGACCAGTGTTTAAACAGAAATTGGTAATCCCTAGAGCTGGAAGAACTGGTGAGGGGGGAAATCCCCCTAGATTATATGAATAAGGGACACACCAAATAGGTAAATTAAACTTAATCATGTATTACCAGAGTTCACCAGTGCTATGAAGCAGTATGTCTCTCCCAGGAAAGCTTTTGACCCCACCCTTTATAACAACTTTGGGAACATGTAATCAGGAACAAGGACTCAGAAGGCTACCCGGTCAGAAGCAACAGTACACACAACATTGCAATTACAAATAGCTAGTATACTTTTTTTCAGGCATGTATTTTTGCACCACACGTTTGTATTGTATCCAACCTAATCTCACTATTTTACTGGGAAAGCATGATGGAGTGATTAAAATTGGAGGGAAGTAAGGAGGGAGAAAGCATGTGTTACATATATATGATAGTGAGGTGGGAGGAAGTCTGTGTTATGCAGTGAAATGATAGTGAGGTGGGAGAAAACCTGTGTTATACAGAGTTATCATAGTAAGGTGGGAGGAAGCCTGTGTTATGCAGTGATATGATAGTGAGGTGGGAGCCATGACTCAAGCATAGATACATGTATGTGGTTTCCTCTTAATCAGTTTTTTTGTGTCTGCTTTGCATACATGTTTAGAGTTATAGGTATGTACTAAGAAGGCGAACATTGGAATGGCTAGCAGCATTAACCCTTATATGTGTATCTCTTGCCCCCTTCTCTCCCTATTAACCCTACTGTATCTCTCCATCTAGTCTCTACCCTCCCTCTAGCCTCCTCTCCCCTTCTACTGCTCTCTAGATCATTCTCCCTGCCATTTTCTTTACCTTCCCCTTTACTCTCCCTCCCTCCTTTCTCGCCCCTTTTCTCTTTTCTCCCCTTCCTTCTTTATATCTGCCTGTCCTTCCAACAGTCTCCTCATCCTTCCTCTATTCTCTTTCTCACATTTTCTTTCTGCTTCCCTGATGCTTATCCTATGCAGGCTTCCCTTTCTACCACGTCCACAGGAAGGCTATTCCAGTTATCTAATACTTATTCTGCAAAGTACTCCTTTATTTTATCATTCTCTCTCCATTTTTACCTTTCTCTCTCTACTCTCCATTCTCTCCCTCTACAATATGTTAAATATGCTCTCTGAAGATTCCCAACATATTTTTATTTTTTTGTCCACTCCTCAAATTATTTTTCAAGCTGATTTACTCTGCAGAGATGTCTCTCAAAATCTTCAGGATAGCAGCTCATCTGTCATCCATACTTGGACTTGAACTGATACCATTATATTTGAGGGAGAATCTGTATTGTCTCAGATCTCAGCTTGCAATGGTGGTAGATTAGTACCATTCCTTTAATACTCTAACACATTTTGTTTATGCTGTGTGGTGCACAACTATTGCATGTTTTCTTCATAATTGTTGTTTGCCCTGCCCTCTCTTCCCTTGCAAACCTTCTGTCTCACTAAGGGCCACAATTATTTTGTTTCCTTGAACTTTATCCTCCCCAGGTTTTTTGGGGCTCCTACGTCCATGGTAATCCCAAGTAATATTTAGCAAGCCTTAGAATTATCAATACAAATATGATACAGTTAGGGAGCAAGGAGTAATATGTTTTTTAACACTAGAGGGGGAAAATCACTTGCCTGATATTCTAGCAAAACGTTTAATATATACTTGACTTTTACTTAAGATTTTACACTTCACTTTATACAAGAGCAGAATACATTGAACACAGAGTATGAGAGACATACAAGCTCAGTACTCATGCTGATAGGGAACTAGAAGTAGACAATCCTGCTCCTGAGAGCTTACATTCTAAAGAAATAGGTAAGTGAACACCACTGCTGTCAGGGATATAACAGAAAGATCCAAGCCTGATGGGGAGAGGCTAATTGGAAAAGCTGTCTCTTCTCCCCTCCTCTCCCCTGTTTGTCTCCCCCCTCTCCCTTCCCTGTATCTCTTTCCTCCCCCTCCTCTATATCTCTTTCCCCCTCTCCCTCCCCTGTGTCTCTTCCCCCTCTCCCTCCCCTGCGTCTCTTCCCCCTCTCCCTCTCCTGCATCTCTCCCCCTCCCCTGTGTCTCTCCCTCCTCCCCCTCCCCTGTGTCTCTTCCCCCCCCTCACACTCCACTGTGTCTCTTCCCCCCACTTCTGTCTCTCTCCCACCCTCTCCCCTGTCTCTCTCCTACCATGTCTCCGCCCCATGTCTCTCCCCCATGCCTCTCCCCTCATGTCCCTCTCCCCCCGTCTCACCCCTATGACTCTGTCCCCATGTCTCTTTCCCCCATTTCTCTCCACTTGATGTCTCTCCCCCATGTCTTTCCCCCTATGACACTCCCCCACTGTCTCTCCCCCTTCTCCCCATCTCTCCCCCATCTCTCTCCCCCTCGGCTTAGCACGGCGCATTGCGCATTCGCATCACATGGTGTGTCTAACCTCCCACGCCAATGCACGGCGGGAGCATTACACACTATGAAAACTATTATATGTGATTGGACTCATTATTTTGTTTTTGGTTCCATCCTGAATTGTTGTTCCTCCGTAGAATGTGTCGGAAGCAAGGGCACAGACCCCGTGGGAGATAGGTTCCTTGCCACACCATCTAATGATGAAGAGAATGAACACATACAGACCCCAGGGAGATATTAGCAATTATGACTGACATAGCAATTACAAACTTCAATATACATTTATAATATTAAGTTGATAAAATACATATCAACCTTAAATAATTCAATGTTTGGAACCTGTGGCATCTCTCTTTAAACTACCACATTAGTCCCAATTACAATATTGGCAAAAAAGTTTATAAAGTAAAAACATAAACAAATCAAATCTTTAATTATATAATTATATGTCATTGTTGTATATCATAGCAACTAGAGTACTATGCAACTAATTGCCATGTTGTGCCACTTATTAGCTTGCTGTGTTATTCAGAGAAAAAAAGGTGTATTTCTCAGTAATTACTTTATTTAGATAAAAAAGGCTAGTATAATGTATTGGCCAACTCTCTGTGACCATATGGACGCAGCACACCAGGCACATCTGTCTGTGTTTTTGGTTGTGTTTATCCATATGGTTTTCTTGGCAAAGATACTGTGGTGGTTTGTAAGTTCCTTCTCCAGTGGTCTGCAATTTTTCTGACCTCTTTGCTATGACCTGCCCATCTTGAGACACCCTACATAGTATAACTCACAGCTTCATTGAGGTACACAAGCCCCTTCACCAAGGTAGCGATCCAGAAGACGAGTATAATGTACAGTTATCATTTAATATTCTTTCAAAACGTGAAAATCCCAAAATCCTTTTCCATCTTAAATTCATGACAGCATTTTTTGAGTTCTTTGTCCCTTCAAGTTTCTGGTTTTAACTGGTGCACAAGCGCGGCATTGTGCCCTCAGGTGTGTATTAAGGGATTTCAAGCTTTAGCCCAGATGTTAAAGTCCGCACCTGTGGCTTATGTTGAAACGCCATTAGACCTTCCAATTCATACACGCGAACACACAACATTTCCAAGACGTCGGGCCCGCAATAAACAAAACCAAAGCTATTATACTTAAAATTAAACAAAGCTTTGGACAGCTAACCACGGCAAAAAACATGCACATCACGGTTTTAGAAGTATAGGGTGGAATTTATCATTTAGAAACGCCACAATGGAAGCTTGGAATGTTGTCAATATTTTCCATGCTACAGATGTGAAAATTCTAAAATATGTTGTTTGTCAGGGCTGACTCAGTTATAATGGTTTATTTTCTGTGGTAACCCTATCTCTGCCAAATCATCTGTCAACAAGCAACAGAGATGTGGTTTGGAGAATAACATTTAAAAAAAGAAGCAGTGATGTAATGTAATATTAAACTGGATGGACCAAAGGGCAAAACGATATAGAGCAGGTAGCAAGGGGTGATTTTCATAGTGCAATTATGTAGATCTTCATTATATTCTCAACTAGCAACTTGCCCGTCAAAAAATGACGGTCAATAAAATTTTAAGCCATGGCAATGCTGTTTGGCACACAATGTTAAGCTTTTTATACTCTAAGGACCTTTGGCGCTCATTGCGAGCCTCTCCTCGCGTGTCCTTTGGAACCTCTCTAAAAAAAATTATATACTAATTAATTAGTGAATTGAATAATAAATGAATATAGTTTACCTTTTTGTAATTAATATATGTAACAATCAATAGCCTGAAGAGGTAACAATCTCTTGTTATTGTCCTGCAGCATATAATGTCCAGTTGGACTGTTGCTGCCCTGAGGAGATAGTGTTATCAATGTCCCAACTGTGCATTAGAAATAGGCTGCATGCGTGAGGGATAACCATTGGTTTATTTGTGTAAAGCTCTACTTTAGATGCGTGATGTTGTTAGTGGCAAGTTAGGATTGTAAAATATTGTACTTTGTTTATGTGCTACGAGGTTCGCAAGCATTTTACGTCCTTTATAATAGTGTATTTTGTAGCTTGTACGTTCATGAGTGAAAGTGGCACGCGGATGGCGGTCTTTCGCGCGGTCCAGGCTCGTGTAGCTTTGTTTTAATTTTTGGGGGGCGCCATTTTTTTTCTCGCTTAGCCAATTTTCGAGTGGCGAAACTCTGCAAAATCAACTTAAATTTGCATTCCACCTCACTCCCAGACGTCCTGGTTGTTCGCCCGTGCTGTGTGTGATGTTTTTGTTGTATTTTTAGTTTTAGTTTTTGTGTGTTTCGTGCTTTTTCTTTGCGCGTTTCGGCCGTTAACTTCGTGTTTTTCCTATCTCGTATTTTTTTTTTTTAGTCCCACGTTCGTCAAGTGCTTGCAGCCGAAGGCAATCCCGCATTTCTTAAGTTTTGGGAGGCTAAGCCCCACGTGTTTCATTGACTCCACTGCACGCCTCGCTTTGCTCATTGCCCAAGTGATGCGATTTTTTGTGCCTTAACAGCTCGCCTCGCTACACCAGGCTTGCAGACGATGAGCACCTTCGGCGCTCATCGCCCAAGTGCTGCGAGTTTTAGTGCCTTAACGGCCCACCTCGCTATGCCTTTGGCGCTCATCGCCTTAGTGGTGCGAGTTAACGACTTGCCTCACTATGCGAGGCTCGGATGCAATGAGCGCCTTTGGCACTCTTCGCCTAAGTTCACTGATTTAACGGCTCGATCTCGAGGCTCGCAAGCGATGACCGCCTGCAGCACCACGCGGAGTTCAACAATTATAATATTTTATGCTCTCTTCCACTACTCTCTGCTCTTGTTGTTTAGTCATTCAGTCCTGTCCAACTCTCCGTGACCTTATGGACCTCAGCATGTCAGGCACAATCGTAGTTGTGCTTATCCATATAGTTTTCTTGGCTAAGATACTGGAGTGGGACATAACTACAAAATGTCTGTAATAAATATTTAAGTAATTGTACGAGTAGAGACCGCTTCTGGACCCTACCTTGTCTTGGTAAAGACAAGTTGTGAGCTATACCACGTAGGGTCACCCAAGATGGGCAGGTCATAGTAGAGAGGTCAAACAAAGTGTGACCCACTGGCAAATAATCTCGCACCCGCCCCCAGTATATTTGCCAAAAAACCTTATGGATAAGCAAGACCAGAGACAAAAAACTTCAGCCTAGCGTGCTGCAGTCCGTAGGGTCACGGAGAGTCGGAAAAGTGTATGCAAAAATGTTTTGCATGAAAACATTCCAATAATAAACTTACCTTAAAGTTTACACATTTCAGTTTTTGCCAGTTGATTTTGAGTAGGAATATCCATGAAAATCCAAGATAAAATAGTGTAAAATTAAAAATTTGTTTTTGCCACTCAGAGGCAGTCACAACATTGTAGCAGTGCATCGGATTAAGTCTCTGCAACAAAGCATCATGAGATGTATAGCCTTTTCTTACCACTGCAAGGAAGCAACTCAGACAATACTGCTCTGGATCTCTGTACTATGCTGCTACTGGCTAGAACATTAGTATAAGGCGTACTTGAATGCAGTGTTTTTATTGGTTAGTACCAGATGCCTATGTAAGCACCTCTGGGGGGGGGGGGGGGAGGGGAGTGGAAACCATTTTTTTTTTTTTTAAATAAAATAAATCTGTATTTGTATAGAATGACTCAATATAATGTGTGCTTCTGATATAAGCAGCATGTGTTAGATTAAAAGAGTTAATAATGGGGACACTTCAATATAGTATGGTTTCAGTTTCCTCCAAACATATTTTCATTTAAATGTTCGCATAATCAGTATCAATATGTCCCCTAATACACACCAGTATAAATATTTAATTCTGAGAAACATATATTTTTGGTGGAGTATTTGTAATGTATTTTAACTCACATTTGCAGTGCAAGTGCCTCTCTCTAACATGAAAAGAGAAAAATATAGGGTTACATTTAAAAAAAATACATGGTTGAATAAATCTATTAAATATGTTTGAATTTTATTTTTTGATCAAGGATTTATTAACACAAGAGGAGCAGTTTATGTTTTGGGGTGAAAGATGCTGAGGTTTCAGACGTCATATAGCATCCTATAAAGTATATCCCAGGGGAACGACAATGAACCAAAAACATAAAGAGAGAATTGATTACTTAGGAATTTAGCTAAACTGAGTATTATTACTTCTGTTGCTGTGGTTCTCTAAGAATTCCTCTTCAAACAGATTTCACTCCACAGAATGGAGTATGGACGTATGACAGCCTCACAGATGAGAATATTCTGCCATGTGAATAAACTTTGTTAGTTCAGAGCGAAATATCCAATTACACAGAAATAGCACATGGTGGAAGGAATGACACTGAGGCCATGTTCAGTAGGACAGTGTCTTTATTATGCAGACTAATGAAAGAATCCAGTCTTGGCCTACTTTTCAGACGAAAGAAACTCACTGTAAATCTTGATTACTTTGTGGTTGTTTTTCAGTTTCTACTTTCCAGCCATTGGATTTTTAAGAGATGTTTAGAATTTCTGAAGGCCAACTTAATAATGTTATGTGCTGCATGCTCCCCTGAATAAGATAAATGCATAGGAATATATACTGTATTTGATATTGTGTGTGATATTTCTCAAGGATGCGTCTTTATTTAAAGTTGAGTGGCACATTGTGCTTAATTAGTGTGATTGGGATTATCTATGAATTGGGACTGATTGGTAGATATTTTATGACCAGCTCATAAACTAGTTAGCACACTCTGACACTACTTTAATTAGCATTGTTGTTGTTTATTCGTTCAGACAAGTCTGACTCAACAAGACCCTATGAACCACAGCATGCCGGACACGTCCGGTTGTGCCAATTCATAAGGTTTTCTTGGCAAAAATACTGTCGGGGGTGACAGTTCTTCTCCAGTGGACTGGAATTTGTCTGACTTCTCTGCTATGACCTGCCCATTATGGTGACCCTACATGGTATATCTCACAGCTTCATTGAGGTACACAAGCACCTTCAATTTGTTGCACTGTATGCAAATAATCCCCTTCTGGAGGTCTTAATAAAAAATAAGGTCCAGTATCGATGGGGCTTCCCATTCTGCCTTCAGTTTCGATATAGGGATAAGGCTCATAATATTTTTTCACTTGAGGACTTTCAAAAAAGACGGATTAGCCTCCAATTGTTGCCAAAAGGCTCTGTTTTGAAAGAGCAAAGGTCGGGGCAAAGAGAGCTCCCTCCCAAGAGGTGGACGGAGGTGCCCTCCAACAAGAAACAGAAGAACAATATAAGTGTGGATCAAGTGGCATCTGGTGAAGGTGGGGAGTCCGGGCAGCCACGAGTGCCACATGACTGAGAAGGACGTAGCCCAGAAAATGTTACTGGTGGGCCCCATGAGCTGGACTATGAGAAGAGAATCCTAAAGGAGTTGTATAGGAGATGAGCCATTTTTTGTAGACTAGATCATTGTATCAAAATTGCATGCTTAGTCTTGTTAAGCTAGGCTGATTATATGTCTCGCTAGTTTTCTCAGTGAAAGGCTTAGGAGGTAGTTGTACTTTTCCTCATTCTAGGGAGAGAAGAAGGACCTAGTGTGTCCTCACCCTAGGCATATGAGGTGCACATTCTATGGGAATATGTCGGAATGGAGGGGATGGGTATTTCAATGTTTAGAATGTTTATTGTTTAGTTTGTTGGTCATTAATGTTTATTTTTTATTCCCACTTTGTCCAAAGCAATAGCCTTAGTGGGGTGCTTCTTCATCTGGCTCTCCGGGTCTCACCCCCAGCAGTCAGGTCTTCTATGTATTGGGAAGGTAGGTGTGTCTCCTCGCTAACACGTCAGGATACATACAGTAATGGGTAGTTCAGAGTACGTGTGCTTAACGCAAAATGTTAAAGGATTTAACAAATCCTATAAGAGGCGTAAGGCCTTCCTCTCCTATATGGAGCAAAATCCAGAAATCAAGAAACTCATTTTAAAAAACAGAATATACCTACATTTTTAAATGAGAAATACCTAATCTTTTTTACAACTAGAAACTGGCCAAAAAATAAGGGGCAGCCATTTTGCTACACAAAAACTTTACGTTTGTGTTAGAGTCAAAGATAGTGGACCCACAGGGGTATTACCGTATATACTCGAGTATAAGCAGACCGAGTATAAGCCAAGGCACCTAAATACTGGGTAAAATTAGTGACTCGAGTATAAGCCGAGGGTGGGAAATGTGCTGCCGCCTGTGTCCCTCTTGTGCCCTCTGTGTCCCCCCTCTCTCTCCCATGTTTATTCTCCCCTCTCCCTTCCCTGTGTCTCTTCTCCCCTCTCCCTTCCCTGTGTCTCTTGCCCCCTCCCTAAACCCCACTCCTCATCCTCAACCTCCCTCCTCAACCCCCTCATCCTCAACCCCCCCATCCTCAACCCCCCTCCTCAAACCCCCTCCTCATCCTCAACCCCCCTCCTCATCACAACCCCCTCCTTAACCCCCCTCCTCAACCCCCCTCCTCATCCTCAACCCCCTCCTCATCCTCAACCCCCCTCCTCAACCTCAACCCCCCTTCTCAACCTCAACCCCCTACCTCATCTTCAACCTCCCTCCTCAACCTCCCTCCTCATCCTCAACCTCCCTCCTCATCCTCAACCTCCCTCCTCAACCTCAACCCCCCATCCTCAACCTCAAGCCCCTTCCTCAACCCCCCTCCTCAACCTCAACCCCCCTCCTCATCCTCAACCCCCTCCTCATATGCGCGCCACCTCATTAGCATATACCGGGTGCCAGCACCCGGTATATGCTAATGACGTGGCGCGCGTGTGACGTCACGGCATTAGCATATACCGGGTGCCGGCACCCGGTATATGCTAATCACGTGGCGCGCGTGTGACGTCACGGCGTTAGCATATGCCGGGTGCTGGCACCCGGTATATGCTAATGACGTGGCGCGCATGTGATGTCACATGGGCGCCACATCAAGACCCGGAAGGAGCGGAGGCCGGAGCAGGTACGTGAGGAGAGAGGGGGTAGTATGAGGGGGGGGGGGGTTGAGGATGAGGGGGGGGAGGGAAAGAGACACAGGGGGGTAGAGAGACACAAGGGGGGGGTAGAGAGACACAAGGGGGGTAGAGAGACACGGGGGTAGAGAGACACAAGGGGGGGTTAGAGAGACACGGGGAGAGAGTGACTCGAGTATAAGCCGAGGGGGCCCTTTTTAGCCTTAAAAAAAGGGCTGAAAAACTCGGCTTATACTCGAGTATATACGGTACATCATTTTAACAGGCAAGGTTCTAGACATTCCTGTTACATTGGTTTCATTATACGTGCCCACCACCTCACCTCATAGATAACTGATAAAAAATTTGAGGCACCTAGTGAGGGTCAAACAGGGTAGGATCCTTATGGGAGGGAATCTAAACTTGGTGTTGGATGCTAAGGTAGATAGGTCAGGAGAGATCTTAGGCAATCAGTTTTCAAAAAAATTAAAGAAAATGAATTCTCTCCTGGTGGAGTTGGATATGGTGGACATCCAAGACTTAGAGAGTATATGTTCTACTCACATACACACAGATCATACTCTCGCATTGACTATCTTTTGGTAGATGCTGCACTAGTAGATGAAATAGGGGCAGTAGAGATTGTACCATATACATGGTCCGACCATAGTCTAGTTAAGGTTTTCATTAGCCTGGGACCTAGTACTAAGCCTCCATACGTGTGGAGGTTGAATGATAGGCTTTTGGCTATACCTGCGGTGAGGGAGCACTCTCTCAAGAATTACATTTTTTTTATGTAAATTTAACACCCGAAGCGGAGATAGGATGGGTCTGGGTCTTCCACAAAGCCTATATCAGAGGCATCTGTATTAAAGTTGCAGGAGGGAACAAAAATAGCTTGAGTCAAAATTAATGAAAGAATTGCAGGTGTTGGAAAAAACAAATCAGCAAAACCCCACACGCAAACTGGAAAAGGGTCAGACAGGAACTACCGTATTTATCGGCATATAACACGCACGGCGTATAACACGCACCTCATTTTAAGAAGGGAATTTCAAGAAAAAAAAATTCAAATAAAGAACTTTGGAGCAAAATCCTCAACCTCCCTCCTCATCCTCAACCCCCTCCTCAACCTCCCTCGTCATCCTCCCTCCTCAACCTCAACCCCCCTCCTCAACCTCCCTCCTCATCCTCAACCCCCTCCTCAACCTCCCTCCTCATCCTCAACCCCCCTCCTCATCCTCAACCCCCTCCTCAACTTCCCTCCTCATCCTCCCTCCTCAACCCCCCCCCGTCCTCAACCCCCTCCTCAACCCCCCACCCTCATCCTCCTTCCTCAACCCCCCTATCCTCAACCCCCCTCCTCAACCTCAACCCCCCTCTTCAACCTCCCTCCTCATCCTCAACCCCCCACCTCATCCTCAACCCCCCTCCCCATCCTCAACCTCCCTCCTCATCCTCAACCCCCTCCTCATCCTCAACCCCTCCTCAACCTCCCTCCTCATCCTCCCTCCTCAACCCCACCATTCTCAACCCCCTACTCAACCTCCCTCCTCAACCCCCCTATACTCAACCCCCTCCTCAACCTCCCTTCTCAAACCACCTCCTCAACCCCCCATCCTCATCCTCCCTTCTCAACCCCCCTATCCTCAACCCCCTCCTCAACCTCAACCCCCCTCCTCAACCTCCCTTCTCATTCTAAACCCCCTCCGCATTCTAACCCCCTCCGCATTCTAAACCCCCCCTCCTCAACCTAAACCCCCTCCTCCTCAACCTAAACCCCCCTCCTCCTCAACCTAAACCCCCCTTACTTACCTGCTTCTTCTCCGGCCTCTGCTCCGCTCCTTGACCCAGTGACGTCACATGTGCGCCAGCGCGCCACGTCATGAGCATATACCGGGTGGCATGCTAATGACGTGGCGCGCTGGTGCACATGTGACGTCACCGGGTCAAGGAGCGGAGCGGAGCCCGGAGCTGAAGCAGGTAAGTGAGGGGGAGGTATTTAGGGGGGTTTAGGTTGAGGAGGAAAAAGTGCGTGTTATACGCCAATAAATACGGTAGATACTATTTTGGTGGAACGCACTGAAAAAGCCTGTAGGAGACTGCAACACAAACTTTTTTGGAGGCAAAAAGCCCTGACACTATGCTAGCAAACAAACTTAAAACAAAATATATGCAGACTAAAATTCATTGCATAAAAATGGGTGCAGGCACAATCACAGCAAACCCAACAAATATCCAGAAAACATTTATAGAATTCTATAAAAATCTTTATACGGCCTCCACTATGGGGACGGAACATGGCATAAGAACATTGCTAGAGTCCTGCAAACTTCCGTCGTTAACAGATATAGAAATAGAGGCGCTGAATGCGGAGATAACACAGGAGGAAGTTAGGAAAGTAATTCTAGCTTTAAAGGTGGGCAAAGCTCCAGGGCCAGATAGGTTTACAAATTTATATTTCCATTTGACCACCCTGTTTAACTCCATTTTAGGGGTCGGCAGGTCCCTGCGGAGATGAACGTAGCTGAGATAGCTTTATTCCCTAAAGAAGGCAAAGACAGTGCTGAGGTGAAAAACTATAGGCCAATCTCTCTCCTGAACGGGGATATAAAATTGTCAGCTAAAATTATGCCCAATAGAGTTTCAAAATGTTTGCCAAGAATTATTCATAAGGAACAAGTGTGATTCATACCTCACAGGCAGGCTAGGGATAATCTTAGAAAAGTCATCAATTTAATTCATCAGGCCAAAACTGCAAAAACGCCAATTTGTCTTTTAGCTCTCGATGTTGAGAAGACTTTCGACTCGTTAGAATGGCCTTTTCTCTGAGCAGTTTCGAATAGATTTGGCTTTAGGGGACAGTTTATAAATTTAATTACCATTTATTACAAAAACCCTGAGGCATATTTAAAGCTGCCAGGTTGTATTAAACAGAAGATCAGGATAGGCAGGGTAACGAGACAGGGTTGTCCTCTTTCACCACTGTTATTTGCAATGGCTATTGAGCCATTGGCTCAGTTAATTAGAGCAGACCCAAAGATAAAAGGGTCAGTCATAGGCCATCATCACTATAAAATTACTTTATTTGCGGATTATTTATTGTGTATCCTAGCAGAGTTATTGGACTCCCTTCATGAATTTTGTAAGATTTCAGGGTTGAGTATAAATGTTGAAAAAACAGAGGCAATGCCAGTTAAGGAATTTTTACAAGAGAAATATAATTTCTATTGGGCTAAAGAATTTATTCCATACATGGGTCCTAAAATCACCTCACGTATAGAGAATCTATATAAAACAAATTACTGCGCCCTGTTCAGGTCCCTCAGTGGGGATTTATAAAAGTGGTCTAAGGACCCGATTTCATGGTTGGGCAGGATCAACTCTTTTAAAATGAGTATCCTCCTAAAACTGCTATATCTATTCCGAACCCTCCCAATACCCATTAGCCAGAGAGAGTTGAGGGGCTTTCAAAGGAAAGTGTTCAGTATCATGTGGCGGGATAAACCCCCAGAATTAAAAAAATAAGTAATGTTTAAGCACAAAAATAGAGGGGGATTGTCATGCCCGGATTTAAGAAAATATTACAGAGCAGCTCAGTTATCTTTTACTACAATTATCCATTTATCTATACATCATCCTGCCTGAACGTTCATAGAGGATCAGATCCTGTCTCCCTACTCTTGGGATACGTTGAATTGGCTAAGTAGGGTACAGGTGGGTCAGATTAAACATCCAGTGATTGCACACACAGTACAGTGTTGGAAATGGGCCCTGAAGTTTACGGTTTGTTTTCTCACCCGTCTCACATGACTTCAATACTCATCAGTCCACAGGCTCCAAAGGAAATGAGCAGAGATTCCATTTGGTGGTGGAAGTCCAAGTGGCTGGATAGGATGGGGCCCTGGTTTACAGAGGGGGGCTCTTTAACTTTTGAATTTCTAAGGGACCGATGCAATTTACCATTAAACCAAAACTAAATTTTTTGTAAATTAAGGCATTTTGTGACCACACTAACCAGGACCGAGTGTCCGACCAAAGAAATCCTGGCTATGAGTGATTAGCCAGAAATATCCATTGTCCAAGGGAATCATAGGGAGCATCTATGATGTATATAATGCTCAAGTAACCAAGATTAAAGACAAGTATATGAAGGATTGGGAGATAGATTTGAACGAGAAATGGGGGGATGAAAAATGGGTATTAGCTTGGGGTAATATATATAAAGGATCCCTTAACCATAATATACTAGAGACAGCAATTAAGCTGCTGCACTGCACATTTTTAACCCCGGAGAGACTAACAAGGTGGAGAAAGTCGGACAGTTCAAATTGTACTAAAGGATGTCGAGTGCAGGGGTCGTTTGCACACATGTGTTGGGGGTGCCCCAGGGTATAAAGGATCTGGAGGGCAATCACAATTATTGCCTCAGAGGTATTTCATAACAGTTAGGGGGGCAATGGAAACTTGCTTACTAGAAATTCAAGACGCATCTCTTACTCCCTTGCAAAATAAGCTTCTACAGTTTTTTTATTTGGCTACTGAGAGTCACGTGGCAAAGAATTGGAAGACAGAAACATTAGAGATTTCAGTAATTAAAAATAAAATTAATTATATAGCGCTGAATAAACCCTTGAGATTACAATTCAGAAATAGATTGATATTTGGGGCCCGTAGCTAGAGTATAGAGGGTGATCAAGTCCTGAGCACACAGGAGAGACAGGAAGTGTAGAACCGAGAGCGGAACTGGACGCTCGGGGGATATGGAGGCTGGAGGAGGAACCTACCTTCCCGGTTGGCGATACAGCTAGAATAATGTGAGGAATTTATACATTGAGTATTATCAAAATGTTCTTTGTAATGACCTAGTTGAGTTAATTTCTGTTATTTGATTTTGTTTATCTCATCATGGGGGAATGATGGTGGTTTTACTAGGCCCTGCAAACAGGATAGAGGGTAATAAGGTATCACAGTGTCTTACATTAAATGCTCTCCTATAGAGGCGGACGAGATTTAAGCACTTATGAACTAAATTGGGGTTCAGGTGCTTATTAAGCATTTCTTAGTAAATTAAAAAATGTAAATAAGACATCTGCAAAAGGGGGGTAGTATGGACATGCAAGCTGGTCAAAATGATGTTTTATATGGTTGAGGTGTATGTTTGTATATACCAGTCATATGAAACATCAATGATAAATAAATAAAAGCTTAGCCAATTGAAACTATTTTAAGGGCATTAATTACATAATTAGAGATTATTGAATTAATCATTTTTCTGGAGGGGTATTTGTTAGAAAAACGGAAATTTTTTGTTTTCATAATATGGAGCTATGGATTATATCTATTTAATCAGGTCAAAGATTACTGCATATGAAGTCCTCGTTGACCTGTGAGTCAAACTATGCATATTGTATGATGTTTTGCCATATGTGTGATAAAAACTATTGAAATAAAATAAATTATTCCGGGGATCATATGAATTATTTGTGTTACATTATTCTGTGAATGAGTGAAGAAGGAGATATACCAACCAGCAATACAACACTAGCATTTAGTAGCTGACACAAACTCCAGGTTATATATCCACATTAGAGTTTAATAGTTCTTTCTGCTCTATTAAATTAACAGTTAGGCTTGTGGACTATTCCAATATACTTCAAGAAGAATTAATATGGTGAACATTCTTGACTTATTACAGTGACAATAATGCAGGAAATATTTGGATGTGCATGTTCTGTATATGAATTCCTCAGGAGCTTGACATCAACATCCTGCTCTGCATTGTCTAGATAAAGACAGAAAACGGTGACAGGAATACTCTTCGTAGTTTAGGTCTGAGAATAGTTTCTAACCAGAGTAGATAATCATGTTCACTGAATGATATTTGTATCAGACTAAGATGGCGTACATATGAACTTTACAACCAACAACTGATAATAGACTCTTAGGGCCTCATTCTATTATCGGCCGTAAAACGGCCGGCCGTATATCTTGCAACCGGCCTTAAGCTCAGAAATCTTTAAAGTCAAAAA
The DNA here is from genome assembly GCA_027410445.1 of Discoglossus pictus. Lineage (NCBI taxonomy): Eukaryota > Metazoa > Chordata > Amphibia > Anura > Alytidae > Discoglossus > Discoglossus pictus. The sequence continues at coordinate 235,409,271 of CM050168.1, read as the reverse complement.
TAAATTCAAGACAGCACTGTAAAGCTCTGTAAATGCTACGGATCATATTGGGGGACATGAGGATTAATAGTAACCCACTCTCAAGCTTGCACATCAGCCCAAATCCGCGTTTACATTAACTGTTTATTTTCCGGCCGCAGCGTGGCCGGGTCTGAGGTGCTCCAAGCAATCTGGACTTTTTACATGGATTTTTGACATAAATTAAAAAATATGTTTTTTTACGGATTTGAGTGTAGGGGAATGTTGTGCTATTTTTGCAAACACCTACAATCACTTTTTAGTCTCCTCAGAGTGCAGGATGGCTTTATTTTGGCTTTATAATGTGCTTAATTGGTGCTAGCGGGACCTTTTTCCTGCAAGTAAGCTGCGGCTCGCTTTTAGCCTTGCAGAGAGGGTTCCGGGAGCAATAGAATAGCAACCGGGGCTTTCTTGCGGCCGAAACTCTTGCGGCCGTTTTAGATCAAAGGCTTTCCTCCGGCACGAGCGGCCGCAAGGGATAGCAAGGCGCCGGCCGCAAGCCTGCCGGAATCCCCGGCCGGAGGGGAATCGAATAGCCGAATAGCTTGCGGCCGGTCCTTGCGGCCCCACATCTCCTGCGGCCGGAAATAGAATGAGGCCCATAGACATTTAACATTTTTTCCCTTTTTAGCTAAAAACCTAATTTTTTTTAACTTTTGGATTATTATAGCATTAACATTCATTTACTACATGATCTTACATCTCTTGTGTTGGTTGGCTATTATGTTAACATAGTAGTCTTAACAACGTGGTTGATAAAACATTTTTGTCCATCAAATTCAACCTAATAATGCTACTATCCAATCGAAATCCATGCAGTGACCACCTAATTGAACACTAAACATTACTATTTAATTTATTAAATAGAAGGGTTATTATTACCAAAGTATGAAACACATACCTAATGTTTTGAAAACCATCTTAGTCTTTTCTAATAAAATTCATAAGCAACAGCATTTTGTAGTTACTCTCCCACCTCCTCGCCCTTTGTATACAGCCTCTTTCCTCTACTACCTGTAGTTCCTATGTAGGTTGAGTTAGTTTCCAAACACCGACCTGCAGTACCAAGTATAAGTCTCTTAAGGCCACTTGTTCTGTGGTGGTCATTGAGATGGCATGACTCAATAGATAGTTTTTTTTGGTTTATTATATTTATAGATCTCTATGTATTTGGAAAAATGTGGGAAAATGTCATACAGTGGACCCTTGGTACTCGTCGTTAATTGGTTCTAGAAGGCATGTCGAGTAGTGAAAATAACGAGTACCAAACTCGCATAAGGAGTAATGTAAATTGGTTTTAGTAAGCTTGGCAACTACCAAGGAAGTATCAAGTGCCAAAGCATTTTTTTTTGCTTATCAAGACGAGTCGAATGCCAAATCGACAGGTTTTTAGGTGGACGAGTACCGAGGGACTACTGTATATAAAGTACGCCCTACATATATATTTGAAAGTGACCCCTGTGTGCCTAATGGTACATGGTAAATACAGAACTGTGTGTTACTCATCACTTTATTGAGGTGCATAAGATATTATAAAAAGTGTCTGGTGATCCAGTTGCTCATAAAATCTAATTGATTAATTGTATATTATCATCTTATATAATGGAAAGATGGGTGATCAGATGTTAATACTGTCAAAATTGATACACATTTGAGGGGCAGGAAGTTTTATAGCAGCATAAAAGTGGATTCACAATTTATAATGATTCTCATAATCAAAAGATTTTCAGCCTTATTAAATTGTGATGCGGCCAATTGAATAGGGCTCTATATAAGCACAGTGCATATTTATTTACAGAAGTTTTTAGTTAGTGAACTTCTATCCAAAAGCAAGGTCTTCACTAACTAAAAACTTCTGTAAAATAAATATTCTCTGTGCTTACATAGAGATCTATTCAATTGGCCGATTGGCAATTTAATAAGCCTGTTAATATGTAACTGCAAATAAGGGACATCATAAAAGCAAAAGAAAATAAAAAAAACTTAACATGATAGACAGATACAGAGATGGGAAAAACAGTCTGTGAAACATAAAATAGTTGTTATTGTAAAAGGGAGCCATAGAATTGAGAGTAAACATCCATTGGCACTTCCTGCTATACTTCTTGTCTTTCAAAATCACCTCCTCAAATACTGAGTTGGCTTGTTTCAAAGCCAAAGCATTTATGGTGTTTGGAGTTGCCACGAAGTTCATCTAAAAAGTTTTTGGCTACTGTTGTAAGTGCATTGCCATGTGGTAGATCCAGACTTGTTTTCTGAATGGATCCAATCTTTGTCTAGATATATTAATGTCAACTGACTGTCAAATCTAGTGTTGAAGGATGTGGTTTTAATGACAAACTGAAATCCTGAAATACACATGCATTCATATAACACAAGTGACGATATTTATCCCTTTAAGGACCACGGCACAAAAAAAAAAAAATGTAAATGCATAAAGCTAGTCTTTAATTCGAAAAAAAAAATAATTTTTGATGCCTCCGCAGGATGCTGGAGGGATCCAGAATACATTGGTGGAAGTGTGTGCATTTACATTTCTGGAGATTTGAAGATGCATTTCCTGAAGCAAGCAGTCTGTTTCTGGGCCAGTGAGGGGAAAGGAGTGTGGTGTCAATTACAATATGCCTGTTTCTCCCTTCTCTACCCCTCTTTTCAGTGATCTCTAAAACACATGCCCCCATCATCCAGCTCCCAGGATTTGATGTAACAAACACAAAATGGATTCCTGTACTCATAAATAGTGTCTTCAAAAATTCATATTTTCCCCAAAAATGTTTTATGTCCATGGATTACACAACTTCTAATATTGTTAGCTTGGTACATACTTGACAATCAAGTGTCTTTTTCTTGAACTGCAGTGGTCCTTTACTGGATGTGGCTATGGTGTACAGCGTGGAAAAATTGCTATCTTAAGAATTACAACTTAGTATACCCTATCCGGGTGGCCCAGTGATTAGGATGCTGTGGTGAAAGCACCTGCATCCTATTCACTGGGCCACCCGGATAGGGTATACTAAGTTGTAATTCTTAAGATAGCAATTTTTCCACGCTGTACACCATAGCCACATCCATTAAAGGACCACTGCAGTTCAAGAAAAAGACACTTGATTGTCAAGTATGTACCAAGCTAACAATATTAGAAGTTGTGTAATCCATGGACATAAAACATTTTTGGGGAAAATCTGAATTTTTGAAGACACTATTTATGAGTACAGGAATCCATTTTTGGGTTCAAAACCAGCCAAGAAACAAATAGGTGACACTGGTCAGTACTTAGATGGGAGACCACCTGGGAATGCCAGGAGCTGTGCTGCTGTGGCCCACTGGAGGAGGAACTGGCAACCCACTGCAGTATCTCTGCCATGAAAACCAAGTGGATCAGCATGGTCCATGAGGTCACAGAGAGTTGGACACAACTGACTGAGTAACACCATTGACATACCCTACCCCAGTGAAGTGCAGTGAGAAGAATGAAAACCCTGGTATTCATATTTTGTCACAAATTTGTGTACAGAAATGTAAAAAATAATAATAATAATATTTACAGAAGGCTATACAAGTGATACTTTTTTTTTGTAAGATGACTCAGATGTGCATTTTATTGCACAGCAAATCTAACTACATTACCATTGTTATACTTCAGTTCAAAACATTATTAATTGACTACCATCAGTTTGAAACACTCCCCAGGCTATGCCTCCAGTCATAAAACCATTTCAGAAACTCCATGGTTAATGTTTATATAAGAGGACCTGTGGATAACCTCTCTCAATTCTATTATTGAGTTGGGAGTATATAAATCAAGTTATTATCTTAATTACAGACATCTGTAACCAAAGACGTTCACTGTGAAAGCTCTTTCCTAATTCTGTGAATACAAACACATTGCTTCAGAAATAGTATTATTTGAGTCAACAAGGAGTATAACAATAAACAATTTATTATTCCTAAATAAGTCCACTCAAATACATGATTTTTTTGAGTTTCATTTGTGGTTGGTTTTATTATTTCCTAATATAGATTAAGCTATATTTTCTATTCATACATTAAGCACTCTTTTTAATTTTTCCATTATATGGGAACTAGATCTGGAACAGTCAGCAATTATTTTCATTGCGCTTAGAAACCTTTCCATTCCTTCTAATTTTAAATGTCCATTGATATCAAATTCATCACATTACTGTCAAATACACTTGACACACCTACAAACACAACTGCCCTTAATTTTCCATATTCCATTCTGGATTACAAGACTATCCATTTGGATTGTAGTTGTAACCTTTTAGACCCTTGGGGCCTCCGTGGAAACCAACTAAAAAGCCTACTTTTAATAAATACATTCAACATTTGCGTTTTATGTTGGAGAAAATGCACATTGCTAAATAGGAATTCCATTCAAGTTGCCAGAAAACTTTGGCCATACTTTGCACAATCATTATCTAAATACAATACATCTTGGTACACATACAGAATAAACTGTAATATAAATATATGAAAACAATACATTTTGATCTATACATATATATTTTTTATTTCAGTTTGTTAGTGATAGTCAAGAAACATTTAAGTTTAAGTTTAAGTTTTTGTAAGGAAACACACTTTCTACCATGCACAGATTATATAAAATACATTGCACTAAAGATTTAGATGCTAAATTAGAAAAAAAAAAGAGTTGTAGGCTAGATGCTTTTAGAAATCCCTAGATTCTGAAGAGTCTGATGATTGGAATAATTGAATACCAATTAATACCATGTTTTACATTTTCTTTTAGTGCCATTTCTTACCTGCCCATAGGCCTCACTCTGTGAAATCCTGAAATTGTTTTCAGTGGTGGTCAGTGTGGAAGCGTTTGTGCACTCATAACTTTTCAGCAATTTAAGTTGAGCCCTCTACAACCTTGTATCAGATACACTGTAGGCCTACAAATATCTGATAAGAGGTGGACAGCCAGAGGATTGAGTGGATAAATGACTTTGCCTTTGCCCATTTTGACATTTAGAATATGTAGCTCTATAGTGTTGGGTACTGGCCAATACCTGAATAATTCTACGTAAAATGTATTGCACAGCTACTGGTGTACAAGATGTATTTATGTATACTGTCACTCTCCATAAACATGCCCCTGTACCGACAGGAGCTAACAAGCGTTGGAATTGTATATATGATCTAGCTTGTCTGTCATCAAAAAAAAAAAAACGGCATACTCTTTTACATAACAGGAGCAATGTTATCATATTTTGTGCAGTTTACATTTTTGAGAAAGGAAAATTAACCAAAACTATTTAGTCTTTACATGCAACTCTGAAATGTAGCTTTTAGGTAAATAGTTATTATTATTGTACAGTGACAGAGCACAGGGTGCATCTGCTTTTCGCAATATTATGGTGGGAATGCGGGAAGAGAGGAAGGCTGAGAAAGAGATGAGGGATTAGATTGTCAAATCACAATAACATGTAATTACAAAATATGTAAGGTTTAAACTAGGTTATGTTATTTCATTGTTTTGCAGAGAAAATTCTATTGACGTCTGCAGGAATATTTGGAGAAGCTTCTTATAATGTATGCATACTAATGTTATCTTGACACGATTTTGCTATAGAACTGCTTTTTACTCTCCAAAAGTGTTGATGGGATGCTTATAGAGATTTGTCATCTCTCTAAAAAATATGCACTAATATACAGTAAAATGTAGCTCACAGCATTTGTTCAGCAAGTTGATATTTGTAGTTGTTCAGTTGTTCAGTTTTGTCCGACTGTCCATAAACCTAAAGACCGCAGCACACCTGGCACATCTGTCAGCTACTGGCCCTCTGATATCCATCAAGCTCATGTTCATTGCTTCAATGACTGCTTCTATCCATCTGCGCCTCTGTCGTCCGCTTCTTCATGTGCCTTCAATCTTTCCCAGCATCAGAGTCTTCTCTAGGGAATCCTGTCTTCTCATGATATGGACAAAATATTTGAGCTTCATTCTCATTATCAAACCTTCCACTGAGCAATTTGTCTAATTTTCCTGTAGTATTGATAGATTGAATCTTCTTGCAGTCCAACGGGCTCTAAGCAGTTTTTGCCAACACCACAATTCAATGGCGTCAATTCTTCAGTGCTTAGCCTTCTTTATGGTCCAGCTCTGTATGTTACTATGGGGAATACCATAGCTCTGGACTTTTAAACTTTTTTGTCAGTGACCCACTATAACAATTTGTTAAAAAAAATTAATGAGCAGCAAGCATCTACAACATTGAAACACTGTAGGCCCATGCAATACATGCATCATGAGTACATTGAAAAAGTGCTACTTTATAGAGAGAGAAGATAAGTGGAATAGTCTAAGAGTTTGAGAATTATAAAGTAATGGAATATGCATAAGGCTATCCTGTTAGTTCCTCCAATCAATCCATAATACAGGAAATTAAGCCAAATTTATCCTGTGGATAAAGCTCAAATATGTTGTCCATATCATGAGAAGACATGATTCCATAGAGAAGGCTCATATGCTAAGAAAGATTGAAGGCATATGAAGGAGACGGCAGAGGCAGAGATGGATAGATGAGGTCATTGAAACAATAAGCATGGGCATGATGGAGCTCAGAGGGGCAGTGGTTGACAGATGTGCCTGGCTTGCTGTGGTCCATCCTGTCAATGAACAGTAACAACAGCATCCTACTAGTTGCCACTGAACACTTGTAATTATGAGGATATGCAGGCTACACTTATCCTACAGAAGGGTATATGTGTCAAAAATACATTTTAAAACCTAATATGTTGCCCCGATGACATGGGGGCCCATGACGCTTAACATTTCCATACCACTGCTATAAAGTAACTAGATAATATTATGCTTAGTTCATTCCTCTTCACATACATACATCTTAGCTTAAATAAATCTTAGCTTTTAATAGAGCCTTTTCACCCATTTATTAGTTTATATGGGCTTTCCTATGCTTCTTATAGCTAGTCTCCAGTGTCCTGCATTAGTAATGAGCAAGCGTGTGTAGCAGCTGTGGCCAATAGATTGTAGACCACTGCAGTTACATTGGAGTCTTTGGACCTGGCTGTGACTAACAGCTATGTCAATAAGACCCTCCCAGTATCCTCAGATCCATGGTAATGTGACTGCTGGAGGGTGTCATATCCTCTCATTCTCCAGAGACTGATTGGAGGAGACTAAATGCTTCAACTGCTGTGCCTTACAGCATGCTGTGTCCTGCTTAAGGACCAAAAGACTCACCTTGATATATATCTTCCTGTCTGTGTCCTGCACAGCAACTTTTGTTGCAGATAATACAGGAAAGTAAGTGAAATTTAATAAACAGAATTACATATTTGCATATTATTATTATCGTTTATTTATAACGCGCCAACATATTACGTAGCGCTGTACATAAGATAAGTTCAAGACAATACATACAAATTAAAACATAGCAAGGCAAGGAGGGCCCTGTCTTTGAGCCTCAAATCCATAGTGTCCATAGTGCTTTCCCTAAAGCCCCTTGTGGAATTGAAACTTGCAGACTTAAAACCTAAAGGTATTGTGTGAGGAAAAGGAGGGAGAGAGAGGTGAGAGTGTGTTAGGGTGGAAGGTGATACGCTTCTTTAAAGAGGTGTGTTTTTAGAAAAGGTTTTGAATGTTTTGAGGCAGGAGGATAATCTGGTGGAGTGAGGCAAGGAGTTCCAGAGAATAGGGGAAGCACGAGAAAAGTCATGAAGGCGAGAGTAAGAGGAGGTGACAAGAGTTGTGGAAAGAAGGAGGTCATTAGCAGAACGAAGAGGGCGGGTGGGGGAGTATTTGGAGATGAGACCAGAAATGTATGGGGGTGTGCTATTGTTAAGGGCTTTGAAACTTAGGGTCATGATTTAAAATGTTATTCTGGAGGCTATGTGAAGCCCGTGGAGTGATTGACAGAGGGGTGATGCCGAAACTGAACGTTGTGTACGGAAGATGAGTCTAGCAGAGGCATTCATAATGGATTGAAGTGTAGATAGTCGGGTGGTGGGTAGGCCAGCAAGAAGTGAGTTGCAGTAGTCCAGTCGAGAGATGATGAGAGAGTGTATAAGGGTTTTAGTTGAGTCTTGTGTAAGAAAGTGGCAAATTCTGGAGTTTTTTTTAGATGGAGAAGACAAGATTTAGTTTGTGATTGTATGTGAGGGATGAAAGACAGGGCGGGGTCAGGTAGAACCCCAAGACAATGGGCTTGGGAGGTGGGTGTGATGATGTCATTGTTGACAGTGAGAGAGATGTGAGGAATTGACACTGTGGGAGAGGGAGGGAAGATTAGGAGTTCAGTTTTAGACATGTTGAGTTTAAGATGGTGGGTGGACATCCAAGAGGATATACTAGAGAGGCAGTTGGAGACATGTGTTATAAGAGAGGGGGATATATCTGGTGCTGAGAGGTAGATTTGGGTGTTATCTGCATAGAGATGATACTGCAGCCCAAAAGAGTTTATAAGGGTACCAAGTGAGGATGTGTAAATGGAGAAGAGGAGGGGCCTAGGACTGATCCTTGGGGTACTCCAACAGACAGGGGGTAAGTTGAAGACGAGGTGTCAGAGAAGGAGATACTGAATGATCAATTTTGTAGGTATGATGAGAACCACGATAGGGCAGTGTCTTGAATACCGAGGGAGGAGAGGATATGGAGTAGAAGTAGATGGTCAACTGTGTCAAAGGCAGCAGAGAGATCTAGAAGAAGGAGAATAGATAAGTGACCTTTTGACTTGGCAGTAAGCTTGTCATTGGTGACTTTAGTGAGAGCTGTCTCAGTGGAGTGTTGGGGCCGAAAACCCGAATTGGAAGGTGTCAAGAAGGGGGTTAGAGGAAATAAAGCTGGTAAGGCGGTTATAGACAAGCCGCTCCAGCAGTTTGGAAGCCAGGGGAAGCAGAGAGATAGAACGGTAGTTAGATGCAATGTCAGAGTCAGATGAGTGTTTTTTGAGGATGGGTGTAATTATGACATGTTTTAGACAAGATGGAAACCTGTCGGTAGTTAGGGAAAGGTTGAAAATGTGTGTGAGAGCTGGGATTAGTGTGGTAGAGAGAGGGTGGATGATCTGAGATGGAATCGGATCCTGAGTACAGGTAGTGAGGTGAGTGGATAATAGCAGGCTGGCGACTTCATCCTCTGTAGCTGGGGCAAAGCAGTTCAAAGTGGCTGTTGGATTGGGGGAGGAAGAGGACTGGGTGTGGTTGGTTAGTTGAGACGGTAGAGTGAGTGAGCCACTGTGAGATGAGAGTTCATTGAGGATATTGTCGATTTTATGAATAAAATGGTTGGCAAAGTCTTCAGCTGTGAGGGAGGAATGGATGGGAGGAGGTGGTGGGTGGAGGAGACTTTTGAAAGTGGCGAACAGACGCTTGGGGTTAGAGGACACGGTTGATATTAGTGAAGTAAAGTAGTGTTGTTTGGCGAGGTTGAGGGCAGAGGAGTAGGAGCGTAACATAAATTTGTAGTGGAGGAAATCTGCAGAGGTGCATATGAATTCACACAGCACTATGTATTTAGAGTCATTTGAGGACCTTCACAACTCCATGATGGTGAGTCTGCACACAAACATTCAGATAACGTTATGTAGGACACAGGCGGTTCTAGAAAAAAGAACAAGATGGGATAGTTGGGTGGTATATTACAGGCAGAGGACAATTATTCTTCCAGAAAGACCAGTGTGGATTTTGCATCTAGTTTCCGATTAAGCATGGAATACATACACACAGAGGCCTCCATGCTAATCCTATATATCACTGTTTACACCATATTTGAGAGCAAAGTAAATCTCCCTAGCTATGGTAATCACCCATCCCGTAAACTTTGCTAGAAAACTGCTATGAGTGACTGCGGCAAGACAGTGCTGAAAATGACGGTAAACTTTTCCACTGATTTTTACACTGATAAAAGATTACGAGTTACTCCGTTAGACTTTTACACCAAACCCCTATGATAATAAGAAATTATGGAACACTTGCAGATAGGGCATCTATCTATCTATCTATCTACCTACCTATCCAGTATTGTATTGTAATAGAATGGTGTACTGTGGTCTGAGTAGTAGCTCTCTTAAACCACCTTCAGTGAACAGAACAGTCAGAAAAGACATCTCCATTCTAGGCTTTATACAAATCTTCTCTCAGGCGTCAAGCAGAACGGTTGGGCTAACCCACAAGGCAGAAGTAATTTTCCTACATCTGAAGAATTAATCTGGAATAAACCTCTTCAATGGGAACAGGGATACAGTACATGTATCATGGAACATTCTAAATATTATTTATTAAAACTCTCAGAAGCCTTAACATGTGTAGGCTCTATCATGATCTAATTTTGTTATGCTCCTTAGTTTCTGAGTGTTTTTAGCCCTATTTAAATCCATTATTACTTTAATCTTGTGTGGATACAAAATGTATTGAGGAGATCATACATTGCTAATAAAAATGATGGTCACTATTTCATGGATGCAGTGATTTGAGTGATTCTGCATTGTTGATTCTCAATTTAGACAATTGAAAATAAATTACCTTGGGGACTGCAATGTGAAGGTAATCAAGGATGTTGTGATCACAATAATGTACACCATGTCTCCGACTGTGTTTTTGGAAGCTTTGCAATTATTTTACTTGACAAATACCCCTGTAAGTATCTATGAGGTGTTTTGTTCATTCCAACCCCTAAGTAATGTGCGTCCAACTCCCCATGACCCTATGGACCGAAGCACGCCAGGCACATCACATGTCTGGTAATGCTTATCCATAAGGCAAAGATACTGGGTTGGCTTGCCAGTTCCTTTTCCAATGGACCACGATTTGTCTGACCCCTCTACGAAATACACAAGCTCCTTCACCACAATAAGGTAGCTATCCGGAAGGGGAAAGTGAAGTAGATGGAGTGATTATATTACAGATACTATGTAGTTTCTGGCTGTATTCTGGGCACATAGCTCATGCAACTACTTGTCATGGCTGCCATCTAGAAGTCTAGAAATGTAATTTAAATTAAATCTAAAATACATGTTTTCTCATGAAATTTACAAAAACAATGGAGGCATTATATTTAAAGTTCATCATAAAGTTTACACTAGTTTAAACTCATGTTCCAATGCATTGGTTTGTTGAAAGGATTCCTAATCTTGAAGCACCCTCATATGGCATGAGACTAAGGTTACAGAAAGCAAGGAAAACTGGCATTTGTCCATTGGCAACTTCAAGTCATTCTCTCTTAGGTAATACATCATATTTATTAGTCACTGAATCCATATAAGCTACTAAATCAATTATAACAAGTAACAATGGAATCATAAATCGGAACAATGGAATGTTTTTGCATTGGAATAGGATCCAAGAATAATACGTAGAATTGTCAAACAATATGTAAAAAATGAGTTGTTGGCATTTAAAAAAAACAGCATTTAATTTAATATTGTGATAATATTTTATAAAGGACAAAAAAAATGAAAAACTAAACATGTAAAAAGGAAAGTAGAACGATGGTATGTGAAAAAAATTTAAAAAATGTATTTTAATCTTCCAGAAGGCACATAATTGAATTATGTGCAGAAAAGATGATAAATCTATCTCAAACACCTTCAGGGTTATATTTTCTATAGTTTAGTTTAAAAAAAGCACTTATGAATATTTTTGCTTGTCCAAAATAGTTTCATAAACTTATCTTGCCACATAGCTTACTGTTTTATATGGCTGCCAGGGATTATGGGTAATTACATGGAAATCAGTGCATCTCCCTCAGCAAAAATGTTTCTCCTAAAGGCAGGTCTGGAAACAATATGTAAACAATATGTAACCTATTTCTTAGCAGAAAATGAGTATGTTTTTTTTTCTCATGTTTTTTTTTTTTCTGTGTGCCTTCTTCTCGATCAATTATCTGACTTTTCCTGCATTCTGTCTGCCAGCAGTGAGGGCCAGCAGCCACTAGGTGCCACGCTGAGATTTTAATACATTTTCTAGGGTTAGGGGTTATGGGTTAGGATTAGAGTAAAGGATTAGGGTTAGTTTTAGGGGTTAGGATTTAGGTTTAGAGTTGGGGCTAGGAGTTAGGGTGATGGTTTAGGTGTTAGGGTTAGGGGTTAGGGGATAGGATTAGGCTTTAGGGTAAGGGGTTAGGCTTAGATTTAGGGGTGTAGGGTTAGGAGTAAGGGTTTAGGGTTAGGGTAGTGACAGGAAGATAATGGCACCCTATATGAGAGAGAACAGGAATAAAGTGGGATACCAGAATGTAATAATATATTACTCTGGAGGCTTCTTAGAAGTAACTGAAATGTAAATTGTTATAGCAATTACAATGAGTAGAATAAATGTAATATATTAATCCTGTTAAAACATTCATTTGAAATTTAGAAAAAAGACCCAAAGAGTCCCTTTCATAGCAGCTGCAATTATTTGGTTATTTTGAGAAAGATACAATTTATTAATAAATCTAGTTGAAACATTTTATAAAACAAATATTTGTCCTTTAAATCTTAAAAATTATTTGTCAAATAGCTAATTCTACCATATTCATGCATATATGGATTCTTTCTCTTATTGAATTTAAATAAATCCCTAAATACTTATTAGAGAATATTGAATTTGAACTATAATGAGTTAATAGGTGTGACTATAGTGTACAGAATGGAAAAAATATTATCCTATGAATCATATTTTTAAAGCTTCGCACTTTAGTATACCTGACTCTGTAGAAGTGCAATCAGATCAAGGATATTTTTAAATAAATCATTCCATGTACTGTACATTGGTGGCCATATTGGAGTACCATTGAAATTCTAAAATAAAGCACTACCTGCCTGACATAACTATTGTCATGTATGCAAACGAGAGTCAAATGTGCATCAGAAAATATTATTATATATAGCATTTTTTTTGCTCTAACTAGACTGCAAGGAAGTCAAATGGGTGGACTTTGAAGTCAAACCAAGCAGATTGCAATTGTGAATTCAAGTCAGTGTCAGTTTGCTTCATTTCTTGTTCACTGCAAAAACACAATAGGGAATATATATTTTGGGGGTTTACACCCACTTTAATTGATAATTTCTAAATCATCTCCGATATTAGCTATGACATAATATTTGAAAGGGATCATTTAGTCCTCTATCTGGAAAAAAAATAATACATAGAGGTGTTTCTTATTCAGTCGGATATATTTGATATATTTATAAGAAAATATTGACTCCTGAGCATTTATAGGCTACCTTTTATAGGGTATCACTTTTTCAGTCAATTATTAGACATTTTCAAGACAGATTTGTGCCATCAATTAGTGAGCCTTCCAGTCAGGAGGACCCTTCGAGGGTCATTGGTCTGCTCTTACTGCTCTCACTTTTTCTTTACCAGGTTTATTCCTGTGGATTTGAAATAACATTAATACTAGGGGAATATTTTTTGGAACTTTGTATTTTCTTTCATATTTATTAAAAGCTGAATAAGCTTCCTTTGTAAGCAAAGCTGTTTCGAGTTAATAAAATATATTATTTTAAGGTGCTCAAAAATTTCCTGTACCATTTGGAAATTATAATCTGCAAGAACAGAGTTGTTTAGTACTAAAGTAATTTCCATTTAAAGGCCTTCTCATCATGTATTAAAAAGAGCATTTTTAAAAGATTTTTAGAAACAAGCGAAAAAAAGTAACTGAACATTCAGAAGATTAACAAATAAATAATTCACTGTCCAGCAGGTCCAAATATTGTTCTCCTTCCTGTTGGTCACCTTCACATCTAGAAAAATAGGGGACTACTGAAAAAAAGGGTATGTAAATTGATGTAATAATATTATAATTAACCCTACGTGTTTTGTTCTGCTAGGGACTTCTTCAGGAACTGTAGTGTGAGATGGCAAATTTCCGCATAGGAAATAGACATGCAGCCTTTGGCCATTTGCTTTTGGGCCCTTGTTAACCTTAGTGGCCCATTCTGGATCGTTACTTTGTGGTCGCGAAGGGGTTTGTTTAGTTCAATGAAGCTGTGAGCTAAACCATGTAGTGTCACCCAAGATGAGCAGGTCATAGCAGAGACGTCAGACAAGTTGCGGTGCACAGGAAAAAAGGAACTGGCAACCACCTCCAGTATCTTTGCCAATTTAACCTTTTTTTGATAAGCATAAAGACACATAAGAAGTGCCATAGGGTCACAGAGAGTGGATACAACTCAACAATTAAACAACAACAATCTTAGTGAATCTGGAGGATTGAGTGAAGGAAATAACAGATGCCCATCTGTTATTCCCTTCTTTAATTATCCTGTGCACAGTTAGCCTAGTACATCATGCCAGAGCTGTCTTTTGGAAGTCTCCAACACAAGATGACAGATCCTATGCTGCAGTAGTTCAAAGCATATCACTATTTGTAAAATAATAACAGACACTGCTTAATTAAGAGGACACAGATTATTGATACAAGAGAGAAACTATTGTTTATTAGATATATAATGGTAGGCAGAGTGTCAAGTTAAATATATAGCAAGCTAAATGTGCTGGACACATGACTTGAGAATGGTTTGCTGGCCAATTCTCAGCAAAAGGCCTGGGATACTTGAAAATGTATTGTTTTTGATAGAAGCAATTCTGGAAACCCATCAAAAATCTGCAAATGTCTCCAAAAACAATAGTTTGATGGGCAGGAGCCAGGCCAATGAGCCAGCACATTCACAGAGGCTTGTAAAACTACTTAGTAAGAACTCCCTGCAGATGCTTCTTGACTTGATAGAGTGGGACAAGCTCCAACAGCGGCAGGGGAGGGCAATGTATTCAATTATTGCAGAGGGAAATCTAAGGTTTGGGACAAGTGATGGGACCTGATGTATATATGGAAGAAAGCCCAGGTTATAATGGGTAATCTATAAGTTAACTGAGCCAAAATAAATTACCATAAATTTTTCTGACAGAAATGCTTCAACATTTTGGAATATATTTTTATTTGGGCCAGTAATTAATTATAATTTGATTGAAAACAGATTTACCACGTGTTATGCCATGTATTTACAAGATAATGTTTTAAACATTACAAAGCATTTTTGCATGCAAAATGATTGATCCTAGTTTTAAAATAGTTAGATTTAAGGGAAAGAAAAAAAGCTGTTTTTCCTTAGTTAGTGAGTTTTGGGAAAAATAATAAAATAGATTTTTTATCATTATAAATATCTGCTTTAATGTCCCTCTCTCTTTGCATAATTTAATGGGGTTTTAGGCAATTGATTCTTATGCAATTTTTTTATTTTGCATAAATATTTTAAGTATGTGACTTAATAGATTTTAACCTACTCAATGTAATGATAAAATAAAATGTACACTTCACTAAGAAAAAGATACCATTCTAACCTCCTGCAGCCTCCCCTTTTCTTCCTGTTCTCTCTCATGGTGCTGTATTTTACAGCTGTTAACTAAGGCGATGCTCAAAGGAGAGAGGCGATAAACTACTCTCGGCTTCTTAGAAGTGAAGTTTACATGCAGAAGTGACTTGTTAATGAGTAATTTTATAATTTTATATTCATCAGAAAAACTAATAGCAATGCAAAGCAATTACTTATTTCTTTATAATATTCCCGGTTCATTTAATATATTTCTATTATAATAGAAGCTGCTTGGTAATTAAAATCAAAGATGACAAGCATATTTTAAGGACAACTGTTGTCAATTTGGTTATATGGTTCTTGGAATAACTAATATTCTTCAACATAGTACATTTTAAATACATGACTATGATGGTCCTTTAATAAAGTAATTGTCTTAGTATCTTTATTATAATTTGAGGTGAATATACTGTTCTACTCTATCAGTGTAATGCAATATGATTTGCACCTGCATATTAATAACACGCTTTATTGCCACCTACGTGAATGATGAATTATAATCTCTAAAAAAAGGTAAGTAAAAAGGCGAGTCAGTATCTTCCAAGAATATCAAAGAGTTTATATCACAGTGTAATAAATGTAAATGTATTTTCTAATAGGCTGAAATTAGACAATCAAAAATGCGATGGAAACATTATATGATTGGACATGCCATCCGCTCTGATTGGATAATTTTTTGATCACATAGTACTCCTTCCTACTTATAGTTGTTGGCAGAGACGGAACAAATGACTTCACTACATAACCTGGCACAAATATTAAAATGTAAGTTCTTCCATTGAATAAATATTTTAATATATTAAATAAGTTGCATCTTTGTTGTATTAAAGAGTAGACACAGAGCAAATTAACAATCTATATAAAAAAATTGAAACTTGCCTAGTTGGTCAGTTACTCCCCCATCACACTCCTCTAATCCAAGCCAGGAAAGGGCTCAACTTAAAAAATCCAGGCATTCACATTTTGTTTTTTAAAGAAAAATGTATTTTAAATTAACACAAGCTCGTCCTTATGAGAACCCCCAGCAAAGAATTATGTATTTTGTCCTTAGCCCTGCCTTTTATAAAGACTTTCTAGGCTCCTGATTGGATGAAGTAGCTAGCAATCAAATTTTAGCTGATCAGTGAGAAGGAATTACAATTTTTGCAATATGATATGATATGAAATAATCAAAGAAGACTACAGTATTCTATATATATATATATCTGATTGGTTAGTCTGTAGCAAATTAGAATACATAGAGCTACCCATCTGTGATTGGCTAATAGATCAGCCAAGCAGAGAAGGGACTAGAGAGTGTAGAAGAATGTGTAAGGGTTATTATAATTTATTTATCTTTTTTTTAAACAAAAAAATTAATAAAGCACAACTCCTCTAAAGAGACACTGCAGTTCAAGAAATAAAAAGACAACTTGTAAGTCGAGTACATACCAAATTAACAAAATCAACAGCCATGGACATAAAGCCTTTTGGGGGAAAAATCTGAATTTTCGAAGACACTGTTTATAAGTATAGGAATGTATTTTGTGTTTGATACATCACTTCCTCAGCACTGAATCATGTGGGTATTTGTTTTCTCTCAGTGGCCCAGAAGTAGACCCATTGCATAATTCACTGCAACAATCACTCTCCTGGATTTTAAACGCCCCTCTCATACACACAACTTCCACCAATGTATAATGGGTCTCTCCAGTAGTAGAGTTAGTGAATACATTTTGGGCCCCGTCACGGGTGGGGGGTAAGATTTTTTTTCTATGTGGCCCCTTCCATGGTCGCTGACCTTTGACAACTCATTATATATATATATATATATATATATATATATAAAATATAATTTTATTTATATATATATATATATATATATATATATATATATATATATATATATATATATATATATATATATATATATATATAACAGAAGGGTGTAGTATAGGAGGAATAAGAGCAAGTTCTCCAATAGTGTAGTTCAATACAAATATGTATTTATAAATTATTGGCAGGGGCTGGAAATGAACATGTTGGTACCAATGACAAAGTTAGTGGAAGATGGAGTGTTGTAAAGAATGATTTTAGAGAATTAGGGAATAAGCTTAAGGGAAGGACCTCCAAGGTAGTATTTTCTGAGATACTACCAGTGCCAAGTGCTATCCCAGGGAGACAGATGGAGCTTAGGGAGGTTAATGCGTGGCTAAAAAAGTGGTGCATCAAGGAGGGGTTTGGGTTTTTAGAGCACTGGGCTGACTTCTCACTTGGGTACAATCTCTATAGCAGGGATGGATTTCACCTTAATGAAGAGGTTGTTGCTGTGCTAGGGGAAAGGATGGTAGAATGGCTGGGGGAGTTTTAAAACTAATAGGTTGGGGGGGTACTAGATAGAAGTAATATGGTAGTAAGTGTAGAGGGGGTAAGGAATGAATTAACTATTCATGTGGGAGGAGATGGGGGAGGGTTAGTATACAATAGGGAGGTACTGCTAAGTAACTCAAGTACAGTGGCAGGCACTCCGGACTTACAGTATCATATCATAAGGCGTATGCTTGCTAATGCCAGAAGCTTGCCAGAGTTAGAATTATTAGCAGTTCATGAGAAATGGGATTTAATAGGCATTACTGAAACGTGGTGGGATGAATCTCATGACTGGACTGTTAATCTGGATGGTTATAACTCATTTAGGAAAGAAAGGGCAATGGTAAAATCGGAGGAGGTATTTGTCTGTATGTTAAGCCTTAATTTAAGCCTATAGTCAGAGAAGATATTTATGGTGGAACGAGCGATAATGTTGAATGTTTGTGGGTAGAGTTAAATAGCAGAGGAGCAAATTCCAAAAGAATATTTGTAGGAGTATGCTATAAACCCCCAAATATAATTGAAAGTGAGGAAATGCAATTATTATTACAGATTGCAAATGCTGCTAAGCATGGGCAAGTTCTAATAATGGGAGATTTTAACTACCCTGAAATAAACTGGATAAATGAGACCAGCAGTTCAGCTAAGGGTGCAGGTTCTTGAGTACACTCAGGGATCATTATCTGGCCCAGATTATACAAAAAACAGAACATTTGAGTATTTTCACAGATCTCTCTGCAGGTACGTTAACAAATGCAGAAAGTTTCAAGAAATCACAAAAGCATTAAGAAAGGAAAATATATCATATAATTTCCCATTAAATTGATACTTTTTAAAGATAACCAAAAAACAATTGTCAATTCAGTGGTAGAGGGGGATATCCTGCTGATGGAATGGAACATAACATTTGTTGAGTATATTAAGGAAAAATTGTTTGCTCCTAACTTACAAAAATGTCATCTTATGACGTGGAAAAAGTTATAAGTACAGGTTGATAAGGACTATTAAGGGGAGGAGGGATCAGCGGGAGGGGGGAAGGATGGAAGAGTGCAAAAGGAGGAAAGTAAAGACCTTATGCCTTTAAATCGGCAGGACCGAGATTGAGAGGAGCAAAGTTATGCAACCTCCAGACGTCGTATAAATCAAATCTTAAAAGGGAGTCATGGAAAAGTTTAGCTTTCCTTATTATGTGCCCCTCTGAGCATTTCGTATTGGTACTTTTTCTGTCTAGAGATGCATTCAATACCATATTTAAATCACTGAAAATAATTAATTGCCCATTTTAATCTTTTTAATCCGTTGAAGTAATTTCTTTAAGAAACTATTCTGTCTCTCATTGGGTGCATATATATTAACTATGGTGTAATTTAGTTGGTCAATTTTCCCGGCCCATATGGCAAATCTCCCTTCCACATCAACTTCTCTATATTGTTTTTTAATATCAATATTTTTACTAAACAGAATTGATACCGAACGCAAAAAAATTTATACGTTTGTCCATTATCTCCCCTGATTTTTGTCCTTATGATGGAACCCTTGGCAGAAGCCACCAGAGTGAATGAAAGAATTCATGGAATTAAAATTGGTGATCTTGAGTATAAAATCATGTTGTACGCAGACAATGTGATATTAACTATTGTTGAGCCTATGGAATCCCTGACTCAGATCCAAGAATTAATAAATAATTTTGGCTATATATACTACTTTAAAATAAATTGGACAAAAACGGTATTACCTATAAATATAGATAAAGATTAAATAGACTCTTTGAAAAATATTTGGGAAATTAACTGGGACCTAAATAAAATCACTTACCTGGGTACAGAATTTTCTCAGAAATTAAAGGAAATAATTAAGATTAATTTTTCTAAACTTTATGATAAAATTAAAACGCAACTAGTCAACTGGAGATCAAGCATGTTATCATGGCAGGGCAGAGTAGCAGCCATAAAAATGGTCATATTGCCTCCAATAAACTATCTATTCAGATGCTTGCCTTTAGCCGTTCCTGAGTCCACAATTAAAAAATATCAAACATTGATTGATTCAAATTAAATCAAATTAAAGACTGTTAGGAAGAGCTTTACAAAGGGTGGTATTGCCTCCCCGTGTATTGAAGAATATTACATAGCCGTAATGTTATCGCATTTTATTAATTGGTCTGCAAAGTCAAAACAAAATAGCTGGTCAACCTTAGAACAAAGCTTGGCCAGTAACTTATTATTGATGTATTGGCTTTGGTATGATAAATCTTCGTACAATATAAATAAAAACACGTCCATAATAATCAAAACAGGTTTTGAGTTTTAGATTAAATGGAACAATAAATTAAAGCTAGCGACAGTTCTGTCTCCCGGAATTACATTTTCATGACTAAGTAATATTCTGAACTTGCCCTGTCTTCAACCTGTTTGATAAAGATAAATTTAAGTATTTTGCTAAAATATGTGCAGACTTTAATTTTCCAGCATTTAAATGGTTGGAATATGAAATAGTCAAAAATACCATTATAAAATCGAAGTATTTAATCACTTCCAAAAGAGATCTTACTAACTCTGAGAAATTAGCACTATGTAATGGCGGCAAACATATAATTTCCAAATGTTATGATATTTAAAAAAACATGGTATGTTAAAAAGAAAACGTGAATGAATAAATGGGAAAAATAATATAATAGCCTAATTGATTTGGAAAGTTGGTCCAAGGTACTTAAGCTTTCACAGAAAATTATTAAATATCAAGCTTACAGAGAAGGTAATTTTAAAGTCATACAGAAGTGGTATTTTGCCCCACTCAAAATAGCAGCAATTAATAATAATCCAAACTTGGGACTATGTTGGAGACTCTGTAACTAACAAGGGTCACACAAACACATCTGGTGGGACTGTGATTCCATTAAGAAATTGTGGATTTTGGTTTTTGAGTTTATTTCTAAAATCTGTGGTAAGACCATTAAGCCTTTATGTGAAATGGCTATACTCCACATTATGGATGAGAGGCTTAATTTAGAAGAAAAGGCCCTGGTTATACAAGTAGTCTCAGTAGTCAAATGGCATATTGCTAAATGTTGAAAATCAGTAACTATTCCATCAAAATAGAGAGTTAGAAAGAAATGTACATGTGATGGGTATTGAACTATCTAGGATTAATGGTTGGGCAATCTGGGACAAATTTTCCCACCCACTAACTCAATAGGCTTATCCCTATCCAGTTCTTGTATGAATGTTTTTTACTTGATTTATGTATGTATGTAAATTGTACTTCTTTTTTTATGTATCTGATTAGGTATTCTATGTATTGTTTATGTAAACTTTTTTTGTAATTTCTATAAACCTAATAAAAAAGAAAAAAAAATTGGAGATTTTAACTACCCTGAAATAAACTGGATAAATGAGAGCAGCTGTTCAGCTAAGGGAGCAGGTTCTGGTGTACACTCAGGGATCATTATCTGGCCCAAATTATACAAGAACCTACTAGAAATGAGGCTATCTTGGATTTAGTTATCACAAATAATATTGATATGGTATTAAATGTTAAAAATAGGGCAACCTTTGGGAAACAGTGATCACAACACAGTCTCATTTGAGATTGAATTACAAAAACAAAACTATAAGGGGCCCACAAGAACGTTTAATTTTAAAAAGGGCAGATTTTGACGGCCTAAGTACAGCAATACAAAAGTATAGATTGGGACAAAGAACTGACAGGTAAAAATACTGAACATAAATGGACAACATTTAAATCCTTATTAAATATACATACACATCGCCATATACTATGTGGGAATAAAAGTAAAAGGAGTAAATTACATCCAACGTGGCTTAACAATGATTTAAAGATCAAGATACAGAGTAAAAAAAAGCATTTAAATTATACAAACAAGAGGGGACAGAGACTGCTTTACGTGAGTACAAGGAAATCAATAAGGCTTGCACAAGGGCTATTAGACTGGCTAAAAAAGAAAATTAAAAATTAATTGCAAAGGAGAGAAAGACTAACCCTAAAATATTTTGTAAGTATATAAATGGGAAGAAGGCCAGGAAAGAAGCTATAGGAGCATTACAGTGTGACACAGGCCGTCTGACAATTAGTGACCAGGAAAAGGTAGATGAGCTAAATATGTTCTTTTCTTCTGCATATACAAGGGAGGCAACAAAATGGGGCTACTCTACCTTCACCAAATAATTGGTTAATGCAGGAAGAAATCCAAAAGATGCTGAAAAAAATAAATGTTAATAATGCCCCAGGTCCTGATGGAATACATTCATGGCTAATGAGGAAACTGTGTTCTGTGATGGCCAAATAATTATATCTAGTTTTTCAAGATTCACTCAACACTGGGTCACTACCAGATGACTGGAGAAAAGAGGAGGTGATACATATATTTAAGAAGGGAGCAAGAGCAAATTCCGGTAATTATAGAGCTGTAAGCCTCACTTCTGTAGTGGGGAAGCTTTTCAGAAGGATTAGTAAGTGATAATATACAAAAATATGTCTATTCAAACAAGATTATAAGTAGGAGCCAACATGGATTTATGAGGGATAGGTCATGTCAAACAAATCTAATTAGTTTCTATGAGGAGGCTAGTAGGAAGTTGGATCAAGGCACCTCAGTGGATGTAGTATTTTTAGATTTTGCAAAGGCATTTGATATAGTGCCGCATGGGAGACTATTGTGCAAACTAAGGGATACAGGAATTGCAGTAAATATATGCACATGGATTGAGAGCTGGCTAAAAGACCGGAAGCAAAGGGTTGTGGTAAATGGAACATACACAGATTGGACTAATGTGGTAAGTGGGGTTCCTAAGGGCTCAGTATTAGGTCCTCTCCTTTTTAACATTTTTTTTAACGACTTAGAAATAGTACTGGAAAGTATTGTCTCCATTTTTGCAGATGACACAAAGTTGTGTAAGGTAATTAAATCAGAAAATTATGTACTTTCCCTCCAAAGAGATTTGCATAAATTAGAGAAATGGGCAATTAAATGGCAGATGAGATTTAATACAAATAAATTGAAAGTTATGCATCTGGGAATGAAAAATAACCATGCCATTTATAATCTTAATGGAGCAAATCTAGGGGTATCAGATATTGAAAGGGCTTTGGGAGTACTTGTGGACAACCACCTACGTAACAATTCTCAATGCCAAGCAGCAGCTGCAAATTAACTAACGTAGGAAGAAATCTAAAAGAGGTTGGAAAAAATAAATGGTAAAAAACCGCCAGGTCCTGATGGAATACATCCAAGGGTACTGAGTGAACTGGGTTCTGAGTTAGCCAAACCATTATATCTATTTTTTTACATATTTAATAATGACTTAGAAGTTGGACTGGAATGTATTGTCTCCATTTCTGTTGATGACACAACAGATAATAGTGCAAGATAATTAAATCAGAAAAGGATGTACTTTCCCTCCAAAGGGATTTGCATAAATTAGAGAAATGTGCGACTAAATGGCAGATGAGATTTATTATGAATACATCTAAAGTTATTAATCTGCGAAGGAAAAATAGCCAAGCAATTTATAATCTTGATGGAGCAAATCTAGGGGTATCAGATATTAAAAGATATTTGGGAGTACTTGTGGACAACCACCTAGGAAGTAACAGTGCTAAATACCAAGCAGCAGCTGCAAAGGCAAATAAACTATTATCATGTATTATGAAGGGTATAGAAGCAAGGGAAGCAAATATAATTAAACCACTATACAAATCCCTAGTATCCCCTCATTTGGAATATGGGCAGTTTTGGGCACCAATTCATTAAAAATACATTTTAGAACTGGAAAAAGTACATTGAAGGGCAGCAAAACTAATAAGGGGAATGGAGGGGCTAAGTTATAAGTTAACCAAATTAAACTTATTTTCTCTTGAAAAAAGGGCATCTAAGAGGGGATATGATTACCCTATATAAATACATCCAGGGTCAGTATAAAGATTTGTGCCAAGAGGTTTTCAACTGACAAGAGGACATCCTTTGAGGTTAGAAGTAAAAAGATTCCTTCTTAAAGAAAGAAAAGGGTTCTTCACAGTAAGGGTAGTTAATCTGTGGAATTCTCTACCAAGAGAGCTGGTGACAGCGGATTCAATAGATAACTTGGAAACGGGATTTTATATATTTTTAAAGAAAAATGGCATTCAGGGTTATCCTAGTTAATTAGAGAGGGAGTATTGATCTAGGGAGGAATCCTATTGCCAGTATCTGAGGTCAGGAAAGAATTTTTGTTTTCCCCTTTTGAGACGATTGGCAAAGTCTCACTGGGTTGTTTTTTTTGCCTTCCTCTGGATCAATTAACAACTAATCTGCATATTGCAGATCAGTGGAGATCTTAAAAGGTTAAACTTGGTGGGCTAAAAGTCTTTTTTCAACCTCAATTACTATGTAACTATGTAATAAAGATCAATAATGAGGTAAGGTATCCAAATCACGTTTTGAAACTTCAGACAATATCAGGTATTTAATCAGCATAGGTAACCATCCATGTCCCTGAAGCAGGATACTGGGTTCCTGAAGGCGGTGATTTCTGGGGATGTCCCACAGGTGAAGCAATAGCGGATACACTAGTGTAACCTCTATAAAATATATCAATTTATAATGGGGTCTTAAATACTAAACCATAATCATCTTTTTGCCATACATTGGTGCTTAATTGGGAACCTCTCTCTATGACCCCTATCTTTCATCCACACTTAGAAGGCTGTCAGATGCTAATAGTGTGGTAAAACCAAAGAGTAAGGCAGATGAACTGGCCAGTGTTATGTAGACCACAATATAATCCACTAGATGTTTGCAGTGGAAACTTCCCCTCTCTGTTACAAGAAGATTACAAACTATATGAGAGATAAATCCTAAAATAGGATCTGAATAATTAAAAATATCTAAAATAGATATAAAAAGCTATACACACATTATGATCAATACACACATTATGATCAATGTGATAGTATAAATAGATCATCAAACGCGTTTCAACATCACAAATGTCTTTCTCAATGATAAAAATATCTATATGCCTATATATATACAGAGGTATTACATGCTGGTGTGATGACTGAAGAATACACATATATTAGAGGGCCACAAAATAATATGTTGATTTGCAGTGATATTAAAGTGATTCCTTAGGCAACTTTTTTGTTTTGTATGAATTAGCATGGCTCTCTCACATAATGTGTCTTTTATACATGTCTTTTAGATTCAATTACCTGTTTCTGTGAGGTTCCCTTTCTTTTACTGAATTATTCTTTTACTGAATTATTATTTTAGCTGCTGTCTCAGGTTTGCATCTGCATCTGCAAATACTTCACTTTCCAAAAAGTTTATCATTATCAAGTTCTTGAAGAACCTATTTAAAACATAGCATTATTATTTGTATTTATTTATTTGCAGTGGTTTATTTTTCAAGTTTACCATGTTTCCTGGTTATGTGCTGTATAATGTGTTAACCGTTTATATTGCTGTCCTTATTTCACTTTGATCCCAGGCAAACTGCACCTTTGTGGTCTGAGCTGGTTCCCCACGACTCATGTTACTCAAATCTCAACCTCGACACACAGTTTTCTGTCAGTAAAAGTCATTGTTCTGAGGTAGCGCTTGCATTCCAGACATTCCGATGACCCCCTACCCGACTCCTTTAGAAATACTTAAAGACAATAATTGAAAGGCAATTTCACAAAAATGTATTCGGGTAGCAAACAGCGCAGAGAAATGTGGAAAGTGCATTAAACCTGGTTACTCGTCATTGCCAGGCGCAAATAAGTCTAGTTGTTTGTCTGATATCCAAGGCTTTCTGTTTAATTTATTAATAACCTGGCCAATTAAAATACAACAATATTGCAATGCAGTCTGAAATAGCACAGATATTTAAACCTCAGAATATAATTGCTGGAGAACTCTGGGGAACGCTTCTCGGTGACATGACCAAATCCTTAAATATATTAAGGGATTTAATAAAGTTCAGGAAGGAAATATCCTTCCGAAAAAGAGAAATATAAGGAGATCATGATTTGCAGTTAGATGGAAGACGGTTAAGAAGTAATGTGAACAAGTACAGTCAGTCGCCAATTAACACAGTTAAATGATTCTGAAGATGTCTGTGTTTGTTCAAATACTTAAAACAGCACTGTGGTCAAAGTTTTTTCTGTATATTTATTTGTATAACTAAACCTCATAAAGGCCACAAATTGTTGGAAATAAAACAATAAGTACAACCCTATATTTTTTATACAGTTATTCTCTACCGTGTGGCTCAATTTAGCTTTCTTCCCTGTTAGCCCATGTTACTTTCTTAGCTGGGTGCACTGGTGGAGCTAGGGAATAGAGGGCCCCTAGTGGGAGAGCAAAAATGTTTTTTGTTGACCCCCTTGGCCCCCCTCCTATATATAAATCTAATTTTATAGTGAGTACACCCCTCACATTTTTGTACATATTTTACTCTGCTACAATGTAAACTAGTAGTAAAGTGGAATTGTCCAAATTGGGCGCAAAGTGTCAATATTTTGTGTGGACACTATTATTTTCCTGCACTGCCTTAACCCTCATGGGCATGGAGTTCACCAGAGCTTCACAGGTTGCCACTGGAGTCCTCTTCCACTCCTCCATGATGACATCACAGAGCTGGTGGACGTTAGAGACCTTGCACTCCCCCACCTTCCGTTTGAGAATGCCCCACAGATGCTCAATAGGGTTTAGGGGACAGCAAATTTACACTGTTATACAGGCTGTACACTTACTTCTTTACATTGTAGCAGAGTGTCATTTCTTCAGTGTTGTCACATGAAAAGATATAACAAAATGTTTACAAAAATGTGAGGGGTGTACTCACTTTTGTGAGATACTGTATATATATATATATATATATATATATATATGTATATATATATATATATAATAAATACATATATATATTTGATTATAAAGATATATAGATAGATATTAAATAATTTAAGATTGATATTTAAAGATTAAATATGTTTAGATAGATATTCAACTCACATATAATAGTTGTGGTAAGTTACGAATGTTGGTCGCTAGACGTTGAAAAAGGCTGGCAATGAGAGCCGAATGCGCTCATTGCCAAGCCCAAGATGAGTGTCGAAGGCCGTGGGCCTTTGGTGCTCAGTGCGAAGCCTGCAAGAGTTTGAAAACGGCTGGCAATGAGCGCCAAAGGCGCTCATTACCAGGCCCATGATGAGGCACACAACACTTTGAAAAAAATACAACTTTAATAAACAACATTTTTTTCAAGCCGGTAACTCGGAAGTCATCAGTAGACCGCCAAAAGACGCCAGTTACTTCAAAAATTAACTTCAACCTCACACATAGTACAGGGGGAGAGACAGGGAGCCTGTGAGTGGGGTTGCAAGCTAATCTGAGTTTTAATTGGCGTTTTTAGGAGATTGAAAATCGGCTAAGCGAGGCAAAAAATTACGACTTAAACCCCTAATTGTTTGGAAAAAGGCTCAAAAGAGGCCGAAGGCAGTAACACTTAGCCACTCATTGTGAGGCGAAGACTTTGAAAAAAGACCCAACGCAAGGCAAGCGAAACTTGAAAAAGGATAGATAGAAATCAGGGGGAAAAAACACAGGCCAAGTAGAGGGGGGAAACAAACATATGGAAGGGAGAAAGGGGAAACAGACACAGGGGTCAGAGAGTGGAGAGAGGCTCGCAATGAGCGCCAAAGGCGCTCATCGCTGGGCTCATGATGAGCGCTGAAGGCTTAGTGCAAGGCACGTGGCGGATTGTACGTGGCAAGTGGCGGATTGTACGACGTCTGCAATGAGCGCTCATTACGAGGCCTGTAAAGTAGATGGAGGTAGAGGCTCACAATGAGCGCCCAAGGCGCTCATTGCGTTGCTCGCGATCAGCGCCTAAGGTGCTCATTGAGAGGCATGAAAGTGGAGGGTTGGTCGAGAGTGCTCATCGCGAGGCCCGCAAGTTAGAGGGGGGGGGCTCGCATTATTCGGCAAGCAGGATTGCCAGCCTTCAAATTTTATTGGGCAAGTCGCAAGTATACCGTATTTATCGGCGTATAACACGCACTTTTTCTCCCTGAAAATAGGGGGCAAATAATCGGTGCGTGTTATACGCCGATATTCCCTCCCCCCTCCTCATCCTCAACCTTCCTCCTCACTCAAAACACCCTCTGCATTCTCACGCCCCCTCCTCAACCTAAACCCCCCTCCTCCTCAACCTAAACCCCCCTAAATACCTCCCCCTCACTTACCTGCTTACTGGGTCCATGGAGCGGAGCGGAGGCCGGAGCAGAAGCAGGTAAGTGAGGGGGAGGTATTTAGGGGGGTTTAGGTTGAGGAGGGGGTTTAGGTTGAGGAGGAGGGGGGATTAGAATGAGGAGGGGGAGTTGGAATGCGGAGGGGGGTTTAGAATGAGGAGGGGGGTTGAGGAGGGGGGTTGAGGTTGAGGAGGGGGGTTGAGGATAGGGGGTTGAGGTTGAGGAGGGGGGTTGAGGAGGGGTTGAGGAGGGAGGAGGGGGATGGGGGGGTTGAGGAGGGGGGTTGAGGGGGTTTGAGGATGGGGGGATTGAGGAGGGGGTTTGAGGATGGAGGTTGAGGATAGGGGGGTTGAGGAGGGAGGTTAAGGAGGGGGTTGAGGATGGGGGTGTTGAGAAGGGAGGATGAGGAGGGAGGTTGAGGAGGGGGTTGAGGATGAGGAGGGGGGTTGAGAATGAGGAGGGAGGTTGAGGAGGGGGGTTGAGGTTGGGGAGGGGGGTTGAGGTTGAGGAGGGGGGTTGAGGATAGGGGGGTTGAGGAAGGAGGATGAGGATTGGGGGGTTGAGGAGGGGGGTTGAGGGGATTTGAGGATGGGGGGGTTGAGGAGGGGGTTTGAGGAGGGAAGTTGAGGAGGGGGTTGAGGATGAGGAGGGAGGTTGAGGTTGAGGATTTTGCTTCAAAGTCCTTTATTTGAATTTTTTCCCCTGAAATTCCCTTCTTAAAATGAGGTGCGTGTTATGCGCCGGTGCGTGTTATATGCCTATAAATACGGTATATATATATATATATATATATATATATATATACATATATATATTGTTGTTGTTAAGTCATTCAACTCTCAGTTACCCTATGGACCACAGCATGCCAGGCACATCTATTGTTGTGTTTCTGGTTGTGCTGATCGATAATGGGGGCTGTAATTTGTATGTGAGTGTTAGATTTAGGGGTTAGGGTGAGTGTTAGATTTAAGGGTTAGGGTGCACAGCACGCCACTACCTTACCATGTAAAGCTTATCATCTGCCCCTACCCTAACCCTAAACCTATGAACAAATTAAAGAAAGTGTTGTCAAGCTGTCATTGTGCAACCTTATGGCTGCTGGTTGCCACAACTGATAGGGAGATAGCAGAAAAGGTCCCCTTTCTGATCCACCCACAACAAGTCATTTATTTTGTTAATGAGATCACTGGCATTAATTACTTATAAGCCTTGAGGCTTTGGTTCCATAGGTAGATATATAAATAGATAGATAGATAGATAGATAGATAGATAGATAGATAGATAGATAGATAGATAGATAGATAGATAGATAGATAGATAAATGTAGTTGCATATGGCTAAACTTTCTAAGCTGTAAACTAATGTACAAATGTATCAGCCAGAGTTTGAGCTTTTAAAGCTGCAGACAGGAAAATCTGGTACATTAGGTCGGTCAGTGTCTGTTTCTACTGTACAATGAGACTCCATCTCTGGGGGATATCTCCTTACCATTCATATAAATAAGCAGAGCTCTCACCTCATTGTGCACAGAGGCCACAGATACCTCCTGGGTTTCCATGCTGCATTGTAAGTAAGACACTCGCTCACTGTCTCAGCCTCCCTGGTGTCTACTGCAGAAGTCCTAATATATTTTTCTTACTGGGAGGTGAAAGATCAGGACACAGACACTACCTGAAAGATTAGTTTAGCAGCAGGGAGCTGATCAGATTACAATGTTAATGTAGATGCTCTACAGCTCAGATTGTTTTAACCCCTGAAAGATCTACTGTAATGCCATAACAAGAGGAGTTTGTTGTTTTGCTTATACATTTATCATTAATACAATTCCTATCTAAAGATTTATAATAGCAATATTAAATGAATTATAAAAGTTTAGTGTGTCAGTCTACAGTTGAGATGTTTGCCTCCACCCTGATAAAGTTATCATGGTGAGGAAGGGTAAGTCTAAACAGCCTTATGAACAATGTCATTAGGCTAAACAGACTTTCATAAGCTGCCCTTACAGCAAAGACTTGTTTCCACAGGAAAAATGACTTTCACATAACAATGGAGGCACCTTTGTTGGATACAGTTTGCGCCTGAAAATGTACAGTGGATATAAAAAGTCTACACAACCCTGTTAAAATGTCAGGTTTCTGTGCTGTAAAAAAATGAGACAAAGATAAATCATTTCAGAACTTTTTCCACCTTTAATGTGACCTATACACTGTACAACTTAATTAAAAAACAAACTGAAATCTTTTAGGTTGAGGGAAGAAAAAATATAAAAATAAAATAATATGGTTGCATAAGTATGCACACCCTTAAACTAATACTTTGTTGAAGGACCTTTTGATTTTATTACAGTACAGTCTTTTTGGGTATGAGTCTATCAGCATGGCACATTTTGACTTGGCAAGATTTGCCCACTCTTCTTTGCAAAAACACTCCAAATCTGTCAGATTGCGAGGGCATCTCCTTTGACAGCACTCTTCAGATCACCCCACAGATTTTCAATCAGATTCAGGTCTGGGCTCTGGCTGGGCTATTCCAAGACTTTAATCTTCTTCTGGTGAAGCCATTCCTTTGTTGATTTGGATGTATGCTTTGGGTCGTTGTCATGCTGAAAGATGAACTTCCTCTTCATGTTCAGCTTTCAAACAGAAGCCTGAAGGTTTTGTGCCAATATTGACTGGCATTTGGAACTGTTCATAATTCCCTCTATCTTAACTAAGGCCCCAGTTCCAGCTGAAGAAAAACAGCCCCAAAGCATGATGCTGCCACCACCATGCTTCACTGTGGGTATGGTGTTCTTTTGGTGATGTGCAGTTTTGTTTTTGCGCCAAACATATCTTTTGGTATTATAGCCGTAAAGTTCAACCTTGGTTTCATCAGACCATAACACCTTTTCCCACATGATTTTGGGAGACTTCAGATGTGTTTTTGCAAAATGTAGCCTGGCTTGGATGTTTTTCTTCGTAAGAAAAGGCTTTCGTCTTGCCTCTCTACCCCATAGCCCAGACATATGAAGAATACGGGAGATTGTTGTCACATGTACCACACAGCCAGTACTTGCCAGATATTCCTGCAGCACCTATATAGAGGCATACTGCGAGCCAAGCGCGTAACATAAAAACCCCTAAAAACAAAGAGAAATAATTAACAAATATAATAACACACTCACAGACAGGACAAGGAGAGAGCCAGGATGCCTGGGAGTGAGGTTACAAGCGATTTTGAGCAATATTTGGGGGTTTTCGTCAATCCAAAATCGGCTAAGCAAGGGGAAAAATGGCGGACGAAAACCGTAAAAAAATCTGAAACTGCATGAAAATGAGGCTGAGCAAAGCCAGGCACGCGGGACTTAAATACAGGACGGCAAGACAGTAACACTTACACCAACGCCAGGCACTCGGGACTTTGAAAATAAAACAAACGGCCTTCAGCGCGTAACACTCAAACATTGAGCAGACACACAGAGGACAAACACACAGGGAAGGGACAGGGGGGAGATGGTGGAAAGAGACACATGGCATTCCCAGGCACAAAACTTGCAGGTTAACGAAACCTCCAATGAGCGGACCATACAGTAGGCGGGAGGAAAGGCTTGCAATAAGTGCCAAAGGCTCTCACTGTGAGCCACGCGATGAGCACCAAAGGTGCTCATCGTGGGGCTCACAATGAGCACCGCAAACGCAAGCGGCTTGCAATGAGCGCCATCATGAAAAGTGCTCATTGCGAGGCCTGTAAAGTAGAGGGAGGGAGTAACTCGCAATGAGCACCTCCTTTCAAGTAGAGGGAGAGAGAGGTAGAGGGGAAGAGAGGTAGAGGGGGGAGAGGCTCGCAATGAGTTCCGAAGGCGCTCATCGCAAGGCCAGTAAAGTAGAGAGGGGGAGAAGCTTGCAATGAGCGCCAAAAGAGCTCATTGAGAGGCCCGTGATGAGCGCCAAAGGCGGTCATCGCAAGGCCAGTAAAGTAGAGGCAGGCTAGAGGGGGGAGAGCCTCGCAATGTGTGGCAAACACCATTGCCAGGCTTCAAATTTTATTGCCGTCATTTTTGATGGGCAATTCGCTAGTTGTATATAAAAGGTAATAAATGAGAGACTGTATTATTTTATATTCCGTTGCAACAAAGTTTAGTTTTTGTTTAGTTCTTCATAAAAGTATATTTTAAATATATGACCACAGTGGTGCTTTAACGTTCACAGTAGGGTCTGATGAGCAAGAAGAGCATGCCTAGTTGGTTAAATAAGTTTAATCACTGAGGCTTAAATATTTGATAATTATTTATATTAACTCTGCATTTCAATATTCAATCTTGCATTAAAAAAAACATTTTTAAACATTAATTTAGAGTTTGAATAAATAAAGTAATCTTGTCAGAAATGCAGGCCATTTCCTGTTAGTGCCAATAAAGTTATAACAGGTTTTACTTAATACTTTGGTAATGTATAAAGCATGCGGTTATAAAAAATGGTAATGGTAAAGCATGCTTTCCATGTCGGTTTAAAGAACATGAAAATCTGGCTACACATTGTCTTAGATGTTTTTTGCTATAGTAAACCATTCCTGAGATGCACATTATTGTTTGCAAATTATTTTTTGCTCTGGTTCTATTTTGTAACTCAGATTGGATGGGGTCTAAGCGCATGATGACATTGGTGGGGAAGGGCATTGTTTTGCCCCCTACATAAATAGGCAATCAGTCTGTGATACCAATTAGCACATCAAAACTGGTAATTAGTGATTACATAGAGTAGTGACTAATATTACAAGTAATTGTGGATATGGCCAAGGGAGCATGTTGCATTGTGATTATGTATTATTGTGTGTGGTTATATGTTGCCTGTACATGCTTATCATGTATACTGTTAAATGTTTTTGTTCTTAGAATGGACTGTCAAAAAACGGCCCTTCTAAACCATTGGATGGCGTTTCTGGGACTTTGGCTGGTTCATGAGCTAACGGGGTGGCTGGAGGACCTGGTGGTGCAGGAAAGTGACTTAGATGCCCAGTGTGCAGCCTGGTTGGGAGCTGTTGGAATGCCTGGTGTGGAGCCCTATTTGTCATTGGGTCTGAAGGAGACCCTCTGGATTGTGGGGTGAGCACTTTACAGCGTACAATAGATGTGCTGAAGAGACATTGTAACTCTCTGAGGGGGGGGGGGGGTCCAATGGTTGGATGAGGCTCTTTCACTGATGCCATTGATCCAGCAGGAAGCAGAACTAAAAGAGGATATCTGGCCCTGCTAGATGAAGTATCTCTGGATGGGTTGTGGCCACCAAGTTGGGAGGGGTCATGTCACTCAGGCATGGAACAGAACCACCTAGCAGAGACTACAGCCACCCAGCTAAGTTTTGCCAAGGCTGGGTCAGAAGAGAAAGATGTGGACTGTTGGGAGAATGCTGATCTCATTGATTCTAAAAGTAACAAGGATGCCTTCATGCATGGGGTTGACTGGGAAGAAGAAGAACTTGTCCCTATCTTTAGGGGCTGAGCCTTTCCCAGTTAGAGGCATGGGGACAGGGCCAAACCACAGCAGTGCCAGTCCCAGGGGAAGACCTGTGGGAAAGCTACCCTGCTTATAGAGTCAGAGAAGAACCAAATGAGCACTGGGCCCTACCAATGGACTGTAAACATAGTGGGGTGGTTCCTTGGATGGCCATTGTCCAGGAGCCAGCCACAGATCATGGGGCACAAGCAGCAAGCAGCCCTGCTCTTCAGCCTGCACAAGAGACAGTAGCAGCTGCTTCTCAAGGGATGCCTGTATCTATACACCAGGCAGTCTCACGTGGAGAGAGCCAGGGTGTTCTACCTGAGGATCCAGAGACCAAAGAGCCAGAGGGAGGTGAGAGCTGTACCCAGACAGTAGTTCCAGAGAAAGGAGGTTGGGAGACAGTGAGCACAATGCAGCCCCAAGGAGAAGAGTTCCCAGACAAGCCCATCAGGAGGAGTACCAACTGGCAGATGCGGCAGGTACAGTCCTCAGTGGAGCTATTGTTTTATTGAGTACCCCAGAAGAATATTTTCCATAAAGGAGGGGGGAATAGGGGACAGTGGTCCTGGATTTTGGGGTGGGGTGGTGATAACCCCTGATGAACAGTCACTTGAACTGGTCATCCCCCTTAAACTACTTAAATTGGGTAAGCTAGAAGGCCAAACAGATCACACAGGACTCAAACACTGGAAAGGGGAATGAGCAGAAATGGGAAGGGGAAGAACGTTGGCCACTTGTGGTCCCTTAGGCCCATGGACTGTTGCAAATACCACCAGCCAGCTGTTTGTACTGGCTTGGCTGGGGAGGGTGGGGACCCAGGATTACCTCAGATTTGTTCACCACTCGATGGGTCAGTTTTCCTGGTTTGTCACAGAGGATAACCCATGGGGTACTGTGTCACTGGCATCCCTGCATTGACTCCCCTGTAGCGGCCCAAAGAAACTGAATGTATGCCTCTATAACTAGAAAGGAGGGGCCACTGGCCATGATCATTGGCAAGGGGGAATTTGGGGTCTTCAATTTTGCCAAGGATATCTGGTACCATCCCAGAATCAGCAGGTCAGGAGGTCTCCCTTGCCTGGAAGGAGAGGGCTTTGCTGGGGAAGGATCCTTCCAAGTTTTTGCAGGACCTACTACTAGCTTGGATGTACTGTTTCCCCTGGACTACCTTGAAGGGTCTTCCAGGGCAGTGGTCTTATAAGTCTCCTCAGGGGCTTGGGAAGGTCACAAGACCACTGGGAAGGAGGGAGTATTCGCCCTGGACAGGGGGAAGCGGGGTACCCAGAGAGCCACTGAGGCTATCATTTGGATGGACTAACACGCCAAGAGGACCGGTAACGACAGGATAAACTTCCCATGCTATACTAGAAAGGAAAGGGGAAGAAATTGTCATGATTACATTGTTAAGTGACTAATATTACCAGTAATTATGGATTTTGCCAAGGGAGCATGACATTGTTGCATTGTGATTATGTATTATTGTGTGTGGTTATGTGTTGCCTGTACATGGTTATAATGTATACTAGTATTATGTTATAGAGGAAAAATTAACAGGAGAATACATGAGATAAGGTAAAAATGCTCTGCACATAGGCTGATCTGCAGAGCATTGCGTCCTCACACATACAGGCCTTGATAAACAGCAGCCAAGACCACTAGTAACCTGTATCCAGTATTCTCTGCCTATACCTTTGGACATTGCCCTCTTCAGAAGTCCCCTTTTGTGCCAGAGAGAACACGAACCATACAATTCTGCTGGGGTAGGTGTGAACTAGGTTCATACCAAGCCCCCTTGAAGAAGCAGATTTTGACAATTAGTATTTAGGAACTGCTCATTTTCATATTCCCCTTCTAGATTGATATATTGTCAAGGTGAAGGGGCTTGTGTAACTCAATGAAGCTGTAAGCTATACCAGGTAAGGTCTCCCAAGATGAGCAGGTCATGGCAGAAAAGTCAGACAAATATGGTCCACTGGTAAAGGAACTGGCAACCCACTTACCAAGATAACCTTAATTTAAACCTGCAACCAGGCCTACTGAATCTGAAATCCAGAGAACATCCTACACACCAGCAGTGCTAATTTAAACCTGCAACCAGGCCTGCTGCATCTGAGATCCTGAGAACATCCTACACACTAGCAGGTATGGAGAATATTATTGAATATCAATGAATTTGCCCCTTACCTAGAGCCATTATCTTTGTTAATATTACTACTGTATGCAAGTTATTATATCTGGGGAGATAGAATAATTTCTAGCATTTTTTCAACCGCCAACAAATGTATGCTGTATCCTGCCTGGTCTTCCCTCCCCTGCCCCATCCTTCCCTCATCCGTGGATTGCATAATTTACTTCAATCTCCTCCTTCTTGCATGACTCAGGCCTTTCCTGTCTCCTAAGTCTCTCTATCTCACTCTCTCATTCCTCTCCTGTTCTATCTGTCCCTCTTACCTGTTTCCATTTTATTTTAGTGCTAATTTAAACCTGCAACCAGGCCTACTGAATCTGAGATCCTGAGAACATCCTACACACCAGCAGTGCTAATTCTAACGTGCAACCAGGCCAACTTTATCTGAGATCCTGAGAGCACTGTTCTCACTCCCTGACCATCCCCTCCCCTACCCACATTCAGATTTAATTTATAGCTCCATGGAAATCACCTGATTTCTTATTTTCAGATTATCTCACCACTAGGGGTCAGACAACACACTACATATTACAGCCTTTCACCTCAGATCCCTCGCCTCTCCCATTAAACAATAATCTTTCTAACTTTCACTTCTATCCTGACCCTTACTATTGCTTATCTGTTACTCTTCCTGAGGGCTCTGCCCCTTTCATACCCTTTAGATTGCAAGTAGTGGGTTTCCAGTAATGTAGGGTGCTTTGGAAAAAAAGCATTTCAACAAAGATTTTAATCTAAAAACAGGGCCCTCTGTTTTCTGAATGTTTTAATATTTAATTTTCTTGTCCCCTGTACAGCGCTACGGAATATGTTGGCGCGTTACAAATAACAGTTAATAATAATAATAATAATATTAATAATAATAATAATAAGTTATAGCCACGACCAGAGACACAACTATTGTGTCTGGCGTGCTGTGGTCCATAGGGTCACAGAGAATCGGACACAACTGAGCAATACAATGCTAAATATCTCTGGACAAGTTCACTTTAGGAAGAAAATGTATTACATTATTTAACCAGTTTTTCATGTTCTTTAGGAATAACTTTTAAAAAATGAGTTACTTTACCTACCCTATCTCAGATGCACCAAAGAAAAAAATTAACTTTGTCTGTTTTTTGTTACGTTGAAGAAAATATTTTTTTCTTAATGCAAGACAATTTTAAGTAGTCCAAATGTTAATCTAGCGTATTATTCATTTTAGACTTTTTTTATGACTTGTATTAAACTCAACATTCTTAATAGGCCGCAAAATAGTAACAAATAATTCTTGATATTCTATCCGTGCCAAAATAAATTCCAACACATTGAGAAAGTATTTTATACATCAGGACAGAGACCCGTGAGGCTGAGCAGAACCCATTCTAAAACTGACAGAAATAAACAGGGGTCGGTGATAATAAAGAACATATGCGATTCTTGGAATTAAATAAGGATATTTGTCGGCATCACAAAATGTGTCAGTTAAAATATCATATTACTTACAGTGCCAGGTTTGAATTCTTCTATGATAGATGTCCACTACGGGGCACATTTTCCATTGTACGTTTAATAATACATTTTCTAAAATCATAGAATCATTTTTGCTTCATGAATAGATATCTGAAGTCTAGAAAACATTTTTTTACTCCTCAAGAAGTCAATATGAGCTTTGGTTTTCTTTCTAAATGATTTTAATTAACTAGTGTATATTTAAAGATTGAATAAATTACCAAAAAGATTGTGTTACAAGAGATATGGTTTTAGATAAGCCTAATTGCAGCTGGAATGAATTTGAAGAAATTTATTTTTACTAAATAAATAATATTAATTATTAATGTATATGTTCATTTTCTTCTAGAAAATACTCAAAATAATTAGAAGAAAACAAAGAGAGAGTTGGTTATTATTTGAAAGCTGTGTGAAGTATCTTCAGTCTATTTTTGAAAAGGTCCAAGTAAGGTGCATCTCTGATTCTGGTGGTAGACACTACCAGGAATCTGGGTGCTGAAGCTATGGGAAACCGAGATTTTGATATAGATTCTGGAGATGATTAATATGCACCTGAAGCAACCTTAGTTTCTGCATGGTCAGAGCTTCAGGGAAAATGCCAGTAAAAAAAAGGAATTTTAAAGTCAGGAGTAACACTGCTCCATCAAGTTCATTGGCTTACCCAACAACACAGTAAACAAACTCTAGTACTCCAGCCCATTCACTGGTGGGAGAAGCCAGAGCTTGAGACGTGATCCAGCAAACAATACACAACCAAGTACAATGAATGATGAATTTAGTACAGAACTTGCAAATTTGTGGAATTTCAAGTACCTAAGCTGTATGGAAAGACTTCTCTCTCTATCCTTTTGTGGGGACAGCAGCTGAAAAGCCTCAGGTTTTTTCCTTGCAAATTTCAATGAGAAGGAGTCTCATATGACCTTCTAAACTTAAAGTGCATTTGAACTGCCTACCATTTGAATCCATCCCTGAAACTACTTTATATATATTAAGACTTCAATATTTACACTCACTATCGGTTGTGTGGAGAGAGCTCAATAGCAGAGCTTTGAACCAGCAAGAGGCATCCTGATAATTTGGCACCCTGATAAACGCTCATTCACAATGCTTATAGCAGATGATGAGAGAGCTTTGATGATATTTTTACATTATTACCCTGAGGATGCTTCACTCTCCTATGAGTTGAGTCAGTCCAGTTACATACACTTGGCTGGCTGCATGATGCAGATCACTGAGTGGCCAATTCTCAGTCTTCATTAATTATGTAGCTGGTTAAAGGATGGGTTCAAGGGCCTTTAACATCTAAGTCAAATATTGATACATTTTAAAAACATAAATAACTTTTCCACATGCCTTTCAGGCCTCTTTTTGATGTGTGCATTAGTTTGGGTAATTTTCATCTCCCTTTAAACTGTTCCTGGACCTTTCGGTTGGCTGGTCGTAGGCAGTGGCAACTATTAGACACTACGTAGCGAGGCCACTTTTTGTGAATTTCTTAGGGTTTACGTGTGTTAGGGTTACGTGGGTTAGGGTTACATGGGCTAGGGTAGGTGTTAGGATTAGGTGGGTTAGGGTTAGGTGGGTTAGGATAGGTGTTAGGATTAGGTGGGTTAGGTTTGTTAGGGTAGGTGTTAGGATTAGGTGGGTTAGGGTTAGGTGTTTTAGGGTAGGAGTTATGGTTAGGTGGGTTAGGGTTAGGTGTGTTAGGGTAGGTGTTAGGATTAGGTGGGTTAGATGTGTTAGGGTAGGTGTTATGGTTAGGTTGGTTAGGGTTAGTGTTAGGATTATGTGGTTTAGGGTTAGGTGTGTTAGGGTAGGAGCTATGGTTAGATGTGTTAGGGTAGGTGATAGGATTATGTGGGTTAGGGTTAGGCGTGTTAGGGTAGGTGTTATGGTTAGGTGGATTAGGGTTGGGTGGGTTAGGTGGTTTAGGGGTTAGTGTACTGCCAGATTATAAACTTTACATTGACAATAAATTCACTCACATCTTGATCCCGACAACTATTGGCCGATGGCTGCCACTGCAACCTGCCAGCCAAAAGGAAAGATCCCTGTGTCCTAGTCCTAAATTTCTCATATTAAGCTTTTTATTGTTTTTAGACTTCTGAAAGCTCTCTCTTGTAATCTCTTAACATGTTTACAAATGGCTTACTAGTTCAACCATTCACAGGCAGTTCCAGTCATCTAAAATGTTTCTATATTGCTGTTTCAGATTTGCACTATAGGGACCACAGGAGTGAGAGTGGCCAATGTTGCAGATTTTTACTAGATGAAACTTAAAATTCTAAAGGGCCATGAGGTCTTTACCACTACAGTGTCTATGTAAATTGTCTCTTTAAATAGTGTCTTTTACTGGACTCTTATTATTAAACCAGAACAAGCGTGTAGGAGAAAGAGAGAGAAAGCACACAACTAGTAATCACTACAAATTTAGTAATGACTATTAATAACAATAGAAGGCTAATATACCATATATTGTTGTTTAGTCATTCAGTTGTGTCCGACTCTTTGTGACCCTAGGTACCTCAACATGCCATGCACATCTATCATTATGTCTCTGATTGAACTTATCCATAAGGTTTTCATGGCAAAGATACCGTAGTGGGTAGCCAGTTGGTTCTCCAGTGCTCCGCAATTTGTCTGATCTCTCTGCCATGACCTGCCCATCTTAGGTGACCCTACATGGTATAGCTCACATTGAAGTACACAAGCCCCATCACCACAACAAGGTAGCGATCCAGAAGGGAATACCGTATAAGGAGGAGACAAGAACATACAAATACATAAATTAAAGAAAATTAATAAATTAAAATGATATAGAAAAGATCCTAAGTCTGGTGGCAATGAAAACTACTGAATATTTTTTTTTAAAGTTTGAAATTTAAGAAAGTTAAATTAAATTTGCTATTTTATGGGTATGACTCATTGACTCATTGATACAACTCTGCATTTTCCCGACTAAGGCTAAGTAATTTGACTCCTTTGGGGGTATACACAAATACTAATTTAGGCAATTGATTGTGAGACCACATATTTCTATTCTATAATATTGTTTGTTCCCTACATCATAATTATTTAAAGCTCTACATGCTTTGCTCACACTGTATAATTAAATGTAGCTTTTCTTATAGATGCTGATCTCCATTAAAGCCTTCAGTGCCAGAGGGACCACTTATACATTGCAATCTAATGTTGAAAGACATTGTAATATATACATACAAAATATATGTCCCTTCTAACTCCCTTGAACAATACAAAATAATTTGCAAGATAAAAGGCAATTAGGGGGCCTCCTACTCTTATCAAAGCCCCCTCCGGCCGATTGTATATTTGAAAAGCAATTTAGTCTGTGTCCCTGATTGCTAAATCAGTCAAGACACATTATCTAATAGTTCTCTACAACAATATAGGAATGAAGAGGTCGAGGACACTGCCCTGGAAGCGTAGTATGTACATAAACATTTATCATCATAGTAACATGGCTATATGACAGACTGCATCACTTAGTACACTTTAATGGAAAGGTCAAGTCATGGAGTGGTTTCCATTGCCTTATATATACATTCCATTATCAGAGCTGGTAAAAATGGGACCAAGGAGGTACGTCTATGCACAATCTTATTAAACAAGTATTTTATTAGAATCACCCTATAAGAATTTTTGTGGAATATACTTTATTATTTTAGCTTCATTTGTTAAAATCTGACATATCCACAATAATTCTGAACATAATAGTATGTTGAAAAATCAAATTTTTCCTACATATGAATGTTTATGTCATTTTTTACTACTGTACTAGTCGTTTACCCATCATAAATGACGGTATATTATGTGTCTCTTCCCTCCCCCTCTCCCTTCCCTGTGTCTCTTTCCCCCTTTCCCACTCTGTCTCTTTCCCCCTTTCTCCTGTGTCTCTTCCCCCCTCCTCCCTCCCCTGTGTCCCTTTCCCCCTCTATCTCTTTCCCCCTTCCCCCCGTGTCTCTTTTGCCCCTCCTCCCTCCCCTGTGTCTCTTTCCTCCTCTGTATCTTTCCCCCCTCCTCCCTCCCCTGTGTCCCCTCCCCCCTCTGTCTCTTTCCCCCTTTCCCCTGTGTCTCTTTCCCCCCTACTCTGTGTCTCTTTCCCCTTTTGTTTCTTATCTCCTGTGTCTCGTTCCCCCCTTCTCCCACCCTGAGTCTCTTTCCCCCTCTGTCTCTTTCTCCCCCTTTTCCCTCCCCTGGCTGGAGCCGCGCATGCGCACGGCTCCTTGTACGGAAATCCATACACACGCTTTAGAAAATATATATAGGTGTTAGATTTAGGCAACTATATAGGTGTTAGATTTAGGGAACAGTGGTATCAATCATCTTTATACAGTGCCTTGCAAAAGTATTCACCCCCCTTGGCATTTTTCGTGTTCTGTTGCCTCACAACCTGGAATTAACATGGATTGTTTGAGGATTTGCATCATTTAATTTACAGAACATAATTTTACTAATTATGTGACTTCTGAAGGTAATTGGTTGCACCAGAGCTTTTTATTGGCTTCATAACAAAGGGGGTTAATACATAGGCACATGCCAATTTTCTGTTTTCTATTTCTAAAAAATAGTTTTATGTATATATTTTTCTCATTTCACTTCACCAACTTAGACTATTGTGTTCTGATCCATAACATAAAATGCAGATTAACAAAATATTGAATTTAAGGCTGTAATGTAACAAAATAGGTAAAAAGTCAAGGGGGTGAATACTTTTGCAAGGCACTGTATGACCCATTGAATGTGGCATTGTTAGCTAACTAATAGATTAATATGGTTTAAACACTGTATATAGGCATATTTCATTATTCCACTCATACAAATCCAAAGCCGTTGAGTGTATTTTTGACCTATTAATCTAACCTGAAGCAACCTTGGTTTCTGCATGGTCAGAGCTTCAGGGAAATGCCAGTTAAAGAGGAATTTCAAAGTCAGGAGCAACACTGCTCCATCAAGTTCATTGGCTCACCCAACAACACAGTAAACAAACTCTAGTACTCCAGCCCATTCACTGGTGGGAGAAGCCAGAGCTCGAGACGTGATCCAGCAAACAATACACAACCAAGTACAATGAAGGATAAATTTAGTACAGAACTTGCAAATTTGTGGAATTTCAAGTACCGCTGCTGCATGGAAAGACTCCTCTCTCGATCCTTTTGTGGGGATAGCGACTGAAAAGCCTCAGAATTTTTTCCTTGCAAATTTCAATAAGGAGAAGGAGTCTCATATGACCTTCTAAACTTAAAGTGCATTTTGCACGCCTCAATAAGCATCTACAGAACAGTCAAAGAAAGGGGGAAGGGGTTGCAATGGGATATACAAGTGGGGGTCTCATTTACATGGTAATTGCCAATCCATGGTCAGAGTTAGCATCTTCTGCCAAGAGAATACACAAAAAACATGACATGCGTTGTGTGATTGTGAAAGTGCTGACTCGGACATTTCTTTTATGTGCTCTTGAAGCTACAATATAGCATTCCTGTTATTATTAGCAGGGAATTTTAACAGCCTTGCACTGACAGCAATTATATTGCACATACACAAAACAATAGTCTCACATTGCAAATAAATCATTCACCAATCGCTCTCACAGGTTCCAGCTCTTAGCTGGCTGGATTTTATGGTCTGGTAGCTCTGTGACCCCTGATGGACTGTTGTTCTTAAACTGCGAAAAGATGAGAAATTAAAAGCAGCTTGTGGAAGTTCTCTTGCTTCTTAAAGGGGCACGCATTGTATCATGCGTTTAAACAGGATTTGTTTGTAATTTGTATTATTTTTTTTTGCAAGAAAAAAATATCTTTAGTACACAATAGAATAATGGTAACCAAACTTTTTTCCTTTACTGTTGACCACGTCTTGGTGGATCAATTGAATGATGCTTAGGGTCACACAGTGTATGATATATTGGAATGTAGTATGTTCCCGGTCCTATCCTCTTATGCTAGCGCAGCACAAGGCAGCAGCAGTGGTGGTGAGCATCCGCTAG
Organism: Discoglossus pictus; assembly: GCA_027410445.1. Taxonomy (NCBI): domain Eukaryota; kingdom Metazoa; phylum Chordata; class Amphibia; order Anura; family Alytidae; genus Discoglossus; species Discoglossus pictus. The sequence continues at coordinate 235,366,168 of CM050168.1, read as the reverse complement.
ATGGCACTGACATATCATAGAGTCAGGTAAACTGTTAGGGTTGGGGTTAGGGTGAGGGTTAGGGTTAGTTCAACGGTTAGGCTAACATTATAAGCTTAGAACTTCTTTCACATATCGGCATCACTGCAAAATATCAGCAGCGCCATCTAGCGGTTGGCACTGCAGCAGCGGACCTGTCCCGACAACATAACAGGATAGATCCATGTTCCCTTATAAACCATGAAATCCATTAACTTGGCATTTTTGTATGTATGTTTACTCATTCAGTCAGGTCAGGCTCTCTATGACTCTATGATCCACAGCACACCAAGCACAATCATTATGTATCTAATTGTGCTTATCCATAAGGTTTTCTTGGTAATGATACTGGAGTGGGTGCCAGTTCCTTCTCCAGTGGACCATGATTTGTCTGACCCCTCTGCTATGGCGATAACTGCAGCAAGGAACTATATAAATATATACATATATATACACGCAGGGGAGGCTGATCCATAGGAGCCAAGGGGCAGGCACCCCACATAAAAATATCGATCACTTTAACATTGTGTTTTACATGTATATTGATAATACCATTTAATTATATCTATCATGTCTTCTTTCATATGATTTTGCTAAAAATAAGTATCTATCACTTTAAATTAACCCTTTGTGTGCCTTCCCCCTTGCCTAGTGTCTCTCTCCCAAGTGCTGCTATATTACAGTGTGAGTGTCTGTGAGCATCTGTGAGCATTGAGTGCTTATGCTCAAATTTGGTGTATACAAATGCAGTGTTCAATGAAATGTATCAATCTTCCTGACTGGCTGCTCACAGCTTCAACCAATGAGTGTTGCAGGCTGTGTGGTTGCTATGAACATCCCACCTGACCATTCCCTCTGAGGACCCACAAGCCTATGGAGACTCAATGTTACATATGACATCAGGAAGGCTATAAAACCCCCCATGTTTTCTTGCCCTTCCCACTTGTTCCCACTTTTTCCCCCTGACTGATCCTCCCTGGCTGGACCTGATCTATCCAAACTCAAAGTAATTTTACCCAACACTACCCAAGCCCCCTAGTCTTAATAAACCCAGGGCCCCCACTATACCTTGCCACCACTAACTAGACTACTAGGGAGATTACAATCCCGCTGTAGGCCCTGCCATCCACATAACCCAACACCCACCCACACACCCACCTACTTACCTAGGTGACCCCAAAGCAGGCCCACTGTGCCTGTGAACCCCCAATCAGGCCCACAGGGCCTGGTAACCCCCCGATCAGGCCCGCAGGGCAGTGAAACCCCTGAGCAGGCCCATGGGGCCTGGTAACCATGCCGATCAGGCCTGCGGGGCCTGGAAACCACCCAATCAGGCCCATGGGCCTAATAACCACCCACATCAGGCCCGCAGGGCCTGCAAACCCACAAACAGGCCCACAGGGCCTTGTAACCACCCCGATCAGGCTCACAGGTCTTGGGAAACCCCAAGCAGGCCCACGGGGCCTGGTAACCACCCCGATCAGGCCAGCAGGGCCTGGGAACTCCCAAGCAGGCCCACAGGGCCTGGTAACCACCCCGATCAGGCCCACAGGGCCTGCATACCCCCAAGCAGGCCCACGGGGCCTGGTAACCACCACGACCAGGCCCGCGGGGCCTGGGAACCACTAAGCAGGTCCACAGGGCCTGATAAACACCCAGATCAGGCCCACAGGTCCTGGGAACCATCCACCCACCTAACTACCTACCCACCCAAAGCCTGGGGATCCCTCCACCCCCCCCCTTTATCACTGAACCCCCAATGATATATCCAATTACAAGAGGGGTCCATATTAAACCCTCATAGTCCCTTATTAATCAACACAATAACACAAATACATAACCCAGACCCCCTCCCGATATTTTATTTAATTTTTCCAAGTGACAGGCAATGAATCTTTAACATTGCAATAAAAAAAAAAAGGATACGTTGCCTGACACTTTAAAAAATGAAATAAAAAAAGGGGGGGGGGGACATAAAATAAGTAAACACATACCTGCCCAATTGGCCACTCCAGTGGCGACCTTCTGCCCTGGATATTGTGGCTATCCATCTTGATTGAAGAATTCAGTCCTCTTCAATCTTGATTGAAGCCATTGATCCTCATTCTGGCCCCTGGAATTAGGCATCCACCTAAAAAAACAGTCACTCTAAAAAAAAAAAAAAAAAACCTAGGTAACAGAGCACCTCCTTCAAGGAGCTCCCCGCTGACTAATGAATTTTTTCCCACGCTCTTTTTATTCTAATACCTGAAGAGTCTGATTGGCTGAAATCTGATTTCAACCAATCAGAGTCTTTAAAAAACAAAATAGCATTTAATCTGTGGGGAAACACATGTTAGTGAGCCCTGTAACATGTATAACAAATAATAATTAGTACGGTAATATGTATAATAAATAATAGTACAGATTAAAAATGAATACAAAAATATAAATAAATATAAATATATGCTAATAATTCATATACATATATATATATATATATATATATATATATAAAAGAACATTTATTAAATTAATAAATAAATACGTATGTACCAATTAAGAAATGTATACATATATTCTTGGTATTTTATGTTTTTTTAGGTACAGTTTGTGCCTCTATAGTCCTGATTGGTGTAATGTGGGTTTTTAAGATCTGGTTGGGGCCTTTATAGTCCTAATTGATATTTTTAAGTTTTTTTTTAGGTACGGTTTGGGCCTATATAGTCCTGATTGGTATAATGTGGGTTTTTAAGGTCCGGTTGTGGCCTATATAGTCCCACTTGACATAATAGGGGTTTTTTTTAGGCATGGTTGGTGCCTAGATAGTCTTGCTTGGTTTCATAAGTGTTTTTAGGCACAGTTGGGTTCTTGCACTCTCTGATTTGTTTGCTTGTTTTATATTACCCCCAGGTCCAAACACTCTGCGGCTGCATACTATTTTGGACTACAACATTTGAAGACACCCCGAGAAGGAGAGCCAACTGTTGGTGAGTGTCATTGCATTCATGCAGAAGATACATTTTATTATTTGCCTGAATCCCAAGATTCTAGAATTTTTGAACAGTATTAAAAAATCAGTAAGTGGAGTCTATTTCAATGGGCGGGGCAAGTATAATGTCATTGGGTGGGGCATATACAGGTCACTATGACATCAGGGGAGGAGTTTAAAAGGGTGGGGTCTGTGTAAGGGGAGGAGCCAAGTCTTGCTCTGGTGCCCGTCCAACTTGAAAGTTGACCAGCTGCGACTGCTATAGAGTATATATACATTAGAGCATTTCTTCCTAGTCCATGTGGTTCCCTGATATGTCTTAACCCCTTGACTAGTGGGTTGTGTGTTACCATGGATGTTATTTAATGAAACAGACATAATAATAAAATATTATATGTTTTAATAACACATATGATTATATTGGAATGTTAAATGTCAAATGATGATGAACATTCATAATTTTCAATTGATTTGATTTTATACTGTCTCTTTAACAGCTGCTCCAGGACTCAGCAATGGTTTTAAAACCATTTGCGAGTAGTGTTTAGTAGACATAATATTTCCTATTTGATGTTATAGGACTGCCCTGATTTGCGAGTGATCAGTAAAGTGTCAATTTATTAGGGTTTTGGTGTAAAAGCCTAACGGAATAACTCGTAATATTTAGGAAGTGTAAAAATCAATGGAAAAGTGTGCTTAGTCTTGCCGCAATCACTTGTAGCAGTTCTCTCACAGCGTTTCTGGGATGGGTGATTAGAATCATTAGGGAGATTTAAGTTGCTCTTAAACATTGTGTAATCTGCGATAGAGGGTAATAGAATGGGGCCCATGGTTTGCAGAGCTTGGCTTGATTTTCACAAATAGATTTGAACCTTTTGTTGATTTGGAATTTAGTAAAAAAGAATTGAATTCCCCTGGTATATAGAATAAAAGTGTCAAAGCAGGTTCAACACATGGCAGAGGCAAGTGTCAACAGGAAAGAGGTTAAATATGTATTATATCTAACACAATGCATATACCATTACCACTAATGGTACACAGTAAGTTTGCTAATGGCAAAGACAGGTCTAAGGGGTGACATGTAGGTGACTGATGACTGTTTACTAAAATCTGACAGCTTAAAGTTAGTTTCAATCATAATTAACAGGTTTGTAAACACTCTAAACTGTTAGGTGGGGTTTGTTTTTCTGTTTCCTTTAATTGATGTTACAATAAGTGTGCACAAACACAGCTGCTAATTACAGCCCCCATCTGTTATCTTTAGCTGAAAATAAAGGCAGAACATATTTTACACAAAAGGTCAGATCAGACATTGTGAAACCACTGATAAAGTAGAAAGCAGATGCTCATCTAACTGTTCGTCACTCTACACGTTTTGCCCTATTGGGAGCATCTGCAGGGGTCTCACACACAGGATTTTTTTCATTTTTCTTGTCGAACAAAGATATTATGAGATCTTGAAAGCTTGCACTGTAATCCCTCTTATTTAGCCACTTTGTTTCCATTTTTTCCACTGCTAACACAGTACCACTTCACCAACACAGGAATTGATACGTATCCTCAGAGGACTATGTGGTAGAATCTTACAGAAATCAAAATTGCAAAGAGTTTTGTTGTTGTTTAGTCATTCAGTCGTGTCTGACTCTCTATGACCGTATGGACTGCAGAATGCCAGACACATCTTGCGTCTGGTTGTGCCAATCCATAAGGTTTTCTTGGCAAATATACTGGAGTGGGTGCCAGATTCTTCTCCAGTTGACCACAAATTGTCTGACCTCTCTGCTTTGACCTGCCCATCTTGGGTGACCCTACATTGTCTAGCTGACAGCTTCTTTGATGTACACAAGCTCCTTCACCATGGCGAGGTAGCGATCCAGAAAGGGATTTAGTAACCTCATATTTTAAGTGTTTTATGGAAGTGTGCATAAGCTTGAAAATTTTTTGATAAATAGGCTCTGTAGATTAAATAAAACAATGAAGCTACAAACATTACTTTTTAACTCTTTTTGAGAAATAGCACCAATAGTGTTATTAAAACAGATACATTTACTAAATGTCATTAAAACATTTGTTTAACATACACAGAAAATTGAACATACTTGGATGAAAATAAATGCTTTAAAAACTACAAAAAAATACGTATAGTGCATTAGAAATGTAGTTTTGTAGCAATGTTAGGACTTCCCTCTAACATATTCTGATTTGGGCGTGTTAGTTTAATCCAATCAGATTAGAGAAAGTAAATTGTTTCTCCACAGAAGGAAGCACTGGTATTGTTGCCAATGCAGTCTGCAGAAACATTTAAAGATTTTTTAATCTTTGCAGCAATCATTGTCATGCAAAAAAACATTTTGTGATGTTTGTATACATATATTTAATCTGCATACTAAACAAATATGTTTGGTATATTCTACATCATAACAGCTATGCACATACATATAGTACACAATGTAAATCTAAACTTTTAATTATAAAATAATTGAGGAACTTATAAATGCAAAATATTATTCTATTAGTATAATGTAGATGTTTAATAGTATTGTGCAATTATATGGTTAATGGTAGGAACTGGGTACTTAAGCAGAAATTCAGATCCTTCAGGGGTGAGTTTGCATAAAGAATTTAATAACAAATACAGGATAAGCAAAGCATGGTGTGGATCACTTTGAATAAAAAAGTCCACTGATTGGATTAGTCCTTATGTTGGAACAAACAGCAGAAGTACAGTCAGGCAAAAAAAGCAGACAGCTAGGTGGCAGACTGGCAATGCAGCAGACGACTATTGCAGCAATAGCATAGGTTACCAGGAGCAGCATGGTAATGCAGCTATGCAGCAGCAGAGACAGGGAATAAAGGACCCCAGGAGCAGACTGGAAACTTAAGGCAGGAACCAACACACACCTGGAGCTGAATGCTGAAACCAGAGTATTTGGTACTCACTGCAAAAGACTGTTATAACTGGCACTTTGGTGTGATTTCAGACAGATTTTAAAGTCCTCACTCAATACTGATTGGCTGGGCCCCATCACCTGTCATTGAGTAGAGTGTGGCGTTATGACACATAGGAGCAGACACATCTTTCATAGGTCTCCTTTCCGGCCTATTCAGTCTGTGAGTCACTACATGCCATGGATTGCCAGGAACAATCAGCAGGGCCTTCCTTGGCCTACCCCAAGTCCTAAAATAATATGTACTCCCCTGGTTACTCAAGTTCAGTCCTAGAGGGCCACACACTAGCATGGATTTGAAGATATCCTTTCTGTGCACAGGTGAGTCAATCAGGATGACCGAAGAAGTAATTGACTCACCTGTGCACAGCAGGGATATCATAAAATCCAGGCATGTGTGTCCAGGACCAAACTTGATCACCCCTGGTATAGAAGTTCATGCTTAAACAATAGAAATAATTTTATCAAGGGATATAACTTATAATTTGTTTCTATCCAGTTCATTGCTCCATGTCATACCTTCTATAAATTTCAGTGGTACCTCGGTACTCATCGTTAATTGGTTCCAAAAGGCACTATGAAAGGCAAAAAGTTTTGAAGCAGACGAGTGGGATGGGTACAACTGTAGTTCCATTTTCAACAACCAATCAAAAGCTGTACAGTGGTATTCAGTGAATATAATGGAGATCAAAGCAGCAGGATAAACTGCTATAGCTATAGCTAGCAGACTATAAACCACTTACATTTTCATAATGTTTAAATTGTGTTTTTTTAAATGTATAGTAGAAAATCTTGGATTTCACTGTTATTTTAAGGTGATTCAAGGTCACTGCAAGCTTTTCTGTAAGGATTTCTGCAAGAAAAAATACTGTTACAGTAAGGTCATAAAGGCAAGAAAAAACATGAAGATCTGATGGAAATCTTTTGCAATGGAAAATAATGTAAATGACACATAGCAAAAAGCTCCAAAATATGTGAATCACAACTCAAATTAATACTGAGACTTTTATATGTATATCTAAGTATTAAAGGGATATGGACGGTTCCTGGATTTTTCTAGGTATATCATATATGTGTGTTTCTGTTTACTTTTGTCCCCTTCTGGATCGCTATCTTCTTGTGATGAAGTGGCTTGTGTACCTCCATGAAGCTTTGAGCTATATAGGGTCAACCAAGTTTTCCAGATCATAGCAGAAAGGTCAGACAAATTGCGGTGCACTGAAGAACGAACTGGCACACACTCCATTATCTTTGCCAAGAAAACCGTATTGATAAACACAACCAGAAACACAGACAGATGTGCCTACAACAATTTACCTTTTTGTAATTTATTTTATTAAGAAGTGAATATAAGCTCTGTTTTCACTGCCTAAAACCATACAAAGACTATTTACACAATGCAGCTTATGAAGACACAGACTCTGTAGTACTTGTGATGCAGTATCTGGTACTTACCAGTCAGTGACCATCCTTCAGCAACATGCTGCTGAGACACGGTCCCTGATTGGCTAGGACATTACACTGTACATCCTGTCCTACAGAGTTTGTGTCTGCGTGTATTGTGCAGACCCATACCGTGACTATTTGTTTTATTTGTGTCAGTAAAAACAGAGCTTATAAGCACTTCTTAATAAAATAAAGTACATAAAAGTGCAGTGCCTTGCAAAAGTATCCCCCCCCCCCCCTCCCCTTGGCATTTTTCGTGTTTAGTTTCCTCACAACCTGGAATTGACATGGATTGTTTGAGGATTTGCATCATTTAATTTACAGAACATGCCCACAACTTTGATTTTTTTTTTATTGTTTTTATTGTGAAATAATACAAAATAACATAAAAAGGCAATGTGCATAACTATTCACCCCCCTAAAGTCAATACTTTGTAGAACCACCTTTTGCTTCAATCACAGCTCCAAGTCGCTTTGGATAAGTCTCTATGAGCTTGCCACATCTTAACACTGGGATATTTGCCCATTACTCCATGTAAACTGCTCCAGCTCCTTCAAGTTGGATGGTTTGTGCTTGTGAACAGCAATCTGTAAGTCTGACCACAGATTTTCTATTGGATTGAGATCTGGGCTGTGACTAGGCCATTCCAACACATTTACATGTTTCCCCTTAAACTACTCACGTGTTGCTTTAGCAGTGCGTTTGGGGTCATTGTCCTGCTGGAAGATGAACCTCAGTCCTAGCCTCAAATCACGCACAGAGTGGTACAGGTTTTGCTCAAGAATATCCCTGTATTTAGCACCATCCATCTTTCCCTCAACTCTGACCAGTTTCCAGTCCCGGCTGCTGAAAAACATCCCCACAGCGTGATGCTGACACCACCATGTTTCACTGTGGAGATGGTGTTCTTTGGGTGATGTGATGTGTTGGGTTTGCGCCAGACATAGCGTTTTCTTTGATGGCAGAAAAGTTAAATGTTAGTCTCTTAAGACCAGAGCACTTTCCTCCATACATTTTGGGAGTCTCCCACATGCCTTTTCACAAACTCAAAACGTGCCATTTAGTTTTTTGCTGAAAGTAATGGCTTTCTTCTGGCCACTCTGCCATAAAGCCCAACTCTATGGAGCATACGGCTTTTTGTCGTCCTATGTACAGATACTCCGGTCTCTGTGCTGTCTCTCTGTTTAATGCCCTCCTTGTCCGGTCCATGAGTTTTGGTGTGTGGCCGTCTCTTGGCAGGTTTGCTGTTGTGCCGTGTTCTTTCCATTTGGTTATGATAGATTTGATGGTGCTCCTGGGGATCATCAAAGATTTGGATATTTTTGTATAACCTAACCCTGACTTGTACTTCTCAACAACATTGTCCCTTACTTGTTTGGAGAGTTCCTTGGCCTTCATGGCAGTGTTTGGTTAGTGGTGCCTTTTGCTTAGGTGTTGCAGCCTCTGGGGCCTTTCAAAAAAGGAGTGTGTATGTAATGACAGATCATGTGACACTTAGATTGCACACAGGTGGACGTCATGGCACTAATTATGTGACTTCTGAAGGTAATTGGTTGCACCAGAGCTTTTTATGGGCTTCATAACAAAGGGGGTGAATACATATGCACATGCCAATTTTTTGTTTTCTATTTCTAAAAAATAGTTTTATGTATATATTTCTCTCATTTCACTTCACCAACTTAGACTATTGTGTTCTGATCCATCACATACAATTCAGATTAACAAAACATTGAACTTAAGGCTGTAATGTAACAAAATAGGTAAAAAGTCAAGAGGCACTGTAAATGGATACACTGGTATAGTATTTACCTAGTAAACTCCAGAAAACTTCCATATCCCTTTAAGTTGGCATTTTTGTGTGAGGTTTGATGCTAATTTTAATGGCATGTGTAGAATAAGAACCAACATAAGAAAGAAAAGAAAGATGCTGAATATATGGATATGCAGAAATAGGACAGAACTCAGATTTTATTTCTTGTATGTAAAATAGCAAGTTTGAAACATAGCAAAAGTTTGGGACTCTTTGCATAATATAAAATAATGATTTACAGAAAAAGATTAGACCATTGTAGTAACAAAATGTAAAATATAATCAAAATAAGACCGTCTCTAATTCTTTACATTTTAATTGCCATTGTGTTGCTGTGGGATCTACCATTTTTGTTTCTGCTGACCAGCTTACTGAGGTGGGAGGAGATTAAAACTGCCAATGGGCTCAATAGGACTAATGAAAAGTATCAGAAAGGATAAGTTCTGAATAAAATATGGATCTTTGTTGTAAAGAATAATTTTTAAGAATAAAATTCTAAAAAGTTAAGATTGTATGTATGTATTTATTTATAAAAAATATTGTACATTATAATGTTTAGTTCAAAGAAAGGACATATAAAACAAAATGACCACAGTAATCCTTTAATACTCCCAATTTGACTGGCACTGGGTCAGGTGGCTATTGCCACCTGACTTTTCCTTTATAAGCCTGCGTAGACCAGTTAAAGTCTAAAACAGACGTATCATTGTAAATTACAATGACTGAGCTACTGTTTGATTACAGCATTTAAAAAAATCCAGGGTGATACTAGCCCTCAAGGACTAGAGTTTGACAATTTTGTCCTAAAATGATTGGCTGGGCTATTGAATATTGGACCAGAAAGATATCCTTCCCCACAAGATTGTCATCCCCTGTTTGCTTATCTCCTTACCTGACCCTAACCCTAACCCTGATAAATTAAACAATATCAACCAGCTGGGATTGCTAATACTAATAAACTAACAAATCAGTCTAAACTGAGGATTACGAACAGGGCTTTCCTTCTAATTAGATTCATTTAACAGGTCAGGACAAGAAGAGAAGCAAATATTTTCCCTCAGTTTAAGTTAAGTTTTTGAATATTCTGTTCATTCTATTTCATGCAAAAAAATGAAACCCATGTTACATATTTTAGTAAGTTTGGGAATTTTGTGTCTGCTTAATATGAGTAAAATTAATATATTAACTGAACATAAAATACTATCTGGCCCGAGCATCTCATGTCTGCTGTCAGATATTCTGAGTTTCTCATTAAGACATCATTTGGAATATGGAGGACAATTTTGGGCACCACTTCATTAAAAGGACAATTTAGAGCTAGAAAAAGTACAGCAAAGGACAACAAAACTAATAAGGGGAATGGGGGGCTAAGTTATAAAGAAAGACTAACCAAATTACACGTTTTTTCTCTCAAAAAAGTTGTCTAAGAAGGGATATGATTACCTTATATAAATACAAGGCTTTGTCAAGTGAACATTTTGTGCCAAGAGGTTTTCAACTGACAAGAGGACATATCTTGAGGTTAGAAAGAAAAAAAATCCCCCATAAAGAAAGAAAAGGGTTCTTCACAGTAAGGGTGGTTAAACTGTGGATTTCTCTACCAAAGGAGGTGGTGACAGAGCATTCGATAAATAACTTTAAAAAAGGACATATTTTTGAATAAAAAGGGCATTCCTGGTTGCCCAGGATAATTAGAGAGGGAGTATTGATCCAGGGAGGAGTCTGACTACCAGTATCTGGTGTCAAGAAGGAATTTAATTTGTTTTCCCATTTGAGATTATTGACAATGTTTTGATGTTTTTTTTCTGTTTGCCTTCTTCTGGATGAATTATCAATTCATATTTAATTTGCATATTATAAAGATCAATGGAGATCTAAACAAGTTGAACTTGATGAACTAAAAGTATTTTTTCAACCTCAACTACTATATAGCTATGGAAGGCCCAGCTGCCACATGTTCCACATATTTCCAGTATTTGGACATATCATAAATTCCTCTTAACTTGTAAAGGTCACTACTCTGTGTAACCTCTTTGTCAAACAGTATTTCTCATTAGGTTTTGGATGGAAGGTTTTACAACAACAGTTGAGTTTTTATTGGACCCATCTAATTTGATACAATGAGAGGTTTTGTCTCTGTATCCAACACTATTTCTATTGCTTTAGGAGGTAACATACCAGAAGGTGCTCAGCTGCTGACCTCGGAGGCCTGGAGTGCATTTAAGTGAGTGATGTCATAAATGTAAGGCTCTTATTTTGATGGCCAGTGACACACAAACCAATTAACCCCTACCCTTCATACATCAATTAACCTGTCAATTTCAAAACTGACAACCTGTCAATAAAAATAACACAAAATGCAGTAGCTGATATTATTTATGTGCATCGGCTTATTTTTTTTAAATTATTGTTTATATTTGAACAAGCTGCTGTCCTTTATTGAATTTGTTAATTCAAGAACCATTGTAGTAACCTTTTTTAAATTGGTTTTATATTGTGCATATCTTATAATATAAAGAGCAGTGTCTGTCACAGCTGCAAACAGTGCCGTGCACAGGCATAGGCACAATAGATCTTCCAGGCATATCCTGGCCATGACCCAACACAGCAAGCGGACAGGGGAACTGAAGACGGACAGTGGGCTGAGGAGGGACAGGGAGCTGAGGAGGGATGGGGGCTGAGCAGGGACAGGGGGACTGAGGAGGTACAAGGGGGCTGAGGAGGGACAGGGGGACTGAGGAGGGACAGGGGACTGAGGAGGGATTTGGGGCTGAGCAGGGACAGGGGGACTGAGGAGGTATTAAGGGGCTGACGAGGGACAGGGGGACAGAGGAGGGACAGGGGACTGAGGAGGGATGAGAGAACTGAGGTTTGGATGGGGGGGGGCTAAGGAGGGGGGGGGGGACTGAGTAGGGAAAAGGGGACTGAGGGCGGACAGGAGACTAAGGAGAGACAGGGGCACTGAGGAGAGACACAGGGACTGAGGAGGGACAGGGAGACTGAGGAGAGGCAGGGAGACTGAGGAGAGACAAGGAGACTGAGGAGGGAAAGGGGACTAAGGAGAGACAGGGAGACTGAGGAGGGAAAGGGGACTAAGGAGAGACAGGGAGACTGAGGAGAGACAAGGAGACTGAGGAGGGAAAGGGGACTAAGGAGAGACAGGGAGACTGAGGAGGGACACAGGGACTGAGGAGGGACAGGGAGACTGAGGAGAGGCAGGGAGACTGAGGAGAGACAAGGAGACTGAGGAGGGAAAGGGGACTAAGGAGAGACAGGGAGACTGAGGAGGGACAGGAGGACTGAGGAGGGCCAAGAGGATTGATGAGAGAAAGGGAAACTGAGGAGGGTCAGGGGGTAATTACTCTAGTAACATTAATAAATTAGAGGCTGTATTATTTTTTACAGTCTAAAAATGTGTTGTCTATTTTCAACTGTAGTCCTTCAGAAGAGGATATTTTAAATGTATGACCACAGTGGCCACTTAATATTTATTGTAAATGATCATAATTATTTCTAGAGCAGCAACATATATTGCAGTGATCTACTAATCATGTGTATGATGTTATACAGTTATAGGTTTTCTTCATAACTCTCTTATATATCTGTATTTAAAGGTCCACTTTAGTGGCCACTAATACATTCTAGAAAAATAGAAATGAAAGAAAAATGGGAGATTTTGAAACTTACATTTGAACTTTAGCACTGCAGCTTCTCTCTATCTGTTATTAGGTCCAAGGGAGGTAAAGCAGATATATCCAGGAAATGTCCTAAAATTTTCCATCGATAGGTGATAAAGATGTAGATACAAATTCCAATTAGGACTGCCTCCTGGGCTGATTCTTTCTCTAGAAACCCCCTAATAGAGGATGGAGACGGCAAGGAATATGTATAAGTGTTACCAACAACATTGATGTTTTTTTTTCAAATACTAATTTATTGGTAATTAAATATTAAATAAACAAATAAACTTTACTGTATGAGCACCATATTGATTATTTCAAACAACTGTTAAATGACTTGGAAGACATGTATGACATATTTATAGTATACATTTAAATGTGCAATTTTTGAACATTACATCACTGTCAGTGACCGTTAAATCTATTAGATGCAATTGTATCCAAGCATGGTAATAATTCAAACAGTGAGTATTTATGTCTTCCGCTTTATATCAATTAAAGTTGGTCATAATTGTAAAATATCCTCTTTCGAAGAAACACACTTGAAAATAGGGACTTTAAAAATAAAATGCAGCCTCTTACTTATTCATTTTATATGCAATTATGCTGTGGTTGAATCTACCATTTTGATTTTCAATGATCTACTTTCTGTGGCTAAAGGAGACATTGTACACAGAGAGGAAACTTCTCTCTACACAATGGGAAAGTGGTAGCTACAACTGCTAGTGCTTTCAATAGGACTAATGCAAGAAGCAGTGTAGTAAAGACATTGAAAGAACTAAGAAATAATTGCGTAAAAATGTGAAAATATAAAGGTTGTGATTATTTTTTTATTTGTTTAATAAATATATGTATTTATTCATGAGTCATAAGAAAGTATTGCTTAAAAGCAATTAGAAAAGCTGATATTAAAGCTGATATTAAAATGAGACATAGTTAATATTCATAAGATATAACATAATACCATCAAGAAATGTTAGGTTAATTATATATATAACATTATTTCTTACTAAAATTGTTTGCCCATGTTCAAGTTTAGTAATTTAAAAGCTCTTAAAGAAAACATTTAACCATGAGGGAATTCAACAGGTCAGAGGCGGAGCAAATGATTCACCCTGCAGTATTTCTGTGATACTTTACTGTACATTTTCTAAGCTGTAAGTCCCTTATTTTTCCTGTAAAAGTATTATAGTGTAAACACTTTGTTATAATATACAGAATACAATATATATGAGATTATTTCACAGCTCAAATCTACAAAGTGGTTGGAAAATTGAATACAATTAGACAGAGGGCTTCGGATATTTTGTAGAAATGAGAAGTGCTAATCCCTTAAAAACACAGACGTTTTGTGAGTGACAAAATAATCCCTTATTAACAATAAACGCAGTCTGTGTTTAGACTCGCCGAAACATGATCCCTATTGTAGTTAGATTTTAGAAATGATACCTCCTTTCACCAGAGCTAAAATCACAGGCCCCATGGACTTGTGTTCATTGGAAGATTATTTCTTAGACAGTGCTTATATGGAGTGCATTAATAATAATAATAATTGCAATAGAACAAATCAAACAACCTACTCCATGTCACGAAAGACTCGATCACAAATCAGGGCAATAGTTAAAAATAGATTCAACCAAATGTTTAGTTCTTGTGGTCAAGGCCACTGTGTGTTTGGAAAAATGTGAATCTGACTAAAGGTATTATTAGGCAGGGAAAATGTCATAAGGCTAGATTTAATCAGAAAAATAATTTTGATGTCTCTGCTGGTCCCTGAGGCACCAGTGATACTTTGGTGAAAGTTGCATGTACACGGAGAACATTTATATGTCTGCATGAGCAGGGCTTGCAGTTAACCTTGAGAACTGCATAAATTAGGCATTTCGAATTAGGCAGGTGGAATTCACAATCCACCCCTTCATTCACTATTCATTAGATTATTGGGCTGTTATTGGAGAGAAACACTTTAGTGCATAGTATCCAAAAATAAAAAAAAATAAAAAATTATTGTGTTGAAGTGAAAGCTCTAGTCTTGGTGCATTTTATCCCTGTACCTTTATGTATTATTTTTCATTATGACTGAAATCATATTTTAAAAGAAAAGTGTCATCTTACTAGTATATGTCCCCTACACACAGCTTCAATATGATGCTAAAGTACAAATGTTCTCAGGTGGAGATTGAGAAGCTTTGATTAACCATAACCATAAATACGCAACAGTGTAAAATGCTTTTTGTACTATTTTTTAGCTAAATGAAAAGCAGCCTGGAAGATCAATTTAAATGTAGTCTAAGTGCTAAGTGGATCTTTCCTGCTATCTGCTGCCACAAATGTTTCCTGTTACCGGGTTTGGGGAGATCCAGATAATTTCATAGACAATGCTTATAAGGAGTGCATTAATAGTAATAATAATAATTGCAACAGAACATGGTGCAGTGGGTAATCTGTAGCAAATAAGATTCAGAAGAACAAAGCAGCAATGGGTTATCTTGACACAGCAAAAGCACAGACTAGGTAAACCAAGCCAATTAATTGGTTAAATTACTGTAATACTGGTAAATACATTACGTATACATATTTTGTATCAGTATATTGCTAGAGATTGCAGTGAAATAAGTATTGAGGACATTCTAAGAACTAATTGTCTGTGTAGCCAAGTAAACTTTATAGGCGAATCAGTGTCTGTTGTGGGCAGGGCCCATATAAGGTCACTGGGTGGGGCATATAGAGGTTAACATTGAATGATGGGGAGGAGTCTATAATATTGGGTGGAGTCAATGTAAGGGGAGGGACCAGGTCTCCATCTTCTGCCCCACCAACTTTGAAGGTCACCAGCCGCCACTGCAATGAACGCCAGAACCTCCTTAAATAGAAGTAAAGGCCACAGGTGAGCAGTAGGAGGTCCTGCTACAACTCCAGGACTTAAGGTGAAGAAATGGTGAAACAGGGAGCCAGTAATAGCTGCATGCTACAAGCCCGGGTCAGATTGACTCCTTCCATTGATAGATAAATCTGAAAGCAATTAATAATCAATAGCTTGCAGCACATATGTTGTTTTCAACATGTTTAATATTGTCAATTAATCTTATTTCAATTTTAATTAACTATGTCCTATAAGGAATTTAACATCATTTTTTAAATTGTTTTCTTGCTCTGAAATGCGTCAGGATTCATAAAAGTTTCTCGAACAATAGAAATTTCAAGACAACATTTTTATTAAAACCACATTCTGTGAACTGGAAACAAGAAGAAACCAGCAGTTCTATTTACAAAAATAAAGAAATGTCTACTCATAATACTATTGACAATAAAATTAAAGCCAAATGAGCTACTAAGCATATTTGTACACAGTGTGCGGTACAGACACATTAGAGAAGCCCTATGGGATACATGACAGAGCTAAAATTCATTTGATAAGCTATAACATTTTCTGATTTAGTTTAGTTGAATCACGTCATTAAAGTAGTTTTTTGTTTCATGCCCATTTTCAGTTGCAGATTGGGGTCCAATGTAGCATGACCATTTAATACTTCAATAATTAATCCACTTTCAATTACGGCATTTTTTTGATATGTGTACTATTAATGGGAGATTTGCAAATTATTGCATGGTTACATACATTCCACCGTTTAATTTGCAGATTTGTTTTAAATTATTTTTTCTAAACTTCTTAACACTCAGTTTTCATGCATATTTTGTGCATTTTAAAATGAGTTCCATTAAATGCATGTGGCAAAATTGTGAATTTAAAATTCCTTTAAAAAAAGCAGTAACATTTTCCAAAAAACAAACACATTTTAAGTACAGATTTATTGTAACTTATTTCCTTATCGCCATAGTGCCTTGGATAAAGTGTAAGTAAATTCAAGCCCCAAAATGGGACAGCTTCAAAATAAAGCCAAACAACTTTGAGTTTTCAACCTGCCTATAATATACTTTTTGAAGTAGTTTAGATGAATGCATCCAAGTATTCAAATCATAACCATTGGATCCTACCACAGTGTAATATGTTGATGTAGTACAATTACAGTAGGAAGATATCCCCTTCCCCACATTTCCAACTTGCATTAGGTCCCATCTCTAAAGTTGCCATATGACTACTAATACTATGCATAGTGTGTTACTGAACACCACAGAATATCACTTCTTCAGCACAGTCCCAACCAATCACCACACAGTTAAACACAAAACTAAAGTCTTAAGTGGAACATTGTTTGTCTCATTAGAGATATTTGTTATCCAATTATAATGCAATTTGATTCTGACACCAATTTGATACATGTCTATTCAGTCTGATCAACCCATAAGATAGTATAATTAACGATTTGTACCAGTACATAGTGGGTTAAATACTCATTTTGGCTTGTGGTACTGAAGTCATACTCAAGGCGAATCTGGTTTACCACCAAGTAATGTTTCTAATTGTTCCTTTCTATTTTCTGTTAATGAGAACTGGTTACAGCTGGTTAGTCAACCAGTCTATGTTTACAGTGCCAGTCTTTTAATTAATGTTTATTAACACAATGTGCAGATCTACTTAATTGAGATGCTTGCAGAAGAACATCTCCCGTTCCCCGTGGTGTAACACAATATGAATGGACCCACCTACAAAATATTTTTAGGACGCTCTACAAAAAAATGTTTTCAATTGTTTTGCCATGGTTTCTTATGAAGACTAAAAACAGAAAAAAACATTCTGAGCACACCTACACACCCCAAGGATGCCGGGAGAGCCTCTTTTCCACAACCTTTCTCAGTGGATAGTGCTTCAACTGCTACTAAGGATTCTGGGAAGAGATATGAAAATGAGGCTTACCCACCATAGCATATATCATACTTCTTGTCAGCTCATGAAGACTAGACATCATAAAGGGGACTTCTCTTTTTTCAAATCTTCTTACTGCCATTATCTGTTCACTTCCATTCTCTCTCTTTCTCTCCATCTTAACTCAGCACTCTCTTTTCTCCACAGCCACCCTCTCTTGATTCCTACACAAGAGCAGAGCTACCATCAGTGCAAGCAGTGCAATGCACTGGGGCCCTACTATGGGGGGGGGGGCAGTGCTGACCCTAGCCCACCCTACCTGTGTGCTATACCATGTAGGATCACCCACGATGGGCAGGACATAGCAGAAATGTCAGACAAATCATGGTGGAGAAGGAACTGGCAACCCAATCCAGTATCTTTGCCAAGAAAACCAAATGGATAAGCACAACTAGAAACAGAGAGAGATGTGCCTAGCGTGCTTCTGAATATGGTCACTGAGAGTCAGACACGACTGAACAATAACAAACAAAGAACCAAACAGCCCATCTCATCTGCCGATTACACATCAACCCTCTCCATTCTGTCCTCTATTAAGGCCATGATGTCTATTGCCTTTTAGTTCATGTACCACTTTAGTCACTTTCCTTTGAATTGTTTCTAATCTATATTTGAGGAATAAGAATAAATAAATGTAAAAGAACTGTTATAAACTGTGTTACCCAGTATACTAGAAAGCTGGTGTCTGAGCAATCTGCACTAGACAGTGCAATATGAATATGTACATGTTATTTACCATGCACTTGACACAGTCACAAACTATGAGGCGCAGAGAGGCCAACATGGCAGCCCCTTGATGCCAAACAGAGTGGAAATAAATTGTGTTATTACATCATCCCTTTATATAATGGGACTAATACTAGATGGAATTTATACTTTTAAGCAATACAGTGCCCCTTTAACCCAGCCTCCTAGTAGCTACATCAGTGTGATTTATAGATGTGAACTTGTGCACTAAATTTGCAATATAACATTTGTAACTTACATCCTGAGACAACCTTATATTCAATTAGAGATGTACATAAATCTTCCCTCCTCCTTTAGCCTTGTGTTTGTTCTCCAGTAGCTGGTAATTCCCAGGTGGAGACGTCTTGCTGTTGTGCAATGCTACCAATGTGTGACTGTTATATAGGAATTCCAGATGGCAGAAACAGGTGGGGCACCAACACTATGGGGGTTTGTTTATCTGCACGTATTTATGTGTCATCCTAAAACAGCAAATGCTTGATGCCATGTGGTAAAAAACACATATTGAGTATCTCATTATTAGATTATTATAAAACTTTTTTTTCAGGTGGAGCCAGTTCTCCCAACTTTCTTGGTCTTGGTCTTACTATCAAATGCACTTTTAAAAGTTATGTTTTGTGTTGTTTTTGTGTGTGAAAGTTTCTTGTTATATTTTATTATTTATCAGGCTCCTTAAACTGTAAACATTAAGTGCCTTTTTTGACACACAGTTTTTGCTATTTACACTCTTTAGCATTTGTTTACAATTTATTTTTTTATTTACTAAGTTACTATTTTATCAGCAATACTTCTTATTCACAGTATGCAACATTTTCCAATATTATTATTATTAATAATAATCATAATAATAATAATAATATAATAATAATAACCACTTCTATTATTGACACTATGCTATTCTAACTTTAGCCTCAGAATAGAGGAAGTACACAAGAGCACTAATGAATATTAAACTAGTCGAGATATGCTACTTTAGTATATTTGATTGTTAATAATTCCTTTTTAATTTAATGTGGAAGTGAGTCTTATCTCCACATTTTCAAGAGAGAGTAATAAAAGTTATATTTTGTGTATCATATGGGCTATATCTGCAATAACTAATCCTCACATAATGGGTGTTGGAGAGAATGAAGTGTACACTCACCTGGGTGAGAGATAACTACATATGGGCAAGACAACTCAGAACTATATCACTAAAGTGTATCACTGCAACCCGCCACTTCTCCATCAAGTTGGTGGAACCTTAGGCAATACCTCAATGCCTACCTTCATGTGTAGTCCATCATGGGGGGCAGTTTTAACATTTTGCACCATAGTGGTACGTTAAAAACATGCCTACCATGATTATACGTTGATCCATGTCACTACCATTAGCCACATTTGTAGACAGATTGCTGAAAATGTTCATTGTAATCAGTATTTACTGTATATGGATTGGTGCAAAGTTAAGTGATCAAATATGGCACATCTTCACAATCTTTTAATATAGATTTCAACAGTCGTTGCTTGGGTGTTTAACATACAGTCAGAGGCTTTGAACAAAAAATATTTTAAACATCTGTATTAATTTATTTAATGGGAATGGTTTGCTTGCTACAAATAACAGGTGTACTGCTATCTATTTCTCTTTGGGCACATATTCCCAGCTGGGCATCTGGGAGATTGTGGATGGTAAGTCTTCCACAACTCTTTTTACAATTCTCATGATTACTTCATGCTCTAAGATCTCTTTACTGAACAGAGTGCAACATATTTATAGGAAAAATACAATTGAATCTAAACACAGAGTTATTAAACACTAGTGCCATTAAACATTAGTACCTGGCTAAGATCTCTTGGATAGAAGGCCAAGTTAACCTAATCACTCTTTTGCATAATATCTCACTGGTTACTAGCTGGTTCTTTGCATCTCCCCACAGGAGGCCTTCAGTGATGAAATGTTTCATTTAAAGCATCATGTCAACTCCACGAAGGACCTCTTAGATCTGACTTTGCAAACAATACCTTGATTACACCTTCATTGACCAGGTCACACAGTATACCTTGACGTACCGCAAAACTTCATATAAAAATTCATACAAATATCAGGCATGTTTAACATGGATATAATCCGTATAGCAAGCTGTTAACCATAAATATGATGTACCCAGAACTGGATCTACCTTTTTGGAGCCCTTAGGCAGTGAAGTGGAGGAGCCCCTGTGAGTGAGTACACAAGGTATGCACTGACCCATTTTTGCCTTTTCTGTACGTGTAAGTCCCTTTTCCTGTTGTAACTCTCTTGTTCTAGGCGGTTACCCCCTAGTAGCCAGTCTATGAACTGCAGTATTTAATTTCTTCTAAGCCAGGAACCATTTTTTTTTAAGTGGCGCCCTTCAAAGAGAAGTGCCCCTGGGTGGCTGCCTAGTTGGCCTAATGGATAATCCGGCAATGGATGTACCCAGTATTACAATACAGTGAAACAATCTCCTCTATAGAACAGTGAATATACTTAGAAATGAACATGGTACCACCATCAAATCCATTATCCAGTGAAAAGAGAATACTACACACTGCCTGACTGGCACATAGTGGTTTGTGACAATATTAATACGTTTTCAAGCTCTCAACCCCATTTCACAAAACAATCCAGAATAAAAGGTAATTGTCTGCTTGAAACCAAGTGGTCAACCCAAATGAGTCTCTCATTAACTCACCGGATCTCAAGAAGTTATATATTTAAATTCTGGTCTATTGTAGTGGCTTGAAAGACACTGCTATTAGTTAAGATACTTTTTAGCAAAACAATCTTAGGAGACCAACAATTTCCTAACTTCCAATAGCAGTCTCAGAGCATGTTCAAAGGCTAATAACACTAGTTTTCTTTATTATTGATTAGTTGCATTACCATTTTCTTTAAGTGTTTTGTTTTTTTTGTTTTTGTTTAACTAATGCAGTCTATGAGTTGATTATATAGTTAATTGAAAGCCTCAAAATTTCAATAGTGCCAAAGAAATCAAACCCTGTATGGATATTTCCATTAACATGATTTTTATGTTTCTAATGATTAATTGTAGATTAATTGATCTGTTTTCTTATCAGCTTTTTTTTATCAGCATTGTTCCAGGTTTATGTTAAGAAATGTTTCCATAGTGCACTTTTCTCACCCTGGGGCGTTTCCACTCAACTACACTGTCATTTTCTCTGTCAAATATATCTATTCACTTCTGACATCACTGTCTGCGGGTTACAACATTTACTGCATATAATATTGGATTAGCAGAATATTAAGAAAATAGAAATGTAGCAGATATTCAGTGCCTTGACTTCTTCAAGACCCCACCAATGCCTGTAAGTGTTTGTGAAAATAAGCAATAACTGTAATTCTAACCTGCGTATAATTGACAATGGCAAGTAATATTTTTGCAAGTATTGGGGCAGCAACGGCCAGTCCTTAGTAATTATACACTTACATGTACTAGCCAAAAGATGGACATCATATGTGAAAAGTGTATCCTGCCAAGGTAAATAAACCACAGTCAACCTGGCTGTGAATATTATTATTGCTTAATTGCAACTTATCATTATTTCTGTGCTATGATTATAAAACTACACCATTGTAAAGTGCAACGTATAAGTTATCATTCTCTGCATGCAGAAGTCTTTATCTGATCAATATTTAAGTGACTTTTTGCCCTATAACTCTCTGAAACTTTACTGTGTAGTGTGTGTACTCCTACCCGTAATTATTGAACGACTTGTGTTGTGTGTCGTTCAGCAGGTTCCAGTTTCTTACATAGTTACATAGAGCCTCATTCAAGTGCTCCATTTTGGAGATCCAGGCTTGCAAGTAGACGTGGCAAGTTAGTTTGCTATTCAATTGGCTTCCTTTTGCGGGCTCCGATCGAGTTACGTGCTCCGAGCTGTGATTTATAGCGAATGTGTCAAATCGCAAGTTACTTCTTTCCAAGCCTTTGATCTTTCACATCCGCTAGAGTTGCGATTGCTATCGCTATTCAATTGCTCCGATTTTTCCTTGCTAACCACTCTGTCAAGCACGCAAATGGCTAAACTCGAACCACAGGTTATTGGTACAAAGGAGGTCTCAACCTCCAAGCCCGTAGGACTTTGGAATCCAACCTCTATTTTTTTCAATGTCCTACGGGCTTGAATAATGAGTTACAGGCTTGGAGGTCATTCAAGCCCTAGGACTTTGGATGGAAATTAAACATAAAATAAAGTATTTTATTTTGGCGATGTGCGAGCTTGAGAATGTTGTGCTTTTAATTATAATGTCACCCATTGTGTTCCTCATCATTTACAGTGCTGTATTTATTTTATATTTGCATTTAAAGTGCTCCAATTTGTCTGGGTTGAACCACGAGTTACGGGCTTGCGTCCACATTCATGTTCACGCCCGCAAATGCTACTGTCAATAGCATGGTTTCCGATTATTGCGACCGGCACCTAACTTGCAGGCCCAGCCAATTGAATAGTACCTTAAATCGGGCCTGCAAACGGAAGTCCAATATTAGCTAACTTACAATGCCTCAATTGAATGAGGCTCATAGCATTTGAGGTTGACAAAATACTTTTATACCATCAAGTTCAACCTCTTTAGATCTCCTCTGAACTTTGTAATATGTGGATTAACTGTTAATTGCTAATTAATTGGTAATTGATCCAGAAGAAAGCAAACAGAAAAAAAAAAGCATTGAGACATTAGCAATTGTCTCAAAATGGGAAAAGAAAAAGTTAAATTCCTTCCTGACCCCAGATACTGGCATCAGATTCCTCCCTGGATCAATACTCCTTCTGTATTTATCCAGGATAACCCGGAATGACATTTTTATAAAAAAATATATCCAATACTTTTTTAAAGTTAGCTATCGAATCTGTTGTCACTACCTCCTTTGGTAGAGAATTCCACAGTTTAACCACCACTACTGTGAAGAACCCTTTTCTTTCTTTAAGGTGGAATCCTTTTACTTCTAACCTCAAAGCATGTCCTCTTGTCAGTTGAAAACCTCTGGTCCTGTTTTGGTGTTTTATCTTGCTTTGCTTAGGACCACATGCCAACAAACTACCACTAGACAACTCCCTTCCAATGATAAGTAAACATATCTAGCAGTTCTGCTTTTTGGCTAAATATTTGATATTTTCTTGACTCTCAACAAGACTAGCTCTGGGCAACTTATGGTCTAGAGCTCAATGTGACTCAGTACTGGGCAACGTATTGCTCTTTTGCCATCCCCAAATAAGGTGGCATCTTTACCTAGTAACGGGGCAGAATGGAAAATTAACAAAGGACAACAATAAACATACCAACACAATTAGCCTATTTGTTTTTTGAGACATTTTGAATGCATCTGAAAATAAATCAGAGATATTTTACTTAATGTATTCTGTGTTCTCTATAACTTACATTGTGCTGCCTCCTCAGAAATTAATTCAAGAAGTTCTTCAAGTTTTATACTCTTATACTTTTATACTATTTTGAAATTTTCTTCATGTGCTGTTCAACATTTTAACAGCAACTTATATGTAACCATTACTATGCGTATCAAGTTGGAAATGTAAGTTACACTATATAAACAACTTTTCAATGTATTATTATTAGAAAAAACATTATACTTTCTAAGGAAACCTTAATTGCAAATGGTTTGTTTTCTCCTGATCTTTAAGGTGGAGCTCTCCCATCTTTTCCAGAAGGGGGGTATATTTAAATGATTCTGTCTTAGATTTCTTTCCTGGGTCTCTTGTGACCTTAAATTGTTGTTCATTTTATATACTAGCTGTAGTAAATAGACCATAATAAATAAATAATGAGGAGGTCACTAATGGATTAGTCATATGTTTGTATCCATTTTATTCATATTTCCCTTTTTGAGATAATTGGCAATGTTTCAATGTTTTTTTTTTTCTATTTGTTTTCCACTTGATCAAATTTAATTAATTAACAATGAATCCACATATTAAAAAGGTCACAGGAGATCTAGAAAGGTTGATGTTGATGCACTAAAATTATTTTTTCGACCTCAATTACTATGTAACTACGGTATGTTTTGTTGTATGGCTGGTCATGAACCTATTAAGGTATCTAAAATGTAAGAGAATTTTCTGTAAAACAAAATCTTCATTAAAGAGACATGGAAATATTTGTTTCTTTGTTGACAGAGGCTGTGTGATAATGTGCCACAATGTGTTTTCTTTTTTCAAATAAATGTCTCCTCGCACAAAAATGTATTCAGAGGTGTAACGGCTCTTGGGGGGCTTGCCCTCTGCCAGCCAGTGAGATCTACACGCAAAAGTATGAGTTAACATTTATTGAGGTTACAGACTTTATTGCAGTTGACTAATTACTGCACAGCTTTACTGACCTTGTCTGGGAAGATGTACTGCACTTCCTTTCACACCTTGAAAATGGTTGGAGGAGTCCCAGCCCAAAGATGACAGAAAAGAAAAGATATTTTCAGTATAGGCTTTCTCACCAAAAGCAACTTTAAACAGAATAGATAGTATTATTTTAAACTGAACCTTATTACTTAAAAAATCATGAAAACTGATTTATTACATTGGCCATTTATGATATTTAAAATATGTTTGTTCTTAAACAGTAAACGTACACTGAAGTTTGCAGTTTTTACCCGTCAGCAATCATCTTTTCCGAAGCACCCACCAAGTATAGTCTAATTCTGATGGTTGACTGTTACCAATAACTGCTAATTCTCTCCTGGAGGTTGGGTTGTACTGGTTTTTAGTGATATTAAATTGAAAAGATGAGCATTTGCACTTTATTACAGACACTTATTAACATGCTCTGTGGTATAATGCCCACTCAGGCTGCAGCCTCTCAGGTTTTTGCCCACTTGTACCATTGCAAGAAGATCCAATAAATCAGTACTTCAGGAAATCAAGACAAACTGTTCACTAGAAGATATGACCATGAGGCTGAAGCTAAAATATTTAGGCCATGTCATGAGACGACAGGATTCCCTAGAGGAGACTCTGATGCTGGGAAAGATTGAAGGCACAAGAAGAAGGGGTCAACAGGTGGAGATGGATAGATGAAGACAATGAACATGAACTTGATGGAGCTCAGAGGGGTAGTGAGTAAGAGATGTGCCTGGCATGCTGTGGCCCATAGAGTCACAGAGAATCAAAAGCGACTGAATGACTAAACAACAAACCATTACAGTGGATACATTTCCTGCAGTAAATCTGTCTGAATCTTTCCCTTAGGACAGACCATATCCAATCCTGGCTAGTCTCCTCTGCTGCACAGGAAAACCAGCAACCTGGATGCAAATTTTGAGCCCCGATTCAATTGAGCTTTCGCATGCTCCTGTAACCCGTAAGTGAGGTCACAAGTTAATTTGCTATTCAATTGCCGTGTTTTTGCTTGCTCCAAACAGGTTACCAGTTGAAAAAATTGCAATGGTTAAACCAGGAACTAACAGCCTCCCCAAGCCTTTGATCTTTCGCTTTCGCAAGAGTTACAATCGTTAAAATCCCAAATCGCTATTTAATTTAAGTCCACAAATGTTTTCACACCCATAAATGGCAAAAGAAGGAGAAAATCCTATGAGTACTAGAGAGGACCCGCAAGGGTGTTAAACACCTATTCGTAGCACTGTAAATGCAAATAAAAAATCAATACTGCACTGTAAATAATGGGGAAAGCGATGATAGACATAGAATTATCTTTGTCATTTCGGGGTTAAATCGATCTCGGGTATCAATGAGTTAATACATATCAGGCCACCCACATGGACTAGAACAGTATTGGCATTAATTTTCATAATTCTTTATTTTATGGTTTTGCGAGTCTGATCGCATATCGGACCCCCGAACCTAATTGATTGACATGTAACCTCAATGTTTTACTGCCGTAATAATGACAGTCTCATTTTCTATTGGCTGATTCGAAATGGGAGGTTACGGGCTTGCTTAGTTGATCATGTTCCTGCCCTGATCTGCTACGAACCAGTGCATGGTTTATGTAGTCGGCTTTGGGACAGTAACTTGCGGGCTTGAGCAATTGAATAGCTGCGGATTCTGAGACGGGAGCCCGCAATTCACCCGCAGACATACAGCCTACTACGATAGAGTTATGGGCTTGCAGTTGAATTGGACCCTTTATTTATTAATTGGCTTTTGTCAGTGAGGTGCTAATCAGTTGCAAAGCTAATAAACAGAGGACTGTGGTGCATAATGTCTCTCTCTCCTTTTTTATATAACCATTGTGTATATATATAATATACATACGTGGTAGGTGCCTGCAAGGGTTAATAAATCAAGCCAACAAGTATGACTGATTTTTTTTTACCCGTCTCCCATAATAAATTCAGAGTTGTCCCTTTACCCCAAGAGTGACAGCCAGTATCAGCTGGTCCTTACCCTACAGTGGGCCCTGGTGCAATGTTATTAATTGATGTCTATTCTTGGATGTGAATCTCTCATTTTTATGATTTTGAAAATGGACCATTGGCAATCCCAGGCTTAAATACAACATTATTGACTATGATAACACAGAGATATATACTTGGATATGGATAGGAAAAGGTTGAAATTTTGATTTTAAACAAACACTCCCCCAACTCTTTTTCAGATAGATTGAGTATAATAATTATATTTTACCTTCAATTAATTATGAAAAAATCTGGTCAAAATTCATCTAAAAATCAAAAGTATCTTTTCATTCTTATATATAGTTTTTATGTAGTGGAGAAACCAGTGTTGTATAGATTGTAACTTTACAAAATGTTCTTATGTTTTTTTACTAGAAAGCCCACAAAAATTTTCTATATTTTACATTAAAATAACTTGGCATAAAAACACATTGATCATAGAAAATAATATCATGGCTTATCTAGTGTGCCAATGTTATGATTTAAATTTTTAACTCTGCAGGAAACTTGTTGAAAGTTATGTGCAAGATCTCTTACGGTATTATACATAAATAAATATATATATATATATATATATATATATATATATATATATATATATATATACATATATAAAAAAAAAATAGAATTATATAAATAGTACATTTGTGTTCACATTTGAATGTCTAAACAAGTTATAAAACTTGTTTCCTGCTCAGAATTCCAAGAAATACAGTTATTACACTGCACTCTGGGAGCCTGGACAGGAACATGCAAATGTGCCCATAAAAGGCTTCGCTCTTGTAATCCATAACCATTTCAAACATGGCTTCCTTTAAGCATATGCCTGTTGTATTACACAGCTTTTTTTGCAAAGCTCAGGAAGGATTATATACAAGCTATGAATCCCACCCACGTACAGCTGTTTCAAGGTTACTGCCTCTCATCAGTGTGGGGCCGGTTCCTAGCTTGTTTACTGCTCAGAATTCTGAGAAATATAGTTATTACATTGCATTCTGGGTACCCTTGTAGAGGACATGCGAATGTGCCCATGAAGGCTTTACTCTTGCGATCCATAATAAATAGATACACATACAGGACATATAGTACAGTGGATTGTTAGTAAAATAAATAATTAAAGAGAGGTGCAAACATAAAAAATATTACATAGTTACCAGACTGTGGAAAAGATGGATTTACAGGGCAATACGATTGTATGATCAAGCAGTCAGCTTGGTTCATTATTCTGATTTCTAGCTAATCCCCAAAGCAATACAAAGAACTGTTTGTTTGTCTCAGCTTTTTAAGATGTAAACTGTGAATTGGAAACCAATCCCAGTCCATTTTGCTGACTCCATTTTCTATCTTACTCTTTCTTTGCTAGGAGGACTTGGCAGGGAGCCCCAAGCCTGCATATTATAAAGTCCAAGGCACCCCCCCGATACAACTCTTCAGTTGTACAACTCCTAGTTTAAAAAAATATTAAAGGTAAATCTATTGAGCTGGATTTCTGTACTCTATAGGCAAAAAGCAGCCTATGTGTATGCAGCACATCTCATAAAACATTTTATTTGTATTAATATCTAAAAATCCCTCTAATGATTATGATGACACCACCAGGGGTGTCTAAACAGGCATCCCCCCCCCCTCCCCCAGTCAGCATGCAGCATCTTGGGAGCAATATTAACCCACTATTTACCTGCGCTTGCTTGCTCAGCCAATCTCCTTGCATCTTCCTGTCACACGTCAGTGATACACTACGTTTCCCAGCTGCTTTTCTACATATCCTACATATCCCTTGCTGCTTTGCACCACAGACAGGAAACCAGAGTTAATTCAAGAGTTTCAGCTAACCTAATTGGCCAAAACAAATCATTCCAAAACAAAATGGATACCATGCTGCCTGTAATTGGTCAAACTGAATATGACTGTTATGCTATTTTTAGAAGAGGTTAAGTGGGGGTGTCAAACTTGAAAGCCCACTGTTTGCAAATGCAAGAAATTCAGCTGATTTCCCGGTGAGTGTTTAAATGTACATTTTGGTATGTTTTCATGCAAACATTTTTTTCCACACACTACTGATTCTCCTCCATTAGATACATTCATAATCGAGCAAACTTAGATATCCCTTTAATTTACTTTAGAGATCGTAGCCCAGTAATAGTTATAGAAATAGATTTTCCATGACTAAATACCTATACATTATTTGAAAGGTTAACTCCATTTTTATGTGAATAAATGTGTTTATATTAAGGAATTTTTCAGCTTATTAAGAGCTGATTAGTCATTGTATTAACTTTTCAATTGATAAAATAGGGGTTTCCGAGCAGTAATTAAGTGATAGCTTGTGAATTGGATAATAACAGTATCTTCCCACATTTCTCCAAATAAAGAATTGTTCTCAGATGTACCAAATACTTGCATGAATTTGAACTCTATTTATACTTTTTTGATACTTATTAAACTTAGTTCCAGGGATAAAGTTAAATAACAACATCTGTTGCTCCAGACTGAGTTCTGATTTGTCTGTTTTTGTGGGTATTATAAAATACATAGATGTATAGTGATGAAAATCAGCAGGTCTCCTGGAGTTGATTGGAGTAGTTTTTGTTTCTGTCTTCCTGGTACATTAATCATATTAAATGTTCTATTTTGGCCTGTCATGGAATTTGGATAGTACTGTACAATGTTCAGATTTGTATTTCAAACAGGCCAAGGGACAGGTTCCCAAAGCAGTGGTCTCATTGCAGATAAGGATTCTGGTTGCGCTGTGTACACTTTATCCACTTTAAACATGGATCCCTCTAGCATAGAGTTGCGCTCAAAAGTTTGCATACCCTTGGCGAATTGGTAATATATGTACCATTTTTAAAGAAAACATGAAAACATGGGATTCATATTCAACTGTGGATATAAAAGAATAGCACAATCTTAAAACAAAACATGGCAACAAAGAAAAAAAAATTACCCTGTTCAAAAGTTTGCATACCCTTAGTTCCTAATACTGTCTATTGCCCCCTTTAGCATCAATGACAGCGTGCAGTCTTTTGTAATAGTTGTCTATGAGGCCCCTAATTCTTGCAGGTGTTATACTGTAGCTGCCCATTGGTCTTGGCAAAATTACTCCAGGTCATGCAAAGTCTTTGGTGGCATTGATGCAGTAAAGGCTTCTTTCTGGCTACTCTACCATGCAGCTCATTTTTGTTCACATATCATCGTATTTGCTCCTTGAAACAACAGCTCCTTGAAACAACCACACTGTCTTTATCCAGAGCAGCCTTTTCCATCTTTATGAAGGTCCATTAATTTGTTATGTAGTTCTTTTGACAATTATTTTCTGCTCTACATGGCTCAGTATCTAGCCTGCTCAGTGCATCCACATGAGAGCTAACAAACTCATTGACTATACACAGACACTAATTGCAATTTAAAAAGCCACAGGTGCAGGGAATTTCATTGCCATTTTAACCTGTGTGTGTCACCTTGTGTGTCTGTAACAAGGCCAAACATTCAAGGGTATGTACACTTTTGTTTATATATATATATATATATAAATATATATATATATATATATATATATATATAAAACACTTTTACACTTCTGGTTTGGGATGTAGAATGAGGAAAGGAGGAATAGTTTAGGGTGGGTGCATGGGGGGCAACAATCTCAATGGCCATAGGGCAACAAAAGCCATTATATGGAATCCCTGCTCTGTAGTCCATACAGACTTGCAAGCTTTGAGGAACAGTAACCAAATCACAAAATGCATATACAATCAGATATATGGCTGCATACTTTGCATGTTTTGTAAGGTATTTAGCTAGAGGAGCCCTTGAGATGAGTCTTGAAGGTGCTGAGAATTCATGCTTGACAAATATTTAAGACTGTGCATTCCAAAGCCACACTTAAATCAGTTACAATGGTTTCAAAGAACCCATGTGGTCTCATTCCTTCTATATCATCTTTGAATAACTATAGTGGGTAGTTCAATTTCCTTTAAGACCTATCCTACCTTACCATCTCCTCCTGCAGTGAGTTTATTTTTATGTTGGCTGTTTAGCCCTCAAAGCATCCATATTGCAAAAACACTATTATAGTAATGTCTTCAGTGATGTTACTGCTTCTCTCTAGTAACCAGTTAAAATTCATTTTGGGAACAAGGAAGGCATTCATAACTCTTCAATAATAACTATTTTAACAGCTCCTAATGTTCCTAGGTGTTTTATCCTACTTGGGACTTTATCAAGGGAATTAAGTCTCAAGCAGAAGGAAAGACATTGAAATATTTTATATAATTGTCTGAACATCTGCTACATCTAAATCCCCTTTTTGTCAGCACTCCTTTAATCTTAAAAGTAAAGAGGTGTTCCAGTGAGAAATGTGTAATATACCTTGGGCCTTATTCAATTTCAACTGTCTGCAGGCTTGAAATTTGCTATAATTACAAAGTGATTCAATTGAACAAGCCCACAATTTACAAGCCGAAAGCTTAAACCATGCAATCGTATGTAGAATTTCAGAGCATGATCATGATCAACTAAGCAAGGCCATAACTACCTATTTAGAAACATCAAATAGTAAATGAGGCCATCATCATTAAGTCAGTAAAACATGGCGGTTACATGTCAATCAATTAGCGTTAAGAGGTCCGATATGCGATCAGACTCGCAATTCTGCAATATACAAAATATTAAAATTGAATGGCGATACCAAAGGCGCTCATTGCGAGCCATGCAATGAGAACTGAAGGCACTCAGTGCGGGGCTTGCGATGAGCGCCGAAGGTGCTCAGATTGTGTGGCAAACAGCATTGCGAGGCTTACAATTTTATTCATAGAGCCCAGCAGTAGTAGAGGTTAATACATATCAGGAAACCCACATGGAGATGCTCTATTGCATTGTCTATTAAAGGACTTTACTTATTTACTCACAAAAATGCGTACTTGCAAATTGGGGGTGCTTATTCTTACCCATTTTACTGATATATAAACAATATCATGACATTTGCGTTTTCTATTGGTTCCTAGGGCTGTGTCTCATTAGTAATTTAAGTAAAATGCCTTATTTGGTGTAATATTTTGAGCAGACACATAATTCTACCCCTCACATTTTACTGACAAGGCAGGATTTATATATTACGAGTCAGATACGGAATATTATGAGTGAAGGTGATCAGATACATGTGTAACATTACTGAAAAAAAAGCTCCCATGGTTGAAAAAACAAACTGAGACTTACGAGTGAATGAGGCCCATAGTTTCCCTGCCGCCTCTGTTGGTTACAGTAGTTAGTTCTGAAAGTTT
Source organism: Discoglossus pictus (assembly GCA_027410445.1). NCBI lineage: Eukaryota > Metazoa > Chordata > Amphibia > Anura > Alytidae > Discoglossus > Discoglossus pictus. The sequence continues at coordinate 235,334,050 of CM050168.1, read as the reverse complement.
ATTTCATCAATCTTCTTATTATTTTATTTAATCAATATTTTATATTATATATGATCAATATTTTGCAGAATATTAAGTTAAAACCATTTCGCAGAGTCGTGTTTATCTGTCCGATTTAGTGTTTTAGATAATTACAGGAAATACTTTTCTGTGGGTGGCTTTTCAAAAATCAGATATTATTTTGTAGCTTTATCCAAAACCTTAATAAGTAACATTTTAAGAGATTTAATCAAACAAATTACAAAAGGACTTAATTAAAATAACTCCGGAATAAAAATCCCTAGTTTTCCAGCTTTTAAACTCTTAAATACTTTGGAGAATTATCTCTGCCAATTCAGGAACAGAATTATTAGAAGAATTAGTTTTTAGCCGCATAAATTATTTATTACAGTCTATTGAGAATACATTTCTTCGTCTGTTTGTGATATAACAGATGTTTTCTTGAAGCTGAATGATGTAATATCATCTGATGATTTGATTTTGGCTGTGTAGTATCTGAAGTAATTACAGCTGAGTATTTCCCACAAAGTTAGTCTATGTAGTGTTTTAATGGCGAGCCAATGTAGGGTACCATGATGTCCATTCTACAGAACAACTGACTCATCCAGACAACTAAACAGCTAATTCAGGAAGTAACGTCTTCTTTTAGTTTCTATTGAATGGGATTCGTCATAACGCAAATTATCTGGAGACGGACAATCACATTTGGAAAACACTGTATTGTATATTAAAAATGTCATTTAAATAAATATAGAAATAAATAATACATTTTTGCATTTAATTGTGTCAAGGAGGATTCTATCTTGGACTACTTGTAGCTCAAGAGAGATGGTTATACTACTCTAGGAGTACAAAAACTTTCACATTTCCTTAAGGCTTCAAAATTCTAAAATGGCATTCTGTCTACTAAGGATGTTGCTATGTTCTTACAACGAAACACATAACTTGCCAGAAGAATCTAGGGCAAAGAAGTTGCTTTTTAAAAATATTTAATGCGAATAATAGTTTAGGTTTCTTTTAATAAGTATACTTTTTTGTTTGTGGTATTGTGAGTGCTCCATTAATGTAGAGGTAAGGTTACAACCCTAAACATAATTTGAATGAATTGGGTGCCACACAACTTAAGTAAAGTGAGTCAACTAGTGCTCTCAACTGTGAATATTCAATTTACCTCGTAAAAGATGTTATATATGGCCATCTGTGTAGTCTTAAATGATCATTGAGCATTGTGCTGCTCCGTCCTGTCCATGAACACTGGTATAAACACATGTTGTATCTTGGAATATGAAAGGCATTGGTATTTGCTCTAAATATAATTTTTGTGTCTGTGATGGGCCAATAACAAAGAGTAGAGGGTCCTACCAAATCTGTCACATGATCACAAATCCTGCGTTAAAGGGAGTTGAAGCTTGTTTTTGTGTCACTAATTATTCCACAATAAATGTTTTAGCAGCTATTATGTGAATAATTCAACCATGGAAACCAAAACGTCACCACAGTTCTTATGCTAAATAAATGGATGGATTAGATCAGAATATATTGTATTCTTTGATCAGTTATCTATATAGTTGGCAGAGTTATTTCCTGGTTATGTGAGTGTCAGTCCAACAGATGCTTTTGAGATGGACTAGGTTGGTCAAGAGATTTTGGCTTTGCTGTTGACTTCTACACTGGCCAACAGAAGTAATTAGACTTGGCAACCATTTTGTATCTTGGGACGTGGCTTTTCCTTGATGCTAAAATAAACATGGTTCAACTGTGAGGCATCCCCACTTCTAATCCAAATATCTTAGTAAACATATAATCAAGCAAGGATTAAAATAAAAAAAAGTGCTGTGATGTTCATATTTATGATCAGGGACTGGTTTACTAAAAGTCCAACAAGACAAGGGACTGGGGTGGCAGAAGATAAAAGGGTGGCAGGCATGAGAGTTACCTACAGCCTCTACTTATCTTTCTCTCCGTTTTCAGCTGTTTCTTTACTACTTTTTTATACTATACTTTTTCCTTTAGAATCTGTTTTTCATGGTTGTCAAGGACATGGAAAATTTTAATTAGCCATTTCTAGGTAAAAAAATCACACTTTTAACACAGCAAATATATCATGATGAAAGACTCTGTGACGTAAAAAATGTGTTGAACTTGTATTTTTTGGACTTTGTACTCTGAAGACAATTGGAAGTATCTATTTTGTTGATTTGAAGGCTCCACAATTTTCCTGTTAATAGACCACACTTAGACACCGTCCGTCTCTCATGGAGTGATTTCTGCTATTAATGATAATGTAAATTTTAATTTATTATATATACATTTATAATACATTTTAAGAGTTATACCTCTGTACTGTTTGTTTCTTTACTAGTTAGGTACTGCTTGTCAACTGCATGTTTTTTATCAGCAGTATTAGTTTGCAACAAGTTTGCAATAAAGGGAACAGGACTGATGCTGAAACTGGCCAAGGGGGGCTTTGTTTGCCTGAATCTCTTAAGGTCTTCATAGTTTTAAATCCGCTTAATATTCTTAAATCTATTGTTATAAGAACACTATATAGGCGCAATGTATTATTTGTCTGATTGGGTGCTCGACCTTTAGATTTGCTCATGGGAAATGAACATAAGACAATGAATACTACCAACACATTATTACAGAAAGGCTCTAAAAGCTGTTTTACCAATTATTTGGTTTATCCAGGGCTAGAAGAACCACTGTAATTTGAGAGAAACGTCATATGTTTGTGAAGTGTGTATCTAACAATCATCATTAGCACCTATAAAAGCAATGAGCATAAAATACGTTTACAAAATGTTCAATTTAGCAGCCTGTACACTAAAGGGAAGGTTATCCTACAACTGATTGCTCTCTATTTAGTCCTGTTGTCAAGTGCCCCTTTTTCAACATAAGTAAGTGTAAGGCAGCAGGCATAATCTTAAAGGAAGCCATGTTTAAAATGGTCTATGGACTGAAGTGCAAGGCTTTTGTGGGCACATTTGCATGTCCCTGCTCAGCTTCCCAGAATGCAGTGTAAAACTGTATTTCTTGGAATTCTGAGCTGACAACAGGTTTTTTAATTTGTTATAGACATTCAAATGTGAACACAAATGTAGTTATTTACTAAATATATATACAGTATATATATATATATATATATATATATATATATATATATATAATAGTTATTATAAATATGATACTTTGGTTGCCCATGAAAGTACTCGCTTGGCCATAAACGAGTATGGCCAATCTTTATCCAACTTTCAGACTGCAGTCAATGTCAGTGAAACAGATAGGGAGTATTCGAAAGGGAGTGATCTTAGCTGTTAGGAAGGGACACTATTACCATTGGTAGGATACTACTATCCTAAAGTAGAGACTCATTAGATTATCTTCGGTATGTGGATCGGAGAAATAGTAATAACATTTGAAATGTATTGATTCAATAAAAAAATCAATGCTGCATTTAAAAACCTAGCACACCATATATAGATAGATATGGGGTAAGTGCTCCAATGACACAGTACCTGTTATTTGGAATCTTGGGGCATATTCAATTCGAAGCCTGCAACTCGATCTCAGACAGCCGAATGTCTGCAAGTGTGTTGCGGGCTCCTGTTCATCTCCGATTGCGATGCTATTCAATTGCTGAAGGGCGCGAGTTAAGCCTGTAAAGCCTGTTTTCACCAGTAACGCTTCCGGGTGTCTGATCCGATGAAGTGCGCCAACATCTGTGGGTAACAATCACCACAGCCAATTACAAGTGACCATGATGTCAGGGATATGGAAACACACAGAAAACAATTGTTTAGAGAATCAATACTCAGATACTATTGTCCTCTCATTTCAGTACCCAGGAGGCGTACCTCTTCTGCGGAGACACAGGCAGTGGCCTCACCCCCTGGGCCCTCATACGCATCACTGGCACGTCCCAGCCTTTTCCGATTACTGGAGGTTCAATGAGCCATCAACCACCTGCAGGGATGTCAAGCTCATGGGGACCACTCTCAACAGGCCCACTACTGCCACCTGGTGACATTCAGGCAATGCGTGAGCCGGACCCCAATCCTCTCCTACTCATGACCGGGCCACAGGAGTTGTTTTCCCAGCAGTGGTTGGCCCAGCAGTTGGCCAAACAGATGTTGCAGCCATTGGTGCCCCTGCAGATGTTGCAGCCATTGGTGCCATCGCAGATGTCGCATCCATTGGTGCCACTGCTGTTGTCGCAGCTCTTGATGTCCCAACAGACCGGGCTAACACCATGGGCAACAGCATGTACATTTCCAGTACCATCTCCAGTTCCTACAGCACCATCTCCAGTGCCAACAGCACCATCTCCAGTGCCAGTACCTTCGCCATTGTTAACTGATTCCCTACTGGCAACACCATCCCTATCCCTATGGGGTACACCAACACAACAGGCAACACCTCTGGCCTCACCACAGCACATCCAGAGTACACCATCATCCAGAGACGGAAGTTACGACCCCGCACAAGGCACCTTGAGGGACATATATATTGGCATGACTGCTTGGCTGATGTGTGCGAGATCGGAGCAGTCCAACAGGTGACAGCTCAGCTGGCACTTCAAAATGACATCGCCATCGGCAGGCGGAAAGCATCCGATCAATATATGGTGAGAAGAGGAGGCATAACCTTCAGGTGGAGAGGTACATGCAAATGGCTCATAGGGACATATAAGCCCAGACACATCACTTGGCTGGTGCAGTTGGCTGAAGACCATGTACCGATACCCCAGCCTTCAGTTCCACAGGCTCCACCATCACCACCAAAGCCAGAGCCTACAGCCTCCTCATCTGACCCCTTACCACCAACGACAGTTGCTACACAGCCACCATCGCAGCCAGAGCCTACAGCATCATCTCATCCCCCACACGGCTATGAAGGCATGTTCCTCAATCTCCTCTTTCTGTGTCACATATTCTGCTAATCAATTTTCAGATTATTCCTTCATATTTGACAACACACTGTGTGTGGAATAGATCTGTATGACATTATCCATGATTATGTTCATCTGTTTCATTGAGCAGATCTAGACAAGTTGTAAGTGTTATGCACATTAATAGTTTCTCCAATTACATGGAGTGATTTGTGATGATCCTTTTTTATCAGATTCAGGTTGCAGTGGTGTAGTAACCACATATGACACTGGTAGGTGCTGTGCATCATGCTTATTCTAGACTATGACATTACCCCATTTAGGTATCCCCTTGTTCACAAGCACAACCTGTTGGCATGCAAACCTTGTGGATACGCACAGACAGAGACATTAGTAGGTGTGCTGCAGTCCATAGGGTCACAGAGTCGGACACAACTGAGGGACTGAACAACCATATGTGAAATGTTTCCCACTATTTGTTGTCCCAATGTAGATTTGATGAGTGAAATGTATATAAGATGATATCTGTATGTTTAGGGGCCATATTATTGCCTCTGTGAGTGTAAAAGGGTTAATATGTCAGCCAATTGCATGTATTTGTATTGTAATTTAATTTAGTAGTATGTCTTTAATAGCTTGTTGCAGCTTGGCTTTTCATATTGCCATATGAATGACCATTACAACCTATGTGGAAAATACATTTTATTTTTTGCAATATTTGATATTTGGGAGTTGTGCATGTAATTGTAATGCCTTCCACTGCTTTCCCTATGTTTTAAAATGTATTGGTGCCTTTATATTGTAATTTACAGCGTTACAGACTAGTCTGTAAACCCTTTGCAAGTCCTATTTTCAAGCCCGTACCTCGGAAGCATTTCGGAGCCCGCAAAAAGACGCCAATTGTATAGCAAATTAGCTTGCAACCTCACTTCCAGGCTCCCGAATCTCAAGAAAGATCAATTGAACATGGCCCTGGTCGTAGATTCAAGTTAGAATGACCATCTAAATTCCATGATAATCACACAATTACTCCATATACCCAAGGACACAATGCAGACACTGATAGAAATGAGAGAAACCTATGATTTGATACCCCAAATCTTGCTAGGCTCCCTACTTATAAAAACAAAAGCCTGCCTTGGGATGGAGTAAAAAACGCCAGACTAAAAATCTATTGGAAATAGAGTGCTCTGTGCACCACCCTCTCTATATCCCAAACAAAAACAAATAGGTCCACTAGTTAACATCAACCAATAAAAACAAAATGACATTATCAGAGAAACTCCATCCAGAGGAAATTCTATAAGCTGCTGGCTGTAACAATCCTACTCCACTACACAATGGATACTGAGTTGTCATAACAGTGAACCTCACAATAATAAATAGTTCTCTGGATGCTTCATTGCAAATTAAATTACCCTAAACTGTAGCTTGATAGCTGTTTCGTGGTATGCAAGCGGCTTCGTCAAAGTCAATAGGCACAAAATGCATTCACTCTGGTGGGATAGCTGTGTGATTCTCTGAGGTAGAAAAGGAGATAGAAGGGAAAGGGAACGGGAGGAATCCTTTATTCCCAACCAACTAGATTTTATTTGAAATATTCAGTAAACTTCATATGATATGTATATATTTTAAAAACATTGTACGAAGAGGAATTATACTTGAAGAATATTATTACACAGATCTCCCCATGTTTTCATTCCCTTTTAACTGAGACTTAGCTAAATAACATAGCGAAACATGTAATTAATTTTTATGATAGTAAACATGCAAGTAAATAGCTAGTGAAAGATTATTATCAGATCCGTTAGGAATTTATTTTAAGAAGAATTTCCCATAATAATCAGCACTTGTACCTTAGTCATTATATTGTTGTCAGTATTTGATTGCTTGGAATGACTGAAACCTTTTAGTTTCTTGGTTAAATAAATGGATTATATTGAATATTGCATTTTGATGGAAGCAAGAACTGTGAAACTCTTGAGTGGAACTTATTCTTATTTAACGCTCTAATCCATTGCTCCAGAGAACCTTTTGACCCTGGAGCGCAGAACAATTTAAAATGTTTTGTTACATAAGATTCCTGTTATCAACTTCCTTTGTACATATGGAAACTATACAATGTGCTTTTTCAGTACAAGTTCAGATTTCCATTGGGATTCTTGTTATTTGGAATATTTTTCATATGATAAGAGATAATGTAAAAAAGATTGGCCAAAATACTAAAAAATGACTTTTGTACTTTCTGTTATTTACAAACTTAGGGCCCTATTAAATTCCAGCCTCGTAAATAAGAGGCTTCTACTTAAGCCCTACGTACTGCAAAGTTTCTCTAAGTTCCAATGCTATGAAATTAGCCCTGCTGCGAGCAACGTATGAGCTACGCAGCAGGACCGTACGTATCTATACTGCGTAAATGTACATGAGGAGTGACAGCCTGCGAGATGATATCGCAGGCTCCCACTCCTCATCAATTGCTGCGGGGGTCCTAAAAGGGACCTCCGCGGCAGTCCCCCACATAAGCTCTGCCGTGGGGGTACTCCAAATACCCCCCCCCCCGGCACCTAAAATTAACCCCCCCTCAATGCGGGGGTCCCCGTCGGGACCCCCAAAGTGTCCTCACATGAACACCTTGCTGCAGGGGTCCATAGGAACCCCCGCAGCCCCCACACATTAACCCCTTGCAGCGGGGGTCCTCGATCGGCACCGATCAGGCCCCCCGCTGCATTTAAAACTTTTAAATTCCCCGCCGAGGCTCCTTAAAGGGGCCGCGGCAAACTATTACCCAATCCCGGCCGCGGCACTTAAAATTAACCCCCCTCTATGCTGGGGGTCCCCATCGGGACCCCCGAAGTGTCCCCACATAAACCCATTGCAGGGGGGGTCCCCGATCTGCATAGATCAGGCCCCCCGCTGCATTTCAAACTTTTAAATTCCCCGCCGCGGCTCCTTAAAGGGGCCGCGGCAAACTATTACCCAATCCCGGCCGCGGCACTTAAAATTAACCCCCCTCTATGCTGGGGGTCCCCATCGGGACCCCCGAAGTGTCCCCATATAAACCCCCTGCAGCGGGGGGCCCCGATCGGCACCGATCGTGACCCTGCTGCAATTCAATTTTAAATTTCCCGCCTCGCGGGTCCTCAAAGGGCAGTAAAGGTCTTGAAAGGACTCGCACTAAAAATATTAACCCCAGGCAACTATAATTACCCCATTAACTCATGATGGTCAATACAGACCACCATAAGGCCTAAATTAACCCATTAACTCATGGTGGTCAATACAGACCACCATAAGGCCTAAATTAACCCATTAACTCATGATGGTCAATACAGACCATCATAAGGCCTAAATTAACCCATTAACTCATGATGGTCAATACAGACCACCATAAGGCCTAAATTAACCCATTAACTCATGATGGTCAATACAGACCACCATAAGGTCTAAATTAACCCATTAACTAATGATGGTCAATACAGACCACCATAAGGCCTAAATTAACCCATTAACTAATGATGGTCAATACAGACCACCATAAGGCCTAAATTAACCCATTAACTCATGGTGGTCAATACAGACCACCATAAGGCTCCATTTAACCCCATCAGTCCCAGAAGGGTATATTATTACCATTATGGGCCTGTTACAACCCAACATTAACCACATAAGTGCCATGATGGTCCTCAAGGACCATCATGACACTAACTACAAACACTACACTATAACCCCCAATAAACCATTTAATCTAAACTACCCCCCCTCTACACTAATCTATTAACACTTACACTACCTAACCCCTAATAAACCTCCTCAACACTCTAATTACACAAAAAAAAAAACCTACAGTACAGAAAACAAAAAACCTACAGTACAGAAAAAAAAAAAAAAATTACAACCCCACCCCCCACTACAGAAAACAAAAAAATACATTACAACCCCACCCCTCACTACATAAAATAAAAAAATTACACACCTGAAAAGGAAAGAGAGATAAACACAATACAATACATACATATAATACATTACATACATTACATACAATACATGACATTACATATAATATATTAAATATAATATATTACATATAATATATTACATATAATATATTACATATAATACATTACATACATTACATACAATAAATGACATTACATATAATATATTAAATATAATACATTACATACATTACATACAATACATAACATTACATACATTACATATAATATATTACATATAATATATTACATATAGTCCAAATCAAATACCCCCTATCTATCTAACATACAATCTATTTAATTTAAAATAAATCCTAACTATATCAAATACATCCCCCTATCTATCTAATATACAAAAAATCCTAACTACATACACAGACCCTAATTCTAAAATAAAATAAAATAATTACAGTCCTAACTACATACACAGACCCTTATTCTAAAATAAAATAAAATAATTACAGTCCTAACTACACAGACCCTAATTCTAAGCTAAAATCAATAAATTAAGACCACTTACCTTTAAGATGTTGCTTCAGATCACTAACCTATGGGTCAAACAAAAAGAAAAATTAGTACAAAACATTAACATCCAATAAATAAACATTCTATACATTCTAAATATTCAACTCACCTTTACAGCATGTCCCGTCACTGTTTAGCTCTTCCGGCGCGGCCCTGTTAAAAAAAAAAACACAATACATGAATACATTAATACAATATATAAACAATAAATAAAATACACAAATAAACATCTAAATATACATTTAACTTACCTCCCCGCGATGTCCCCGGCCTTCTCTCCTTCAGCCTCGGCTGGGCCGCGGAACCATCCGCGCTCTAAAAAAAAAAAAAAAACTAACGGAGGTCTGCACTGGCAGACCTCCCCGACGCTAATGAACCTCCCGGAGTCGTTTCCGGGAGGAAATTGGCATTGGCGGCTTGTGATTGGCTGAAAAAGCTGTCAGCCAATCAAAAGTCGTCAATGTAGGAGCCAATCAGGATGCGCAGATGTCTTCTACCAATCACTCCGTGGGGGTGTATCCCATAGTGATTGTCTGAAGGCATCTGAGCGTTGTGATTGGTTCCCAGAAAGATAGACAAGTGTTTTAGCCAATCAGGGTGGGATATTGGGGTGTATCCCATCCTGATTGGCTCACACATTGACGACTTTTGATTGGCTGAAATTGATAGACAGCTTTTTCAGCCAATCACAAGCCGCCAATGCCAATTTCCTCCCGGAAACGACTCCGGGAGGTTCATTAGCGTCGGGGAGGCCAGTGCAGACCTCCGTTAGTTTTTTTTTGTTTTTTTTTTTAGAGCGCGGATGGTTCCGCGGCCCAGCCGGGGCTGAAGGAGAGAAGGCCGGGGATATCGCGGGGAGGTAAGTTAAATGTATATTTAGATGTTTATTTGTGTATTTTATTTATTGTTTATATATTGTATTAATGTATTCATGTATTGTGTTTTTTTTTTAACAGGGCCGCGCCGGAAGATCTAAACAGTGACGGGACATGCTGTAAAGGTGAGTTGAATATTTAGAATGTATAGAATGTTTATTTATTGGGTGTTAATGTTTTGTACTAATTTTTTTGTTTTTGTTTGACCCATAGGTTAGTGATCTGAAGCAACATCTTAAAGGTAAGTGGTCTTAATTTATTGATTTTAGCTTAGAATTAGGGTCTGTGTAGTTAGGACTGTAATTATTTTATTTTAGTTTAGAATAAGGGTCTGTGTATGTAGTTAGGACTGTAATTATTTTATTTTATTTTAGAATTAGGGTCTGTGTATGTAGTTAGGATTTTGGGTATATTAGATAGATAGGGGGATGTATTTGATATAGTTAGGATTTATTTTAAATTAAATAGATTGTATGTTAGATAGATAGGGGGTGTTTGATTTGGACTATATGTAATATATTATATGTAATATATTATATTTAATATATTATATGTAATATATTATATGTAATGTATGTAATGTCATGTATTGTATGTAATGTATGTAATGTATTATATGTATGTATTGTATTGTGTTTATCTGTCTTTCCTTTTCAGGTGTGTAATTTTTTTATTTTATGTAGTGGGGGGTGGGGTTGTAATGTATTTTTTTGTTTTCTGTAGTGGGGGGTGGGGTTGTAATTTGTTTTTTTTTCTGTACTGTAGGTTTTTTTGTTTTTTGTACTGTAGGTTTTTTGTTTTCTGTACTGTAGGTTTTTTGTTTTTTGTACTGTAGGTTTTTTGTTTTTTGTAATTAGAGTGTTGGGGAGGTTTATTAGGGGTTAGGTAGTGTAGGTAGGTAGTGTAAGTGTTAATAGTTTAGTGTAGAGGGGGGTTAGTTTAGATTAAATGGTTTATTGGGGGTTATAGTGTAGTGTTTGTAGTTAGTGTCATGATGGTCCTTGAGGACCATCATGGCACTTATGTGGTTAATGTTGGGTTGTAACAGGCCCATAATGGTAATAATATACCCTTATGGGACTGATGGGGTTAAATAGAGCCTTATGGTGGTCTGTATTGACCATGATGAGTTAATGGGTTAATTTAGGCCTTATGGTGGTCTGTATTGACCATCATGAGTTAATGGGGTAATTATAGTTGCCTGGGGTTAATATTTTTAGTGCGAGTCCTTTCAGGACCTTTACGGTCCTTTGAGGACCCGCGAGGCGGGAAATTTAAAATTGAATTGCAGCAGGGTCACGATCGGTGCCGATCGGGGCCCCCCGCTGCAGGGGGTTTATGTGGGGACACTTCGGGGGTCCCGATGGGGACCCCCAGCATAGAGGGGGGTTAATTTTAAGTGCCGCGGCCGGGATTGGGTAATAGTTTGCCGCGGCCCCTTTAAGGAGCCGTGGCGGGGAATTTAAAAGTTTGAAATGCAGCGGGGGGCCTGATCTATGCAGATCGGGGACCCCCCCTGCAATGGGTTTATGTGGGGACACTTCGGGGGTCCCGATGGGGACCCCCAGCATAGAGGGGGGTTAATTTTAAGTGCCGCGGCCGGGATTGGGTAATAGTGTGCCGCGGCCCCTTTAAGGAGCCGCGGCGGGGAATTTAAAAGTTTGAAATGCAGCGGGGGGCCTGATCTATGCAGATCGGGGACCCCCGCTACAAGAGGTTAATGTGGGGGTGCTGCAGGGGTCCTGATAGAGACCCCTGCAGCATGGGGATGTGTATAGGGTGTAGGGGGGAGCCTCACACTGCTGTCTCGGGCTGTTCCGAGGCAGCACGTAGAGGCTTTCGGATCCCTTGCGTGGACTTTTTGTCCACGTAGGGATTCTTACGATATGATAGACTCGTGCATAGATTTAAGGCTACGTAGCTCTCTAGGAGCCTATTCTCGGCCATTTTCTCGCAGTCATATCGCAAAGCAGGCTGCGAGAGATTCGGTTCTCGCAAACAGCAGGAAAACTGCCTTTTGCGAGCACCGAGAGAACTACGAGGGAGAATTTAATAGGGCCTTAATTTTACCATTTGAATTTAACCTGGTTATAAAACTCCAGAGTACAGTAAAATCAAACTATACTAATATACTTTTTATACATGCAGTGAGCGAAAAGATACTGACAAAAAATATTTCTTCAGTTTGCTGAAGCAAGTCAGGAATTAATGCAAAATAATTCCAATAGATTTTTTGCAACAGATTTATTAATTTTAAGAAAAACTTACTCAATATCTCTAGAGCAGGTTATTTATATATACAGTATCTCACAAATGTAAGTACACCCCTCACATTTTTGTAAATATATTATTAGATCTTTTCATGTGACAACACTGAAGAAATGACACTCTGCTACAATGTACAGTGCCTTGCAAATGTATTCACCCCCCTTGACTTTTTACCTATTTTGTTACATTACAGCCTTAAGTTCAATGTTTTGTTAATCTGAATTGTATGTGATGGATCAGAACACAATAGTCTAAGTTGGTGAAGTGAAATGAGAAAAATATATAGATAAAACTATTTTTTAGAAATAGGAAACAGAAAATTGGCATGTGCGTATGTATTCACCCCCTTTGTTATGAAGCCCATAAAAAGCTCTGGTGCAACCAATTACCTTCAGAAGTCACATAATTAGTGAAATGATGTCCACCTGTGTGCAATCTAAATATCACATGATCTGTCATTACACTTACACACTTGAAAGGCCCCAGAGGCTGCAACACCTAAACAAGAGGCACCACTAACCAAACACTGCCATGACCAAGGAACTCTCCAAACAAGTAAGGGACAATGTTGTTGAGAAGTACAAGTCAGGGTTAGGTTTTAAAAATATATCCAAATCTGTGATGATCCCCAGGAGCACCATCAAATCTATCATAACCAAATAGAAAGAACATGGCACAACAGAACACCTGCCAAGAGACGGCCACCCACCAAAACTCACGGACCGGGCAAGGAGGGCATGAATTAGAGAGGCAGCACAGAGACCTAAGGTAACCCTGGAGGAGCTGCAGAGTTCCACAGCAGAGACTGGAGCATCTGTACATAGGACGACAATAAGCCGTACGCTCCATGGAGTTGGGCTTTATTGCAGAGTGGCCAGAAGAAAGCAATTACTTTCAGTATAAAAACAAAATGGCATGTTTTGAGTTTGCGAAAAGGCACGTGGGAGACTCCCAAAATGGAGAAAGGTGCTCTGGTCTGTTGAGACTAAAATTGAACTTTTCGGCCATCATAGAAAACGCTATGTCTGTCACAAACCCAACACATTACATTACCCAAAGAACACCATCCCCACAGTGAAACATGGTGGTGGCAGCATCATGCTGTGGGGATGTTTTTCAGCAGCTGGAAATGGGAAACTGGTCAGAGTTGAGGGAAAGATGGATGGTGCATGATTGGAGGCTAGGACAGAGGTTCACCTTTCAGCAGGACAATGACCCCAAAACACACTGCTAAAGCAACCCTTGAGTGGTTTAAGGGAAAATATGTAAATGTGTTGGAATGGCCTAGTCAAAACCAAGACCTCTTTCCAATAGAAAATCTGTGGTCAGACTTAAATCTGTGGTCAGACAAGCGCAAACCATCCAACTTGAAGGAGCTGGAGCAGTTTTGCAAAGAGGAATGGGCAAAAATCCCAGTGGTAAGATGTTGCAAGCTCATAGAGACTTATCCAAAGCGACTTGGAGCTGTGATTGCCGCAAAAGGTGGTTCTACAAAGTATTGACTTTAGGGGGGTGAATAGTTATGCACATTGACTTTTTCTGTTATTGTGTCCTATTTGTTATTTGCTTCACAATTAAAAAAAAACATCTTCAAAGTTGTGGGCACTTTCTGTAAATTAAATGATGCAAATCCTCAAACAATCCATGTTAATTCCAGGTTGTGAGGCAACAAAACACAAAAAAATGCCAAGGGGGGTGAGTATTTTTCCAAGGCACTGTAAGTGTACAGCTTGTGTAACAGTGTAAATTTGCTGTCCCCTCAAAATAACTCAACACACAGCCATTAATGTCTAAACCGTTGGCAACAAAAGTGAGTACACCCCTAAGTGTAAATGTTCAAATTGGGCACATGCCAAAATGTACTGTGACATACTGAAGCATAGCATGATCCTCTCCCTCTGCTGGGCAGTATTCCAACATGATAACGACCCCAAGCACATCTCCAAGTTGACCACTGCCTTGCTAAAGAAGCTGAAGGTAAAGGTGATGGACTGGCCAAGGATGTCTCCAGACCTAAACCCTATTGAGCATCTGTGGAGCACCCTGAAGCGGAAGGTGGACAAGTGCAAGGTCTCTAATATCCACCAGCTCCGTGGTGTCATTATGGAAGAGTGGAAGAGGACTCCAGTGGCAACCTGTAAAGCTCTGGTGAACTCCATGCCCATGAGGGTTAAGGCAGTGCTGGAAAATAATGGTGGCCACACAAAATATTGGCACTTTGGGCCCAATTTGAACATTTCCACTTAGGGGTGTACTCACTTTTGTTGCCAACGGTTTAGACATTAAGTGCGGCTATTGTATGCTGATGTGAGGCTCAAAAATAATAATTTGGGGCTCAGGTGCTTGAGACAGCAGGGGAGAGGATCTAACAGCAAAATACTCTGACAATGTGTAGCAAGCTATAAAGCAATTGCTTCTAATCCTACCAATTGTCTTCACCACTTAAAAATAAAACTGCATGGGCTGGTCCCATCTCTGAATGAAGGCATTGGTCAAATTAGCATTTAGAACAATTCGATTCAAGGAGGGGGTAGGATACCAAGGGCAGTTTTCTTCTCCTGTATAATACTGTTAAAAGACTGGTCAACTAAACTGTGTTGTTGTAAATGGGGCGTGCAAAGTAGAAATCTGACCCTTTATTTTATTCTATACTGTTCTCTTTTAAACTTAACAAGCTTTAGACTGTGCAATGATAGATAGTTAGATAGATAGATAGATAGATAGATTTAACAAGCTCAAACTAGCTTAGAGATTGAGTCAGCACAAACAACATTCTACATAACAGCACATTACTATGATCCCTAGCAACTGTGTTAATTGAGATTCAGATGGAACTAATAAATTATAGACTGTTTATTATGTTGCAACCTTGGAAACCTCCTCTTTTCCAATAATCATTTAAATTATTATAATTTGAGACAGATATGAAAAGCTGTAGGGGCTAATCTGTCCAGTATCCATCATGCTGTTCTGCCTTCCAAATTTTGAAGTCCAAGAGACAATAGATGCCGAACAGAGCCATACTGACTTGGTTATGGAATCAGTAAGAGATTTACTAATTTAATCTTAAATATACTAATGATAAAAATAAGTTATTAGATTCTTTGTTATCATGGTCTAATTAAACTTCTCATCTAGCAAAAGAAAAAAAATATAAAAAATATATATTATTGCTAACAAAGTTAAATAATGTACAAGTGGTTTAAATAATTCTTTGATCCTTGAAGATATTAGGCAGAACATCCCTCAGTCTATGTGAACTCATACAAAGATTTATTGCAGTAACATAAATACACTATACAATTAAACACCACATTTAGATTACTGAAAATCTGGTTTTAAGGCTTTCTTAATATTATAAATGAATTCAGGCATTGCCTGGGATTCACATAAGGCTATTATGATGATTTAGGTAGAATGGAAACACCTGGTGGGCCTATTGGTTTGCATCTGTCTTCAAATCTAGTTTTCTCTTGATCATGTCCAGTATAAATAACATCTCCTATCTACCAAATTATGCTTGAACACCAAGGTATATACTGTAATGAATACAGTATCTCGGTGCCCTCTCTCTGCGCTTTGTGTGCTCTCTGTCTTTCTCCCCCTTCCCTTCCCTCTTCCTCCCTCCTTCTCGCCCCCCTCAATCTCTCTCAATCTCCATCCCTCCCTCTCTCTATCTCCCCCTCCCTCTCACTCCTTCTGCCTTGCATGTGCAATTTTGCGTGATTTCCTGTGATTTAGGGCTAGCAGCTTGTAAGTAACGCCTGCGCAGAACGCATCTTACAGGCGTTACAACTGACAACTGTTATAGTGAATTGTGAAGCTGTCTCATATGAAAGCACTAAATACATGCTTCCCCTCCCTCAGTGAAAATCGGATAATGGAAGTCACACCCTGGATGTCTTTTCACCAAGATCACATGATTATTATGAAGAAGTATTTACTAAAGCATTAGCTTTACTGTAACCATTATATAAAATAGTTAATACACAATTAACAGATTATCCAACCAATACAAATTATGTGAATCCATTATGTCAATATTGGAATAATCAATGGGCTAATCATGGATTTGTACAATATATTTTTTACTTTAGTTTTAGAAACTCTGTTTTCTCAATATATTCTTATTCCTGCAAATTAATATCACCATTACTTATTAATGAAGAGCAAGTGTAGTAATTGGAAATATAAAGGTATATATTATTTCTGAATTAAAGAGATATTTGGTTGTGTGTGTGTTGCAGAGATCTGTATATACCTAAATGAATATTTTTTTCTTGCTGTGTCCCATTCTCAGGTTTCTGAGCTTGATACTATGAATAAAAATCAAATTTACCACTTTACCATAATAACATGGCCAATCCACATTCTTGGGTTGGAGGGTTGTTGTCTCTCACTTCAACCATAGTTATCTACTAAAAAGTGACTTTTGTGAAATATGTAATATTGAGCTGGGCCATATTAGAGCCTTTAAGACACACACTAATCACATTGTGAGGAATTGACTCTGCTGGGATTCGAACCCTGGTTTGCATGTTGCTGGACCTCTTCCCTACCGGTACGCCAGCCAGCCCCTTGCAGATTTGCCTGAGATCTGATACCTTGACTCTAAAAGCAATGAAATCAGTGACAACTCTCTTTAGCTGTGTCTGGTCAGCTGTCTGGTTCTTGGCCTATATAAGGCACTTCCTGTCTCTGTATCCTTGCCAGATTATTGTTGGTTCCTGATCCCTTCAACAAAGCTTGTTCCTGTTTCACCTACAAGTTGCTGAACTGGATTATTGCTGACCTTGGCTACTGGTCTCCACAACCTTGTGATTCCTATATCATTACAGAATAATCTGGCCCTTTCATGGAGACCGCCGGGTCAGATTCTGCATTGGCCCAGCAGGTTGCTTTTACTGCAAGAACTGTGCAGACCCAGGCATTGACCATTCAAGTGCTGCAGGACCAGGTAGCTAACCTGCAGGCCCAACAGGTTGCTTTTACTGCAAGAACTGTGCAGACCCAGGCACAGACCATTCAAGTGCTGCAGGACCAGGTAGCTGAACTGCAAAATAAATTTCAGTCAATGCACAGTGAGTATACCAGCTACAGGGCATGTGATGTTGCGGCTGCTACTGTTACACCTGCACAAGATGCCTGCTTGCCCCTGCCAGAAAAATTTGGAGGAGATCGCAAAAAATGTAGGGGTTTCCTAAATCAATGCCGTTTGCACTTCATTATGTTACCTCACCAATTTCCATCTGAAAGAGAGAAGATGGGATTTATTTTTTCACTATTCAAAGATGAAGCCCTGGCTTGGGGCTCCCCTCTTCTGGAACAGGACAGTCCAGTCTTGGGTAATCTAAATGACTTTCTTGAGGCCATGTGCCTAGTTTTTGATGACCCCAATCGATGTGCTACAGCAGAAGCCACTCTCCTTCATTTGCATCAAGGGAGGCGCTCTGTGGCTGAATATGCTGCTGAATTCAGACAGTGGGTTGCTGATACTACCTGGAACCAATCACTGGCCCATCCCCAAGAATGAAAAAGATGTCCAGAGATTTGTGGGGTTTGCCAATTTTTACAGGTGTTTCATTAAGAATTTCTCTGCCGTTATTTTACCGATCACTGAACTCACACGTAAGGGGACTCCTTTTCAGTGGTCCGATAAGGCTGATACCGCATTCTCACAATTAAAGACTCTGTTTACATCTGCCCCCTTCCTGCCCCCATCTGCCCCCTTACCATTTATTGTGGAAGTTGATGCTTCTGATTCAGCTGTTGGTGCTATACTGTCTCAAAGGACTGGACCTAAGATGCTGTAACATCCGTGTGCCTTCTATTCCCGCCAGATGGTGCCAGCAGAAAGAAACTATGACATAGGGAATAAAGAACTATTGGCTATAAAAGCTGCCTTCACCGAATGGAGATATCTCTTGGAGGGAGCTACACATCCAATTACTGTCCTCACAGATCACAAAAATCTGGAATGTATTCGATCAGCTAAGAGACAAGCACGCTGGTCCCTATTCTTCTCGAGGTTTAATTTTTTGGTTACATACCGTCCTGGCTCCAAGAATGGTAAGGCGGATGCCTTGTCTAGAATAGCTGACCCCCTCCATGCTACCGTAACCAAGACCACCATCTTGCTGGAGGATATATTTATAGGAGTTACTTTTCCTTCTGATCTGATGTCTCGCATTAAAAAGGGCTACGCTGAAGACCCAGTTCTTCGTGATCCTCCTCGTGATCTCCATATGATGATGCTTAATGGGTTTTGGATTTTTCAACAACGTCTGTTTGCTCCGGAGTCAGTGCGACTGGACCTTTTACGTCTCTACCATGACTCAAAACCAGCAGGTCATCCAGGAATCCGAAAGACACAAGAGCTACTTGCCCGATCCTTTTGGTGGCGGAAGTATCATGAGGATGTTAAGAAGTATGTGTCCTCTTGTGATGTATGTGCCAGACATAAGACTCCTCGCTCATCCCCTGTTGGCTTGCTTCAGCCTCTTCCGATTCCTCATCGTCCCTGGGGATCTATATCCATGGACTTTATTGTGGAACTACCTCCCTCTAAGGAACACACTACCATTCTTGTTGTTGTGGACAGGTTAACTAAGATGGGTCATTTCATACCAGCTCGTGGTCTCCCTTCAGCTAAACAGACGGCTGACCTGGTTATTCGGGAAATATTTCGCTTGCATGGAGTGCCCGATGAAGTAGTTTCTGACAGAGGAGTGCAGTTTACATCTCGTTTTTGGAAACATTTTTGTTCTAACCTAGGTATTAATGTAAATCTGTCATCAGCTTTTCATCCACAAAGTAATGGACAGACTGAGCGAACCAACCAGACTTTGGAGCAATATTTGCGGTGCTATATTAGTTACCTGCAGGATGACTGGCTGGATTTTTTACCCACTGCGGAGTTTGCCTATAACAATGCCCAACACTGCTCCACTTCTCTGAGCCCATTTTTTGCCCATTATGGTTACCATCCAACCTCTCTAGTGAGTCTCCCGATTACTACTCCCATTCCTGCATCTGACCGGCTAACCGCCTTACGTGATTCCCAAGCACTGTTGAAAGAGACTCTTTTGGAGGCTCAGGAATGTTACAAAAGAGCTTCTGATAGGCATAGAAAGGAGGCCCCAGTCTATCATGTTGGTGACAAGGTGTGGCTGTCAACAAAGAATCATAAGCTTCGGATTCCTTCTCATAAATTGGGTCAAAGGTTCATGGGACCTTTTGAGATCATTGCTCAGATCAATGCTGTCACTTTCCGTTTGCAACTTCCAAATTCCCTGAAAATACATCCAGTGTTTCACGTTGCACTGCTTAAACCTTTTTATGAAAATACTTTCCCTGGCCGAGCCCTACCTGCCCCACCTCCAGTCCTCGTGGATGGCGAAGATGAATACGAAGTGGAAAAAATTCTTGACTCCAGGATCTTCTGTAACAAGCTTCAATATTTGGTTTGGTGGAAAGGCTATGGTGAGGAGGATAGATCGTGGGAACCAGTGGACAATATTCCCGCTCCTGATCTTCTTCGGTCTTTCCATGCACACTACCCTGCTAAACCGGATAATAGGGCATCCGGAGGCTGCGCCTATAGAGATGGGGTAATGTGAGGAATTGACTCTGCTGGGATTCAAACCCTGGTTTGCATGTTGCTGGACCTCTTCCCTACCGGTACGCCAGCCTGCCTCTTGCAGATTTGCCTGAGATCTGATACCTTGACTCTAAAAGCAATGAAATCAGTGACAACTCTCTTTAGCTGTGTCTGGTCAGTTGTCTGGTTCTTGGCCTATATAAGGCACTTCCTGTCTCTGTATCCTTGCCAGATTATTGTTGGTTCCTGATCCCTTCAATAAAGCTTGTTCCTGTTTCACCTACAAGTTGCTGAACTGGATTATTGCTGACCTTGGCTACTGGTCTCCACAACCTTGTGATTCCTATATCATTACACACATATATAGTTGCATTTTTTAACGATCAAAAATCAGCTAAGCTAGAAAAAAAATGGCGGGTAAAAAAACGTAACAATGAAAACGAGGCCGAAGACAGTAAAAACTACCTTGAAGCGGGAACACTTAGCTGAACCCAGTAAAAACTAACCTGAAGCCAGTAAGACTTAGCTGAACAATGCAAGCAATGGAACTCATTGTGAGCCATGCAAAACTTGAGCAGAGACACAGAGGAGAAAGACAGAGGGGAGGGTGGAAAGAGACACAGGGCTGAGAGACGGAGGAAAAGAGACACAGGCGGGGGAAATAAGGAAAAACAAAAGACACAAGGCAGGGAGATGAGGGGGAGGGAGAGAGGGGGAAACCGACACAGGGGTCAGAGAGTGGGGAGAGGCTCCCAATGAGCGCTGAAGGTGATCATGGCATGCTAATGAGGCTCAAAGTGTACCACATTTAGCCACTTATTATAGTGTTCATATAGGCGTATATTTGCTGCTCTCAGTTAGCTTTCAGAACATAGGACCAGGATACATGGCCAGAAGCCTACTCCCACAGCTGTTTCGCCCTTATATGGGTCTCATCAGAGTGGGATTGGTTCTGGGAACCGTGAAATGAAGCTGGAGAAAATACTCAGAGCAGAAACTAAGGCCCCTATTCAATCGCAAGCCCTCAGATTGCGTTGTACAGGCCATATGTCTGCGGGCTTGAAATTTGCTACAATTACAGAGCTATTCAATTGAACAAGCCCGCAATGTACAAAATATTAAAAATGAATTAAATAAATGTTCTAGTCCATATGGGTGTCCTCATACGTATTTACTCCTTGATTCTCAAGATTGATATGACACGGAAATGAAACATAAAAAACAGTAATTTTTGATTGCAGATTTGCAAGCTTGAGACTGTTGTGCAATTCTAATGTTTTTCATCGCTTTCCCCATCTTTTAAAGTGCAGTATTGATTATTTATTTGCATTTACAGTGCTACGATGAGGTGCTTAAACCCCTTGCGAGTCCTATCTGGCACACGTAGGATTTTCTTCCACTTTTGCCATTTACGAGTGTGAAAACAATTGCGGGCTTGTGGAATTGTAGCAATTGAATAGCGATTTGCAATTTTAGCGATTGTTACTTTTGCGGGGTTGAAAGATCAAAGGCTTAGATGGGTTGGAAGATTTTGACAACTGCAGGGATTTTCAGCCTGTAACCCGTAGATCGTTTGCAGCTCGCTAAAAGACGACAATTGAATAGCAAATTAGTTTACGGGCTCCATTACGAGCTCCCGTAACTTACAATTGCTCTATTGAATAGGGGACTAAGTGTAGTGGGTAGAAAGATTCAAACCCTTCCACTGTATGTACAGCAAGTTGAAAATAAGTCAGGTCCATAATGCACTGAACACAAATGTATCATGCGCAAAATGTTTTCACTGAACTTCTTACACATGCCCTTTATGGTTTGAACTTTTATAAACATTTTATATCTGCTGGTTTATAGATGAGAAGAAAAAAGGCTTTGGAAAATAAGACTGTGATTTGCATATATTGTTTATGCGAGATTATATTTATTTTCCTTCCTCTTAGTGGCACCAAATGACAGAATGATTTATCCACTGCTTCTTAGAAGACCTTATTCACCACTAATACAGAGAAACGTGTATCAAAAGTGCACATTACATATTCAGCTATGCCGGGGCCTAGAGGGAAAAACTGCCTGGGCTTGACTTTTATTTATTTCAAAAATGTTCCCCTCTATCAGCCAAGCCCATACACCAGTCAGGTTTTTACAGTATCAAGTTATGCCAAAAGTTACGTATTGTGGGAAACTGAGGAAACCCTGCTTAATAACATGGCACCTAGGTCAACTGAAAGATACTGGTGACCTGACGTGGGAACCATGAGTACTGGTGACCTTCTGTGTTAATGAGGAACTGCAGGTTGGTTTCGTGGGTCGCAGTGTAATTCTCTTGTATCTTCAGGGTTCCTGGCTCTTCTGTTTCCTGTCCCACACTGGTCCCAACTTAAAACGGCCAGTAACCCTACATTGTATTGATAGAGTAATAGTTTGATCCAGTTGGGGATTGGGGATAATTGAATAAATAAAATAATTAAACAAATCTGTGGCAGTATCTATAAGCCCACCCTAGCCAATGGGGACTTCTCTACCCTGCTACCAAGACTACTTGCCCATTAATGCCCTACTAGTCCAGTGGGCTAGAAATGGATTAGAAATGTAAATGTATTATTTGGGATCACTCTCCTACTCACATGCTCAGAAGTAGGCAGTTGCATTGCAATGTGAACATCCTACTTTACATGCCCAGATGCCCCCTCTCAATGTACTGAATATAAAAGGGTCTGCCAAAAATGTTTATATGTCCATGTCTTACATAGGTGTTAAAAAACAAAGTTTTTCCTAAACTACAGTGGTCCTTTAATGCAATTTATTTACACTATTTTTGTTGTTTAGTTGTTCAGTCATATCTGACTCTCCGTGACCCTATGGACCACAGCATGCCAGGAACATTTTGTGCCTATACTTGAGTGGGTTGCCAGTTCCATATCCAGTGGACCGCAATTTGTCAGACCTCTCTGCTATGACAGCTTCATTGAGGTACACAAGACCCATCACCACAACAAGGTACTGATCCAGAAGGGGAAATACACTATAGATCACTCATTTTGATATAAAAATAATTTATAATATTAAAAACAGGTCCTTTTAAATGTACAATATATAATATGAGACTGGGGGTGTCAGCAGTTATTTATCCATTATACTGTAACTATAGAAATAAAATTAGCTTATAGATTAAAAAAACAATTTATTAATATTATTTACAATTAACAGATATCTCCGGTGACCATGCGCTGTAGCGTGCAGATGTTAATCTTGTAGAATTAACGCTTCTTCTGTCAATATCTTCAAGTTGCTGATCTATTTCTTTCAGTCGTAATGTCTCTTCTCTTAGCTCCTTTGTGTAACGTAAGACTTTCTCGCCAGGTGCAGCCGCCACATTTCCAATCTTGCTCACTGAAGCTTCCTGAGAGACAAAGCAACAACAAAGCCTTTTAGACTATACTTTAAATATATTGCTTGCATGTGTGATTTGCATGAGGAACTTTCTTTATTTAATTTCCTGTAAATGTGCTCAATTATTATACATCGATATTTCTAATGTAAACAGCTGGATAAGTTACAAAAGCAGCCATGTTTACATATTGCCTCGAGTTTATCCAAGGCTGCAATCAGCTCACTCAAGGAATGTCACTCAAGGAATGCAGACCTATAATTGTTCCCAGGAAGCTGCTGTGGATTCCGTGTACCTATATTATCACTGGTAAAATACACAGGGGTAATACTGATTGGGCATCTATTATATGGAAACTCTAAATTAAATTCTAATGAATGCTCTTAGTAAGGAGACGTCTGCCTTCCCAACTTCACATATTCCCTGACTAATATTTCCTTAACCTTCTCTGTCCAAGCCGGTAACCCTTGATTATCCTTTTTTGCTTTTGTAAGTTTTAATTGTTTTACTTGAGTTTTAAAGCACAATTTGTAATATGTATCAATGTACAGCCCTTCTAGTCGCTAACTTGTCGAGGTGAAGGAGCTTATGTACCTCAATAAAGCTGTGAGTTATAGCATGTAGGGTCAACCAAGATGGGACAGAGAGTTCAGTGCACTTAAGAAGGAAATGGCATCCACTCCAGTATCTTTGACATGAAAAGCTTATGGATTAACACAACCAGAAACAAAGACAGATGTTCCTGGTGTGAGGCGTCCATACAGTCACAGAGTTGGACATGACTTAAGGACTGTACAACAACAACATCAATGTATATATTCTTCTTATTATGTATATTTTTTTGTATAAGGCTGCCAGGACTTTATAGTTATAATATAACAATAAATATAAAAGGTCCATAGTAAATTGTGCAAGAGCAGCTTGCATGAAAGTAGATATTGGATCCGCAGCCCCTGCCAAAATCATCTTATAATCTATGTCACACAGTGGGTCAAGCATGCAGACAGATACATGAGATGGATGACGTAAGTATATAATATATGTCTATAATGTATGTATTTATGTATGCCTTTAAATTGTGGTGTTGGAGAAAACTGCTTAGAGTTCCTTGGACTGCAAGAAAATCCAATCAATAAACACTACAGGAAGTGAAGCCAAAATGTTCATGAGGCTGAAGCTAAAATATTTTGGCCATATCATGAAAAGACACTAATGCTGAAAAAGTTTGAAGGTACTGAAGGAGGTGGCAATGGATAGATGAGGTCATTGAATTAGATTAATGAATATGAGCTTGAGGAGCTAATAGGGGCAGTGGATAACAGATGTACCTGTATTCTGCAGTTCACTGGGTTATGAAAATTGAGCACAACTAAACAACCAAACAATAACAAAAACAAGGGCCTGCACTGAATAAAACATCTCTAGAGCACCTTATATTTAATTCAGCCATATTGTCTTCATTCTCGGGAGCATGTATAGATCTCAACTACTTTTGAAGATGGAGTTGTTAGTTTTATACACCTTTTGCAGTAACTTATACAGCACTGCTGAAAATGTCGTTGTTTAGTTGTGCAGCCGTGTCC
This sequence comes from Discoglossus pictus, assembly GCA_027410445.1. Taxonomy (NCBI): domain Eukaryota; kingdom Metazoa; phylum Chordata; class Amphibia; order Anura; family Alytidae; genus Discoglossus; species Discoglossus pictus. The sequence continues at coordinate 235,308,928 of CM050168.1, read as the reverse complement.
AGAAGGGGTAAAAATGTTAGTTTGTTATAAATATAGAGTAAAAAATGACAAACAAAACAATATGTATATACCAATGTATATACCAATAATGTTTAAAAAATATGAAAGATATTTTTTCTGCACCTTTGTTTGAACTACAGGAACATTATCCCCAAATTTCCATAATGCACTTTTCTGTATTACAAATCTTTTTCTGTGTATTTTTTGTTATCAGGCACTCCTATAATATAAGGGGTGTATTATTGTTGAGGATTTTATATGTTAGGATCATGATTTTATATGTTATTCTGGAGGTTATGGGAAGCCAGTGGAGAGACTGACCCAGAGGAGCTGTGTTGAGTATGGTAGATGAGTCTAGTGGAGGTGTCATTATGGATTGGAGTGGAGACTAAAGGGTGATGGAGAGGCCAGCAAGGAGAGAGTTGCAGTAGTGGAAGTGAGACATGATAAGAGACTGTTTTAGCATTTTAGTTGTATCTTGTGTTAGATAGTGACATATTTTAGATATATTTTTTTGGTGAAAACAAGATTTTGTTAGTGATTATACAGTGGGGGGAAAAAGTATTTGATCCCCTGCTGATTTTGAATGTTTGTCCACTGACAAAGAAATGATCAGTCTATAATTTTAATGGTAGGTGTATTTTAACAGTGAGAGACAGAATAACAACAACAAAAAAAAACCCAAGAAAAACGCATGTCAAAGAAGTTATAAATTGAATTGCAGGTCAATGAGGGAAATAAGTATTTGATCCCTTCGACTTAGCACTTGGTGGCAAAACCCTTGTTGGCAATCACAGAGGTTAAACGTTTCTTGTAGTTGGCCACCAGGTTTGCACACATCTCAGGAGGGATTTTGTCCCACTCCTCTTTGTAGATCCTCTCCAAGTCATTAAGGTTTCAAGGCTGATGTTTGGCAACTTGAACCTTCAGCTCCCTCCACATATTTTCTATGGGATTAAGGTCTGGAGACTGGCTAGGCCACTCCAGGGCCTTAATGTGCTTCTTCTTGAGCCACTCCTTTGCTGCCTTGGCTGTGTGTTTTGGGTCATTGTCATGCTGGAATACCTATCCACAACCCATTGTCAATGCCCTGGCTGAGGGAAGGAGGTTCTCACCCGAGATTTGACGGTACATGGCCCTGTCCATCATCCCTTTGATGCCGTGCAGGTGTCCTGTCCCCTTAGCAGAAAAACACCCCAAAGCATAATGTTTCCACCTCCGTGTTTGACAGTGGGGATGGTGTACTTGGGGTTATAGGCAGCATTCCTCCTCCTCCAAACACGGCGAGTTGAGTTGATGCCAAAGAGCTTGATTTTGGTCTCATCTGACCACAACACTTTCACCCAGTTGTCCTCTGAATCATACAGATGTTCATTGGCAACCTTCAGACGGGCCTGTACATGTGCTTTCTTGAGCAGGGGGACCTTGTGGGCACTGCAGGATTTCAAGGTGAGATCTTGCATGGAGCATCAGACCGAGGGAGTGGCATTTATTATGTGTTTCTTCCATTTGCGAATAATCTCACCAACTATTGTCACCTTCTCACCAAGCTGCTTGGCGATGGTCTTGTAGCCCATTACAGCCTTGTGTAGGTCTACAATCTTGTCCCTGACATCCTTGGACAGCTCTTTGGTTTGGCCATGGTGGAGAGTTTGGAATCTGATTGATTGCTTTTGTGGACAGGTGTCTTTTATACAGGTAACGAACTGAGATTAGGAGAGTGCTCCTAATCTCAGCTCGTTACCTGTATAAAAGACAACTGGGATCCAGAAATCTTGCTGAATGATAGGGGATCAAATAATTATTTCCCTCACTGACCTGCAAATCAATTTAAAACTTTTTTGACATGTGTTTTTCTTTTTTTTGTTGTTGTTATTTTGTCTCTCACGGTTAAAATACACCTACCATTAAAATTATAGACTGATCATAATCATCATGTCAGTGGACAAATGTTCAAAATCAGCAGGGGATCAAATACTCCCCCCCCCCCCCCCCAACTGTATATGAATGAAAGAGAGGGCAGGATCAAGAAGAACTTCAAGACAACGGACTTGGGAGGAGGAAGTGATAATGGCATTGTCAACAGTGAGTTGAGGAATGAACAAATTACTTTCCTACAGATTTTTTCAGTGAATATGTCTTTCACTGTCGCTAAGGATTGTGGTTAGTGGCATGCAAATTAAAGTGTACCGCAATTTGCCGACTTAACATATGATCCATTTAAGCGTATGTGTGCTGCTCTCATGTAGGCTTCAGAACATCGGATTAGCGTACACAGCCAGAAGCCTACTCACAGACAGCTATTTCATCCTTATATTGGACTCATCAGAGTGAGGTTGGTTCTGGCAACTGTGAAATGAGGCTGTGGAGAATACTCAAACCAGACACTAAGCATGGTGGGTAGAAAGATAATTCAAACCCTTCTACTGTATATACAGCAAACTGTCCATAATGCAATGCAACAAACACTAATTTATCAAGCGCAAAATGTTTTCACTAGGCTTCATACACATGCCCTTTATGGTTTGAACTTGCTAACATTTTATATCTGCCGGTTTATAGATGAGAAGAAAAAAAGCTTTGGAAAATAAGACTATGATTTGCACATATTGTTTATGTGAGATTATATGTGCTTTCGGCTCTGTGATTTATATAAGGTTGCAGAATCTAGAAACCGCAGAAACATAAATCTAGATTACTAATTCTGGAAGTCTTATGTTAGAGAGTGTGTGGTGAGGGCTAATTGTATGTTTGTGTCCCTTTCGCAAAACATTTATGCCGTTCACAAAATGACACCCGTAAGGCTAAGATTATTGCTTTAAATATAACTTGAACAGCAAGAATTTGGCGTGTTGACTTCCTCTGAGGAAAATACCTATAATTTGTATGCAAGTTATACATCCCTAGTGTCTGCGCATGGAGCAGCTGTGAGGATTAATTTTACATACAGAATTAGATTTTATGCACTGAATTTGGCACTGTGCATAGGGTTCCACGTAGCAGGAATTTAAAAAAAAAGAAAAGAAAATATAAGAACTCTGTGTTTAATACACGTGCATCATTTTAACCTTTTAAATACAGGGTAGCTTTTTCATAAGTAAATTACAGTACATTTGTGTTCCCATTTGAATGTCTAAAAATAAGTTAAAAAAACGTATTTCCTGCTCAAGTTTCCCAGAAATACTGTTATTGAACTGCACTCTGGGAAACTGACATGCAAATGAGCCCACAATGCATTTTCACTCTTAAATCCAAATATATAAGCCTGGCAATGCTGTTTGCCGCCTTTGGCGCTCATTGCGAGCCTCTCCCCCCGTCTACTTTTATGAACGCCTCAAAAATTATGGCAATTATGGCAATAAAATTTGAAGCCTGGCAACGGTGTATGCCACACATTGCAAGCCCCCCCCCCCCCCACCCCAACCTGCCTGACTGGCAATGAGCCTTTGGCGCTCAATGCGAGCCCCCCCCCCCCCCCGTGTCTCTTTTTCCACCCCCTTCCCCCCTCCTCTCTCTCCCTTGTGTCTCTAGATAGCACAGCAGGAAGCCACTCTGACCACTCAGTTCCCTGCTGACAGAGAGAGACCGCCGGCTGTCAGAATGAGCTCAGTTCTGTGCAGTCAGTGAGTGCAGGAGAGCGCCATCTCATCTGGGCCCACTTGAGTGGTTCAAGGGGAAACATGTAAATGTGTTGGAATGGCCTAGTCACAGCCCAGACCTCAATCCAATAAAAAATCTGTGGTCAGACTTAAAGATTGCTGTTCACAAGCGCAAACCATCCAACTTGAAGGAGCTGGAGCATTTTGAAAAAAAGGAACCTGTCCCATGATGATGAGAGACAGTAACCTCGAAACACCTGTCCATGGGTAGGTTTCCTGGCTTGTACATAATTCATCATGGGCTTTGTTTAAAGCTGTGTAATAGAGCAGACATATGACTAAAAGGAGCCATGTTTGAAATGGTCTTAGACTAAAGAGCGAAACCTTTGTGGGCACATTTTCATGTCACTGCCCAGGTTCCCTGAGTGCAGTGCAATAACGGTATTTCTTGGAATTCTGAGCAGGAAATTATTCTTTTAACTTATTTTAGACATTCAAATGTAAGCATAAAATTTAAAATGTATTTACTGTACTACTGGATCTTTTGTCCACCATAAATTTAATTGATTGCTGTGATAAACGTCTTCCCCACCAAATCTACTACACAAGCTAGGAACCAGCCCCACACAGATGTGAACTCAAAACCGATGTCCTTGGTTTGGTTTCCTGGCTTGTACATAATCCATCCTAGGCTTTGCTTAAGTCTTTTAACTTATTTTAAACATGCAAATGTGATAACAAATGTACTATTATGTATATATATATATATATATATATATATATATATATCACATATATAGTTGTGAGCATACGAGTTGTTGCTAACGCTTGCGGGCTCGCATAGCGAAGCGAGGGTCGCAGTTGCTGGCAGATAAGAATGTTTCTTCTAGATTGGCCATAAATAGATTTACGTATTGTGGAGCCAGTTTGGTACCCATGGCAGTCCCCATCATCTGTAGGTAGGTATCTTGGTTAAAAAGTAAAATAGTTGTGGGTAAGGATATATTCTATTAGCTTAACAATAATATCAGGGCCATAATTATTGTTTTGCATGTTTGTTGAAAGAAACTTAAAGCATGCCTAGTGCCATCTTTGTGTGGGATATTACTGTAAAGAGACTCTACATCCATGGTAAACAGTAGTGTGTTAGCAGGTAAGTCTTTAATCTGACTGAGTTTGTTGAGAAAGTCAGTGGTGTCTTGTATATAGCTACTGGTATTACTAACTAATGGTTTAACGATGTTTTCAACAAATCTACATATCTTCACAGTCAGTGTGTCAATACCTGTAACAATTGGTATATATATATATATATATATATATATATATATATAGTTGATCAGTGGAAGACTCTCCGTGACCCTATGGGCCACCAGGTGCATGTTGTGTCTGGGTATCATGGCGAAGATACTGGAGTGGGTTGCCATTTCCTTCTCCAGTGGGCCTTAAAAAGTAAGGAGTAAAAGTAAGGGCAGTCACATTGTGGAACTCACTAAATAAGGAGGTTGCAACAACAGATTCAATAGATAACATTAAAATGGAGATGGATATATTCTAAATAAAAAGTGAATACAAGGTTATGTTGGCAAACTAGAATAGGTAGGGTATTTATCAAGTAATCCAATTTCCAGTTTTTAGGATCGGGAGGATTTTTTTCCTTATGAGACAACGTGGTTTTAGTTTTCCTTCCTCCACATAATAGAAGGATCAGAGACCTGAAAAGATTGAACTTCATGATAAATAAACTTTCTTTCAACCTTATTTACCATGTTACTGCACACAGGTGCATATACATATTTTCAGTTTAATGTTAAAGCATGTAGTACTAGTTGCATACAGTACTTTACCTGAAAAGCCTCTTTAGGTGAGCTAATGCCAGAGTAACTGTCTTCGAGGAAGTCCTTTGTGGATTGGACAATTAGAAGTTCAGCTTCTATTTTTGCCAGCTGGTCGTATTCCCCAGGTTCTGGAGTGTAGCCATCTCCTGGCACTATCCAACGAGAAGCATCTTCCTAAGGAATTAAAGAGGCTAGCAGTCAGGCACAATGTCAAGGGCAACCAAACACTGGGATATGAGTAATTTGGGAATATGATGATGTAATTAGTGCTCTTATGGGCTGATCTCTGATGATGTCACTGGCTCTGGGGGTGTCATGATGGAACTGGTGCTGTGCTGATCTCTCTGAGGTCATGATCATTAAATAAAGGGATTTGGGAAGTGCACTGGGGAAACCCATGAAGTGCTAGTTTTTATGTGGTGTTTTCCAACTCAATTGAAAACTCTTGGCTTTCAACTAAATGGGCTCAAGGACTTGGCAATTGTGCTGCTTTTACATGAACACTCATTTATTTTTGTAATTAGACATTATTAGACATTATAAAGACTAAATTGTATATATATCCTTCTGGATCGCTACAATGTTGTGGTGAAGGGACTTGTGTACCTCAATGAAGTTGTGAGCTAAACCATGTAGGGTCACCCAAGATGGGAAAGTCATAGTAGAGCCAGACAAATTGCAGTCCACTGGAGAAGGAACTGGCACCCACTCCAGTATCTTTGCCAAGAAAACCTTATGGATTAGCACAACCAGAGACCCAAGATGTAACTGGCGTGCTGTGTTCCATAGGATCATGGAGAGTCTGACACGACTGGACGGCTAAACAACAACGTATAGCACATATATAGCAAAAGCTAATAAATATTTGTATATCTCTTTTTGCTATATTTTCTGTAAGGTTAGATTTACATCACTGGTACACGCAGGCACAGATTAGTCATGTTCCCCACATTCTATCAATATTTGTTCAAATTATATCCATAAATATAATGCTGCAATAATGGGTATATATACTTGTACATGCAGTGATTGGATGCACAGGACACTTATGTTTGCAGCTCACAGATTGTGACACAAGAGTGGATAGCAAGGGTACATTATGTGACTGGTTAGATAGACCTGGTACCAGTTTAATGATTCTTGGGGAACGCTAGGAATCCTGACAAACCTGGCTGAACTCACTGGTGTACAGGAACCACAGTTGTAAATTGTGTAATAAGTAAAACACTCTTATGCTTCATTTCTTCAATGTTCTCCTGTTGTTTTTGTTCAGTCGTGTTCGACTCTCCATGACCCTATGGACAGTAATATGCCAGGTACATCTTGTGTCTGGTTGTGCTTATCCATAAGGTTTTCTTGACAAAGATACTGGAGTGGATTGCCAGTTCATTCTCCAGTGGACCAAGATTTGTCTGACCTCTCTGCTATGACCTGCCTATCTTACATGGTATAGCTCACAGCTTCATTGAGTTACACATGTCCCTTCACCGCAACAAGGTAGAGATCCAGAAGATGGTCTCATTTATTTTATTTGCAAGTAAAATAAATATTTATTATTTTAGGATCCAGAAGGGGATTAAAACCTGTATTTTGCTTTGGTATTTGCTTGCAATACATTTATAAATAACTGGCTTGTATATAAATGTGCACATTAATAATGAAAGAGCACAAAAGGACAAGCACATCTGGCTCTAGACCATTTTCTGCAGTGTGTTCCATATATCAGTGAAGAAGTCTCAGACAGAATCAGAAATAACAAATAAAAGACATGTTTAAGAAAATGATGACAAAAGAGAGTCAATTGCTTCCCTCTCCTCCATCCATTTCCTATGTATTTAAAATGTTAGAATATAACGAATATCATTCCAAGTGGGAATTTTATCTGTTTTCCAATTTCTTATGATCATCCATTTAATTGCGAATAAAATTTGGATTATTAAAACATTTTACAGAGCATCTAATTATTGTAACTGTAGTGGATAGAAATAGACAATTGGAAAAAGATTTTCAAGTATTTAAGAATAATACGAGCAAAAAAAAATAGAAAATAGGTAGATGGAATATAAAACGGATTGTTGACTCCACATCGACTGATTATTTTATTCAATTAAAGCGATATATTAAACACTATCATATATAATAGTTGTCAAACTACGAATCTTCGTCACGCTTTGCAAGCTCGTGAAGCGAGGGACACAGTTTGGTCTGCAAATGCAGACCCTCGCAAAGCGAGGGGCAACATTTGCGGCGGTGGAGGCTCCCACGTCGGCTGCAATGAGCCTTTTTGGAGGCTCCCACGTCGGCTGCAATGAGCCAAAGGCTCATTGCAGGCCGCTAATGCAGACCCTCGCAAAGCGAGGGGCCGCATTTGCGGAGGTGGAGGCTCTTCGGCGCCTCACAAGCAGTTACAAACACACACACAAGTGCCAAAATACGAACCGCGGATCTTAGAACGCAAAATTTATGGACTTAGCCAAAAAAAATACGAGACACGGGACTTAGAAAAAAAACCATTATGAACTCGCAAAATTACGATTTTAACGGCTGAGCCACGCGCACCTGAAATCATTAAAAACACAGCAAATACACACAAAAAAGACATAAAAAGCTTACCCACAGCGAGGGGGGGGGGGGGGGGGGGGCACCCAGGACATCTGCAAGTAAAGTTACACCTCAATTTAAGTACAAATTCCCAAGTTTAGACACACGAAAATCCCCTAAGCAAGAGAAAAAATGCCAGCCGAAAAAACAAAAACGAGGCTATACGACCCCTAAACCCGCTAAACACCACCGAGCACAGACAGATTTTCAAAAAAGCTGTACGAGGTAAAGGTACACTTTTAGCAAGGACGCTAAATCATCCACACACGCGTACCACATACACATTCGCCGCCATTCTACAACACCAACTTACACAATGCGGAAGTACACAGCTACACTAACGGCTTTCCCTCGCGCACGCAGCCTATTTACACTGCACACATTGCTGACACTTACACATCAGCTCCACAACACTGCAAACCTACTTTGCTGCAAATTGTCAGCTCTTCAGCACAATGCTTCCTGCATATATTAATAGGTAACGTATATTAATTTATTAATTTATTCATTATTTCATTGGCATACAAAAATACATATACACAAAAAAAAATGTATCGCAATAAACACAAAAGACATTCACCGCGCGCCTCACAACGAACGCCAACGCTGCTTATATCACACAAAATACACCAGGGGATAGTCTTGCAAAAAGCAGATCAGCGCCAACCTTACAATGGCAGCAAAAGCCCCTCTAATAACAAAAAAAGCAACATCCAACAGCCTCGAAATGAGCAAGCCTTGCAATGAGCGCCGAAGGTCCTCAGGGTAAAAGAAGGTTTACATTATGTCTCAAACAGCATTCCCTGGCTTACAATTTCATGCCCGTCATTTTTTGACAGGCAATTCGCGAGTATAATAATAATATTGATTGCTATATGTAATATTCCTGTAAAAGAAATTTATGTATATTGATATTGTATTTGATATAATTTTTGTGATATAAAAAAAAGAAGAATATATTGGATATATGTCCTTCTTTAATATTTTATCAAATGCATTTTCCTCACTGTAAGTGCTCTTCATGGTGTGAAAGAGCACAAAGATTATATGTTAAAATTATCGTTTTTTTTTATTACTAAATACATTTATTACTAAATTGTAAGCTGGTGAATGCTATACAAAAAGTATAAAATAGAATTTAATTTATTCAACACTGCCGCTACTAAAATAGACAATATTCAATTTAATATCTGAATGAACTATAGGGATCCTATGTTTCATATTCAGAAATATAAATACATAGAACATGCAAAAGGCATAGGGCCTCATTCTATTAACGGCCGTAGGAGCTGCGGGGCCGCAAGGACCGTCCGCAAGCTATTCTGCTATTCTATTCCCCTCCGGCCGGGGATTCCGGCAGGCTTGCGGCCGGCGCCTTGCTATCTCTTGCGGCCGCTCGCGCCGGAGGAAAGCCTTTGATCTAAAACGGCCGCAAGAGTTTCGGCCGCAAGAAAAGCCCGGTTGCTATTCTATTGCTCCGGGAACCCTCTCTGCAAGGCTAAAAGCGAGCCGCAGCTTACTTGCAGCAAACAGGTCCCGCTAGCACCAATTAAGCACATAAAATAGCCCAAATAAAGCCATCCTGCACTCTGAGGAGACTATAAAGTGATTGTAGGTGTTAGCAAAAATAGCACAACATTCCCCTATACTCAAATCCGTAAAAACAATTTTTTATTAAATATGTCAAATATCCATGGAAAAAGTCCAGAGTGCTTGGAGCACCTCAGACCCGGCCACGCTGCGGCCGGAAAATAAACAGTTAATGTAAACTCGGATTAGGGCTGATGTGCAAGCTTGAGAGGGGGTTGCTATTAATCCTCATGTCCCCCAATATGATCCCTAGCATTTACAAAGATTTACAGTGCAGTCTTCAATTTCTATTTGACTTTAAAAATTTTGGAGCTTACGGCCGGTTCCAAGATATGCGGCCGGCCGTAAGGGGAGATCCTTGCGGGGCCGTATAATAGAATTGCGAGGTAACAGAACCCCCTCAAGGAATCGCAGCCTTACGGCCGATTTACGGCCAATAATAGAATGAGGCCCATAGTGTGAAGAGCAGTTCTTTGACTGATGAATGCCCCAAATCTGGCTAAAACGGCTATCAACTAATAGCAAGAAGTAGAAATCCTCAAAAAAGAGACTCTAATACAAATATAACCATCGCTGAGTGGCCTCAAATCACAGCCTTATGCCACCCCATAAACCTCTGTATTAGAAAAATAATTTAAATACAGAGTATTAAATAATCCCTGCCTCTATATCAAACAGTTAAAGTTGGATCCAGTCAAGAACATTTTCAAAAGCACTTTACATATACACAATATAAGGGAATTCTCTTTCCAATCATTTTTATATATTGACATTATACTTATTTATAGGCCATAACATCTAGCGTAGGCATTAAGTTTTCACAAACCACTGATGCCCATTAGGGAGCCTCATAAACAAATTATCTATGTCTAAGAAATGGAGATCCTCACATGACCCTCATAATAAAGCCGAACTGCCGTTTCACCACTGAAATAGCTTTCTCAAAGGTTATTGCTCACATAGCACTACCACCAGAGCAGGTCATGGCATTGCTCAAATTCCAGAAAGGCAAGAGAGCAGAAACCTGAATTTCCTGTCAAACCAATTACAAGGTATGTTCCCTATCAAACTGGAAATATAAGCAGTCTAACAAAAAACAACTTTCAATGGTCTTGAATGGGGGACACACCCCTGCAACCTGATTGATTGAGGTATTGCGGTAGCATGTGGGCAGTCTGTTATATATATAAACACATATTTTAAAAAGTATTTCAACATGCTTTTAGGATATCTTTACAGTGCTGTGGTCCAAATTGTGCTAAATTAAGTGGCCCTTTAAGCTTTTACCTGCTCTGCTGAGAGACTGCTCCACTCTTTCAGGATCCTTTTATGGTTTCCTAAAGCAGTTTTTGTTTTACATAAGTGTTTTGACACTGTGACTCAATTAATTTTATAAAATGTAAACTTCACTCGCAAATGTTTTTAAAAGCATTTCTGACAGTCGTAGCAGCAGTTAAAGAAACAGTACAGAACAAAAAAATAATAATAATAATAAAAATAAAAAAAATCATAGAAGTTCATCATGCTTAACATTCAAATATACACATATGTGTAATTAAAACATATTATATTTTTATTATTATATCCGTGACATTATACAACATCCAGGGTAACTCACAACCCAGTACTCAATGGGTTAATACATATCAGGAAACCATATGGACTAGGAACAGCTGTTCTAATGCATTGTCTATATATATATATATATATATATATATATATATATATATATATATATATATATATATATATATATATAATCCATATACATGGGTTAAGTAAAAGGCAAAACTAATAGAGCAGCGGTTCTCAACATTTCTAGTGCCGCGACCCTTTGATAAAAATTTCCCAAGTTGTAGCGACCCCTAACAGTAAAATAATTTTTGTCGCTGAAATTTTGCTACTGTTATGCATTTAAATATAAATATCCGATATGCAGGATGTATTTTTATTCTTACAAATTTAACATAATTAAAGTGTACTGACTCCAAAAACAATATGTAATATATATTGTGAAAGTTAAAAATAGTAAAGTTCTGAGAATTGAAATGTTTGTAATCATTAGGATCAAATTGTCTGCCAACCCCTATCAAATTACAATTATAGTAAGAAAGTACTAACTACCAGTGGAAAAAATGTGTACAATTACAAGTTTTACAGATTAGAATAGACAAATAACTAATTTCTAATGGTTTTAGGTGACCCCTGGCAAATCGCCATTCGACCCACAAGTTGAGAACCACTGTAATAGAGGTTAGAATCTAGCATACAAAGTGCTTTAACAAAACACCTTGCAAGATTAAAAGTTCGCCGGCATTGTGGGTATACAAGGTGACATGTAGGCATTCTGAAAATATATCACTCATCTTTGTCATGGGTAAAACATGCAATTTATCCAAATTTTAAAAGGGGATGATCATTGTCTGCTATTGTAGATGGTGAAATATGTTAGATGTTTCCCTCATCCAATATCTCATATAAACAAAAAATATTGTAAAACCACATAGAGCAATTTGCCAGGCTGGAATGGCCTATGCCTTCCTTGCAGACCTGGGATATTAGTGATCTAACCAAATAACCCCAGCTCATGTGTATCTTGCGATGGGAGGGGGGGGGGTTATGGCTGGTGACAATGTGAGGAGGTCACACTAAAAAATCACACTGAACACGGAGGAGAAAGATGTGGGTGAGATCTTTGTGGGGCTTGTTAAATATATCTTGAATAATAAAGCCATTCGACCTCTGAACGAAAAAATGGTGTTGTTGCTCATCTGATTTCTCTGCTTCTCCATGACTGATGTCTGATCTGAATGGCTGGGTGCTGAGATGAATCTAAAGTCACACCCTGTAGATTGCTCCTATAAGCTACAGTAGGAGAATTAGGGGTGTACTGAGCCACTCGTCTATAAGTCGTTACACCAAATGCTTTGAATGCTATAATGCTTTGAATTGAAGCGTAACGTAGGTAAAAAAAGCACCCACACCTGATTTTACAATATAATGCAAATTACACTGCTGTAATAGTATAGGGCTAAAATTCAGCTTTGAGTCCCCTTTACTTACTGAAGCTTCTTCATCGCTGGAGTCATCTTGAATATCTCCCAGTAACTGCTCCAGTCGTAATTTCTCATCATCCATAAGGAGTACATGGGATCCTGCGTCCTTTGCCAACTGTAAAACAAACAAAGACTCTGACATCCACCAGTCAGACAGATCATGTCAGTATCCAGCTGCATCTACTGATCATCTATTTTGACTTTTGCTTTAACGTTTGTGCCAAACATAACAAGCTATTCCTTCATATTTAACAGCGAAGCATTAACCAGATTAAGACACTGCCAAATCAAATCTGGATGTGCAGTGATATAAAGGCTCCAATACATTCCTGACATACAGTAAAAGGGAAAACAAAGCACTGCATTCTTACTACATTTAAAGGACTGTAATTAACTGACAACATAAGCTAGATGTTTTAATAAATGTTCAATTTAAAAAAGTAACAGTCAATATTAATGGTATGCTATTATATACACCCACTATAATGTCAATGAGAGGAGGTGTCGCTGGTATCCACCCACTAAAATATCAATGAAAGGAGGTGCTGCCCTGGTGTCCAGCAATTGTAATATCAATGAGAGGAGGTGCTGCTGGTATCCACCCACTATAAGGTCAAAGGGAGGAAGTGCCTTTGTCTACAAGGCAGCTGCTAAATTTACAAACACAAAGTGTACTGACATGATCTCCATTAGCTGGAGAGTTGTTTTAGAGGTTTCCTTTGGCAGGAGCTTCAGCCTATGAATTGTTTATTCTATTATAATATCAGATTGTTCTTAGAACCTTTTGGACCTGTCTCTCAGCCATTCCCCCACCCTCCCCTAAAGGGATATGTAAGTTTGCTGGATTATGATTGCATCCGGTAGAGGATAATTAGTAGTGTATGTAAACATGTTTAGCATGAAAATATCCAAAAATAAACATTTAAACACTTACATTGAAGTCAGCAAAATGTCTTGTGATTTCAGACAGTTGGAAATCAGGGTTAACACCCTCCAAACCCAGGCTAAATAAGCATGATTTAAAATGATTTGTTTTGGCCAATCAGGTTAGCTGAACTTTTGAGTTAACTCTGGGGCTTCTGTTTGTGTTGCAAAGCAGCCTGGGATATGTAGTGTATCACTGATACATGCTATGTATAGCTGCTGACATACAGACAGGAAGTTGCAAGGAGATTGGCTGAGCAAGCAAAACAGGTATATAGTGGGTTAGTATTAGTCCCCTGATGCTGCATGCTGATTGGGTGGGGTGGTCAGATGCCTTTGTCGACACCCCCTGGTGGTGTCAACATAATCATTAGAGGATTTTTAGATATTAATAAAAAATAAAATATTTTATGAGATGTGCTGCATACATGTAGGCTGATTTTTGCCTAAGGAGTGCAGAAATGTATTAATCCTTGAAACTTTCATATTCCTTTAATGACCTTATTATGGTAGAGGAAAACACTAAATTTTAATCTTTGAAAATGAATGTAACAGTAAATATTTATATTATAAATGATTAAATAAGTATTCTATTAATGATCAATGCATAATTAAAATAAGTAGCTCCTCTTGCTAGGGCGTTACAGTGTGTGCGGTTTATCTCCTTGTAATCTTAAGTAAAGATGAGCTGTGAATGGTACATTCATTAAACAGAACAGTGACTACAGGGTACACTGTAGAACCACAAATATAGGGTGGCTAAAAGGCCACTGTAACAGTCCAGCTATCAATATGTTTAACAGGTAAAAATCAATATAAAAAATCTTTCAACCTTTTGTACTTTAAAATGTAATAAAAGTTGTTAATATAATAGCTAAAAAACAACAGCTAATAAATCTAAAGTTTTTAGTCTGTTTACATGCAAAGTCTATCCTGCCTACTGCCTGTTGCATGAGTAATAACAGATAGCGATATCTGTAAAAACAGCGATTGATAGCAGTTTTTCCCTGGACTCAGGACTGTACTCACCAGTTAACCAATAACTGACCTGTTTAGGTGATTCCAGCATTCCATGTTCTGCACAGATAGGTTTGTTAAGGGTTAACTCTTTTATTTTCTTTTGCTCACTACAAAGAGCTGTAGCTGCCGCTCTGATAGTGGGCAATCAGTGACACATGTAAACACTGACTTTATTTGTTTATCAGTGAAAAATGCAAGTATTTAAAACAATTAAAAAAGTATCTCAAAATGTTTTTAGGAGATCTTAACTGAGATGTAGTCCAAATTGTGCTGAATTAAGTGGCCCTTTAAGAAAGGACTTTTAAAAGTTATGGCAGATGCACCATTACGTAGGCATTTAATGTACATCATTGTAATATCCTTAAAAATATTGCTGTATTTCATAAATGATTAGCCTGCTGCTAGTTTCCTATGTGCAAATGTGAGTTGTTAGAAGCCATGACATCAAGCCTATGAACAAAGCTGTTATCTCTGCCATGTTGTATATTTAGTTGTTGTCAAATATAAAAAAGCCATTAAAGAGCAAGTATGTGGTCCCCACCTTTGGACTTTCACCTACCATGATGTTCCTGTGTATAAAATCGAGTCCTTTCTTCTGGTTTTTGCCTTTTGCATTGTTCGCTCTATTACTTGATCGCTCACTTTCATTTAAGATATCCCTCATGACAGTGTCAGAATGTTTACCTTAAAAAGACAAAGAGAAATTCTGAGAGCATATTATTTTGTCATTGTTCAGTCCTTTAGTCATGTCCAACTCTCTGTTACCTTATGGATTGCAGCATGCACGTAAGGTTATCTTGGCAAAGTGGGTGCCAGTTCCTTCTCCAGTTGTGCTTGTACGTAAGGTTATCTTGGCAAAGTGGGTGGCAGTTCCTTCTCCAGTAGACTGTGATTTGTCTAACCTTTCTGCTTTGACCTGCCCATCTTGGGGGACATTACAGCTTCATTTAAGGTACTCAAGCCCCTTCACCACAACAAAGTAGTGGTCCAGAAGGGGAGTATTATTTTAGTACCAGCAATAAGTGCAAACTCTGAACTTGAGCTCCTATTCTGTTTACATTACTGTACTTTATATCTGCTAGAAGTGCTTTTTTGCTAAAAAGATGACATTAAAGGAACATGAGCTACTTATTTCTTTGTTTTTAAGTTCCAATAAGTTAATTCATTTATCAAGACACTTGTTTGACAATTATATATGAAACAAGTTGTGTGAGCCACCAACATAAAACATTTGTAATGCTCCAAAATTATTAAGATACTAATTGCATCCAAAAATAATTCCTCAACAGCTTGGTAATGCAGAGAGGGACATGTACCTTGTATGGCCTCTTGGACATCCGGCTCATTTTCTTCCATGGGGAGTTGCGTAGGAAACAGAGGTGAAAATACTTTTTCGATCTGGAAGCTGACTGTTGAGCAAAAGAAAAATATGGGATATCAGACTAAAGATCTAATTGAAACCTTACCACTTGGTACTGTGAAACCAAATCTCCACTAAATATTCATACTACATATAAATATCATGCTAATGAGAGAGGCTTGGCTACCAGTTACTAGAACTGGAATTCATTTATTACATATAGATTACATAAAATAAAAAAATATAAAAACATATACATATAAATACAGTATATACACACACTCATCACATATATAGTTGTGAGCATGCGGGCTGTTGCTAACGCTGCTTGCTCGTATAGCGAGGGCCTTAGTCACTGGCATGGAGCGCCAAAGGCGCTCCTTGCCAGCAACTGCGGACCTCGCAAAATTCACGGAGTTACGAAACAAAAATACGAGACGTGTTACAACCCATTACAACCTCACAAAAAACGCCCCAAACACGTGCACATGAAAATATGAAAAACACAATAAAAACACACAACAAATACATAAAAAGCTTACCTACAGCAAGGGGGGTGGCACCCAGGACCTCGAAAACTGAATTTACACCTCAATTTAACTCAAAATATAGTTTTCTAGTTCAGACACCAGAAAATCCCCTAAGCGAGAGAAAAAATGACCGCCAAAAAAAACGAAAACGAGGCTACAGCACTCTAAAGACGCAAAACACCACCAAACACCTACAGATTTTCCGAAAAAAGACGTACGAGATCCAAAAACAAGGACGCAAACCGGAAAACATTAGAAACACAATAAATAGACACAACAAACACATAAAAAGCTTACCCACAGCAAGGGGGTGACCCAGGACCTCTGCAAGTGAAGTTACACCTCGAACAGGGACGCGAAATCAGCCACAGCCGCATACCACACATTAGGCGCCATTTATAACACTAACTTATACAATCCGGAAGTACACAACTACCCTAATTTGCCTCGCGCACGCACACTATTACACTATACATTACACACATTCATGACGCTTACACAGCAGCTCCACAGCACTGATGCTGCAGCAACATGAAAACAGATTGCCAGCTCTTCAACACAATGCTTCCTGCATATATTACTTCACAATAGGTAAAGTATATTAATTTCTCATTTTATTAATTATTCATTGCCATACAAAAAAAAAACACCAACGCTGCTCATAGCACACAAACAACCAAGAGCCTCGCAATGAGCGTCGAAGGATCTTAAAACACCAACAAAATTAATTTCGCACACAAACAACATTACCTGCCTTACAATCTTATTGCCGTAATTTTTTGACGGGCAAGTCGCTAGTATATATATATACACTAGCGACTTGCCTGTCAAAAAATGACGGCAATAAAATTGTAAGGCAGGTAATGCCGTTTGGTGGTGACATTAATTTTGTTGGTGGTCCGAGATCCTCCGGTGCTCATTGTGAGCCTTGTGTTGAGCGCCTTTGGCGCTCATCGAATGGCTCGCAATGAGCGCCTTTGGCGCTCATTGCGAGGTTGTTGTATGTTTTTTTCTGATAGGGGCTTTTGCTGTTATTGTTTTGTCAGCGTTGATCTGCTTTTTGCACTTATTGCAAGGCTTTGTGTGCTATGAGCAGCGTTGCCACTCCTTGTCAGTCGCGCAGTGAATGGGTTTTGTGTTTATTGTGAGAGTTTTTTTTTCTTTTGTGTATATTTGTTTTTGTATGCTAATGAAACAATTAATACATTAATAAATTAATATACTTTACCTATTTGTAAGTAGTATATGTAGGAAGCATTGTGTTGAAGAGCTTACAATATGTTTTGATGTTCCTGCAGCATATAATGTAGGTTTGCACTGTTGTGGAGCTGAGGTGTAAGTGTCAGCAATGTGTGCAGTGTGTAGTGTAAATAGGCTGCGTGCGCAAGGGAAAGCCGTTAGGGTAGCTGTGTACTTCCGCATTGTGTAAGTTAGTGTTGTAAAATGGCGGCTAATGTGTATGTGGTACGCGGCTGTGTATGTATAGCGTCCTTGTTAATAGTGTATCTTGTACCTCGTACGGCTTTTTGGAAAATCCGTATGTGCTTGGTGGTGTTTTGCGTGTTTAGGTTCCTGTAGCCTCGTTTTCGTGTTTTTTCGGCGGTCATTTTTTCTCTCGCTTAGGGGATTTTCGTGTCTAAACTCTGGAATTTGGACTTAAATTGAGGTGTAACTTCACTTGCAGAGATCCTGGGTGCCCCCCCTTGCTGTGGGTAAGCTTTTTATGTATTTGTTGTGTGTATTTATTGTGTTTTTAATGTTTTCATGTGCGAGCGGTTCGGGCGTTAAGGTTGTATTTTTGCGAGGTTTTAATGTTTTTATTTCTAAGTCCCGCGGTTCGTACTTTTTTGTGTAAGTCTGTATATAGTGATTGTGTGTTACATCTATTTTGGTAAAGTGCCGCTTGTGTGGGTGTTTGTAAGCGCGTTGAGGTGCCGTAGAGCTTCCACCTCCGCATTTGCGGGCCAAAAGTTGTAGGGGGTCGTAAGTATGAGCGCCTATGGCTTTGGCGCTCCTTGCCAACAACTGCGCCCCTCGCTTCGCGAGGGCCGAAGTTGCAGTGGGCTCGCTATGCGAGCCCTCAAGCGTTAGCAGCAACCCGCATGCTCACAACTATATATGTGATATATATATATATAAATATATATATATTTATTTATATAATAGGATATTGCCCATCAAAAATTAAGGGATTAAAGTTGTAAGGCTCTCCCCGTGTAAGGCTCTCTCCGTTGCACTCATCGCAAGCCTTTGGCGCTCATCTTAATGGATCACAATGAGCGCCTTTGGCACTCATTACGAGCCTTTCCTTCCGCCTACTGTAGGGGCCGCTCATTGCAGGTTACGTTAACCTGCAAGTTTTGTGCTTGGAAATGCCATGTTTCTCTTTGCAGCATCTCCCCCCTGTTTCTCCTCTGTGTGTCCGCTGAATGTTTGCGTGTCGCGCGCTGACTGCCGTTTGTTTTTAAGTCCGGCATGCCTGGCATTGTTCGTGTAAGTGTTACTGTCTTTGCCGTTGTGTATTTTCTTAGTCCCGCGTGCCTAGCTTTGCTCAGCCTTGTTTTCATGCAGTTTCAGAATTTTTTACGTTTTTCGTCATTTTTTTCCTCGCTTAGCCGATTTTGGATTGACAAAAAAACCCAAATATGGCTCAAAATCGCTTGCAACCACACTCCCAGGCTTTCTGGCTCCCCCCTGTGCTGTCTGTGATAGTGTTATTATATTTGTTAAATATTTTTTTTTGTTTTTCGGGTTTGCAGAGTTACGCGCATGGCTCGCAGTTGCGACCCTCACAGTGCAGCCTAAGTCCTTTGCGAGGCTTCGCAGATGAGCGTCTTCTGCGGTCATCCAGCCTAAGTCCTGCGCCGTACACAACTCGCCTCTCTTTCCGAGGCTTTGCAGATGAGCAAGAAAGAGAGAGAGTTGTGAACAAAAGTTTGCATACCCTGGCAGAAATTGTGAAATTTTGGCATTTATTTTGAAAATATGACTGATCATGCAGAAAAAAATGTGATGATATTTTATTGAAGGACAGTGATCATATGAAGCCATTTATTATCACATAGTTGTTTTGCTCCTTTTTAGATCATAATGATAACAGAAATCACCCAAATGGTCCTGATCAAAAGTTTACATACCCTTTGTTCTTAATAATGTGTATTGCCCCCTTTAGCATCAATGACAGCGTGCAGTCTTTTGTAATAGTTGTCTATGAGTCCCCTAATTCTTGCAGGTGGTATAGCTGCCCATTCGTCTTGGCAAAATGCCTCCAGGTCATGCAAAGTTTTTGGTCGTCTTGCATGAACCGCACAATGATATTAAGGTCAGGAGACTTTGATGGCTACTCCACAACCTTCACCTTTTTCTGCTGTAACCACTGGAAGGTCAACTTGGCCTTGTGCTTAGGGTCATTGTCATACTGGAAAGTCCAAGAGTATCCCATGCGCAGCCTTCGTGCAGAAGAATGCAAATTATCTTCCAGTATTTTATGATAACATGCTGCATTCATCTTGCCATCAATTTTTCCAAGATTCCCCTTGCCTTTAAAACTCACACAACCCCAACATATCAGTGAGCCACCACCATGCTTCACAGAGGGGATGGTATCCTTTTTACTATAGGCCTTGTTGACCCCTCTCCAAACATGGCGCTTATGGTTGTGACAATAAAGCTCTATTTTGGTCTCGTCACTCCAAATTACAGTGTGCCAAAAGCTGTGAGGCTTTTGTGGCATTGGAGCAGCGTTGGTGTTTTTTAAAGGCTTCTTTCTGGCTTCTCAACCATGCAGCTAATTTTTGTTCAGGTATCGTCGTATTGTGCTTCTTGAACCAACCACACCGTCTTTTTCCAGAGCAGTCTGTATATCTCCTGAGGTTACTTGTGGGTTTTTCTTTGTATTACAAACAATTCTTCTGGCAGTTGTGGCTGAAATCTTTCTTGGTCTACCTGACCCTGGCTTGGTATCAAGAGATCCCTGAATTTTCCACTTCTTAATAAGTGATTGAACAGTACTGACTGGCATTTTCAAAGCTTTGGATATCTTTTTATATCCTTTTCCATCTTTATGAAGTTCCATTACTTTGTTACGCAGTTCTTTTGACAGTTCTTTTCTGCTCCCCATGGCTCAGTATCTAGCCTGCTCAGTGCATCTACTTGAGAGCTAACAAACTCATTGAATATTTATTCACAGACACTAATTGCAATCGAAAAAGCCACACGTGTGGAAAATTATCCTTTAATTGCCATTTTAACCTGTATGTGTCACCTTGTGTGTCTGCAATAAGGCCAAACATTCAAGGGCATGTTCACTTTTGATCAGCGCCATTTGGGTGATTTCTGTTAACATTAGGATTTATAACAAAATGTCTTCACATGAACACTATCCTTCAATAAAATATTTTTTTTGCATGATCAGTCATATTTTCTAAATAAATGCAACCATTTTACAATTTTTGCCAGGGTATGTAAACTTTTGAGCACAACTGTACATTTGTGTTCCCATTTGAATGTCTAACATAAGTTAAAAAAAAAATATTTCCTGCTCAGAATTCTAAGAAATACAGTTTTTGCATTGCACTGTGGGAAACTAGGCAGGGACATGCAAATGAGCCAACAATGTCTTCACTCTATAATCTCTTCTTTTAAGCATATGCCTGCTGCATTGCACAGCTTTAAAGCATAGTATAGGATGGATCATGCAGGAGTTAGGAGACCTGCCAACAGATAGTATTGTTTTGATCTTAAATGGATCTCATCAGTGTGGGGCTGGTACCTAACTTGTGTTATAGATTTGTGGGAAGGTTATTAACCATATCATCATTTAAAATTATTGTGGGCAAAAGAGCAATAGAAGCCTCCACTGTACAGAGTACAGTCAATAACTAGCACATTTGTGTCCACATTTGAACGTCTAAAATAATAAATAAAAAAAATACACACACACATGTGCAGAGCTCTTTGTATGTGTATATATATATATATATATATATATATATATATATATATACATACATTTATTTGCCTCTTATTGCTTAGTTTTAAATGTGTTTTCTTTATTTTCAGCAGGTCAGCAAACAGAGAGCTTCAGCTTTGTTGCCCTATCGATGCTGCTCACAGAACCAGGCCTGAGTTGGCAGCCATTTTGATTTCCTGTACAGAAATTCGACCGCTGGCAACTGATCTATAATTAAACTGAGAATCACTATTTCCTAAGTGTTTATAGACCAAAAAATGACATTCCAGTTAGAGTTCTATGATAGAAATCAATATAAAAAGCAGGAAGGTTGGCGGGGATTGTGGTTCTGACAGCCATGTACAACAAGGTCTATGCACATGTCAGCAATCTAAATACAGCAATATAATTTTACTTAGGCTTCCAGCATGGCTAAAACTTAATATCATAAGCCACTGGGTATGATAAATATGCAAGCAATTAAATATACCATGTAACAGAGTCATGCTGAGAAGATATGTTATCTGCAGCATAGAAAGAGCTGGGTTTAGATCCATGCCAAGACCGCATTCTGTTATGGCCAGAAATATCAGATAGATGGAGCTGAGCTAGAGTACAGCAGGCACATGTCTGGGGATAATGCCACAGATAAGGGAAGACAGGAATCTGGATACACCAGTGGGAAGAATTATCTTAGGGATGATGGGCACATCACTAGGAAGAGCGTGGCATATTGGTAGATGGAGGAGACTGAGGAAATAAGGTGTGGAGTTGAGGTAGAGGTACATATATTAGATAGATTGAGCAGCACTAGAATTAAGTAGCAGGCGCACATGTAGGAATAATGCCACAGATAAGGGAAAACAGGAATCTGGATGCACCTGTGGGGGGTATTATCTAAGGGATGATGGGCACATCTGTAGGATGTGGCATATTGGTAGATAAAGGAGAACCTGAGGAAGTAAGGTGTGAAATTGAGGTAGAGGTAGATATATCAGATAAAGAGGTGATAGGCACATCACTAGGAAGAGCATGGCATATTAATAGAAGAAGGAGAACCTGAGAAGGTAAGGTGTGGAGTTGAGGTAGAGGTACATATATTGATGGAGGGGTGATGGGCACATCACTAGGAAGAGCGTGGTATATTGGTAGATGAAGAAGAACCTGAAGAAGTAAGGTGTGGAGTGGAGGTAGAGGTACATATATCAGGTAGAGGGGTGATGGGCACATCACTAGGAAGAGTGTGGCATATTGGTAGATTAAGGAGAGCCTGAGGAATTAAGGTGTGGGGTTGAGGTAGAGGTACATATATCAGATAGGTGGAGAATCTCTAGAATGTAGCAACAGGCAAAGGTGTGGCAATATGGAGCAAGAAGCATTTGTAGGGTCAATGTCATAGAGTGGAGAGACAGGAATCTGGATGCACCAGTGGATGGAAATAACTCAGAGGTGATGGGCACTTACAGTGGATATAAAAAGTCTACACACCCCTGTTAAAATGTCAGGTCTCTGTGCTGTAAAAAATGAGACAAAGATAAATCATTTCAAAACTGTACAACTCAATTGAAAAACAAACTAAAATCTTTTAGGTGGAGGGAAGAAAAAAAAAAGAAAAATAATGTGGTTGCATAAGTCTGCACACCCTCTTATAACTGGGGATGTAGCTGTGTTCAGAATTAAGCAATCACATTCCAAATCGTGTTAAATAGGAGTCAGCATACACCTGCCATAATTTAAAGTGCCTCTGATTAACCCCAAATAAAGTTCAGCTGCTCTAGTTGGTCTTTCCTGAAATTTTCTTAGTCGCATCCCACAGCAAAAGCCATGGTCCACAGAGAGCTTCCAAAGCATCAGAGGGATCTCATTGTTAAAAGGTATCAGTCAGGAGAAGGGTACAAAAGAATTTACAAGGCATTAGATATACCATGGAACACAGTGAGGACATCATCAAGTGGAGAAAATATGACACAACAGTGACATTACCAAGAACTGAAGCTCCCTCCAAAATTGATGAAAACACGAGAAGAAAACTGGTCTGGGAGGCTACCAAGAGGCCTATAGCAACATTAAAGGAGCTGCATGAACATCTGGCAAGTACTGGCTGTGTGGTACATGTGACAACAATCTCCCATATTCTTCATATGTCTGGGCTATGGGGTAGAGTGGCAAGATGAAAGCCTTTTCTTACAAAGAAAAACATCCAAGCCAGGCTACATTTTGCAAAAACACATCTGAAGTCTCCCAAAAGCATGTGGGAAAAGGTGTTATGGTCTGATGAAACCAAGGTTGAACTCTTTGGCCATAATTCCAAAAGATATGTTTGGCGCAAAAACAACACTGCACAACACCAAAAGAACACCATACCCACAGTGAAGCATGGTGGTGGCAGCATCATGTATATATAGTGAGCGTTTGCCCCATAGAGGATGGTGCCAGGTGGAGTGGAGAGTTCTTGACAGGAGTGACGGAGTTAAACTTCTGAAGAACTCCTAATGCAGGTGCGACTCCCCTTTAAAGCCTGAAAAGCAGACATGGAGAGGGGGGTGGGGCTGCTTAGACTCTGGCCAGGTTGTGTGCTGCTGCCAGATCCAGCCACAAAGTGGAGCTTGAAGCTGGTCCGTTGTGGATCTACAGTTTGACCGTTGGGAAGCAAAACGGAAAGAGATCACTTTTGGTTTACTGTGGCTGCAAGTTTTGGACAACAGTAAGAAGAGTGTGCTGTTTGCAGTGACTGAACGAATAGAGCTGAAAGAGACTTCAGACTCAGGAGGTGAAAGCACAAGGGTACCAAGTAAGTGAAGGAAATATTGAGGATCCCCAGGCAGAGTTGCCTTAAAGGCCTAGACAAGTGTGGAGCTGACATAGGCCCGGTATGAAGGTACCAGACTGATTATGCCCCAGGGAAGATGCTGAGTGTTTAACCGATCCATAGGCAGTAAGTTATACTGCAAAGTCAAAGGGTCCCTGGGGTGAAGCATACAGGAGAGAGACGGGCGGGCCCTATGCTTCATCTGCGGCTAATTATTTAGAAACGTGGAAAAGACTTACGATATACAAGAGAGGATTTGTATCCTGGCCACAAGGTGGCAATATAACCATAATCAGAGACTATTTGTGTCCTGGCCACAAGGTGGCAATCTATACATAATCAGAGACTATTTGGATCCTGGCCACCAGGTGGCAATTCCTAACTTATAAGAGACTGTCTTACTCCTTGCCACGAGGTGGCGCTGTTTCCATGAAATTACTCCTTTCCAAGTACAACGGAGGTGGAGCTCCGTCCTGAAGACACCGTGGTGTAGAGTTTTGTCCCTGTGGCAGATAAGCTGCACAGGTATAGGCAGGGCGTTCCTGTGTCACAGTTAGTGCGTTTATGTAGATGTTTATTTTCATTATTTAAGCAGAGTTACTGCTCCAGTTTGTTTTTCTTAGTTCTTAATAAACCAATTTGCTGCATTACCAGAAAGTATTCATTTCTATCTCAAGAAACCACAGCTATACACGGCCATCCTGGTCACAATATATATATATATATATATATATATATATATATATATATATATATATATATATATATATATACACACACATATATATATATATATATATATATATATATATATACACACACACATATATATATAGTATATATATATACTAGGAACTTGCCTAGGAACTTGCCCATTATAAGACTGTCAATGCTGTTTGCCACACACCTTTGGCGCTTATTGCAGCCTAAGTCTCGCGTGCTTCATCTGCTCGCCTCACGAGGCTTGAAGTGCAATGTGTGCCTTTGGCGCTCATTGCAGCCTAAGTCCCGCATGCTTCAACTGCTCGCCTCACTTTGCAAGGCTGCACATTGCAGCCTAAGTTGTGCGTGCGGCAACGACTCGCCTCGCATCGTAAGGGAGGCAAGTGCGTGATCAACATTGCAAACGTCGGGAGCCCCGCAATGAGCCCCTTTGGCGCTCATCGCATCGCTCACAATGAACACCCATGTGTCTCTTTGCAATTAGCGCCCATGTGTCTCTGTTGAATGCTTGCGTGGCGCATGTTGACTGCCACTGGTTTTATTTTCAATGTCCCGCGTCCCTGGCATTGTTTGTGTAAGTGTTACTGTCTTCAGTGTTGTGTATTTTGTAATTTTAGGGAGCATGGCGTTGCTGAGCCTTGTTTTCATGCTGTTTCGGAAATTTTACGTTTTTCGGCCGAATCTGGGTATTATTCACTTGTAACCTCACTCCCAGGCTTCCTGTGTCTCCCCCTGTGCTGTGTGTGAGTGTGTTATAATTTTTTGTACATGATTTTTTTGTTTGTGGCGGCTTTTTATAGTTACGCGATTGAACACCTCTGCGTCGCTAGCGAGGCTCGCCTAAGTACTGCGCCGCTGGCTGCAATGAGCGCCTTTGGCGATCATTGCAGCCTAAGTACTGCACCACTGGCGAGCCTCGCTTTGCGAGGCTCGCAGTTTGACTGCGCCGTTGGCAAGCTTTGCTTTGTGGGGCTTGCGGTTACGTCTCTTGCTTCGCGAGTGACACAATTGTGTGGCCAACATCGCAAACGTCACCAACATCGCAAGATCCACAACTATATATGTGATATATATATATATTCACAATTATGCTAACGAAGCTGATAGACAAAACAAACTGTACTTCATCTTTCAGTAATAAAAATAATCTTTCTACTATGGATCTGTGCAAATGAATAAAGAAAACCTTCTCTAAATGTGCATATATACAGATCAAATCCTTGTGCTTTTACAGCCACCTAAAGAGCAGCAGCTCCTCCTGTTTACTGTATAAAGGCCAAACACAATATAATTTATATTTTTTACAAATGCAGATGGTGCAAAGGAAAAAACCTGAGCTGAATGGGTCCCACTGTATACGGGTAGGAGGGAACGTTAAACAGAATTACTTACTTCAAACAGTCTTTGTAGTGGGAATCTGCAAATAAAGCGTGTGGACAAAGTGGAATTGGCTCAAAGGGCTATTAAAACAGCAATATCAGTGGAAAAATAAACTAAGGGCACGTTGTATAAAAAGGGAAGCGTTTCAGTGGGACTTAGCAACAGATATTTGAGTTGCAAACAAACAGGCACATAGCAACTTCTATTTAAGTCCGATTGACACATGGCTGTTCAACATAACTATATATATATATATATATATATATATATATATTTATTTATTTATATATTTACATAAAGATACATATATAGGCATATAGAGGTTCCCTGATGGTCCACCATTTAGGATTCGGTGCTTTCACCACTGTGACCTGCGTTTGATTCCAGTCAGGGAACCAAGAGGTCACACTACTTTGAAACCAAGCAGGGTTAGGCCTGGGCAATACTTGGATGGGACACCACCTAGGAATACCATGAGCTATATGCTGTGGCCTACTGGAGAAGGAGCTGGCAACCCACTCCAGTATGAATACCAAGTTAATCAGTATGACCATGGACATAAAGATGTCCTGGTGTGTTACGATCCATGAGGTCACGGAGAATCAGAAACAAGCGTAAAAAACACAATTATTTATAGTGACAGGTTCTCACAGTCAGTTCATGCTCTTACACAAACCATGACTTCTTGAGGTTGTTCTATACATTATTTTAAAGTAAAATACTCAGAAAGCCAGGTGGATGCCATATATAAACCTTGAGTGCCTGACACTTAATCTTTCTATAAAATTTATGACCACCGTCAGTCAGGTGTCACTGTGTCACCTTCTATAACATGGGGTCAGAGGTCCTAAAGGGTGAAGAGTCAAAACTCTTGGGCAGCCTCTAATTTCATATCTTAGCTTATGGAGCATATCACAATTATAATTGTTGAACTAAAAAAAGTCGTTATGCTTTGCATGGTGCGTACGGCGCTTATCGCCTGCGATACTTGAGAAGCGAGGCGAGCCGTTACCTCGGAGCACTTAGCCGTTAACTTGCAGCAATGAAACACGCGGGACTTAGCCTCCAAACAATTAGGATTAACTATATTAATTTATTATTCAATTAATTAATTACTGTATATACTTGAGTATAAGCCGAGTTTTTCAGCCCCTTTTTTAAGGCTGAAAAGGGTCCCCTCGGCTTATACTCGAGTCACCACCCCCGTGTCTCTCTTTCCCCCGTGTGGCTCTCTTTCCCCCGTGTGGCTCTCTTCCCCCCCCCTCGTGGCTCTCTTGCCCTTCCCCTCCCTTATCATCCTCAACCCCCCCATCCTCATCCTCAACCCCCCCATCCTCATCCTCAAACCCCCCATCCTCAACCTCAACCCCCCCCCATCCTCACCCCAAACTCCCCTCCTCATCCTAAACCCCTCTTCTCACTTTACCTCTCTAATTACCTCCCACTCTCCCTGCGTCGGGACCCGGCATATGCTAATGACGTGACATAAGATGCTCATCACGTCATTAGAATTGGCCGGGTCAAGACGCAGCCGGAAGGAGCGCGGAGGAGCAGCTACAGATGGAAAGGGAGAGGGGGAGGTAATTAGAGGGGTAAAGTGAGGTGGGGGGTTTAGGATGAGGAGGGGGGTTTAGGGTGAGGAAGGGTGTTGAGGATGAGGAGAGGGGTTGAGGATGAGGATGGGGTTGAGGATGAGGATGGGGGGGTGAGGATAAAGAGGGGGGTTGAGGATCAGGGGGTTGAGGTTGAGGAGGGGGGTTGAGGAGGGAGGTTGAGGAGATGGGTTGAGGAGGGAGGTTGAGGAGAAAGGATGAGGAGGGAGGATGAGGAGGGGGGTTGAGGAGGGTGATAAGGGAGGGGAGCGAAAGAGACACAGGGAAGGGAGGGGGAGGGAAAGAGACACATGGGGAGGGAGAGGAGGGGAAGAGACACAGGGGAGGGAGAGGGGGGAGAGACGCAGGGGAAGGAGATGGGGGAAGAGACACAGGGGAGAAAGAGGGGGGGCACATGAAAGGGGCACAGAGGGCACACAAGGGGGGGGACACAGTGGGCACAAGAGGGACACGGGGGCAGCACATTTCCCGCCCTCGGCTTATACTCAAGTCACTACGTTTTCCCAGTATTTGGTGGCAAAATAGGTGCCTCGGCTTATACTCGGGTCGGCTTATACTCGAGTATATACGGTACTTAATATTTAAAAAACATAGAGAGGAGCCAAAGTTCACGCAAGGAGAGTCTCGCAATGAGCGCTGAAGGTCCTTAGAGTATAAAATGCTTAATATTGTGTGCCATACAGCATTGCCATGGCTTCAAATTTTAGAAACCATCATTTCTAAAAAAAGTTAAAACATATTTAGTGCTCAGAATTTCCAGAAATAGGTTAGATTATTGCACTGACATGCAAATGAGTCCACAATGCATTTTTACTCTTTAATTAAATACCACTTTATACATGGCTGCTTTAATACATATGTTTGCAGTATTACACAGTTTTAATCATAGCAAAGGATGGATTATGCAGGAGTTAGGAGACCCACAGACTGATTCTTAACTGGTGCTTTAGATTGATTATTTATATATATATATATATATATATATATATATATATATATATATATATATATATATATATATATATATATATATATAATAGTACATCGGTGTTAAACAACAACTTATTTCCTGCTGAGAAATACAGTTATTGCACTGCATTCTGGGGACCTGAGCAAGGAAATGCAAATGATTCCACAATGCATTTTCAATTTTTAATCCAATACCTCTTTATACTTGGCTTCTGTCTGCCGCTATAACACAGCTTTCAAGCATAGCATAGGATGGATTATGCACGAGTTATGAAAATCTATCCACAGACAGCTGTTTTGAACTTAATGGATCACATCAGCGTGGGGCAAAACTTGCTAATTTTGAGAAATACAGTTATTGCACTGTACTAGTAAGTATTACTAGTAAATTGCCTGTCAAAAATGACCGAATTAAAATTGTAAGGCTGGCAATGCAGTTTGCCACACAAAGTGAGGCTTTTGCTGCTCTGAGCAACTTTTGGCGCTCACCGCGAGCCCGGTACTGAGCACCTTTGCAAGCCTCTCCCCCTGTGTACTTTACAACTCTACAACTTTCCTGTTTTGCACTGATCACCTTCGGCGCTTATTGCAACCCTTTCCTCCCACCTACTGTACGGGCCACTCATTGCAGGTTTCGTTAACCTGCAAGTTTTGTGCCTGGGAATGCTATGTGTCTCTTTCCACCGTCCCCCGTCCCTTCCCTGTGTCTTTTTCCTCTGTGTGTCTGCTGAATGTTTGCTTGTTTGCGCGCTGAAGGACGTTTGTTTTATTTTCAATGTCCAGCGTGCCTGGCGTTGTTGGTGTAAGTGTTACTGTCTTTGCTGTCATGTATTTTCTAAGTCCCGTGTGCTTGGCTTTGCTCAGCCTCGTTTTCATCCAGTTTCAGAATTTTTACGTTTTTCGTCTGCCATTTTTTCCTCGCTTAGCCGATTTTGTATTGACAAAAAAAAAAAATATGGCTCAAATTAGTTTGCAACCTCACTTCCAGGCTTCCTGGCTCTCCCCCTGTGCTGTTTGTGTTATTATTTTTGTTAAATTATTCGGTTTGTTTTTCAGATTTTTAGAGTTACGTGATTGGCTTGTAGTTGCGACCCTGGCAGTCGCGTGCCTCAACTGCTTGCCTCGCTTTGCGAGGCGAGCAGTGCAATGAGCGCCTTCGAAGTGATGACGAATCGTAGTTTGACAACTATTATATGTAATAGGTCATGTCAGACCAATCTAATTAGTTTCTAAGAGGAGGTTAGTAGGAACTTGGATCAGGGCAACTCAGTGGATGTAGTCTTTTGGGATTTTGCAAAGGCTTTGATACAGTGCCTCATGGGAGACTTTTGAGCAAACTAAGGGATACAGGAATTGCAGTAAATATCTGCTCATGGATCGAGAGCTGGCTAAAAGACAGGAAGCAAAGGGTTGTTGTAAATGGAACATACTTCGATTGGACTAATGTGGTAAGTGGGGTTCCTCAAGGTTCAGTATTAGGTCCTCTCCTTTTTAACATATTTATTAATGACGTAGAAGTAGGACTCGAAAGTAGTGTCTCCATTTTTGCTGATGACACTAAGTTGTGCAAGGTAATTAAATCAGATAATGATGTACTTTCCCTACAAAGGGATTTGCATAAATTAGAGGAATGGAAGGTTAAATGACAGATGAGATTTAATACTAATAAATGTAAGGTTATGGATTTGGGAAGGAAAAATAGCCATGCGATTTATAATCTAAATGGAGCAAATCTAGGGGTATCAGATATTAAAAGGGATTTGGGAGTTCTAGTGGACAACCACCTAGGTAGCCGTGCTCAATGCCAAGCAGTAGCTGCAAGGGTAAGTAAAATATTAGCATGTATTAAGAAGGGTATAGAAGCAAGGGAAGCAAATATAATTCTACCACTATACAAATCCCTAGTACGCCCTCATTTGGAATATGGAGTACAATTTTGGGCACCACTTCATAAAAAGGACATATTAGAGCTGGAAAAAGTACAGAGAAGGGCAACAAAACTAATAAGGGGAATGGAGGGGCTAAGTTATGAAGAAAGACTAACCGAATTAAACTTATTTTCACTAGAAAAAAGGCATCTATGAGGGGATATGAAAACCTTATTTAAATACATCCAGGGTCAATATAAGGCTTTGTCAAGGGAACTTTTTGTAGCAAGAGATTTTCAACTGACAAGAGGACATCCTTTGAGGTTAGAGGAAAAAATATTTCACTTTAAACAATGAAAAGGGTTTTTCACAGTTAGGGTGGTTAAACTGTGGAATTCTCTACCAAAGGAGGTGGTGACAGCGAATTCAAAAGATAACTTCAAAAAGGGGTTAGATATATTTTTGAATAAAGAGGGCATTCAAGGTTATCCTAGATAACCAGCAAAGGAATATTGATCCAGGGAGACATTTGATCGCCAGTTTTTGGGGTCAGGAAGGAATTTTGCTTTTTTTTCCCCTCATGAGACAATTGGCAAAGTTTCAATGGGTTTTTTTTCTGTTTGCCTTCCTCAGGATCAATTAACAATTAATAACAAATAGTCCACATATTAAAAAGATCAAGAGAGAGCTAAAAGGTTGAACTTGATGGACTAACTCTTTATTCATCCTCAAATACTATACTATTAATAATTTATTAACTACTAACTAATCTGCATATTGCAGATCAGAGGTGATCTTAAAAGGTTGAACTTAATGGACTGAAAGTCTTTTTTCACCCTCAATTACTATGTAACTATATAACTAATAAGTGCTGCGCGGCCGACGCCTCGCAAGTGCGTTAACAACATCGTAAACGTACCGAACAGTCGCAAAGAACCACAACTATATGTGTGACATACACACACATTAGTGAAAATCAATAGACCCCTTTTCCTCCCAGTCACGACATATCATCATTACATTATTAAGGGAGAGAGTTGATATTTTTGGCGTGATTAAATTGTCAAATTCAGGGGATAAGCAGAAAGTTACCTATCTACACATGTACAATATGGTGCAACAAATATAATTTTAAATGTCAGTTTTCCTTCAAAACATGTACACAAACAAATTTCTTGGAAACCTACAGCAGGGTTGGATACTGACAGGTATGATTAATGTGAAAAACCTCCACCTTCAGGTAAACAGCAGAAAAATAAGGATAGCCAAAACAGAGAGGACTGAACATGACAATGAACATGGATACAGGTAAGTGCTGCAGCCTAAGCACAGGAATTTATACATCAAAGTTATATTTTAGTAGATGCTGCCACCTGCTGTTTTCATAACGTAACTACGGTATATATTATGGTTAAAAACATCAAACGCTATATAAACCTTAAAAAAAAAGAGCATTTTAGAATAAATCTTAACTTTAGCAGGCTCTGCTTGTGTGTTAGCTGGACCTCCCTATTGGACCTCTGGACCACAGCTTGTTACCCTGAGTGGAAGGTGCCGTACTGTGAGCAGCACTTCCATTTAATGCAATTGATTCATTTAATTAAATTGCTGGTATGGACAAAAATGGCTACAACTTAGGCGCCAGACAGATTGTTCTTAGGAGCCTGGAAGGAAGTCCTTCACAGAGATGCATTATAGTTAGGAAAAATATTTAGGAGCCAGCACTACAAATTTTAGGAGCCCTGGCTCACAGGCTACTGGGAAATGTCTGCTCTCTGTAATATGTACTGCAAAATAACCTCTCTGGCTGTAAACAGCTCTTGGGAAAAGAAGAAAGTGGATCGAGGTTATGGGTAGGAGACTAGCAGCCCTATTAAATTCCCCCACGTTAAAAAAAAACCGTTTCCGTAACGGAGCCCACTAGACTTACGGCTATTAAATTGGCCTCTTACAGCTATCTGAAAACGATCTGCGGGTTACAGAAAAGAAAAACCTAAGAGCTGTCGAAATCGGAAATCCATTGGCGCAAAGCCTTTGATCTGTCAAGCCTGTAAATGTTACGTTCGCAAATCGCTATTAAATTGCTACGAATCCACTGGCGTTCAAACCTGTAACCCACAAATGGAGGCAAAAACATTACAGCCTCCAAATAGGACCTCTCAAGGGGGAAGCAACCCACGTGAGGCAGCGGCACCTGCAGTGGCGGTGGTGGAGGCATAGTGGGAGGAGAAGAGGAACCGGGCTGTGGTTTACCAGGGGATATCTCCGGGGTGGAGGAGGCGGAGCTGCGGACCAGAGAGCGTTGCATGGCTTCTGTGGTTACCCCCTGAAATGCGCTTTGGTCCGCCAGCCCCATAACAGCTTGTGTGCGCGGAAAGGGTTTACGGGCTTGTGGCTCTGGCCTGTAAGTCGCAGCATGGTTGTATGTAATAGCTCTGTAACTCTGCAGAAATTCAGGCATTCAGGCTTTGCAGGTGTACCTAAGAGGAACAGAGTAATTGTCTCTTAAAAGAGGGATAATTGGGAGGTCTGGTCATGCCATACTGATTCATGGGTCTTCTAGGTGTTGTTGTTCAGACCTCGGTGACGATATGGACACAACGCACCAGGCACATCGGGTTGTGCTTAGCCATATGATTTTCTTGGCAAAGATACTGAAGTGGGTGTCAGTTCCTTCTCCAGTGGACCACAATTTGTCTGACCTTTCTGTTATGACCAGCCCATTTTGGATGACGCTACATGGTATAGCTCACAGTTGCAATGAGATACACAAGCACCCTCACCACAACAAGGTAACGATCCAGAAGGGGTATGGAGGGTATCTATTAATGCACACAACAGAACAAAGAGATTTGTAAGTGTAAAATAGATATACATATATGCTACAGATGTGCTAGCCACATGGGGTCTCCAAACATTTTCTTAAAGAGAGCATCTTTGAACCAACACAAACATCTAGAGCAATCACTAAAACAGACTGTAAGCTATTAGGGTGGATCTGGTTAAATTGAACCAAAGTGGTAGTGCCACCCTAAAGATTATTTTTGGCAAATAATTCTCAAGCATACCAATAAAACACTTACAAATTACATTATCTCTATGATACCAATAAACTAACAGGTATTTTATAAGTTTGTAGAAAAAGTGACTAAAATACAAACAACATTGTTAGATTTATTTACAGTAATAAAGCTTATGTTTCCACACTGGAGAAAAACATGGCCCTAACTAAACAACAACAAGTACATTGAATGGGCAGACTATACCCTAGAGTAAAGTCAAATGAAAAATTATATAATAAATGGGTACCCTTTATAGACATACTAAACAATAAAAAATCAATAGCAACAAGCTTCTAATATACTAAATGGACAATACTAAATACCCATCCACCAAGCTGATCCAAATGTTCATATTGATCATGGAAGAAGAATAGAGCCAGTTTTAGTAACTATTAATGTTTGTTATATATATACTTATATATATACTATGGCCCTCATTCAATTGCAATTTGGCCAATTGAATAGGGACCTAAATAAGCACATAACATATATTTTTTAAAGAAGTTTTTAGTTAGCAAGCATCTATCCAAAAGAAAGGTTTTCACTAACTAAAAAACTTCTTTAATAAAAATATGCTATGTGCTTCTTTAGGGCCCTATTCAATTGGCCACATCGCAATTGAATAAGGCCCTATATATATTAAATGCTCTTGAGGCTTTGTTACTCAATGTGCTGCACCTTTTAAGCAACACATTGGCTCCTTTGAGATGCCTTTTCCCACTGGACTTCAGAATAAAGCTCTTTCTTCTTATATATGTATGTAAATATATATATATATATATATATATATATATATATATATATAGTATATATATATACAGGGTTGAGTCACGTTATTATGATCACTGTCTACATCTGACGTCAGCAGCGTGTAGCAAATGCAATACGGCACGTGACCTGGCTTGCTTATATAAGGTGATATGAAGGCTTTCTGCAAACATATCAACCATTGCAGTCATGTGTAAAACGTTCGACTTTGAAAAGGGGATGATTTTTGCCTTTCAGGCCTGTTCACGTGCTGCTGTGGTTAAAGTGTACCGTGACTGGACAAATGGCACCATTGCAAATAAACTGCATGGAATCTGTGTGAAGCACCACATGCCATTGATGTCAGAGGTAAAGTCGGCTGCAAAGGTGTGTGAGGGCCAACTGACACGCTACAGTTCAGCAACTCATCTTCCAAATGAACCAGGGCGCTACCAGACGTTTGTCTAAAACGACAATACAGTGAACCCTGTTGCGTATGGGGCTCTGAAATAAATGGCTGGTCACTGCACCCATGCTGACAAGGGATCATCAGCAGAAATGGATTACATTTGCACAACAGTACCGAAATTGGACCTCATCTGATTAACATAGTGTTGCCTTCTCTGATGAGTCATGATTTCTGCTCCATCGACTGGATGGACATTGGTGTGTCAGGAGAGAAACTTCGGAGAACAAGCACTCTGCAACCATTGTTTGAAGAACACAAGCTGGTGCCGGCAGCGTTTCGGTCTGGGGAATGTTTTCTTGACATTGTCTGGTTCCACTCATACCTCTGGAAAGCATTTTTAACCAAATGGGTTATCTATCCTCCCATACATGTTGATTATCTTCCCTGGAGCGGATGGGATCTTCCAGCAGGACAATGCAACATGTCATACAGCCAGAATTGTCCGGGAGTGGTTGGAGGAGCATGACAAAGACTTCCAAGTACTTCCCTGGTCTCCACACTTGAACCCCATCGAGCACTTGTGGGACCACCCTGATCACCACGTTCACCATATGGATCCTTCTTCACGCACTCTTCAGCAGCTGTCAGATGAACTGCAGTCTGCATGGCTCCAGATACCCTTGCCCATCTCCCAGCATTTAATGATTCACTACCATGCCATCTAGATGCTGGCCGTACTGCATACGGTGGATATTGGGGATATTATATATACTAGCGACTTGGCGTCAAAAATGACGGGGCAATACAATTTTAAGCAATGCTGTTTGCCACACAATGTAAGGCTTTTGCTCCTCTGTGGATCTTCGGCGCTCATTGTGAGCCTATCCCCTTGTGTACTTCAATTGTCCGGCTTTGCAACAATCACCTTTGGCGGTCATGGCAAATTCAGATATAGTACAGTGTAAAATGGCAAAAAAATGTGAGTACAGTGAATCAATAAAGTAATATGAATTAATAAATTAATATACTTTACCTATTTATAATTTAAAATGCAGCAATCAATATCCTGAAGAGCTAACAATCTATTTGGATTTTACTGCATCTGAAAATGTACAGTTGGACTGTTGATCATGTGAGGAGAAAGTGTCAGCAATGTGGCAAGTGTGCAGTGTTAATAGGCTGCATGCGCAAGGCCAAATTGTTTGTTTAGGCAGGTAAAGCAGCATTTTAGAATCCTAAAATGAGTTGTAAGTGTTGTAAAATGGCGTCTTTTTTTCTATGTGTTACTTGGCTCACAAGCATTTTCCATCCGTTGTAATGGTATATTTTCTATGTGCTACGTTCCTGGCTAACTCGTATGTGCCTGGCGTTGATTTTTGCGGCTCTGTGTCCTTTAGCCTCGTTTTCATTTTATTCATCCTCCATTTTTCTTCTCGCTTAGCCAATTTTCAACTAGCGAAACTTCTTAAATGAGACTTGAATTTGTGTGCAAGCTCACTCCCAGACGTCCTGGCTGTCCTCCCGTGCTGTGTGTGATGTTTGTTTTACGTGTTTTTTTTTTGTTGTTGTGCTTTTAGAGTTTGCGGATGTGCGCGGTTCGGCCGTGAATTTCGTATTTTGGCGACCTCATTTTTTTTCTTCTAAGTTCTGCAGGTCGTAGTTGTTGTTTGTAAAAGTTGTACGCCCTTGTCTGTGTTTTCTTTTGCTTCGTGGTCGTGTAGCCTCATTTTAATTTTTTTCGTCCGCCATTTTTTTTTCTCGCTTAGCCGATTTTCAAGTGACGAAACTCCTTAAATTTTACTTTAATTTGCGTGCAACCTCATCCCCAGATGTCCTGGCTGTCCCTGCGTGCTGTGTGTGATGTTTTTGTTTTTATTTTTAAGTGTTTTTGTTGTTTTTTGATGTACACTTTTCGACCGTTAACATATTTTTGTGACCCTGTATTTTTGATTTTTCTAAGTCCTGTGGGCCGTATATATTTTTTTTCTAAGTCCCACGTCGTGGTTGTTTTTTTTCAAAGTCCCGCTTTTCTGGGTTCTTTTTAACCGCGAGTGAGGCACCGTAGAGCCTCCACCTCCGCAAATGCGGACCCTCGCGATGTACGGCCTGCAATGAGCCTTTGGCTCATTGGAGAGGACGTTGGAGCCTCCAACTCCGCAAATGCAGCCCTCGCTTTGCAAGGTCCACATTTGCAACCAGAACTGCGTCTCTGTTCTTGCGAGCTCTATAATTTAAAGCATCAAGTGTCAGTAATAAAATTCCTTTTCTTATAAATAATTAACTATTGTTTATAAAATTAATGGATGAAAACTGTAAAGGTGAAACTCCATGTAAAAACAAATTGCTCTTACAGTGTTTTGCAAAAGTATTCACCCCCTTGACTTTTTACCTATTTTGTTACAGCCTTGAGTTCAATGTTTTGTTAATCTGAATTTTATGTGATGGATCAGAACACAATAGTCTAAGTTGGTGAAGTGAAATGAGAAAAAATATATACATGAAACTATTTTTTAGAAATAGAAAACAGAAAATTGGCATGTGCGTATGTATTCACCCCCTTTGTTATGAAGCCCATAAAAAGGTGCATTGCAACCTATTACCTTCAGAAGTCACATAATTAGTGAAATGATGTCCACCTGTGTGCAATCTAAGTGTCACATGATCTGTCATTACATATACACACTTTTTTTGAAAGGCCCCACCTAAGCAAGAGGCACCACTAACCAAACACTGCCATGAAGACGAAGGAACTCTCCAAACAAGTAAGGGACAATGTTGTTGAGAAGTACAAGTCAGGGTTACGTTATAAAAAAATATCCAAATCTCTGATGATCCCCAGGAGCACCATCAAATCTTTCATAACCAAATAGAAAGAACATGGCACTACAGCAAACCTGCCAAGAGATGGCCACCCACCAAAACTCACTGACCGGGCAAGGAGGGGCATTAATCAGAGAGGCAGCACAGAGACCTAAGGTAACCCTGGAGGAGCTGCAGAGTTCCACAGCAGAGACTGGGGTATCTGTACATAGGACGACAATAAGCTGTATGCTCCATAGAGTTGGGCTTTATGGCAGAGTGGCCAGAAGAGAGCCATTACTTTCAGCAAAAAACAAAATGGCACGTTTTTGAGTTTTGCGAAAAGGCATGTGGGAGACTCCCAAAAATGTATGGAGGAAGGTGCTCTGGTCTGATGAGACTAACATTGAACTTTTCGGCCATCTAAGAAAACGCAATGTCTGGGCACAAACCCAACACATCACATCACCCAAAGAACACCATCCTCACAGTGAAACATGGGCGGTGGCAGCATCATGCTGTTGGGGATGTTTTTCAGCAGCCGGGACTGGAAACTGGTCAGAGTTTGAGGAAAGATGGATGGTGCTAAATACAGGGATATTCGTGAGCAAAACCTGTACCACTCTGTGCGTGATTTAAGGCTAGGACAGAGGTTCACCTTCCAGCAGGACACTGACCCCAAACACACTGCTAAAGCAAACATTTGAGTGGTTTTAAGGGGAAACATGTAAAATGTGTTGGAATGGCCTAGTCAAAGCCCAGACCTCAATCCAATAGAAAATCTGAGGTCAGAAGATTGCTTATCACACGAGCAAACCATCCAACTTGAAGGTGCTGGAGCAGTTTTGCAAGGAGGAATGGCCAAAAATCCCAGTGGTAAGATGTGGCAAGCTCATAGACACTTATCCAAAGCAACTTGTCGCATAAGGTGGCTCTAAAAAGTATTGACTTTAGGGGGGTGAATAGTTATGCACATTGACTTTTTCTATTATTTTGTCCTATTTGTTTTTGCTTCACAATAAAAAAAAACATCTTCAAAGTTGTGGGCATGATCTGTAAATTAAATGATGCAAATCCTCAAACAATCCATGTTAATTCTCGGTTGTGAGGCAACAAAAATGCCAAGGGGGGTGAATACTTTTGCATGGCACTGAATATGAAAGAGTACACTTATAAAAGATAAAATATATGCAGAGCTAGTATTACTACAAGACTTTTGTGTGTTAGGTAAAACTAAATGTAACCATCCCAATTTGAGTTGCAGAAGTAGTTTGGTTGGTTCTTGTATTTTACCACACAGCTCAGAATTCTAAGTATCAGTGATAGAAATTGAACAATTTGTTTCTTCTAATGGCAGCCCCCTCTCTCCTGAATGCATATTTGATTATGTGGGAAGTCAAACAAATTTAATGGTAGTGATTTAGTTAGATGAAAGAGGAGGTATCTCAGAAGCCTCTGTGCAGCTTATGACCTTAAATGGTTCATAACTTTTGACTAATTAAAATTAAAAGTATCATGATTAAGGAAAACAGAATCTTCTCTAACAAAAAGTATACCAATAACTGATTTTCCCACCATTATTTTAGGCTGGAGCTCCTACCATCTTATACAAACTTTGATAGAGATAGAGAGTAGAGACCTTCCTAATACATTTTGCCACCAAAGCAGTCCCCATAATGCCATTAAAACTTAGTACCACTGCTTTGTTACCAGAGAGCCATAAACAACGCCTTTAGGTGTCGGGTGTGCACAAGTGCTTTAGGTTGTTGCCCCTGTAGTCTAATATAAGATAAGCAATCTTGCAATTTTCCCTATAAAATTGGATTTTATTATCTCCCATGGAAGGGTATTTTGTTCCTATCAGAGAATAAAACTTCCAGTGTACATTAGATTAGACCATAAAATAACAGGATGCTACCTTGTGGTGGTGAAGGGGGCTTGTGTACTTCGATGAAACTGTGAGCTTTACCATGTAGAGTTAGCCAAGATGGGGACAAATCATGGTCCACTGGAGAAGGAAACTGCAACCGGCTCCAGTAACTTTGCTAAGAAAACTTTATGGACAGGCACAACCAGAGACATAACGATATGGCACCAGAATATGAGCCCTTCAGGTCAGAAGGTGCCTACCACATTACTGAGGAAGAGTAGAGGGCAAGTAGAAGTAGCACAAGATCTAATGAAGTGGTTGCGCCAAAGCCAAAATGACATCCAGCTGCGGATGTGTCTGGAGGGGAACGGAAAGTCTGCTGCTGCAAAGAACAAGTCAACATAGGAACCTGGAATTTTAGAACTATGAACCAAGGCAAACTATATGTGGTCAAGAATGAGATGACATAATTAAACATTTATATCCTGGGAATTAGTGAACTTAAATGGACTGTAATGGGACATTTCACATCAGACAACCAGCAGATCTGTGGTCAAACCTGCAGAAGAAATGGAGTAGTCCTCATAGTCAATCATGAGTGGCCAAAGCAGTGCTCGGTTACAACCCAATAAATGATGGAATGATTTCAATTCTAATTCAAGGCAAGTCATTTAACATTACAGTAATCCAAGTCTATGCTCCAACCACGGATTCTGACGAGGCTAAAGTTGACCAGTTGTACAAAAATATCTAACATGTCATAGATATAACTAGAAGAAAAGATGTTACTATCATCATAGGAGGTTGGAATGCTAAAGTAGGGAACCAAAAGACCTGGAATAACGGGCAAGTTTGGCCTTGGAGAACAAAATGAAGCAGGTCAGAGATTAGTAGAATTCTGTCAAGATAATTCTCTTGTCGTAGTAAACACCCTCTTACAACAGCCTCCGAGATGACTCTACACATGTACATCACCAAATGGACAACAAGGAAATCAGATTAACTATATACTTTGCAGCCAAAGATGGAGTTGCTCTATACAATAAGCAAAAACAAGACTTGGAGCTGACTGCGGCTCAGACCATGAGCTCCTTATTGCAAAGTTCAGAATTAAACTGAAGAAAAGAGGGAAAGTCATCAGACTAAGTAGATATTAAATAAATAATATCCCTTGTTAAAATGCAGTGGAAGTAAATAATAGATTTAAGGGACTAGACATGGAAGATAGAATGCCTGCAGAACTTCGGACCAAAAGTTTGTAACATTATCCAGGAAACAGCAATAAAGAATATCCCTAAAAGAAACTGGCTGTTTGATGAGGCTTTGAAAGTAGCCCAAGTAAGAAGGAACGTGAAAAGTAGTGGAGATAGGAAAATATTTGTGCAACTGAATGCAGAACTCCCGAGGATAGCAAGAAGAGACAAGGAGAGAATCTACAATGAGCAAAGTAAAGAGATCAAAGAAGATAACAGAATGGGAAGGTCAAGATATCTCTTCAAGATAATTGGGGGTATCAAAGGCATCTTTCATGTCAATGTGGTAGTGATAAAAGACAGAAAATGCTTAACAGAAGAAGATCAGATAAAGAAGAGGTGGCAGGAATACAATGAAGATCTATACAGGAAGGATCTTAACAGCAGTGATGTCCTCAATAGTTTGTCCAATGAGCTAGAGCCAGACATATGATATACTACAGGATATTTCTCCCTGTAAAGGGCACAAATGAGCTAAAATAGGCTGCTCTTAGAGTGGGTTATCATGGCCATAGATCTAACCTATTAAGTTTTGTACGTTCTCTGACTGAACACCTCTGACTTTGTTGTTTTGTTTATGCAATTCACCCTTAGGAATTAGTCACCTAAGGATGCTTAAAGTCCAATGAAGGCTGAAACATATGTCTTGGGTTTGCTGTTTCTACTGTTCAGGGTAGAATTGCCTGGTATTTCGGGGCTGGATCACTCTAGTGAGTGGGACCAGACTGATATACTACAGGATATTTCTCCCTGTGAAAGGTACAAGTGAGCTAAAATAGGTTGCTCTCAGAGTGGGTCCATAGAACTAACCTATTAAGTGTTAGTTCGTTCTCTGATTGAGCACCTTTTATGGAAAGGTCAGTCTACATCCCAATTCCAAAAAAAGGCAGCACTAATTTGTGCTCCAATTATCGGACAATTGCACTAATTTCACATGCCAGCAACGCAATGATTAAGATTCTACAAGCTTGACTCAAACAATATATGTACCAGGAATGACCAGATATGCAAGCCGGATTCAGCAGAAGACGAGGCACAAGAGATCAAATTTCCAATGTTCAATGAATTATCCAGAAAGCAAGAGTTCCAGAAAAGCGATGGGAATACCAGATCATCTTATCCTCCTCCTGAAGAATCTGTATGCGGACCAAGAAGCCACAGTGAGAACTGAGCACAGAATGGTTTAAGATTGGAAAAGGAGTGTGATAAGGTTGCGACAAAGTTGTATATTGTCACCTTATTTATTCAACCTATTTGCAGAGAGAATCATGCGTAAGGCTGGACTGGATGAATCCAAAGCCGGCATCAATATTGCTGGAAGGAATATCAACAACCTCAGATACATGGATGATACTACTTTGATGGCTGAAAGTGAGGAGAAACTAAGTGACATATTAATGAGGGAAAAAGAAGGGAGTACAAAAGTTGGCCTGCTGCTCAATGTTAAAAAGACAAAGATCATGGCAATCTCAGTTCCTAGCAAATAGATGGGGAAGAAGTAGAGGCAGTGGCAGATTTTATTTTTCTGGGATAATTATTATTATTTACATTTATTTATAATGCGCCAACATATTCCTTAGCGCTCCAATGTCTCTGTAGATAGTGACTGTAGTCATGAAATTAAAAGATGTTTGCTTCTGGGGAGGAATGGCAAGCTTGGACAAGCTAGTAAAAAGTAAAGATATTAAACTATCAACAAAGGTCCGCATAGTTAGAACTATGGTATTCCCAGTAGTAACATATGAATGTGAGAGCTGGACTATAAAGAAGTCTGAGTGCTGTAGAATTGACGTCTTTGAACTGTGGTGTGGCAAAAACTACTGTTAAAAAAAAAAAAAAAACTGAACTGTTCACTAGAAGGTATGATCATGAGACTGAAGCTCAAATATTTTGTCAATATGATGAGACGGCAGGATCCCCTAGAGAAGACTTTGATGCTGGGAAAGATTGAAGGCACACAAAGAAGGGGACGACAGAGTCGGAGATGGATAGATGAGGACACTGAAGCAATGAACATGAACTTGATGAAGCTCACAGGGGCAGTAGCTGACAGATGTGCCTGGTGCTCTGCGGTCTATAGTGTCACAGAGTCGGACACGTCTGAACAACCAAACAACAACAACCATCTGTAATGAATAATCAAAATTGTATTTTCATTCAATACTTAAAGTAATATTCTTTTGTACAACTTCAAATAACAGCTAATATGGAAGAAAATAAAGAGTATTTATAATTATCTGTATGGTATGGGAAGATGTTTCACATGAAGACCACTAGTCTATTTACTCCCTGGGGTCTGCACATCTGCTCAGAGATGTACCTTGTGTGATGAGGTCCACAGGGTCACAAAGAGTCGGACATGGCTGAATGACTAAACAACAACAACAACAACAAAAAGGACCACAGTACCAGAGAAGTCAGACAAATTGCGGTCCATTAGAGAAAGAATTGGCAACCCACTCAAGTATCTTTGCCATGAAAATGTTATGGATTGGCCCAACAAGACACAAGAAATGCCTGGTGTGGTCCATAGGGTCACAGAAAATGGGATTGAATTAAACGACTAAACAACAAAAGACCACTGTGAAGTATGTAAAGAAACAAGATTTGCATCTGTGTAACACATAGGCCATTTTTTTTCAAAAATCAGAAAATGTGAGACTGTTTATAAGTAGAGGAATCCATGTTATCTTTGCTACACTAATTCTTCTGGGCTGGGATGTGTTTGTATGTATCAGTAGAAGGAGCGGTCAGAAGGTTTTGCTAATAGGGTTTGATTTAAGCTAACACCACACTCCTTCATAGACCTAAAAGTGGGATGTTTGTGTCAGTACGCAAGTATTTTACTCAAGAAAGATAAATGACACATCTTTCAATACACTATTATGGTTACTTCCTTGCTTAATTACGTTCATTTATTGTCTAGTTGTCCAGCCGTGTCGACTCTCCACGACCCCATGGACAGCAGAATACCAGGCACACCTTTATTGTCCTGCCTCTGGTTATTCTTATTCATAAGGTTATCTTGGCAAAGACACTGGAGTGGATGCCAAATCCTTCTCCAGTGGATGGCGGTTCGTCTGACCTCTCTGCTATGACCTGCCCATCTTGGGTGACCCTTTATGATATAGCTCACAGCTTCATTGAAGTATATAAGCCCCTTCAACACAACA
Source organism: Discoglossus pictus (assembly GCA_027410445.1). Lineage (NCBI taxonomy): Eukaryota > Metazoa > Chordata > Amphibia > Anura > Alytidae > Discoglossus > Discoglossus pictus. The sequence goes on along the minus strand of CM050168.1, from coordinate 235,264,784 downwards.
AGAAAGTGATCCAGGAGGGGAATTATTTTCATAGTCAAACATATCTTTTTTCATTGTTTAAAAGATCAAAAATACCTAAGACTTTTACTTCTCTGCTGCCACTTCCTATAATTAAATAAATGGAAATCTGAGATGTTAGAGCTTCTGAGTACTAGTGAACCAGCAGCTCATATCACCTGCCTCCACTAACATACCACATTTTTGTACCAGTAAAAGGGGAAACTCGATAACCTTCACATACACATAAGTCCTTAGTGTAAGAGTTACTTATATTTGGATATAGCTTCCACTTTAAGCTACAAAAAAATGCAAATCTTTGCGCAGAATTTTCAATTTACAAAGCAGTTGGTTACATTAAGCACATTGCCCTTCATGAAATATTTAATCAGATCCTTAGTAGCATTGCATGGTAGTAAATCTGTTTACAGTTATTAATATTCAGGAATCTTGGAAAAAAAGCACATTCGGAGCTTACCTTCAGCTTCGTCCAGCTGCGGGGTCAGCGCCAGAAATTTATTTGTATTTACGCTCTCTTCGTGACTCTGTCCAGATGTTTCCATTGTTACACGCTAAACAAATGCCAAATAGTAAAGTTAGCATGAATGGTGTATATTAAAGACACATAAGCACTTATAAAGTGCATTACCAACATGACAAAGACTTGGCAACACATACTGTGACAAATAAATACAATGAAAGCTTCATTTAAACATTTGTGTATTAATAGTCAGTGAATGTGAATAAAATCTGGTGGATTTGGCAGCTTGTGGAGTAATAGAAATGTTATACTTTTTCTTTTTGTCATTTTTGGTTATTTATCAGATGACAAAAAAGTAGCAGTTTGAAGATTCGTGCATCGACCCACATAATCCCTAGCACAGATTGGGTCATCTGAAGGAAAATCCCAAAGTACTATGAGGAACCCCAGAGAGTCACAGATGCTGATGATGCAGAGAGCATCATCACAAAGCAATGTAGGTGAGGATACAGGAGACTGATACACTCATCGCCAGTTTTTGTTGGAGAATCAGTCAAATGTAAGAACATGTCATTCTGCGCTGTCCGAGCACAAGCATCATACCAGGATCCTAGGTTTGTCCTGACCCCTGGTTTCATAGATTTTAAACATACTCACAAATACTAAATCTACCCAAAAAGCTTGGTATAATTAAATCTCAGGATAGCCTTATATATATCCAAGATATGCTTACATTTTCTAACTGTGTTGGAACCTACTGTTCCACTGGAAGTACAAATGGTTTCATTTAGCAAGGATAATACCTCAAGAACTCCATTAAAACTGGAGATACCCAAAACTTAAAATTTTGACTGCCTCTTTAGAAAGGCCAGAGACTATCAGAGAGAATCAAAAATACTAATGTTTATACTAAATGGTTGAGGGACTAAAATTACTAACCTGCAATTCCTGCTTCACATAAGCCACATCGTAATGCCTATCCAGCTTACTTACTTATTCTACAATAAAAAATATGGCAACATACGCAAAAATATTATATATGATTCAGAACACTTCTGTTCTTACTCAACAAAAAATCTGAATTTCCAAAATGGAACAAACTCTAGATTCAGTGTTTGGGTTACCAAAATCTTGACCTGTTTTGGTCAACTCCTCAATTAAAAATATTAATTTCCAAAAACTAAAAGACAAATTCAACATACAAATTGAGTTGACCTATTCTTCTACATATAAATTACACAAGATTTATCTTTCCACACATCACCATTCAAATACCATTCAACCCTCTGGAGAATTACGTCCAACAAAATCACACCAAAAATGTAGAATATCACAAATTTACATTACACTCCCTAGACATTTCAACAATCCTGTTCAGGTTAAAAGAAGTGGTGCAATGCCCTCATATAGTATATACTCATATAGTGATAGCCAATTTGAATGACATTTTTTTTTTTTAAATACACCTCAATCTTATGTTAAAGACTATATTTACATTGCTAAAAACATGTCCCAGCATTTCTAGGCCATGCTAGTTGCCAATCTCCCTTTGGGTTTGTGCCTGTGTTTCTGGCACTTTTATGGAGGAACACAATATTGGAGGCTCTAATTATTTTCCAAATGTTACTATACATTTTACTATAATATGTTCACCAGTGTTAAAAACTAATACACCAAAATAAGCCAAAGAAAACAGGTCTAGCTTTTACTGGAGCACTACCTTTACTGATGCATTGTTCCCTCACTATCAAAACTTCCATCTAGCTAAATCTGGGTGCAGAAACAAACCAAAAAAACGTCAAATCACTGGCCTCTATCCTTTTGAAGTAATCAGCTCCAAGCTGCTGTCTCTCTGTGTCTTTTCCAAACTTCTGTAAACACCTCTATATGTTTCTCTCTTTCTTCACTCAAATTATTCATACACTTCTGTGTGTATCTGTTTTCAGCCCAGACTGAATGTACACTCAGTTTTTTTAACAACCTCACACAGGCTGCAGTCTATAAACACAGCCTCTGAGACTGCAATGGCCATACTAGCTAAGTCCAGTAGCTATTTTAAGTCAGCTGTACTCAGGTACATCTAATCAGCTGCTCAGGGAAGTTAACTCTTTCATACCTCTTGGGGGAAGGGAGCTTTGTAAAGTATGTGGCTCACACAAACCCCTTGTATTACTCTGTCACAATACATGAAATGCTCTCAATAAAATAAAATCATTATCCACCACTTTTGGCTATGCCCCTCTATCCAGAGTAGGTTCTGGCAATTATCAAAAATCTGCTACACACAACTATAAAAAGAATGGAAAGAAGAGGACTTTTTTAAAGAACTAGGAAATTGCCTGTCAAAAATGACAGGAATAACATTTTAAGTCTGGCAATGCTGTTTGCCACCTTGTGTCTCCTTTTCCCCCTCCTCTCCCCTCGTGTCTCCTTTTCCCCCTCCTCTCCCTCCCTTGTGTCTCCTTTTCCCCCTCCTCTCCCTCCCTTGTGTCTCCTTTTCCGCCTCCTCTCTCTCCCTTGTGTCTCCTTTTCCGCCTCCTCTCCCTCCCTTGTGTTTTTTCCCACCCCTCTCCTGTACGTCCTTTCCCCCTCTCCCTCCTGTGTCACCTTTCTCCCCATCTCCCTCCCTTGTGTCTCCTTCCCCCCCCTCCCTCTCCTGTTCCTCCTTTCCCCCTCTCCCTTGCTCCTGTGTCTTCTTTTCCCCTCTCCCTCACCTGTGTCTCCTTCCCTCCTCCCTCCCTTGTGTCTCTATTCCCCCTCCTCCCTCTCTTGTGTCTCCGTTCCCCCTCCTCTCCCTCCCTTGTCTCTCAGTTTCCTCTCCCTCCCTTGTCTTCGTTTCCCCTCCTCTCCCTCCCTTGTGTCTCCTTCCCCCCCTCTCCCTCCCCTGTGTCTCTTACCTTGATGCAACCCTGCTAGCAGCGCCGCACTCACCGTATTCTCCTCCTCTTCGGCTCCCGTCCTTCGTCTCAAACTACTTTCTGGATAAAGACGTGCATTGCGGATCTCGCCTGCGCAATGCGTGCCGTGATCCAGAAAATAGTTCCGTCCAAAGGAAGGGAGCCGCAGAGGAGGAGTAGATGGTGAGTACGGGCCGCAAGCTACTGGCAGGGTTTGGAACCAGGTGCAAGCTACTGGCAGGGTTTCCAGGTAAGCTGGGGAGGCAGAGGGGGAGATGAGAGAGAGGCAGAGGGGCATGAGAGAGGCCTAAGTCCCGTGGGCCTCGCGATTGTGGCCTGTAACAGCAGCAGAGGGGGAAATGAGAGAGAGAGGCAGAGGGTGATGAGAGGCTGGTGGCGCTGGCTCCTTCGGCGCTCATTGCGGCCTAAGTCCCGCAGGCTCACTGTCGACGGCACACCTCGCAGTTCGCAAGCGTTACGAACAGCCCCGTAGTTCTACAACTATTATAGTCATGAGAGACATTCATAGCCCCCTCCCAAACAAGAAACAGATTTCTTTGCTCTGAAAATATACGGTAATGATGGTACTTTGAACTATTTAACTATTTTGCACCCCCCCCCCCCCCCCACATTAATCAAGCTTTACAAGCCTACATAAGTTAACATCAGCTGCATAAAGGGAGGAGATAAGAATGAATGAATCAAAACCAAATTGTGCATATTGACCACCACAGGTACATCATATGGCCATATCTGGAATTTGGTTATAAAACTTTTTATTTAGATGGCTAATATCATTCACCTATCTCACACTACTGTACCAATTGTTGGTGTTAATGTACACTGACATCAAAGTACACTTTCACATAGCATGCTACTCCTCATTTCTGTATTTTAATAAATAAGTATACCTAAAACTAAACAAACAGTATGTATAGCCTCATTCAAAACAGATAATTGTGTTCTGTGTATTAATGACAATTTCTTATGATTCTCGTAATATGAAGAAAATGTATATGGAAGACTTAGAGCCATTTAAAAAAAATATACATGCAAGAGACTAAAGGAACTTGCACAAAAAAAAGTTCAGTGCAGAGACTTAACACATGCAACTCACTATCAATAAAGGGTCTATAGTGGGATTTAAAAATCACAAATGTGTCATAAATTTAAGGAACATTCCTACAACCTGAAGCTCTTCCCACAGCTGTTTTCGGATCTCTATTCCCTGAGCTTTGACCTCCTTCTCCTTGGCAAACTTCTTTAGTAAGATTTCATCCAGAGTCTTCATTTTCCTTATTGCTTTCACCAGTTTGGGGTCTGTAATTTCTTCAGTGGGATCCTGAGAACCTACAAAATCTGCTTTATTGAAAAAAATAAGATAAGAAAGGGATTACTAAAGGAAATGGGAAGCTAGCATAAAAATACTTTCACTTCTTATATATGATTCTATAGAACAATAAGATAAACGGACATAGAGGAAGTTCTTACTTAAAACTACAATAGGTCATAGGAAATATTTTATTAACTGAATGCTATTAAAGCACATTTTCTTACAGTACAATTACATAAAAAGCCTTTGAGATCCACCCACCAAGTATGTGCTATTATCATGACTGATACTTATTGATGCATTGTCTTAAAACATTTTATGGGATGAATCTGAGTATGTGCAGACCCCAGGGAGTAACTAGACCAGTGGTCTTCATGTGAAACATCTTGCCATAGCATACAGAACATTATAAATACTCTCTATTTTCTTCCATATGAGGTGTTACTTGAAGTTGCCACCCCATTCTTTACAAAAGAATGTTACTTAAAGTATTTAATGAAAATACATTTTTGACAATTCATTACAGATTGTTGTTGTTGTTTGGTTGTGCAGACGTGTCAGACTCTCTGTGACACTATGGGCCGCAGAGCGCCAGGCAGATCAGTCAGCCACTGCCCCTTCGAACTCCATCAAGCTCATGTCCATTGCTTCAATGACCTCATCTATCTATCTCCACCTCTGCAGTCCCCTTCTTTGTGTGCCTTTAATCTTTCCCAGCATCAGTGTCTTCTCTAGCGAATACTGTCTTCTCATGATATGGACAAAATATTTGAGCTTCAGCCTCATGATCAAACCTTCAGTGAACCCTTTGGTTTAATTTCCTGTGGTATTGATTGACTGGATCTTATTGTAGTCCAAGGACTCTCTAAGCAATATTCTCCAGCAACAAAATTCAAAGATGTCAATCCTCCAACACTCAGCCTTCTTCATGGTCCAGCTCTCACATCCGTATGTTACTACTGGGACTACCATAGTTCTAACTATGCTAACCTTTGTTGATAGTGTAATATCTTTACTTTTTACTAGTGTGTCCAAACTTGCCATATCTTTCCTCCCCAGAAGTAAATGTCTCTTAATGTCATGGCTGCAGTCACCATCTGAAGAGATGGTGGATCTGAGGAAAATAAAATCTGTCACTGCCTCCACTTCTTTCCCATCTATTTGCTAGAAGATGAGATTGCTGTTTGCCATTATCTTTGTTGTTTAATGTTGATTAGCAGCTTTTGTACTCTCCTCTTTCACCCTCATCAATAATTCCTTTACAGATGGTACTATGGCACTGTTTTGAAAATCTAGTCCATGGGACACACTAAGGATTTAGATCTGGTGATGGAATAACCAGTGAGCTCAAGTAGACACATCTGCCATTCCTGGCCTGGTGGTTTGTCCTGTGGTCTAGAGCTGGGGAACACTAAAGGGTAATGAAGAGTAACATTTAACAATATGGCGTTAATGGCCTACAACAAGTCTCATAGTGATATATATAATAAAGGAGCACTTAAATTATTACTGGGACCAAATATAGTTTATTTAAGACATGTAGGTTATGCACTAGCCCTGAATGAGTTATCTATATGGTAACTAAAGAACACTGAAAGACAAGACTGTCTTCTTCCTGAAACTGGTTTCATAGCTGTAAATAAATAAGGGAAGACAATTGCTGTGGTTCTTACTGGTTAGTAGGGGCTAGAGAGATTAGATCAAACCTCTCATTAGGGACTGTGAGACAGGTCAGGATTTAGATTTAAAACTGTGAACAGAGGTGAGTACTATTTGCCTCACCTGTGTTTACACACTGTTAAATCGAAATCCTGACCTGTCTGGGGGTCCTTGATGAGAGGTTTGGTAACCACTGTTAGATAATGTTTAGTTAGATGGGGGATTTTCTTTTAACCCTAACCCAATGCTTGTTGTGTAGTTTAATAAGCTCAGACCATGGCAGAAGGGTTGGCTAGGGGGGTCTGTAAAACCACTATGTTTTTTTTAACCATAATTGGTCTTTGAAGTGACTGCATAAAGGAAAGTAAACCAATTTCTATGAACACCGTATTTTTAACTCCCTTTCCATAACAAAGTACACAGGGAGTTATAAGGGGGAACGAATTTAGAAAGAAAGGTGGTTTAAAGCTTAAATCTGTTCACACATAGTCAACAAAAGGATATTCTACAATGGTGTAGCAGGCTTTCATTTGTATTGTGATGTAATACAGAGCTACTTGTACACACAGACATAAACCCAATACTTTACATTATGCACATGTACACATTGTTCAGCATACTAGGCATTACAAAACAGAGCACAGGACACACTAGCTATTACCTTCATCGTCCCTTTCTGTAGCTGTTTGAGACATCTCATCATCTTCTGAGTCACGGATTTCACCTTCATAAACATCATTACATAGCAGAATATCTGTAAAAATTAAAGTATTGATGTTAAAACTCTCCTATAACTGCACATTAACATACACCCAAGCTGACTGCTGAATCAAATGAACTGATTTTTCAAGATGTACAAGATATATATGGGAGCAGTGGCAGCTTTCTTGATCAAACAAAATGGCCGTGCACAGGTATCGGGATTATGTGATCACTACGTAGCATCCTTAATGTCACAGTTTATTGAAGAAGTCTACAAGAGCTGGACCATAAAGTCTGAGCGCTGTAGAATTGACACCTTCAGTTGGAGAAAACTGCTTAGAGTCCCTTCGAATGCAAGAAGATGCACTGTTCACTGGAAGGTTTGATCATTAGGCTGAAGCTCAAATATGTTGTACATATCATGAGAAAACAAGATTCCCTAGAGAAGACACTGATGGTGTGAAAGATTTAAGGCACACGGAGAAGGGAACGGCAGAGGCAGAGATGAATAGGTGTGGTCATTGTAGCAATGGGGGACTCAGAGGGTAGTGGTTGACAGATGTACCTGGCGTGCTAAGGTTCATAGGACCATGGAAAGTGGGCAAATGTAATTAGACCAAAACAGTCAAACACCTTCCTACACAAGTTCTTGATATCTACATATCCCCCAGGTATGATTGCACTAGATCTACCTGCGTGCAGAGCTACTACCTGGTCCGAAATAACACAACATCAATGTCACTATGGGACCCAGAAGTCTGCATGCTCTATCTAGACTTCACACATGATCAGAACATGATACATACCAGATTAGGTCATATTATCTCAGTATGTTCTCAACCAGCAGGATTGGAGTCTCTGGTTTGTATTGCATTTGTCAAGACCCAGTGCTTCCTTCTTTGCACCCCTTCTCCATGACACTATTAGTTATTTACATGAAGTGCTGATACACTATAATATAAGTACATCCTACGAATATAACTAGAAACTAGATATTGTTGACATTACTCGGATAATGTCAATATTATCCAAATTTCTGACAATGGGTAATATCAGAAAAATCCTGATAATGTTACCATCATCTGATTTTATCCATGATTGGATTGCTTTATTAAAATTCACACTAGATTTTACTTTTGTCCAATAATATTTTATTTTTCATGTGTATTGTGTTTCTTCCATCTATTTCTAACTGTCTGTCCATCTATCTAGCTACCCATTCACCTAACTCTATCTCACTGACCATTTATCTATCTCCACCTAACTATCTCACTGTCCATTTATCTATCTATCTCCACCTAACTATCTCACTGTGCATTTATCCACCTCTTTCTATCTATAGCTACCCATCCATCTAACTCTATCTATCTATATATATATCCAACTAACTCTATCTCTGTATCCATTTATCCATATCTCCCTCTAGCTACCTAAATGTATCAATCTCTCCATCTATCTATATAATCCATCCAAATATCTCTCTCTCGATATCTATCAATCAATCTAAAACTAATTTATTATAAATGATACAAAAGGAAGACAAATGTTACTTTGCCAGTTGAGAACAATCTGCTGATGGCCCCTCTGGCCAGTGAAGGGCTTATGTGTCATGGTAGGAATGAGATGACCTTGGTAAGATACCAGTATGTGACAGCTATTTTCTTCCCCTGATTCATGGACACTTCCTGCAGGAGCTCGGGAGGGAACAGAAAGCGAGTGTAATGAGAGGCGTGAGGGGGGTGCAGTAAATCAGTCAGGATACAACAAAGGAAGAACTGATTGTGGTTTGATGAGCGGGTCTGTGGGGAGACCAAAGAGACCTGACCTCTTCTAAGAAGTAATTTTCCTGTGAGAATTTCAAATAAATCTTTAGCTCAAGAAGGTGAAATGAGAATCTGCAAAAGTGCATAATATGTCCTCAAAATACGATTAACCCTTTGAATGAGGGAAAGATTACAGTAACAGGTACCATAAATCATTACTGCTGTAAATACTGTGGTCATATGACCAAAATTTGAACTGAAAACACACTGACAGGGTTGCCTTTATTGTCAACTATAGTTTGGAAAAAACTTCACAAATTTCTGAAGTATGACACCAACTAGCAATTAACAATGAAGTAACCTAGGAACATAAAATATTTTTAAACGAAATCTTATAGAGATGTGTGTCATGTGCATTCCATCCTAGGCCCCTATGCTAATTGAGCTGCGTAGCTTTCAATATATCTGTAAATCGGCAGTGGGCGCTTTTTCCCCCTACATTACACTTAAATGTTAATCTTTAATACCCCTAAATTACGGCACTCAGCCCACATCCGTAAATCCTAACAGATATCAGAGCAAAACCAGGCATTTAACAAAAAAATACAGATGAGAAACAGCTATAGGATCCAATAGAAAATACTGGAGGGAATTCCCGGGGATCCCCTTCCCTGCACGGTTGCTCCCTTTTCTTAAACGTTTAACCCTTGCTGCACATTTAAATATTAATTGCTGCCATATAACAAAATGAACCCCTCCTGCGGGGGTCCCGTTTGGGCTCCTGTGGCATTTAAACAATTTACCCTCTCCGTGGGTCCTTAAAGGGACTGTGGCATCCAGTGGGGGAACTTATCCCTGTGGCAACTAATCCATTAATCCCCTATGTCTCATGGGGGTACATACAGACCCCCATGGCATACTAATTAACCTCCTATTACCCATGGTAGTCTATACAGACCGGCATGGATACCTAATTAAATATGGCATGCAGCGAGGGGCCCAATCGGGAAGGAGATTAAACATTTAGAGGCTGAAGGGGGCTCGATTGGGACTCATCAGCATAATTTAAGGTGTCAGCGGGGGTCCCAACTGGGAACCCAGTAGCATAGGGGTTAATGTTAGGTGCCAAGGGGTCCCAATTGAGACACCAGCAGCATAGTGGTTAATGTTAGGTGCAAGGGGGTGCTTTACAGACCCCCTTGCAGGGGTTAACATTTTCAGTGACAGGGTGTTTATTTTGAAGACAGAGTCACGCAGTCAAGAGATGCAGCAGCATGCAGCAAAGATTTTAAAACACTTTGCAAGTGCTATTTAGTACCCGTAAGTTTTTCTTCTGTTTTACCCTTTACAGGTGATATGATAGGCTTAAACTATAAGGATGATTCAATAAGTGTCCCTGGCTTGGGAAATATTATTGTGAAAAAATGAGTACATGTGTTGTTTACCAAAAACATAGCTTGCTCAACAATATGCTATGCAAGATGTTTTTTTTTTTTTTTTACATACTATTAAAGCAGGACCTTTTGGGTTTTCTGGGTTTTTTTTCCAGTCAGAATCAAGCCTTCTGAGACAGGTCGAAAGGGGCTTCCCAGCTTGTGTGTACAGCATGAAGTTTGTATTATGGATTCTGCTGGTGATGTGTTCTTGTTTGTTTAAAACTAATAACCATCTGTTTATAATCACATAATCATCTGTATATCTATATTACCTGTGTACCTATATCCATTTCTAAGAAATCACACATATAGTTGTGGATCTGCGGGGCTGCTCGTAACGCTTACAATGTTGGTAATGCACTTGCACATTTGTCTAATCACGACCATTTGTCTAATCACTGCTGAGTACAGTTACACATGTGCCCAGTAGTGACATCTTGTGGCTATGACAGGGTACTGATTTTCCTTTGTGGGGGTTGCAAATTGGTTCCCTCCACTGGGAAGCACCTCCCCTAGACCAATCCTGGGGAGAACAAGCCAAGCCCCCATATCCATCCGCCCCTGATTGGGTCTAATCACCCAAGTCTGCCCATACTCCCCCAGCTGCTGTTTTCTTACTGGATGATCCTGATCGGGGAGGGTATTTTGAATAGATCCTCCCGGGCCACATGGGAAATGTGATAGATAGACTGCTGTAAGAAAAAAAGGTAGTTGTTAATTGGAACGCATAATGAGGATGGTGTGTTTCATTTAGCGGGAAGGCTTTTATTATTTTCCTGAGCTAATGCACATGTACAAGTTCCGGATCCGTTAGCCGGATGCCGAGCAGCCCATTCCTTCAACGAAGATCGCCTATTTAGAGCAGAATTCCTGTGGCTAAAGGCAGGGATTGTCTGTAGCTAACTAGACCCCCTTTTTGGGATCTTCACAAACTGGTGGCAGTCGGTGGGAGCTCGGTGCAAGATGCAGTAGCAAAGATGGCAAAATATCCGGCAACCCGTGCTGCCACGATCCAGGAGCTGAGAAGAGTAGAGGAAGCTGGCAAGCAGTTAGGCCAACCAGAGCACCTAGACTGTTCTGCAGGTGATACCAGCCCTCTTTGCCACTAGACCATCCAATGAACGAATTGATCTAATGATGATGGACATTTCCCTGGCGATCCAGAGTGAGCAGAATGGGAGATCATCCGAGGCTCCTGCTCACAATTCAGCCGGTGGGGCAATGGACACTCTATCACCCTCACTCAAAGCAGACTACAAAAGCTTGAGGCACTTTGATGAAGACAGAGAAGATATTGATGGCTACCTTCAGGACTTTGAGCGCAGTATTCCCTAAGCCGAGTGGGTCAAGCTCCTTGTTGGTCGGCTTAGCGGCAAAGCCAGCAATGCCTACCGGACTATTCCCCTGGACCAGTCGGAGGACTACTACAAGCTCCGGCAAGTACTCCTTGACCGATATGCGATCAAGCCTGAAACCACCAAAAGGCAATTTTGCACCATGACTAAGTCGGGGATGGAAAATCATGTGGATCTAATGTGGAAGATGAGGCAAGCCTACAGCCTGGAAGATGCTACGCACCTCATGTTGAAGCAACAGTTGTATTATCGGATTCCAGACTCAATGCAAGGGTGGATCCTACACCAGAAGCCCACGTCCGATGAGGAGGGGGCCCGCCTAGCGGATCAGTACCAGGAGACTCGGATGGCTACACAGTCGGCATATCAAAGCAGCTCAACAAATAGAGAGGTGCTGCTTCTTCTCATCCCCACCCCACCAGCAGTCGTAACCCTGCGGAAACCAGGACGCGTCCCCTCACAGAGCCTCGCCAGCCAGGCAAGAAACTTGGGGCCCGGCACACCCCGGCGGCGGGGAACCACGTCGACTGCTAACCAAGGAGGCCAGTTTATTATTTAGGGAACTAGGAGGACCCATTATATGAGTATAAGGGCCCTGAACAGTACCATGACTGCTCAGATGGATTTACCACTTGAAATGAACACCTGAGCTTGTATCTGCTCTTTGTAAATGTGATAATGAGGGAATAACACACACCTGGCCATGGAACAGCTGAGCAGCCAATTGTCCCATTACTTTTGGTCCCTTAAAAAGTGGGAGGCACATATACAAACTGTTGTAATTCCTACTCCGTTCACCTGATTTGGATGTAAATACCCTCAAATTAAAGCTGAAAGTCTGCAGTTAAAGCACATCTTGTTAGTTTCATTTCAAATCCATTGTGGTGGTGTATAGAGCCAAAAAGTTTAGAATTGTGTCAATGTCCCAATATTTATGGACCAGACTGTAGTTGGTCCCCTGGCCCACCCCAGCCGTTCAGGGAAACAGTTAATTCTAACTGTAGTGGATTATGTTACTCGGTACCCTGAAGCTGTAGCCTTGGGTAAAATAACTGCCACTACTGTAGCAGAAGCCATGGTGGGAATCTTCTCCAGGGTGGGGTTCCCGAGGGAGATATTATCTGACCAAGAGAGAGTTTATGGCTCAGCTAACCCAGCAACTGTGGCAGGTTTGTGGAGTAAAGCATCTGTGCTCATCCCCTTACCATACCCAAACCAATGGCCTATGTGAACGCTTCAATGGGAGAAATTGCGGCCCCACCTCCTCTTTGCTTATAGTGAGGTCCCTCATGAATCCACAGGTCATGTGGGAGGCTTGGGAAGGGGAGTATGAACACAGTGAGGTACCAGTAGTCCCCTACAGGGAGTGCAGAATTATTAGGCAAGTTGTATTTTTGAGAATTAATTTTATTATTGAACAACAACCATGTTCTCAATGAACCCAAAAAACTCATTAATATCAAAGCTGAATATTTTTGGAAGTAGTTTTTAGTTTGTTTTTAGTTTTAGCTATTTTAGGGGTATATCTGTGTGTGCAGGTGACTATTACTGTGCATAATTATTAGGCAACTTAACAAAAAACAAATATATACCCATTTCAATTATTTATTTTTACCAGTGAAACCAATATAACATCTCAACATTCACAAATATACATTTCTGACATTCAAAAACAAAACAAAAACAAATCAGTGACCAATATAGCCACCTTTCTTTGCAAGGACACTCAAAAGCCTGCCATCCATGGATTCTGTCAGTGTTTTGATCTGTTCACCATCAACATTGCGTGCAGCAGCAACCACAGCCTCCCAGACACTGTTCAGAGAGGTGTACTGTTTTCCCTCCTTGTAAATCTCACATTTGATGATGGACCACAGGTTCTCAATGGGGTTCAGATCAGGTGAACAAGGAGGCCATGTCATTAGATTTTCTTCTTTTATACCCTTTCTTGCCAGCCACGTTGTGGAGTACTTGGACGCGTGTGATGGAGCATTGTCCTGCATGAAAATCATGTTTTTCTTGAAGGATGGAGACTTCTTCCAGTACCACTGCTTGGAGAAGGTGTCTTCCAGGAACTGTCAGTAGGACTGGGAGTTGAGCTTGACTCCATCCTCAACCCAAAAAGGCCCCACAAGCTCATCTTTGATGATACCAGCCCAAACCAGTACTCCACCTCGCTGGCGTCTGAGTCGGACTGGAGCTCTCTGCCCTTTACCAATCCAGCCACGGGCCCATCCATCTGGCCCATCAAGACTCACTCTCATTTCATCAGTCCATAAAACCTTAGAAAAATCAGTCTTGAGATATTTCTTGGCCCAGTCTTGACGTTTCAGCTTGTGTGTCTTGTTCAGTGGTGGTCGTCTTTCAGCCTTTTTTACCTTGGCCATGTCTCTGAGTATTGCACACCTTGTGCTTTTGGGCACTCCAGTGATGTTGCAGATCTGAAATATGGCCAAACTGGTGGCAGCTGCACGCTTGACTTTTCTCAGTTCATGGGCAGTTATTTTGCGCCTTGGTTTTTCCACACGCTTCTTGCGACCCTGTTGACTATTTTGAATGAAACGCTTGATTGTTCGATGATCACGCTTCAGAAGCTTTGCAATTTTAAGAGTGCTGCATCCCTCTGCAAGATATCTCACTATTTTTGACTTTTCTGAGCCTGTCAAGTCCTTCTTTTGACCCATTTTGCCAAAGGAAAGGAAGTTGCCTAATAAATATGCACACCTGATATAGGGTGTTGATGTCATTAGACCACACCCCTTCTCATTACAGAGATGCACATCACCTAATATGCTTAATTGGTAGTAGGCTTTCGAGCCTATACAGCTTGGAGTAAGACAACATGCATAAAGAGGATGATGTGGTCAAAATACTCATTTGCCTAATAATTCTGCACTCCCTGTATGTGTTAGCTAGTCCCCTATGTGTTAGCTTTCCGTCAGCGACTAGCCACCCTTGCTGGGATAGTTTGGGATCACTTACGAGTAGCCCAAGGAAAGCAGAAGCAGCGGTATGACCAAGGCACCCACTATAGGGAGTTTGTGAATGGACAGCCCGTCCTTCTTCTCGTCCCCAATCCTCAGAACAAGTTGCAAGCCTCTTGTGAAGGACCCTATAAAGTAGTAAGGAAGATTGGGGAAGCCACCTATAGAATAGAGGTAGACCCTGATCGTCACATCCACAGAAACCCCTATATCAATAGGCTAAAAGCTTACCAGGACGGGGCTGCTATGATCATGGCTGTCTGTGCTGCTACCAGTAGCGATCTCGAGGAAGGGCTACTGCCCGACCTTATGTAGGATATCACCCCAATTCCTGTTAATGACATTGTTAGGGCGGACCGAAATGTAACTGATGATCAGCAAGGTCAGCTAACAAATCTCATCACCAGCTTCCCGAGATTATTTACTAAAGCCCCGGGATGCACCCATTTAGCCAAACATGACTTGCTTACCGCTGACTGCCCCCCCCCCCCTCTAAGACAGCCCCCCTTTCGAGTCCCTGAGGCGGTCTGGGAGACCATTCATGAGGAGTTAGTGGAGATGCTACAGATGAAAGTTATTTAACCCTCTAACAGACCCTGGGCCTCCCCTGTAGTATTGGTCCCTAAGAAAGATGGTACCACATGGTCCTGTGTGGACTACCGTAGGATGGATGAGCCAAATACCTCACTACCCATGACCTATTTGCAGGTCCCTCTTGCAGACTTGTCTTGGGGAAAAAATGGCCTTTATCACCCCATTTGGGCTTTACCAGTTCACGGTGATGCCCTTCGGGATGAAAAACGCCCCTTCTACCTTCCAGAGGTTGGTCGACCAGCTATTACAGGGCTTTCATATCTAGACAACATAGCCATCTTTAGCTCTTTCTGGGGCGAACATCTTGCCAACATCCAGCAGGTGTTAGACCGGATTAGCGATGCCGGACTTACCATTCGGCCAGACAAGTGTCAGTAGGCTAGGGCTGAAGTGCAGTACCTGGGACACTGGGTAGGGGGTGGCAAGATCTGACTGGAGCCAGCTAAGATTCAAGGGATAGCTACTTGGCCCACCCCCCAAACTAAGAAGCAGTAGGGTATTACTGTAAATGTGTCCCTTCTTACAGTACGACCGCAAAGCCCCTGATGGACCAAACCAGGAAAAGGATGCCTCGCATGGTGGACTGGACCCCAGCATGTGAAACTGCTTTCTGCCGGCTGCCCCCCTTCTACTTTACGGGCTTTGCTGCTCATTGCAGGCCTTGGCAAACCTACAACTTGAGTGCCTCACAATGAGCGCCTTCTGTGCTCATTGTGAGCCTCTCCCCCTCTACTTTACGGCCTTCGTGATGAGCGCCTTCGCCGCTCATTGCAGGCTACGCCATGTGCTGCGCGCATGCACAAGCCTGTAACTTTGGCACTTATGGCAGCCCCTCCTCTACTTTACGGGCCTCATGATGCGCTCATCGCGAACCCAGCAATGAGCGCCTTCGGCGCTCATTGCGCATCGCGTCAAACCTGTAACTTTCAAGCCTTGCTATGTGAGCAGAAGGAGTTCATTGCGAAGCCCGCAATGAGCGCCAAAGGTGCTCATTGCACATGCGCAACCCCTAACTTTTAATATAGCTTTACCGACAAACTCGCAATTGCCACAACTATTATAGTTAATACTTAATATATTTCACCCCTTCCGGACTGCTACCTTGTGACGGTGAAGGGCTTGTGTACCTCAATGAATCTGTAAGCTATACCATGTAAGGTCAACCAAGATGGGCAGGTCATATCAGAGAGGTCAGGCAAATTGTGGTCCACTAGAGAAGGAAGCCACTCCAGTATCTTTGCAAAGAAAAAAGATATGGATAAGCACAACCAGACACAAGATGTGCCTGGGGTGCTGCAGTCCATAGGGTCACGGAGAGGTGGACATGATTGTACGACTAAACAACAATATATTTGAAAACAGATCTCTGTCACTACAGTATAGCAAAGAAAAACTTCCCATTTTATATGAAGTTATTATAACAATTTAGCCTGCAAAATAGGAGTATTGCTGTATACAGTGATGCCTTTTTTAATGGACAAACAAGTAATTTAGAGTGACAAAGAGAAATGCAACTCTCCGTTTACAAAAAAAAAGCAGAGTCGTATCTTTAATGTTTTTCACTCTAAATGAAATGTCTAATGAAAAAGGTATCACTGTATACTGCATTATTCTCATTTTCATTTACTTTTCATTGTGCAATCACCGTTATTTTAACAGACAAATTAAGTAAAATAAATGTATTTACTGGTATAAATGTATTGTATAACATAACATTCAAACATTATGATGGCAGATAAATATATATTTATTTTATATTTGTCCTAAGAGCTGTTGATTTCTGTGTATTCCTGAATGGATATTAAAGGGATATGGAAGATTACTGGGGTTTACTATGTATATAATATCCCTGGGTATCTATTTACTGTTATGTACTTTATTTCATTAAGAAATTCTTATAAGCTCTGTTTTTACTTTTAAAATCAAACAAATAGTTCCTGTATGGTTCTGCCCTCTGCCGCATATGCAGACACAGACTCTGTAGGGCTGGATGTGCAGTGTAGTGTCCTAGCCTATTAGGGACCATGCCTCAGCAGTATTTTGCTGAGAGGTGGTCACTGATTGTTTAGTATGAGACACGGCACAACAAGTACTACAGAGTCCGTGTCTTCACTAGGTGCTGTGGGCAGACCCATACAAGGAATATTTGCTTGATTTTAGGCAGTAAAACCAGAGCTTATAAGCACTTCTTATTAAAATAAAGTGCATACAAGTAAATAAATAAACAGTGATATTATATACCTACGGTAGTAACATCCAGGAAACTTCTGTATATCTTTGAGTAATGTCTTGGTATTTATCAGATACTAGCGACTTGCCTGTCAAAAATGACGGGGCAATAAAATTTGAAGCCATGGGAATGCTGTTTGAGACATAATTGAAACTGTTTAGTACTGTGAGGACCTTCGGCGTCATTGCAAGGCTTGGCGCTCATCGCAAGCCTCACAATGAGCGCCAAAGGCACTCATTGCGAGCCTCTCCTGTCGTGTACTTTTGGTCCTCTGAGAGAGAAATATATTTGTATGTATATGTACTTAAGTAATAATGAATGATTTCCTAAATCAATTAATATACTTTAATTATTTATAATTGATATATGCAGCTAACAATAGGCTGAAGAGCTACCAATCTGTTTGTATTTTGCGTCTGCATACAATATACATTGTGAGTGTCGGTGCCCTGCTTATAAAGTGTAATGAATGTTTGAAGTGTGCATTATAAACAGGCTGCGTGCGCGAGGTGAAGCCGTTGGTTTATTATGTAAAGTTGTATAGCCATAATGTTATTAATGTGGTACGCGTCTCGTGAGCATTTCCGGCTATTGTAATAGTGTATCTTGTAGGTCGTAGTGCATGTGTAAAGTGGTACGCGGTTTGCAGTGTTTTGCGCGGTCCGGGGTCGTAATTTGTAATTTTTTGGGGTATATTTAGTGTTTTGGGTTTTTTTTGATCGTCCGCTAATGTCCTAAATTTTTGCGTCTCGTATCTTTTTCTAAGTCCTGCGTCTTGTATTTTAACAGCTTGCCTCGCTTTTCGAGGCTTGCATCGGCTAAGTGCTATGGTTTACTGGTTCTCCTTGCTTCGCAAAGCTTGCAGCGATGAGCGTCTTTGGCGTTCATCGGCTAAGTGCTACGGTTTAACGTCTTGCCTCGCTTCGTGTGGCTCACAACGATGAGCGCCTGTGGTGCTCATCGCCTAAGTCGTACGCACCTCGCAAAGCGTGACGACGTCTCGCAGTTTGACAACTATTATATGTGATATCTGCAGACTAATGTGCCAGGCTGTTCCTAATCGAATACTGCTGTTTTTATAATATTAACATAAGCCTTAACGCTATATTTTCCCTGCCAATCATTCCTGAAAGCCGGGATATATAGGAAACACAACAGAAAATGGCAGGATAGTCTTGGAAGCCATTTTGTCTCCAGTGACAATGCTTACTGCTGATGATTTTTAAATTATTTTGTGATTGCTATTAGATTTATATTGCACGATTTTGCCTAAATCTGAACAAAGGAAACCTCCTGGAGCTCAGGCATTGATTGTATGGCTTCAGGGACCCCCAAAGGCTACAGAAATATTTAGATATGAATATCTCCCGGACCTTGGAACAAACATGGCAATCTGTTATTTGGCTATATTCTCTACAGAGCTCTATATCATGAAAGCGTTATAGATCCAGCTTAATATACAGATATAAAAATACCAAGAAAAGCATAAAACTTGAATGAGAAAAATGTAAAAAAAAATAAACTATATATATATATATATATATATATATATATATATATATATATATATATATATATATATATTTATATGTGCAGAAGCTGGAAAAAGAGGAAATTAAAGATCTACATTTAAAATTAATTATTTAAAGGCTGTGTTTATTTATTTGTTTATTTGCATTCTATAAACATTTGCCCATTATCAAGTAAGATATTCAAAACACCATATATACAAAGGGACTTTTCTGTTCTTTGTTGAATTTATTCTTAGGGTTAGGGGTTAAGATTAGGGTTTAGGGTTACGGTTAGGGTTAGGGTTAGGGTAGAAGCCGAGAAGCTCTAAATAGTAAAAGATATGTGCGTGCAGCGGCCAGCAGGTGGCGCACTGGTGCCAGGCAGATAACTGGAAAGATCCAGTTATTGCACAGAGGTCTTTAGCCAAGTAAGATAAGTAAGTATTTTTTTTCTATCTATATATGAACCAAATTCTACTTTTACATCCAATTCATAAAAATGTTAAACTATTTCCTACCTGTTTCTTCCTCGTTGAGCTGAGGTGACTGCGAATCATCTGCTCTTTGCGAACTTTCCGCCATAGTAAGTCTCCCTGAAGGTGTCTGCATTTCAGTGTCTTCTGGTTCCTGGACATCAGGACTGCGCAGCTTATCGGGAGACATGTTAAGCCACCACCGCTGATCAGAAGGAAGCTGCAAGGAATATATGATCGAACACAGTTATTTTATTGTAAACGGACATAAACACAAGCATAAGAGTACGCTTACAGTAAGAAAACCTTTAAAAGGATTTTATCTACGCATGTTTAAAGCACATCATTATTAACTAATAAATAAACCGTTTTTTGCCTAGACAAGTTCCATCCTGGAGAGCCACACACAGTCCTGAATTTGAGGATTTACTTTCTGGTGAGTCAATCAGGATGACTGAAGAAGCGAAAGTCTTGCCTGTATGCAGTGGTGATATCTTCAAATCCTGGCCTGTTTATAGTTCTCCAGGACCGAACTTGCCTACTTCTGTCCTAGGATATAGTCCCATCTTTGATGGTTTTCTTCACACCCAAGACTACTTATATGCATTAACATTAGGTAATGTTTTCATCCTAACACCATTGTGTGCACAAAAATTTGGTCCTGAGTGCTAAATGTGGGCCAGGGTTCCCTACAGTGTTTAAAAACAGCCCAGGATATGTGGTATATTTCATAGGGAAAACTGTATGACCAGGGAAGCCTACATACAATGGGTTTATTGGGTAAATAACATTTACCTTTAGAAAATAAAAATATACATAGTGATACATTTAATATAAGCTTACATTAAACATGAAAACTGTGTCCCTTCAACATAAAACATACGTTTTGCCGCCTACAATAAATACCTAATACAATAATATGTAGGAACTGATTTGAACATTAGTTTGTGGTACTTAATGGTCCTTGGACTGCAAGTAGATCCAATCAATCAATACTACAGGAAATTAAGCCAAACTGTTCACTGGAAGGTTTGAACATGAGGCTGAAGCTGAAATATTTTGGCCATATCATGAGAGACAGGATTCCCTAGAGAAGCCTCTGATACTGGGAAAGATTGAGGGCACATGAAGAAGGAGACAGCAGAGGTGGTGATGGATAGATGAGGTTTCTAGATCTCGTCCTGGAAGCCGCATCCTTAGGGATGAGCACAATCAGAGATATATCTGTGCCTGGTTCGCTGTGGTCCATAGGGTATTAGAGAGTCAGACACGACTGAACAACAACAATGGATTGTGTATTTATGAAGAGGGGAATGCTCTACCATTCCAAGGAAGAGAGCAAAGTGTATTAAAAATGTGCTTGGGTCCGCATGGAAACTGCCTGAGAGGAGCCTGTGGCCCCTGGACCACCCGTTGCCCATCCCTGCTTTAAATAACATTAAAAATAATTACATTTAAAACAATAATTGCATTTATAACTGACAAACTTTATAGAGTTTAAGACAGGATCCTGCTGTGTGATAAGGGGTATAATGTTTATTCTTTCATTTAATAACTTCTTACCTCCAACACACAAGGTTCTGGTGTCAACACTTCAAAAGATCCCACAGTTGAATTTAATTTTAGTTTTTCCGCCGACTTATCCATCGACTGTGAACTTGAGATGCGGCTTCCAGGACGAGATCTAGAAACCGAAGCAGGTCTGGCAATACCATCTAGGCTGCCCCTCAAGATGTCCATCTGAGAATAAAAAATCAGATATTAATAGTTGTTTCATTATTATTTTTTATATTTCACTTCCATGTGTAGATTTATTATAATATTATAAGTCAAATAGCTGGGGAAGAAGTGGAGGAAGTGACAGATTTTTTTTCCTGGGCTCCAAGATCTCTGCAGATGGTGCAGTCATGAAATTAAAAAGACGTTTGTTTCTGGGGAGGAAAGCTATGGCAAGCTTGGATAAGCGAGTAAAAAGTAAAGATATGTCACTAATAAAAAAGGTCTGCATAGTTAGATCTCTGTATTCCCAGTAGTAACATAAGGATGTGAGAGCTGGACAAAAAAGAAGTCTGAGCGCCGGAGAATTGAGGCCTTTGAATTGTGGTGTTGGAGAAAACTGCTTAGAGTTCTTGGACTGCAAGAAGAGCCAATCAATCAACACTACAGGAAATGTAGCAAAAATGGTTCACTGGAAGGTTTGATCATGAGGCTAAAGGTCAAATATTTTGGCCATATCGTGAGAAGACAGGATTCCCTAGAGAAGACTGGTGCTGGGAAAGATTGAAGGCACATGAAAAAAGAGGGGTGGCAGAGGCGGAAATGGATAGATGAGATCATTAAAGCAATGATCATGAGCTTGATTGAGCTCAGAGAGGCAGTACCTGACAGATGTGCCTGTCATGCTGTGGTTCATAGAGTAAAGGAGCGACGGACCTGACTGAATGGCTAAACACCAACAAGTCAGATGAATAGATTGATTCAGTCTAGTTTCATCTGTAAACGATAAGGTGGTCATTGCAAAATGTTTTGTCTCTTCACTTTCATGGTTATTAGATACTGAATTCATGGATACTACTCTGCACCATAATGTAGAGTAGTTAAATTTAAGTGGTGATTCTGTTAAAAACATATTTGAATATTTACTGTGTCAGAATGGTTTTGAAATGCTGCCCCGAGGGGCCACAAATTACAATCTTCCTCTAAATCTGTATTTATTCCATTTCCTAAAATAATGAATTTAAGCTTCTTTGATTTGGGGTTAGAATATATGAATAAAATAAAGGTAAAACTGATTTTTGGTTGCAGCAAACATTGTGGATTGCCATTTACAGGGTGTTTCTTATTGTGGTCATTTCAGAACCTAAAGGATCAAGATTTTCAGTGCTCTGATGATGTAGACCAGCATTGACATATCCCATGCCTCTTTCAATGAGAAATGTACAGTAATTGTAATAAACTCAGTTCACCACAAAGATAATCATTGCCCCGGGCTTTAAATGGTGTGATGTTGGAGAACTATTGGAGATGTTAAGCCTTAGTACATATGCCCCATAGTATTTTACACTACCAAAGAGAACAGAAAATACTCCATCATCCAGAAACAACACTCATAAAGCCTAACCTCCTCCAAAACAACACTCTCCGACTAGAATCCTCCAAATCGACACTCACACAGACTGCTCCTCCAAAATAACACTGTCAGACGAGACTCATCCAGAACAACACTCACACAGACTGCACCTCCAAAACAACACTGTCAGACGAGACTCATCCAGAACAACACTCACACAGACTGCACCTCCAAAACAACACTGTCAGACGAGACTCATCCAGAACAACACTCACACAGACTCCTCCTCCAAAACAACACTCTCCGACTAGAATCCTCCAAATCGACACACACAGACTGCTCCTCCAAAACAACACTCTCAGACAAGACTCATCCAGAACAACACTTACACAGACTCCTCCTCCAAAACAACACTCTCAGACAAGACTCATCCAGAACAACACTTACACAGACTCCTCCTCCAAAACAACACTCTCAGACGAGACTCATCCAGAACAACACTTACACAGACTCCTCCTCCAAAACAACACTCTCTAAGACGAGACTCATCCAGAACAACACTCACACAGACTCCTCCTCCAAAACAACACTCTCAGACAAGACTCATCCAGAACAACACTTACACAGACTCCTCCTCCAAAACAACACTCTAAGACGAGACTCATCCAGAACAACACTCACACAGACTCCTCCTCCAAAACAACACTCTCAGGCAAGATTCATCCAGAACAACACTTACACAGACTGCTCCTCCATAACAAGACAATATTCCCTCAAAACAACAGTGAAACTGGTTATACTCCTCCACCACAGTCAAGCTATCTCCATACCAGAATCCCACTTCACCAACAACACATACATGGATTATCTTCCTCCCTTTCCTACACAAAAATACTCACATGAAATACCCCGTCCAATGAGTCACATGTTCAACCCTCCACACACACAATAACACTAACATGAAATACCCTTGTCTAATAAGTCGCATGTACAATCCCCCACACACACAATAACACTCAGATGAAATACCCCCATCCAATAACAGTCACATGTACACCCCCCACAATAACACTCACATGAAATATCCCCGTCCAACAAGTCACAAGTAGACCCCCACACAATAACACTCATATACACATGTCCAATAACAGTCGCATGTACAATCCCCCCCACACAATAACGCTCACATGAAACGCCCCATCCAATAACAGTCACATGTACAACGCCCCCACACACACATTAACACTCACATGAAAAACACCTATCCAATAAGAGTCACATGTACAACCCTCCACATGCATAATAACACTCACAGGAAATACCTTTGTCCAATAACACTCACATGTACAACCCCCCACATACACAATAACACTCACATGAAATACACCCCTAATAACAGTCACATGTGCAACTCCCCCCACACAATAACTCTCACATGAAATATGCCATCCAAACCCAGTCATATTTACAACCCACCTACACACAAAAACACTCACATGAAATACCCCATCCAATAACAGTCACATTTACACCCCCCACACACACACACACAATAACACTCACATGGAGTACCCCCATCCAATAAAAAAATCAAATGTACCACCCTCTATATACACACACAATAACAGTCACATGTAGAACCCTCCATACACACAATAACACTCACATGAACTACCCCTTCCAATAACAGTCACATGTACAACCCCCATACACACAATAACACTCACATGAACTACCCCATCCAATAACAGTCACATGTACAACCCCCAATAACACTCACATGAAATACCCTCATCCAATAACACCCACCCAACTTTCACCCCGGACCCTGATTTTTCTCTTCTCACCCCGATCCTCTCACCCCCTTTCTCCCTCTGACCCCCTGGCAGCCCTTTCCTCCTCTCACCACGGGTCCTCTCGCGGCCTTCCCCAGGCTCTGAGCGTTCCTGTTGCCAAGTAACCGCTGTAATACAATGCAACACCGCCCTCTAGTGGTCACATGGGTAGATAGAATTTAGTGCCTGTAGCGCCTGCATTGTAAAGATAGATAGATAGACAGAATAGATAGATAGACAGAATAGATAGATAGATAGATAGATAGATAGATAGATAGATAGATAGATAGATAGATAGATAGATAGATAGATAGATAGATAGATAGATAAATAAATAAATAAATAGATAGGCACTATATATATAGTTGTCATTATCCTTTCCTTGTACCTGGCATCCCAAATACACAAATATTATTTCCAAGCACCACTTGATGAGCAGGTTATTTGTGTACCACCCTTATTAACCTTATTATTATTAACCTTTATTTGTAAAGCACCAACTTATTCCGTAGCACTATATATGATAGATAAAAGTCAAAAACTATTTTTACAAATTACAAAAAAATGGAAGGTCCTGTGATTGAGTTTAAAATCAAGCGTACAAAGTGCTTTTTCTAAAGCACCAAATAAGATTAAAAACTTACAGTCTAGATGGTATGGGTGAGGTACAGAGAGGTGAGGTACAATATATTGTACACATTAAGGCTTCTATAAATAGATGAGTTTTTAGTGAGCTTTCAAAGGAGTTGAAGCAGGAGGATAGACTATTGGAGCGAGGCAAGGAGTTCCATAGAATAGGGGCAGCACAAGAAAAATCCTGAAGGTCGGAATGAGAGGAGTTTATAAGAGAGAAGTAAAGAAGATCACAATCATTGTTCTGCCTGCTTAACATGCTGTGAGATACATTGGGTGTAGCCTGTGCACTTATAAACTATAAAATCTAGTACACAGACACTGTACTGTTTTTTTTATATATATTTTCATTCATTTTCTAATTTGATTTCATAATATATTTTTATCCTCACTGGTACCATGAACCACCTTAATAAAGCTCACAGGAGACAGTTAAGGTACCTCTGAATAAGTTATCAAATAATATAAAGAAAAGGATCCTGAATAAGTTATCAAATAATATAAAGAAAAGGATCCACACTAGATATAATGAAAAAAAAAACACAAACAAATAGGTTCTTAGATACTACTAAAAACCGGTGCTACCATGGTCGTATTACCCATTAGGCCAACTAGGCAGCTGCCCAGGGGCGCTTCTCTATGAGGGGCGCCACTTGTTTAAAAAAATGGTTCTTGGATTAAAAAATGTTTTAATGTTGCAGTTCATAGACTGGCTACTAGGGGGTAACCTATTAGAACAAGACAGTTACAACAAGAAATGGAACCTACACGTAAAGAAAAAAGTGGGTCTGTGCATACCTTGCGTACTTACTCACAGGGACTCCTCCACTTCACTGCCTAGGGGCTCCAAAAAGGTAGATACCGCCCTGAGTGCAACCCTCACTTACATGCATATGATAACAAGGAAAGAAGAAGAAAATTACATGAGTAACTGGTGCACACATTGGTGTGGTGTTTCTATAAAATAAAAATACTATGTGCAAATATCACAAGCATATATAAAAAATTACTTTTATTGATATTAAAAACAAAGTCAATCAGCAATTCAAATATAAAATAAATGGGGGCGAGACGCGAGCGGACGCGCAGCTCTCAAGCTCCTTGCCATAAAACTACTTTTGGCCAAAGTCACCTTCCAGGGGCCGCCAAATTAAATACATTTAATTCCCATTAGACCGTGGAGGCCTGGGGGAGCACAGGGATATCCCCTAAGTGCATTGGACCCCGATCTGGTCTTCCTCGTGACGGAGGCCTACAACCTCTGAAGAAGCCTCCTATCCTAGCCAGCTCTCCAATACATTGTGGCACTAGGCAGAACTGGATTGGCTGTAGACTGCCCTGGTCTCGCAAGTGAAAGAGGCAGGAGCAAGAACCCAGCCGCAGCAAGTGGCGGCCGTGACCAGGTGACAGGAGAGGTCCCGTGAGGAGAGGGCGCGGTGTGCAGGTCAGTGTGGCGGGAATCTCTGGGGGGCTAGATCTTCGCTCACAGGCAGAAGCGGAGCCACATGCAGACGTTAGGCCTGGGCAAAGGAGCCACAGAATCAGAGGAAAAGGCTGGGGGGTCCCACCACGCGCCCTGGAAGTCTGCGGGTAGGCAGCAGGAAAGAGCACGGCCTGCTAAAGATCCTCATCATCACAACTGAGGCCAGGTGTAAGGCTAGTCGCACATACTGCCACTGCATTAACCGAGAGAGAGGGGGAAGAGTGAAAGTACCAGCCCAGGGGAGATTGGAGTCCCCAACCCCAAACCCTTACCCAATACCAGCTAAGAGAGAGCTGCCCTAGGCTGGGTTGTAGTGGCTGTGAGCTAATTAAGCCAAGGTGAGCTAGGGCAGAAGGGCCCAGAGATATATTGAATCGACACAGCCTACTTGACTGAACATATATAGCTCTATACAGAACACAAGCCTGGGCTCAGTCATAACTATCCAGTTTCAGGAAGTTTGACATCTATCAGCTTACAGCTCCACCTTGTGGCCTAAACCAGAATTGCCCCTTTTCTGAATTTTGTAACAGGAGTCAAGAATACACTGCTCCTCTGGAAGAATAAATGTAAGCCTACACAACTCAGACCTCTCGCACAACCTATAGTAACACCAGCAGATTATAAAATAAGCAAAATACACAAATGCAAGGACTGCATACTACAGCTTTATTATATCTGTTCAAAGATCCTGCGGATACCTATCTTGCTCAATTGATCAAATCTAAAAGGGGTCCTTTAATCATAAAATTTTGGAAACAGCAGTTAAAGTACTACTTTGAGAATACTTAACACCAGAAAAACTTTCCAAATGCAAAACAACAGAAAGGAGATGCCGGGGGGGGGGGGTCCTTTATCCATATCTGGTGGACATTCACCAAGGTCCAACAGATATGGAGGGCTTTTTCACAACTAGCCACAGAGTTGCTCCACACCCCAGTTAGTGGGGGACTGGAGGTATGCCTACTAGGGATTTCTTTGAAATCCCTTTCGCCCTCACAAAACAAGCTCCTATAGTTCTTGTATTCAGCCAGTAAGAGTCTTGTTGCAAAGAATCTTGATTTAATGATGATCAAAAATAAAATTAATTATATAGCAATAAAAGGAAAAAATGACTTGCACAATGGGAGATTCTGTCCCTCAGTACTTGGATATATGGGGCCCGTGGCTTGAGACTAGGGAGGGACTACCCCTGTTTCCTCATAACCATATTGCCCCACATGAGGGGAGTGGGGGCCTGGTAGACTTTGTAGTTGGTAAAGCTGGAATCTAGAGAGCAAACCCTCTACTTTTAGAGGAGAAATTGTGCTGACAAGGTTGGAAACATTATTATACACCCATTGTTTTTTTGTTGTTTTTTTGTTATTTAAGTGATCCAGGTATGTAATACATGTTTTGTTTGAAGTTGTTAAGTTAAAAGTAGGGGAGTTGGACGTGGCCAGAAATGCGTAGTGCAGACGAGTGAGGTGTCTGCTGCGTGAGGGGGAGAGCTAACGACAGTAAGAAAAGTTATTTTCTCTTGAAACACAGCTTCACAGAGATAACTGGCCCTCGATACAGGAGCAAGCAGAATATATGAATTTTCCCTTTTCTTTCCTACTCTTAATCTGGAGTATTACAGATTATGCCCCAGGCAATGCCATAATCTCTATGTCAGTTGGCACAGAGGCCCAGAGGAGATGCTACCAGAGTTTGAAATCTCAAAATTTAAAGAAGAGCTCTGTGAATTTATAAGGTCTGAAATAAACAGTTTAATGTTGTGAACAGATAAAAAGGAATCCCATTAGCTGTTGCCAGATACAAACTTGGCCCTGGAGGTGAGAGCTCCAATAGAGCGTGTATTTTTTGGCATATATGAATGGGTATTGAATATCTGATCCCCTTTGTTTGTGTGGTGGAATAATGGTTTGCCTACTTTAAGGGATGTATGGAACTATCTTGTGGTATCATTGATAGACATATTCACAATCCAATTTCTCAAATAGTTTTGCTGGGTGGTTGACATAGAGCCAATTATCTATCAAGATCTAAAGACACTTATACACACGGGACACATGGTTACATGCTGAAGTTTGGCACGGGCTAGTTTCTGATGGTTCAAATAAGAGAACATCTGGGGAAGTCACAGCTAAGAGAAGCGACCTGTGTAGTAAATATAAAATCACAGAGACATTCTGCTTTTGACACAGGAGCAGTTAGTGCTACAAGGTATAGTCTAATTGGCTTGACATAAAGATATCAAATCTGAGGCTACAAGCATTATCTATAACCAGTTCAAGAGTTGAAATATGGCCAATAAAGTGAAAACAATGGTTAAAAAGCTGACAGCACAAAAGTCCACAGCCTTTTTTTCCTCCAAGCCCAACAATACAAATAAATCCTTCTCTGAAGAAATTCTGTAGAAAGAGAACACAACCAGAGTTCAATAAGTAACACTGACTTATCTGACTCAACCGAGTCCAATGAAATCTAATAAGAACTGCTTACCACCTCAAAACTTAAATAAATCTGACAGCAGATCTTAAACAACAAATAGGGGAAAACTATAAAGCCATTAAAGAATTTCAAGGGAGAATTGAAGAGATAGAGACTACAATTGATAAACTGGTGATAGACCATTTCTCATTAATAACGTATACTACATTATTGGAAAACAAAGTTTCTAAACTTGAACATAAAATTACTAATCTGGAGAACCGCTCCAGAAGAAGAAATCCCAAATTTAGAGGAATACCGGATTCAGGGCTAGATTCAAATTTGAAAAAATACCTGAGAGAATTTTTTTCTATACTAGCACGCAGTATAATTTAAAAGACAAATAACTTTGATAATATACACAGAATACCACTGCCCTCTAAGATGACCAATCGATCCCCAAGAGATGTTATTGCTAGTTTCCAATGTATTTGCGTTAAGGAAGAAATTCTCCAGTTATAAATAAAGTTCCTTGCAAAAGTATTCACCCCCCTTGGCATTTTTCTTTTTTTGTTGCCTCACAATCTGTAATTAACATAAAATTGTTTGAGGATTTGCATCATTTAATTTACAGAACATGCCAACAACTTTGAAGATTTTTTTTTATTATGATGGAAACAACAAATAGGACAAAATAACTGAAAAAGTCAATGTGCATAACTATTCAACCCCTAAAGTCAATACTTTGTAGAGCCACCTTTTGCGGCAATCACAGCTTCAACTAGCTTTGGATAAGTCTCTATGAGCTTGCCACATCTTACCACTGGTAAAACCTTGCAAAACTGCTCCAGCTCCTTCAAGTTGGATGGTTTCCACTTGTGAACAGCAATCTTTAAGTCTGCCCACAGATTTTCTATTGGATTGAGGTCTGGGCCTTGACTAGGCAATTCCAACACATTTACATGTTTCCCCTTAAACCACTCAAGTGTTACTTTAGCGGTTGTTTGGGGTCAAATCACGCACAGAGTGGTACAGGTTTTGCTCAAGAATATCCCTGTATTTAGCACCATCCATCTTTTCCTCAACTCTGACCAGTTCCCCAGTCCCTGCTGCTGGTGTTCTTTGTGTGATGTGATGTGTTGGGTTTGCACCAGACATAGCGTTTTCTTTTATGGCAGGAAAGTTACATTTTAGTCTCATCAGACCAGAGCACCTTCCTCCATACATTTTGGGAGTCTCCCACATGCCTTTTCGCAAACTCAAAACACATAAGCACATTTCAATTTTCTGTTTTCTATTTCTACAAAAATAGTTTTATGTATTTATTTTTCTCATTTCACTTCACCAACTTAGACTATTGTGTTCTGATCCATCAAATAGATAGTTACTGCTGTGCAATATGATAATGTTAACTTGCACTTTATTATTCTCCACACTGACACTATTGATGACTTCACAAAAATGAATAAATAGGAAATATAGTGGACCTATGGTTTAATGTATTAATAATTATTTTGGTGAAATAACATATAAGTAGATATTTAAATGTTTTATATTAGTATAATGATTAGAGGGCGTATCCTCAAGAACACTATGAATAGAGGTGGCACTTTAGAGTAGCGAGCTTTTTTTTTTATTTATCTTTAGTGCTTGATAAGTACTAAGGCAGTGCTCCGATGATAAAAATAAGAAGAAGATAGAAAAATCTGATAGAAATGATAATCTATGAAAAGATAGAAAACTTCTAATAATTGTAATATACTTGAAGCGTATTGGCTCTCCCCATTAGTACTAGTTTAGGTCCTTCTACTTTTACCCCACATTTCCTTACATCGGTATTTTAGCCCTGTAGGATGAAACTGCATAAGGGAATATATGCAGTAAACAGTATTAAGGTATGCATGAACGACTTTACAGATAATAAACTTACAATAAGAAAAAGCAAACTTTTGAAAAATAGCGGGTTTAATGTGTTTCAAATTAGTTATGATCCAGACTCTAAAGGGAGCAAATATAGTATATGGAGACTTTCCTTCTATACATTGAATTATTATAAAAGTTAATGGAAATAATTAACAATGATTAAAATTATATCACAAAATGCCAGTGGTCTCAACATGCCATATAAACGAAGAAATGCCATCCTAAGCTTCATTAAAGAAGCTGCTGATGTGGTGAGTTTACAAGAGACCCATTGGAGGGAAGGAAAGTCTCATAAACTGTTCAATGAACCACTGACTGCATCATATAAATCCAAATCAAGAGGAGTTACTATCCTCTTTAGTAAAAAGCTGTTGATTTACGAACAATATAAAATATTAGATAAAGTAGGCTGATTTATTATCTGGCAAGGGAAGATTAATGACGCTCTGTATAGCATTGTAAATGTATGTATCCCCAATTCTAATCAGATTCAATACCTGAGGAAAATTATGAAACATATAAATCAGATTAAAAAGCGGAGACTAATCATATGTGGTCATTTTAATATGCACTTAGATCCCACAATATATAGAACAACAGGAAAAGAAACACCAGACTCCTCTAAAAGGTTAGCAAGACAATTCTTATCTGAGATTATTAAAAACGGACTCTATGACTACTGGAGAGTTTTTAATCCTGAAGGAAAGGAATATACATATTTCTCTGGTTGGCACTGTTGCTATACTAGGATAGATTTTTTTTTTTCTGATGCAGATACTATGAGTAAAGTTAAAAGTGTTAAGATCAGGAGACATTGTTAGTTTGAGAATCGAGGATTCACAACAATACAGCAAGAATAGATAGTGGAAATTAGATGCAATTCTATTAAAATCAGTAGAGTTTGTTAGTAAATTGAAAGAAGAGATCAATAGCTTTTTTGCTATAAATAAAAGCTCAGTTACCTCATAAATAACTACCTAGTGTGCACATAAGGCTTACATTAGAGGCTTGTGTATAGCCAGGAGTTCTTTTATAAAGACAACTGGAGGCAAACCCTTGAGAGATCTTTATACTGAACTACATAAATTACAATCAGAAAATAAAATCTCGCCTGATAGAAATAAAAGCCTACAAATTAAACAACTGTTTTTGCAGATTAAAAAAATCATGCAAATTCAAACAGACAATGCTATTTTTAGATTCCAACAGGACCACTATACTTTGGGGAACAAAGCTGGAAAGTTTTTGATAAATAAAATAAAAAAACAAAGGATTAAACAAAGAATAATCTGTATCAAAGACTGTGATAATAACAAAATAACCCATCCCAAAGACATCGGGAGAATTTTCGAGTCGTACTATAATTCATTATATAACTTAGAACCCGGAGAGAATTTCTCCAAGCCTACTATATATTCTGAGGAAGATAAACTTACCAAAATAAACGAGGAAGAACTGTTAGATTTGAATAAAGAAATGTATTTAAAAGAAGTGGAGCAGACTATCTCTGAGTTAAAAATGAAAAAAGCGCCAGACCTAGATGGCTTTATTAACATATATTATAGAGGTTTTTTGAGAGAGCTCGGCCCGGCTCTATGTAGTTTGTTCAATGAAATTAAAGTTACAGGATATATGCCAGCTGAAATGACAGAGGCAAATATTATCAACATTCTTAAACAGAACAAGGATCCAGAAAATCACCTGAACTACAGACCTATCTCATTACTAAACTCTGACACAAAAATATATGCTAAGATATTAGCCAACAGGCTAAACAAACATTTCACTAAACTGATCAATTATGATCAAGTAGGCTTTATGAACAAGAGACAAGGTCCAGAAATTATAGGGAGACTTGTGAATTTGATTGCATTTGTTAAAAATAAAAATATCCCGTCTCTATTTATCTCATTAGGCAGCGAAAAAGCGTTCAATAGGGTAAACTGGTCATATATCGAAGCTGTACTGGACAAATTCGGTTTTGAAGAGTTCAGGAATAAAGCGATCATGTCTCTCTACAGAAATCTGAGTGCTGTAGTTACAGGCATTGACTTCAGATCAGACAAATTTTGTTTGTCAAATGGAACCAGGCAAGGATGTCCTCTGTCTCCGTTGATTTTTATAATATCCCTAGAACCCCTTGCTGAAGCAATACCCAATATAAAGTTGATCAAGGTAATCGGGATTGGAGACAACCAATACAAACAACTAATGTTCTCAAATGACATGGTGTTGACAATTTCTAAGCCGAAGGACTCTTTGCCAGCTTTATTTAACATACTGGATATATACAACAAAGTGTTGTATCTGAAGATTAATGACTCAAAATCAGAAACTTTAATATTAGGATTAAAAGAACCTGAGTTTACTGCTCTATATAAAAAAATCCAGATTGAAATGGGAAAGTAATGGAATAAAACTTTTAGGAATTTACTTAAAACCCTCTATTAAATTTATACTAAGAGACAATATCATGCTAGTATATGGACAAATCAAACAGATTTCAGACTGGAAACCTGAGTTTCTATCATGTCAGGCAGAATGGCTCTGATTAAAATGGTGATTCTTCCAAAGATAATGTACGTGTTTAGAAGCATCCCACAAGGAGTGCCTACTTATAGTATCAATCTATTACAAACCATATTCAATAAATATATAAATAACAACAAGAAACCCTGTTTAAACCTAAGTATTATAAAGAGGCAAGTAGAAAGAGGCGGGCTTGTGGCTCTTTCTGTACTGGATTCATATAGAGCTGTTTTGCTAAACCATTTACTGGGCTGGAACCTAGCTGCTAAAGATTCTAAATGGTTTAAAATCGAAAAAGATCTTGTGGGAGATTTCCCCATTAAAATTCCCTATTAAAAATTGTATTATTCCATATTGTTTCAGATACTGCAACAATGCAACATAGTTTATTGATTTCCCATATTTTAATGGTATGTAAATGGTTTATAGCTAAATCATGGAAGTCCAAAAAGGCGTCAACTTGTTCAGATATAAAAAGAATTGAACGAGATAGAGAACTAGAAAAGGATTTTCTTTTTTGGTATAAAATTAAGAAACAAATAGCTGTAAAATGCCTCCTATGGGATAAGTATATCACAGAACAATAGGAGTACATGAGGGGTCTGATGCATTTTGAACTTTGGTCTCCTCCATGTATATTTCCTCAATATGATAATATACCTAAGACTTTGGATGTAACTGCATATTTTTTTATATGATCTACTAACCATGCTATTTCTCATGTCTGTAAAGTGATGTGTGAATGATTATGTTTATGTTTTTTCTATATATGCTATAATAAAAATATATATTTTTTAAAAGTACAGGAGTTATACGGGGGAATGTAATGGCAACAAATGACAACTGAGATATAATTATGTTTACTTTATTTAAAAAAAGAAGAAAACAAAGATAATAATAAATAACATAAAGATATAAAGGTATACTTAGATAATGTTAGATTTACAATCATCAACTGTTTAACCCTCAGGTAGAAAAAGGAAAATGTGGTGTGGTAGACAGATATTACGAAGTGCTAGAATTAAGTTGTAACAGTGTGAAATTGAGTTCTCATGTTGCCTTAATTCTTTGTGAAGTTTGTATATTTGGACATCTGTCTAAAAAAAATATATATAAAAAATAAATTAAATAACTGATTTTTATCTTATAATTATAAAGTCCAAAAGTGTGTATTTGGTAAACTACTATTGAGATACTTTACCCTTAGTGAAAATCCCCTTCTAGCTTGCTACCTTGTCATGGTGAAGGGGTCTGTGTACCTCAGTGAAGCTGTGAGCTATACCATGTAGGGTCACCCAAGATGGGCAGGTGAGAACAGAGAGGTCAGACAAATCACAGTCAACTGGAGAAGAAACTGGCATCCAGTCCAGTATCTTTGCTTAGAAAGCTTTATGGACAAGTACAACCAGAGACATAACAATGTTGCACCGGAAGATGAACAATTGCACTCATTTCACATGCCAGCAAGGTAATGCTTCAGATCCTACAAACAACAATATATGGACCAGGATCTACCAGATGTGCAAGCAAGTTCTGCATAGGAAGAGGGACGAGAGATCAAATTGCCAATGTCCGCTGGATAATAGAGAAAGCAAGAGAGTTCCAGAAAAACATTTACTTCTGATTCATAAACTATTCTAAATCTTTTAACTGTGTGGATCACAACAAAATGTGGCATGCCCTTAAAGAGAAGGGAGTGCCAGATCATCTCATCCGCCTCCTGAGGAATCTGCGTGTGGACCAAGAAGCCACAGTCAGAACCGAACATTAAGACAACAAAATGTTTCAAGATCGGAAAAGGTGTGCAACAAGGTTGTATATTGTCACCTTATTTATTCAACTTATATGCAGAGTACATCATGAGTGAGACCGGGCTGGATGAATCCAAAGGTGGAATTAATATTGCTGGAAGAAATATCAACAACCTCAGATACGCAGATGATACTACTCAGATGCCTGAAAGTGAGGAGCAACTAAAGGACCTATTGTTGAGGGGAAAAGAAGAGTGCAAAAGCTGGCCTGTTGCTCATCATTAAGAAGATGAAGATCATGGCAAACGGCAACCTCAATTCCTAACAAATAGATGGAGAAGAAGTGGAGGCAGTAGAAGATTTTATTTTCCTGGGATCCAAGATCTCTTCAGATGGTGACTGCAGCCATGAAGATGTTAGCTTCTTGGGAGGAGAGTTATGATAAGCTTGGGCAAGCTAGTACAAAGTAAAGATATATTATCGACAAAGGTCTGCATAGTAAAAAGTATGGTATTCCCAGTAGTAACATACAGATGTGAGAGCTGAACCATAAAGAAAGCTGAGCACTGGAGAATTGATGCCTTTGAATTATTGTGGTGTTTGGGAAAACAGCTTAGAATCCATTGGACTGCAAGAAGATCCAATAAATAGTACTTCACGAAGTCAAGACAAACTGTTCACTGGAAGGTTTGATCATGAGGCTGAAACTCAAATATTTCTGCTATATCATGAGAAGTCAGGATTCCCTAGAGAAGACTCTGATGCTGGGTAAGATTGAAGGCACTTGAAGAAAGGGAAAGCAAAGGCAGAGATGGACAGATGAGATAATTGAAGCAACGAGCTTGATGGAGCTGAGAGGGACAGTGGCTGATTGATATGCCTGCCGTGCTGTGGTCTATAAGGACACAGAGTCAGACACGACTGAACGACTAAAATACATGTTAGAAGTATGATGATATTTCTTGGTAAGACAGGGATCTAGAATACCCCAGAAGATAGATAGATATATAATTCATGGTTAACTTTTTTTTCCACAAGATAGCAAGTATTTCCCCTTAGGACATCTTACAAAAAAGTCAACATACGCAGCTACAGTGTTGATTATAAAATATTAAAGCAGCATTTTGAGCAATGTTTGCTAAATGTTTTACAATAGAAAACCACTATAGTAATTTCCTGGGCCCTCATTCAATTGCAATTTGGCCAATTGAATAGGGCTCTAAATAAGCACATAACATATTTTTTTTAAATAAGTTTTTAGTTAATAGGCATCAATCCAAAATAAAGGTTTTCACTAACTAAAAACTTCTTTAAAAAGAATATGTTATGTGCTTATTTAGACCCCTATTCAATTGGCAAAATCGCAATTTAATGAGGGCCCTGGTGTTTAACACCTAATTACAATAATTTATATAAAAAACGGAGAACATTTTTAGATTGCACAACATGCTACCAATTATTATTATTAAAATATATCCAAGCAACCCAGTATAAAGTAATGAAAATATATGCTCTTGTTCATAATAAATCTTTTTTTAAGAATTTGATGAAATTTGAGAGATATTTTGGAGAAAGAAAAAAATATATAAAGCCTTCTCCTGCTAAGGAGATATCCTGAAAATAAGACTCAATAACTTATGTTATAATGAACTCAGGCTTATATCCACACAAATCTAACCAGATTATGACAATATGAACAGATTGATTTTAAATCAAATTCACATGATATAAATACAGTAATTTGAACAGGTTGTAAATGCCTATGCAATTAATTCAAACAAATAACTTCTCAATTTGTATTCAACTCAGGCTTATATCAACAACAGTCTGAGCCAGGTTGTAATGGTGTCAACTACATTATATATGAACCAGATACATATCACATAAACCGTGGCCTAGAGTAGTGCTGGAAGAATTGGATCCTCAAGGGATACCTTGGCCCTCATTCAATTGCAATTTGGCCAATTGAATAGGGCTCTAAATAAGCACATAACATATATTTTTTTTAAAGTTTTTAGTTAGTAAACATCTATCCAAAAGCAAAGTTTTCACTAACTAAAAACTTTTTTTTTTTAAAAATCGCAATTGAATAAGGCCCCTTGTATCTGGAAGCTTCTACTAGCTAGATGTCCCAAAGCTTTGGTCCCTTGCATAAGATAGGAAAGTCTCTCAAGGATAATACTAGATCAAAAATGCATAATTTCTCCTCACAGATTAGATTAGATTGATACTAATCTTATCGAATCATTAGCACATTTATCATACCCCAAAACTAATAATCATAGAAATATGACAAGTCATAGAATTCCTGTGTAAATTGACTTGGTACTCATGGTGTAAATATAAAAAGATTTAAAATTAAAATAAAAAAAAGATACCAATCCAACTAGGAACATAACCTTCTACAATACTTTTTCCATTGCAATTAACTACAGGCTGTAACAACCTCTAACCACTAAGGAGTTTAATTGAAGTTGTCCTTTTGGCAATCTCACAGTTAAGTATGATTACTGTAGGAGGAATATAAAACAAATACTTATGGAAGGATCAATATTATTGCCCGACAGACTGTTTCGCTGCAAAACCAACGGCTTTGTAAAAAGTTTACTTCATATTGGCATTAGCATGGCATATAAAAGCCCATAATATAGTTTGAACAGGAAAAGCTGGAAATGGATCAAAGTCCTGAAAAGCAGGAGCACCAACAGCAATGTAGGAGGTGTCAGTATCCAAATATGCTAATGAATGCAAACATAGCAGAAAAGAAATAATAAAAAGGCAGAAATAAACTGTGGCATTTACATAATAAAGGATCAGATCTGACAATCCAAATTCAACATATACATTGTAGTCAATCTTAAAAGCAAACTGTTAATATACCAAGATTATTTAGTACATGCTAAGCAAGCATATTAATAACATATAATTATTCCAAAAAGGTAGTAATATATTCTGGCTAGAAGACAAATAGAAATCCAGTCCAAAAATCAAAATATGTCATTTTCTGTCATTATTAATTATGATAAAGTGTATCTAATATGACTGTTGCAAGCTTAGTAAATTGATTATAGTTCTAAATTATGCCAAAAGAGTAACGTCAAACTTATAGGAGGAAAACACACAATTAGTGTTTGTTACGTGAAAAACATATACTGATTAAATAAATACAGAAAAGTGTTTATGGATCCTATGGACATAGCTTATAAGATTCCATAAAAGGAGAAAAGTATTAAAGTGAATAAATGTGAAAACACAAAAGGGGGGGGTGAGGGCAGGGCCTATAGATAAAGATGTGACCCAACAAAATAAATACTTAATTATAAGTGACCCCCTTGTAAACAAGGGGATTTGTTGATTGAATCACAAAATTGAGCCATTTAAAAATACTAAGTGTGAATAATAAAATATTGAAATAAGTGCATAAAAATGAAAAATTTATTCAATTTTCAGAAAGCAATCCTTAGAATTTAAATGATCAAATACTGCCAAATCACAACATTTCTACAATCCTGAACGACATTACATTGCTTTGAGATTTAGAGACTCCAAATTAATCTGCTCAGCTTCTAATGTCAGGTTCATCAGATCAAGAGAACATTTGGAAATTATATCAGTCCATTTCAAGACAAACTGATGCTCATGAAGGTGTGAGGCGAGAATAAACTAGATCCTCAAGACTATCGGCTTATTCATATTGTAGAAGGTTATGTTTCAAGCTGTGGTTATTACAAGAACTGGTATTTTTTTTTTGGGGGGGGGGGGGTTAAATGTTTTTAATATTTATACTACCCAGTGAATTTACATAGGAATTAGAGGATTTTTCTCTTCTATTACTTCTTGTCTATTTCCATGACTATTAGTGATTTGTGATATGATAAACATGTGCTAATAGTTTAATAACTGCTTGAACTTTTGTATCAATCTATACTGGTCTGTGGGTGACATTATGCATTTTTGATCTAGTATTATCCTTCAGAGGCTTTCCTATCTAATGCAAGGGACCCTAGCAAGCTTCTGAGTCTGATTTTCAGGAACTTAAATATATTTTTTCTGTTTTCAAAATATCCCTCGATTGATCAAATTCTTAATAATGATTTGTTATGAACAATAGCATATATTTTTATTAATTTATACTGGGTTGATTGGATATATTTTAATAATAATCTGTGACATTTTCACAGATTTAAGTTGCATCTGTAAAATCCAAGGGAGGAAAAAAAAAAAAGATAATATCCAAATATAAGCCGCAACTTACCTATGGCAACTGCTTTTGCGGGTTACAGGCCAAAAATCGTAGCCCGCAAAACGTTACACAAATCGCTATTCAATTGCTACAATTCCACAGACACTCACAGCCGTAACCAGCAAATGTAAAAGAAAATCCTACGGGTTCCAAATAGGACCCGCAAGTGGGTTAAAATGTAGCACCGTAAATGCAAATAAAAAAATCAATACTGCACTGTAAAATACAGGGAAAGCAATGAATGACATTAGAATTAATTGCGCAAGTCTCAAGCCCGCAAATTGTCAATTTCTTTTTACTGTCGTGAATATGTTGCATTGTCATTTTTAAGCTCGGAAAGCGGAAAAAAATTGCGGCTTATATTTGGGCCAATACGGTACTATCCAAGGCCCTCATTCAATTGCAATTTGGCCAATTGAATAGGGCTCTAAATAAGCACATAACATAGGTTTTTTAAAGAAGTTTTTTTAGTTAGTAAACATCTATCCAAAAGCAAGGTTTTCACTAACTAAAAACTTCTTTAAAAAAAAAAATGCTATGTGCTTATTTATAGCACTATTCAATTGGCCAAATCGCAATTGAATGAGGCCCCAAGTGTTTGGAATACCAACTTGTATACAGACAGCGGTTTTCCTAAATAATGTCATGTTAATGGTTCCCTCATTCTGCATCACTACCTTGTCCTAGTGAATGGGCTGTACTTCAATGAAGCTGTGAGCTATACCATATAGAGACGCCCAAGATGGGCAGGTTATAAACAGAGAAGTCAGACAAATTGCAGTCCACTGGAGAAGGAACTGGCAACCAACTCCTGTATCTTTGCTATGAAACTTCTGGATAAGCATGATTAGACACAAGATGTGTCTTGTGTGTTGTGGTCCATATGATCATAGAAATTCCGATACGACTGATAGACTAAACTGTTCCCCGAGGAGAGGTTTGGGAGTCAAAGACCTAACTAATCTTGGATCTTGGCAATTCTCCTGAAACATTTATTTTTGATGTGTGCGCTCAGAATATTTGAGCAGCCACAACAAACACGATGGACAACTCACAATATAATAACCAGACACTGGGAAAACAACCAAATTATAGGTATGCTACGATTCTGTCCACATGGATAATAAATCCACAATGTATTAATGTGTGATTGGCCACAATTAACTATAAAAAAAAAAAAAAAAAAACACACAATAATTAAATACCCCAGATTTTATTGGTTAAGATCATTGAAAGCACTGTATGTGAATATTAACAATGTTCAAAATGTCACAAAAAAATTCAACATCTTAGGCCCTTTTATGTCTCCAGTTGGAATAGGTTTAGGAAAGATAAACAACCCATGAAAAGATCCGAGCTACAGAATAGTCGCAAGAGCTAAAGCTTGGTCATGGTGTAGTGCGCAGGTATCTTATGTGGATGTACACTTGTGATCCAGGTTTCAAAAGTCTGAACCGGGCCAATTAAAGCAGGTTTGGGATCCCATAAACTCTGGTCACTCGATACATTACTGTCATAAGGCCTGAACTCAGCTATGTAAAACCAAACGATGGGTTCGTTAAGTAGCCCTAGATAGGAATCTATTGGCTGGTGTAAATTCACAACCAACCAAAAATCATCCAAAGTGAATGGTATTCGAAGCTGCTGAAACCTTGTACTTTAAGAGATTTCAATAGCTCTGTACATCCATACAATACACCTGCTGTATCAATAAAATATATATCACATGAGCCTACATATGGGTCCTTTCAAATAGATATGTGGAACCAAATGATTTTTAATAATAAAAAAAAAATGTATTATATTCTGGGTTGGTGATTTGTAACTTAAGTAATCAGAATGGCTGTTGGTTGCTGTTGGTTTATTTTTTGGAATAGTTTTATTGCTTAGTCTTCTGCTTTTGCTTCCATTTCCTCAGCATCATCATCTCCATCCACCTCTGCATTCTCTTTCTCCAGTCGTTCCAGCTGTCTGGCGAGCTCGGTTTCATCTGTGTCAGTAACCACCTTGGGCTAAACAGATACAGAAAAGGTTAAAAATTAAGAATTTGTTTTACAGTTATATTTTCATTTATAGATACAGCTCCTAAATAAAGAATCCAGATATTCGCCAACCAAATGAAAAATTAACTGAACTTATGAGTCGTCATTGAAGATCATACATATTATATATTTGAATTTTAGCTCAAATGCATATTTTTTTAAAAATTCAAAGGATGAAATGATTTACCACTAAGTATTTATTATGCCCCCTTCTGGATTGCTACCTTGTCGTGGTGAAGGGGCCTGTGTACCTCAATGAAGCTGTGAGCTATACCATGTAGTTTCACCCAAGATAGGTAGGTCAGACTAATTGCTGTCCACTGGAAAAGGAACTGAACCCACTACAGCATCTTTGATAAGTAAACCTTATGGATAAGCACAACCAGACAAGATGTGCCTGGCATGCTGTGGTCATAGAGAGTCAGATATAACAACATTTATTATGCCCCAAAATTGTATGCAGACCTATACAGTTGGGCGTTGCAATTATATTTAGAAGTCTGTGAAGTCTCTAGACTTGTGAGCTCACAAACTAGATGGGATGGTGGTACCGGAGGGACCAAAAGATTAGGCATAAGTGCTGAAGGAGAATGGTATATAAAGTGGACAGCATATTAGTTGCAATAAAGGGAATTTAGGGAGGGCCTAAAACTAGGGATAATGAATAATTGTGATATTTTAATGGACATTGAAAGTGTAGTAAAAAAAAATAAAAAAAATGTAATGTTGGAGAGGTTCCAAGTAGGTCAGATGCATTATAATAAAAACGTAGCCTTGTGAACCGCCAATAGATTCTCAAAGTTTTCAGACAATCTGTATTATATATTTGCTCATGTTAAGAGAGGGGAGAAAAAACAAACAATATCTTCCCATTTCACTAATGTAATTTGTACAATACAGTAATTTTTCAGGCACATTGAAACTTGCAACTTTTACTTCAGTCTTTTTGATCCACCCACTAAGTACACTATCTCTATCGAATTGACAATGATTGCCAATTACCACTGGAACTATGAATTGATTGTCATCAATGTAAAATATCACGTTGGAAAGAAAACATTGGGCATGCTCAGCCTAAGGAGTCATTTATCGAATTAACTTAG
Source organism: Discoglossus pictus (assembly GCA_027410445.1). Classification (NCBI taxonomy): domain Eukaryota; kingdom Metazoa; phylum Chordata; class Amphibia; order Anura; family Alytidae; genus Discoglossus; species Discoglossus pictus. Next base: position 235,222,342 of record CM050168.1, on the reverse strand, counting down.
TTACCCCCTGGGGTTGGAGTATGCTCAGTCTTTTTTTCTCTTGACTTTACACTTTTTATTCTATGCTAAATATTTGCAAACTTTAATGTTTATGATAGGAAAATGCAATTGTGGTTAATAGCATTAAACAGATAAAAGTACTTACTATCAATAGTTTTAAAATGATACCATATCGATGTTACTACAATGACATTTATAAAAAGACAAAATAAAATAATTGAAGTTCATTGCTAGGTAAACTATGAAAACCTTCTACACCAGTGGTAGTCAACCTGGTCCCTTACCGCCACACTAGTGGGCGATTGAAGATTTAATGGTGGGGACAGGGTAATTGATAGGTGGCGTCATTCCTGAGGGATGTCACATACTAGAGACCTGAAGCACCACGCTTGGCTGATTGGAGAGCTGGTGAGAGAGCCTAGGGGCAACAGTCAGGACCGGATCACTATCTAGTAAGTACATGATGATACATAGCTAGGGTCATATGATTTATATAACCACAAATGATAGGGTAAAATGACTCCCTGCAGCACCGGTGGGCGGCAATGACATTTTACCTTGAAAAGTGAGCGGTAGGTAATAAAAGGTTGACTACCTCTGTTCTACACGTTTTCCCTAGGTTCAACTAGTAGCACACCTCAAAATTATATAGAATACATTACCTCCATCTGGACATTAAATACCCCTCTCTTCTCCTCAATCCTCTCTTTGATGACAGACATAGCTTGGTTCAGAACAGACAGACCTTCCGTCCTCTCCAGTGTAGTTGTGGTCATCACGTATCGAGGAGGGGCAATCAAATTTATCTAAGAAATGACAAAAATAAATAAATAAATATAAATATATATATATATATATATATATATATATATATATATATATATAAACACTCATGCAGTTTGTTTTCAGTTACATAAATCCATTAGGATTATGCATGGAATACAAACGTATTCCCAGTAGTAAGCCAATCTTTTCTATTACAATATGTATTTCTATCTCCACCTAAGTCCATTTGTATAGCCTATTCAAGTGTTTTAATTTTTCTCTGAGTTACCAGACATTGTGATGTTTAATAAAAACTCCCGGCATGCATCCTTGGAACACTGTGCTGCTTTTTCTAACTATAGCCTTTGACAAAGCCGCAGTGAAGGAAAGAAATGGCACTTAGGTGCTCCTAGCTCTACCCTTCAAAAGGTTAAAAAAAAAAAAAAAAGGTAGACTCGCACAATTGTGAGAAGATGAAAGATATACCTGTTTAGGACACACTACTAACTTTTTCGTTTTTAAATTTGATTGTTGACTGGTGCTTAATTTTGCTCCGTACACCTGCTACAGGCATTTATTCTGACATTTATTTGGCTTCCATATCTTATAAAATCACTTTGCATTTAAGTGTTTTTGCAAAATGCTCTGAATATTTCACTATTAAGTGATTTTAGTGCTTTTTCTAGTATGTGGCTTTATGGCCATTAATGTGTTGTGACCAGCAAGCCATTGTTTTTGTTCAGAGTTATTTTATATGTCTACAATTAGCTTAACAGAAATTTCCTTCAAGATAAAAAAAAAAAAAAAAAAAAAAAAAAAAAAAGGTCATTGTGCAATAGCTAAATACTTGTTCCAACATCATACCATTATTCTAGGGTATTGAGTCTGCGTCTGGGGCTTCAAGCCTTCCAGAAAGGAGGCATCCCTTTGAGGATCATAGTATCCCTCCATATTTTTGGGTGTTAGTTCTACAGACAAGCAATAGTATTTTAATGAGTGGTGTAGTTCTAATAATAACCAATACAAATTCCATACTATATCACATATATAGTTGTTAGTGTTGGCTACGTTTGCGATGTTGGCAACGCACTTGCGTCCTTTGCCTTGCAAGCCCTCAACGCACGACTTAGGCTGCAATGAGCACTCACACACAGCACAGGGGGGGGAGAGCTAGGTAGTCTGGGAGTGCGGTTGCAAGTGAATTTAAGCCATATTTGTTTTTTTTTTGTCAATCTGAAATCGGCTAAGCGAGAAAAAAAAAATAATAATCTGAAACTGGATGAAAACAAGGCTGAACAAAGCCAGGCACGCAGGACTTTTCAAATAAAACCATTGCCAGTCAGCGTGCAACACACAAACACACACAGAGGAAAAAAAGACAAAGGGAAGGGACAGGGAGATATGGTGGAAACCTGCAATGAACAGTAGGCGGGAGAACGGGTCGCAAAATTGGGAGCCACGCGATAAGCGCCAAAGGTATTAATGAAAAGCTGTAGTTGAAAGTACACCGCAGTAGGGAGAGCGGTGGGGGGGGCGCGGGTAATCTGGTAGAGCCTCGCAATCTGCACCAACGGTGCTCACAGGACCAAAAGCCTCACACTGTGTGGCAAATAGCATTGCCAGCCTTACCATTTTAATTTTGTCATTTTTGATGGGCAATTTACTAGTTTTATATTACTCGGTATACATCACCCACAAAAACATTAATCTGCCTATATAACTTATTGTGCTCAAACAACTATTTGTAAGCATTGAACCCTCATTTCCTTTGATGAATAAAGCAGATATTCGCAAAATCAATAGAAGGATTCAACATTTAACTATCCCCCTTCAAAGAGAGAAATAAATAAATAAAAATCACATAAAAAAAATAATTTGTAGACTGGAACTTATTAAAATCTTTGTTTCCTCTCCTGAAAATCTGGAACTTCTATATATTATGGCTAAAGTGATTAAAATGTTAGTAATATATGTGATGGTTGAGTATGGGGTATAATATATAAGTAGGTCCCATTACCTTAATTGGCATGTTTTCTGTAGAGCATTGTAGTCCCGCTCTCAAAGCATCTTTCACGGCATCAATGCCTTCATACCCATAGCACGCAACTTCAATATCTAAGGAATCGAATAACATATTACCAACTTGAACAAATCTATTATCGTTTGTTACAGCAAAGATTCTAAACCCCAGTGCTCAGGAACCACTCTAAAGTTAATTAGCTTTATATCAGCATAAAAAGCAGCTAATCTGAATAGCCAAAAAAAAAAAAAACCTCATGCATATATAATTTTTAAAAAGGCCACTGTAGTGCCCTGCAACATGAGCTAGAAGTATTAATTAGGAATTGATCTTAAATAAAAAACTCATAACCAATAAAAACAAAATTTACTGTCAAAGACCAAACTCAGCTGTTGTTGGTCTCTACCCACTAGAAGTCATAATATAAGTCAATGGGGTATGGGTGGCTTTGTCTGTTTATTCAAATGACCATTGGGGCTCAGTCTCCCTAGGGTGATAGGGGGCTTTTGCTGTGTGGCAGATTCTGATTAATCATTCTGTCTCTTATCTAATTAGATATTTTATAAAGTCTCTCAGCCAAACATTATCCCCTTGATGACCGTGTTAGGGCAGAGACAGTTAACTGAATATTACTATTAAAATATGAATTTTATTTATGATCAATGCATAATTAAATTGTCTAGCTCCTTTCATTAGGGTATTGTGTACAAGACCATGGTAGGCACGTCATTAAATCATACACTGTTATAGAAAATAAAAAAACCTATACAATATTATTTATGCAATGCAGAATATATTAAAGCAAGAAACGCTCAGAAGACGGATAAAGTCACCCCACCATATCTTCACCAGACTCACCCGCTCTGATTTTCACAGCCTGTGGGGTGAGACGTCTGTTAATGTTATCAATGAGAACTCGTCTCTCCTCTTCTATCAAATCAAGCCCATCCAGGACAGAAGGGTCACTGGAGGGGAGGACAAAAGAGAACAGTAATGATTTTGTGAAAGCAAGGACCAAGTAACAAAGCAGGTTAATAAAGAGAGCAATGGCAGACTTTAAAATGTATAACTATTATATGAAGCTATACTGTAGTAAAGGTAGCATTTTTTTTTTACAGTCTACCCAGGTTTAAAGTTAAGCTCTTCAAAATAGCATATTGTAAATATGGGAAGACAGCGGTCCTTTAAACTATTCTCATTATGAAACAATGAGAAAATCATCCTTACGAGACTGCCTGTTTGAAAGCATCATAGGCACCATATCCCGGCCTCTTGTACTTGTCATCAAACACCCAAGCTGTTCTCTGGAATAAACTATCTAGCTGTTCATCCTTTGTGTACTCCAAGACCTCGGCCACATGACGAAGAATACTGTAAACCTGACAGAGAGAAAAAATAAAATAAAAATTGGACCATGCATGAACAAATACAAGCTTAGAAAATGCAAACATTTAAGTTAGATTTCCTGTTTTGAAGGGATTTGACTCTAAAGCTCATTAGACACTGCTAGATGTCTGGTGTTTATGCACAAGGCAGTAACCGCACGACACTCTTGCCATAATCACATGCAGACGTCCTCACTCACACTACACAAACACGCTACATTCACAGGTGCTCCTACACGGTTGAACGATTATGAAGGAAATCTTGCACTTCAGCAGACTTCCTTCACTATAAGTTTATTCTACGCTCCTTTCACAGTGCCCTCAATCTTGCCAAACAGTGCTACTTATCATTAATATCCAATTTGGCCTCCAACTTCTTCTATCAACCTGATCCTATTCCTTCACAGCTAATCCCTCTATCACTCTTATACCTGCTCTCTCTCTCATCTATGCAACCTTGCTCTAAACACTGGGAGGTATTTTTTAAAACACTCCATAATTACACTCCTTTTTAAGAAACCCTCATCTGATCATCCAGCTTCTGCATCTAACAATCATCCTATCTCTCTGCTTCCCGGTCTTCCAAACTGGCCGAGTGTGTCGTTTACCCAATTTATCACTTTCCAATCTGGCTTCCAGCCCCAGCACTCCAGAGACAACTCTCACAATAGTCACTAATGACTTGCTCACCTCCAAGTCAGAGTAATTTGTCCATTTTAATCCTACGCTCCACTAAGCTACCCTCCTGTCTCCAAACCTATCTGAAAATGCATATGTTTAAAGTAGGTTTGACACAGTTGACCACAGATTTTCATCCAAATCCTGGCATCCATGATACATCCTATCTAGAAAACTGAACATTTAATGTCTCCTCTTTCCCTCTGACTGTTGGTGTGGCCCAAGTTTCACCTAGCATATGAAATATTTAGTTTTTATGCTACCCTTTGTCCATTTATTACATTGCCCCCAACACATCCCTCCTATACCGCACTTTGTAACTTCCCTTCTTAACTCTTTTTTCCACGACGCCCATATAAAAAAAAACGGGGGACAGGAAAATCTAAAAAAGTATAATAATGCAGAGGATTCTGTATCAACCTAGCAATTACAATGCATCTGCTGTTAACGAAGCCTGGCAAAATATAAGTATTCCTCTTGAATTTCTGATTTTTGAAATCATGCTGAGAGACTGATTGCTTAGTAGAGACATACTGTGCATGAACTGCTGGGTTTAGACCTCTGTTGGGACTATTTGAAAGGTTTCAGTGAGTAAAAAAAGAGCCTTTAACCCACTTGTTAATACAATTATATTTAGATGCAAACAAACACTTAGGTAGTTTATTTAATATCACAACAGGGAAACTTCCATATCTCTTTAATATGAACAAAATTAAAAAGGAACTTTTACTTTACAGACCTAATAAGGATGAATAGGAGTGAATAGGATTATAGTAGTAGTATTATGCAAAAGTCCAAACTTACAGTTTTTGATTTGGTGAACTTGTCTTCACATTTCAGTGCCTCCTCAGGAGAAACTCTTCTTTTAGACAGATCTATATAACCTGAAGATGCACAAAACATTCAATTACTATTTGAAAGTGATATAGAAATATATTACACATACATACTGTACATACAGGAGACTCTGTTAAACCGGAACGCAAGCAACCAGAAAAAAATACTGTACTTTAGATAAAAAATGACAGAGCTCAACAAATGCCAGGAGCCAGGTTGTCATGGCACAAAATGCTTCAGGCACCAAGATCACATCCAATGTATGTATCTGCTTCAATGTTACCTGAAAGCAGACAAGCACGAGTGACCGAGCCAAGGCAGTGTTGGCGTTACATTCTCTGGGTTAAGCACCGCACCCTCCAGCCGAACGTGCGTGCATGTGTGTGGGGAGTGAGGAGTGAAAGCTGCTGCTGCTGCTAGAACAGCCCTCACTGACAAATATACTTAGCAGAGTATCCTATGTGCAGCTAATCTAGCGTAACTCTCAAGCAACCAGATACTACATTTATGCGGCATCTACCAATCCCCATGGGTGCTGGATAACAGAGTCTTTCCTATACAGTTACACACAAGAGTTTTGTAATATATGTACCAGTGAGCAGGCAAAACAAATGTATTTTATCTCTTATGGGATACCTATTCAACTGTAGGTTATAACAGAACTAGGAAATTGCCCATCAAAAATTACGGGAATAAAATTGTAAGACTGGCAATGCTATTTGCCACAGAATGTTTTGCTCCTCAGAACACCTTCGGTGCTCATCGTGAGCCTCTCCCTCCGTGTCTCGCAATGAGCACTGCAAGCCTCTCCGGCTCGCAGTGCTCATTGCGAGCCTTTCCTCCCGCCTACTGTAGGGGCCGCTCATTGCAGGGTTCGTTAACCTGCAAGTGTTGTGCTTGGGAATGCCAGCATCCGACATTTGCGCCTTATATGCTCATGTGTATGGTGTTTTAAAGTCCTGCGTGCCTTGCGAGGAGCGCCTTTGGTGCTCATTGCAGCCTAAGTCCCGCGAGGCTTGCAGTCAACAGCTCGCTTCGCGAAGGCTGCAACTTCGTGACCAACATCACAAATGTCCCCAACACTGACATCTATATATATTATGGCACCATTGTAAAACAAAACATGGCAACAAAGAAAACAATGAAATGATCCTGTTCAAAAGTTTACATACCCTTAGTTCTTAATACTGTGTATTGCCCCCTTCAGCATCAATGACAGCGTGCAGTCTTTTGCAATAGTCGTCTATGAGGCCCCTAATTCGTCTTGGCAAAATGCCTCCAGGTCATGCAAATTCTTTGGTAGTCTTGCATGAACCGCACGTTTGAGATCTCCCCAGAGTGGTTTCTTTTCACTATAGGCCTTGTTGACCCCTCTCCAAACATAGCGCGTATGGTTGAGACCATAAAGATCTATTTTGACCTTGTCACTCCAAATGACATTCTGCCAGAAGCTGCGAGGAGCGTCAAGGTGTTCTTTGGGCATATTGTAACCAGGCTTTTTTATGTCATTGGCGCAGTAAATGCTTCTTTCTGGCAACTCAACCTGGCAGCTCATTTTTGTTCAAGTATCGTCATATTGCGCTCCTTGAAACAACCACACCATCTTTTTCCAGAGCAGCCTGTATTTCTCCTGAGGTTAACCTGTGGGGTTTTCTTTGTATTCCAAACAATTCATCTGGCAGTTGTATCTGAAATGTTTCTTGGTCCACCTGACCTTGGCTTGGTATCAAGAGATCCCCAAAGTTTCCACTTCTTAATGAGTGATTGAACAGCATTGACTGGCATTTTCAAGGCTTTGGATATATTTTTATATCCTTTTCCATCTTTCTGAAGTTCCATTACCTTTTTACGCAGGTCATTTGACAGTTCTTTTCTGCTCCCCGTGGCTCAGTATCTAGACTGCTCGGTGCATCAATGTGAGAGCTAACAATCTCATTGACTATTTATACACAGACACAAATTGCAATTTAAAAAGCCACAGGTGTGGGAAATTGACCTTGAATTGCAAATGGAAACTGTGTGTGTCACCTTGTGTGTCTGTAACAAGGCCAAACATTCAGGGGTATGTAAACCTTTGATCAGCGCCATTTGGGTGATATCTGTTATTACGAATTAAAAAAGGAGCCAAACAACTATGTGATAATAAACTGCTTCATATGATCACTATCCTTCAATAAAATACATGTTTTGCATGATCAGTCATATTTTCAAAATAAATGCCAAAATTTCACAAGTTCTGCCAGTGTATGCAAACTTTTGAGCACAACTGTATATAGAGTTTAAGCATTTAATTCTTGAGTATATTAGAATCTATGAAAGTCGTGAAACCATGATTTCTTTTTATTGTTTTTATTACTTACCTTTGTCTTTATCAACTCTTATCACCACCACACATTCGTTCCTGCCGATTCGAATGAGTTTGTTGATGGATCGGATACGTCTTCTTGAGAGCTCACTGAGCAGGATCATACCCTCTATGTTGTTGTACTCTAGGAGGCTGACGTATGCTCCCATCTCAGCGATGGACCTGACGTTCACCATGACGACATCGTCCACCTCCGGGAACTTGTGCTGATAAAATCTGCAGCTTAATGCAGGCATCCTGGCAAGGAATAAGATATGTTAGTTCTGCTGTACAATACTACAGTAGGCTGGCTGCTCCTTATTTTTTGGCTGGGTGAGTAGCAACAATGTTAAAACTGCCTGTGATTGGCCACAACTAATTATGAATTTTATCCCTATTTAGCTCAGATTTTCCAGGGCGTTTCCTCTCAAAATCAACTGCCAGAAAACTGAAGAAAATTTGCAAATTTTAGTGTAACTTTCTTAATTTTTATTTTGGGATTTTTTTCATGCAAATGTTTGCATACACTACAGATTATCCTCTATCAGATGCATTCATAATCCAGGAAACTTCTATATAACCAAGCAAAGCTTCTCTTTTTCAAAAACCTGATACTAATATTTTAGTGAGTTCAATCTCTACAACTCTTTGAACCCGGTTTCAAAACATCAATTGTTAGTCTGAATAATTGGAGATATTGAATCGATCTTACGCTATTGATGACTGAAGGTTAAAGGACTTTTGTATATCCATATTAGTTTTTAAACTTACATCTGAACTTTACTATTTCCAATTAAATCTGCTCCTCCCCAATTCCTATTTGGGGTAGCAAAATGGGAGGGGATCTATCAAGAAGGTTTCCCAATAGGAGTTCAGGGTTCAGATTCAAGTTGGTGTAACCTGTTGGTTCCCTGATGGTCACAAATAAATTGAACACATATAGATTTACTAAAATAGTACTTTCTAGATGATTGGCAAGAAAGCTAAGAGAACATATTTCACTGTGCATTGTTTTAAGTAATCAAGAAAAGTTAATGGGCCATGCCCTGCTGAGGCAATTAAACACACTACTGTGATTATTAACCTCTCTGTCTGTACAGCAAGCATTGTGAATCAGAGGACCCAAGGAGTGAGGAAGATGCAGCTTCACAAGTCAGGTAGAGTCAGATGCAAAACAAAGTACGGTACTTGAAAGTGTTAGCCTCCCTTTAAATGATGCTGCCTGCTGGTCCTATGTGACCCAGCTCAAACTATTGTGCAGTCATTCAAAAACTGCTTAGCACATGCCCTGCTGTTTATCTCTACATGTCAGCAGCAGTGACACTGAGGATTAAACATGTTAGTACAACGGAGATGAAATAGAAAGAGAGAATTTAATATCAAATACATGCCAATACCTTTAAAATCTAGGAGAGTAATTTACTATGAACCTTCCTACTGGATATCTATACAGGTACCAGCGTATCACGTGTGAGTCTATAGTTAATATTATCCAAATGCACTATATACGTTCAAAAAATGTACTTACAGTACGGAATTGCAAGAAATACAGTTATTGCTGGGTAACTGGGCAGGGAAATACAAAAAATGAGTAACCACCACTTTTTCAGTCTTTAATACACATATACTCTTTGGATCACTATCTTTTCATGGTGAGGGGGCTTCTGCACCTCAATGAAGCTGTGAGCTATACCATGTCGTGTCACCCAAGATGGGCAGGTCATAGCAAAGAGGTCAGACAAATTGTAGTCCACTGGAGAAGGAACTGGCAGCCAACTCCAGTATCTTTGGCAAAATAACCTTATGATATACACACAAAAAGAGACAAGATGTCCCTGGTGTGTTGTAGTCCACAGGGTCACAGAGAGCCAGACACAACTGCACGACTAAACAACAACAACAACAACAACATATATAATATATATATATATATATACACATACAGGGATAGATATACATATCTAAAACTTAGGATCCAGACGGCCTATTCTCACACGCGATACACTATTCCACATTACTGCACTAGTATCTTAATGTTGTTGTCCAGTCATTCAGTTGTGTCCAACTCTCGGTTACCATATGGACGCAGCACCCAGGCGCATCTGTCTATGTTTCTAGTTGTGCTTATCCATATGGATGTCTTGGCAAATATACTGGAGTGGGTTGCCAGTTCATTTTCCAGTGGATCACAATTTGCCTGATTTCTCTGCTATGACCTGCCATCTTGGGTGACACTACATGGTATAGCTCGCAGCTTCATTGATTCACACAAGCCCCTTTACCAAGGTCCAGAAAGGGGGGGGGGGGGGGGGGGGGACTTAAATACAGCCCAATAAATGTGTCACCCTAGGCCTGGGCCTTGTTCTATCGAACTACAGGATCATGGTCTGTTGGTTTAAAGTTGGGGCCTACACCAATGAGTACACTCATTCAGGGATCTGTAGTAGTGATCTGATGTCAGTGTAGCAGGTCCCTGTCATACCGCCCATAGGAGCTCCTGGTCTATCACTCTCATGTAGGCCTTTACATCTCCCTAGCAGCTTATATCCAGTATATCACGGCTCTGAACCCCTATATATCGGGCTCCTTACTTGCTGTGTGTCTCCGGCCCTTCTGGCTGCTCTGTACTTTATGGGCGGCCCGGTGGTCTCTTCCTATGGCACACGCCGTGCTATTTCATCAGCATGCGTTCCGGCAAGAGGTTAGTGCGCAGGCGCGACCGGAACCATAGAGCGAAAAGCGACCAGCAGGGCCGTCCCCATGGAGACCGTGCAGAGACGGCGCCCGCCGCCATATTGGAGGTGGCATCAATGATTTATAAAACATCCACACCATATACTAGAAAATAATGTCTGATAAATATTACTACGTAGTAATGATATATTACTACACAGTAAAACGTGTAAAAGGAACACTGTAGTCATATATTTAACACATGACTCTTTCAAAGAATAAAAAAATAAATAAAGCTTCTAATATAGTATGATTCATATGTTGTCAGGGATCTGCCATATTGGTTTCTGCTGTTTAACTTCCTAAGGTGGGAGGAGACTGAATGTACAGGAAGTTTCTATCTAGAGCAGCCACTAGATTTTAGTAAATTTCAGCTGAGACTTTAGTCCAATGGTTATGGATTAGGATTTCAGTTAGGATACTGGATGATAAACTTTATACTAACAATTAAATTCACTAAAAGTATGACCACGCCACCTAGTGGACGATGGTCACCACTGATAATGGTCAGCCAACAGGAAACATCCTGGGAATCTAAAACTGGCAGTGCATTCATTAGGGCTAATCCAAGCTCATTGGTTTACAATGATACAGACTTCTGAAAAATTTAAAACATTTTGATCAGCTAATAAAGCAAACTGTATTCCTGTGGTAATGAGGAATTGGGTATAAATAATAAAAACAAATGTGATGTTTGAACCAGAATTTGAGAAATTGAAACAAGCTGACATGCATACCTCCAGAGAGACACATATTCAAAAAATGTTTTTAATTATTGAAAGTTATCACAGTTGGGTACAACTATATTTTTAGAGATACATGTATTTAAATGGATATAGAATGTTCCTGGATATTACTAGATCACATATATAGTTGTGAGCATACAAGTTGTTGCTAACGCTTGCGGGCTGGCGCTCCTTGCCAGCAACTGCGACCCTCGCAAACTTTACGTCATAAAGCAAACAACATACGAGACACGTTACCACCCATTACGACCTCGCAAAAATCGTCCGCAACCCGCGGACAGGAAAAAATGAAAAACACAATAAATACACACAACACACATAAAAAGCTTACCTACAGCAAGAGGGGGCATCCAGGACCTCAAAAAATGAAGTTACACCTTAATTTAACTCAAAATAAAAGAGTTTAGACACTAAAAATGTCTCTAAGAGAGAGAAAAAATGGCGCTGAACAAGACGAAAACGAGGCTACAGCACTCTAAACATGCAAAACTCCACCAGAAACACTCAAAACAACACAAAACACCTACGGATATTCCGCTAAGACGCATACCACACATAAGCTGCCATTTTAGAACAATAACTTATACAATGCGTAAGTACACAGCTACGCTAACGGTTTGGTCTTGCGCACGCACACTATTACACTGCACACATTCACCATGCTTACACAGCAGCACCACAGCACTAATGCTCCAGCAACATCAAAACAGATTGTCAGCTCTTCAACAGAATGCTTCCTGCATATATTACTTAAAAATTGGTAAAGTATATTCATTTATTAATGTATTATTTATTTGATTATTATACACCAAACAGCATTAGCTCACTTACAATTTAATTGCCGTCATTTTTTGACGGGCAATTCGCTAGTATATAATATAACTGTGTATCTATTTACTTTTATGTACTTTATTTTATTGAGAAGTGCTTATATGCTTATAAGCTCTGTATTTACTGCCTAAAATTAAACATATAGTCGCTGTATGGGCCTGCCTCCTGCATCGTTTGCAGACATTAGGTCTATATGTGCAGTGTAGTAAAATAGCCTATCAGGGACCACACCTTAGCAACAAGTTGCAGAATGTTGCTGAGAGATGGTCACTGATTGGTTAGTATGAGACACAGTACAGCAGAGTGTCTGTATTCGGTGTAGTGGGCAGATCCATGTTCTGTTTGCATCCTTCAGTCTTGTCCAACTCTTTGTGACCTCATGGACCATGCTGATCCACTTGGTATTCATGAAAGATATACTGTAGTGGGTTGCCATTTCTTTCTCCAGGGGGCCACAGCATATAGCTCCTGGTATTCCTAGGAGGTCTCCCATCCAAGTACTGACCAGGCCCAACCCTGCTTGGCTTCAGGGTGGTGTGATCTCTTGGTTTCCTGACTGGAATTGAACCCAGGTCACAGCAGTGAAAGCACCCAATTCCTAACCACTGGACCACCAGGGAACCCATGCAGACCCATATAGGGACTTTTTGTTTGATTCTAGGCAGTAAAAACAGAGCTTTTTATAAACAGAGCTTTTTATAAAATAAAGTACAAAAAAAGGAAATAGATACACAGGGATATTATACTCCTAGTAAAATCCAGGAATCTTCCATATCCCTTTAATATGTGCACTAACTCTATATAGACATATAATCCATAGAACGGACACTTGAGTTTTCTATCTTTCTCTTGAACTTGGGGAGAAAAAAAGAGGAGGAAGCAGAGAAAATGTCTGGCAATGACAGGATTATAAAACAGGGTTTTGCCTCTAACTGTTGGCCTTTCCTTCAAAAGAGGGACTTTTGTGAGGCTAAGGGGGCAGTTGGATTTTCCCTTAAAATAAGGACTGTCTCTCCAAAAGAGGGGCACTTAGAATTTATTAAGATAGATGAGGGGAAGAACATCAGAGGTCCTTGGCCATGGGAAGACTCAAAATCCTTACAAGATCAGCAGGGAAACCCAGAGATCTTCAAACAAACATAAACATCTGGCCAAGGAAATCTTCAAGTTCCACTGATCCAGACTCTGCAGACCTCATCTGGTGACCCTGACTCATTTCACAACATCATTTTAATAGGCAGACCTTGATGAAGTATAAAACCTAGCTGTGGCTGTGTAATTTATTTCTGAAATGTTTCAATGACTGTTCTTTTGCTTGTTTCGTCATTCAGTCATGACTAACCCTATGCACCACAGCACGCCTGGCATTTCTGTCATCCACTGCCCCTGTGAGCTCCCTCAAACATATGTTCATTGCTTCAATTACCTCATCTATCAACCTCTGCCTCTGCTGTCCGTTTCTTCATGTATCTTCAATATTTCCCAGCATCAGACTCTTTTTTAGGGAATCCTGTCTTCATATGATATGGCCAAAATATTTGAGCTTCAGCCTTATGATCAAACTTTTGAGTGAACAGTTTGGCTTAATTTCCTAAAGTATTGATTTATTGGATCTTCTTGCAGCCCAAGAAACTCTAGGCAGTTTTATCCCATACCATAATTCAAAGACGTCAATTCTCCGGCACTCAGCCTTCTTTGTGGTCCAGCTCTCACATCTGTATGCTACTACTGGGAATACCATTGTTCTAACTCTGATGACCTTTGTTTATAGTGTAATACCTTTATTTTTTAGTGGCTTATCCAGACTTGCCATAGCTTTCCTCCCTAGAAACAACCATATAGTGATTTTAATACAATTCTTCACTGTACTTTTCCAGTTTGCAATAAACAGCTTATAAATAGAGAATAAAATGTATTTATGTGCAGAACATTTTCCTAAACGAAGAACTGTCTGCCACAAAAAAAAACCCTAATGAGAAAATAAAGGTTAGAATACCAATGTAAATATTTGGATAATTACATGAATTTACTGTGGTAAAAATGTAAACTTATTTATTTAGTGTTTTAAATAACATTTTACAAAAGTATCCAGTTTAATCAAAGAATTATATAGAAAGTGAACACAGTGGATATGAAATAATGTTATGATCAAGACTGTCTGGTTTATATTACAATCAAACGTGTTAAAGTAAATAGTATTACTCTATAAATATGTTCTATGGTAAAAATATGAGGGTAAGGTTAAGGGACAATATGATTTTTGAACTGCTATCCGCCGCCATTTTGAAGCAGCCACAGTCACATGACACGCAAAGCAGCACTGGCGTCCATGGGAGCGGTCACCTGACAAATAGAGCCGCACATACGCCAATGAAGTGGTCATGTGACGCCAGGTTAGGTAGGCGGGACCAGGCGTCACATGACTATCTCATCCTGACTGCTGAATCTGTCAGTGGCCTTAGAGGCAACGTAGAGACGACATAGTAGGGCTCCGGGTAGCACTGAGAGGTCGTAAACATGTCTGGGAAGGACAGGATCGATGTGTTCCCATCTAGGATGTGAGTATGAGCAGGCCGAGGGGTACCTCCGTGCACTGGGTACATGAGGAGGGCGAGTAGTAATAATAATACGAATAATCGTCATATTATTACATTAGTGTTATATTTTATTTGTAACGCGTTAACATGTTCCATTGCATGTGTATGGCTGGTGTGTTACATGTGTGCCCCCTTCTGTAATTTAATGTAGGGTTGGGTGTGATTATGATCTAGAAACTATACATGGTTAGTACTTGCAATTACTAATATTAAGTGTATATAAAATCAATCCTTCTCAGGTTATGGTTCAAAAACAAAATTATATATATATATATATATAAAACCTTCTGTGGATTTCTACTGCTAAAATGACTAATACTAATGTCTAGGCCTATTGTTTTATATAAGTCATGTCTGACCTCTTATACTATACTATAATTCCATTATAAAATTGCTGCACTGATGTCTAGGCTTGTGTGTGTGTGTATATATATATATATATATATATATATATATATTGTACTATCCCTTATTTGTAAAGTTCCTACATGTTCTGTAGTGCCCATTTCAGAATATTGGAGAGCCCTATTTTTGAGCACCTTACAAGTTTAGGGCTAAGAAAACGTGTAGATGTATAATGGCCAAACCAGAGAATATAAGTAAAATTGTAAGAATGTCAGATGGCGTTTCAAGAGCTCAGATCATAATCCTGTAATTATTATCCCCCACACATTTTATTATCATTTATTATGAAAGTGTCAACATATTTTGCAGTGGTGCGGAAATGGGTCAGCAAATATAGAAGTGGACACAAATAGGAATGATTGTTTTTGTCCAAATGAGTGTAATTCACTTCTTCGTGCTCCGCATTAGGCCAATACTTTTTATTTAAACTGAAGGTCATGGAATGATAGTTCTCCGTTTCAGAGGCCTCCGATAACAAACATGCTATTGTGTTTATTACTAAATATGTTATTTTCTTCAAACACTATTTACAAGCTTTGGACCTGAGGCCATTTGCTTGAGATATCAGCATTTTTCAACAATATATACGGCCATATTCACAGAAAAATATTCTAAGTTAATATCATATTATTAAATCAGTGTATATTGTCCAGTTTTAAGTGGTCTGATATACAGTACTTCCTGGAATCACAAGTTCCTGTTTCAGAAGCTGTGCAGAAGTGGAATTTTTCTGTATGTCACAGAATGAATACTTTTGAGTCCTTTGTGGCACAATCTAGCTATTAGAATTTATAAATATGTTGTATTTCTTATTTGTATACACACGTGTGTGATTTATTTATTTATATATATATATATATATATATATATATATATATATATATATATATATATATATATATATATATATATATATATATATAGTTGAACCATCAGAGTATTGATTATGGCTACCTCACTCTTCTCTCACACACACACACACACACACACACACACACACACACACACACACACACACACATACATACATACATACATATATATATATATATATATATATATATATATATATATATATATATATATATTGCAGCTAAGTTTAGAGATACCATGCAGGGCTTATGGGAAACTAACAGTAGAAGAATAACCATTTCTTCTTGAGCTCTTAATGGGGCTACCAGTGGCTGAGTTATTTAACTATGCTAAACATTTTTTAAATGTAACCTTTTATGGTTTAGACTACTTGCTCCATATTATAAATTCTTATAAACAGGCCCTTCAACCAGTTTCGTTATGTATTACCACACAATTTGTGTACATGTTTCCCTCTATTGTGTGATATTATGGGAAATATTTGTTTATTGTCAATCTTCTAAAGTAATTTGGGGTTAAGACATATTGAATAAACTAGAGAGATTTGTGTATCAAATAATGGGTTTTATTTTGAAGCTGATCTGCTGTGGTTTATGAGCTCCCTTCTATGAGGATCTCAAGATTAGGGAAAAATTAACTAATAATGGGTTTTAGCTTCACTTAATATGGTGGATGATAAAATGTAAGCACCAGACACCCAAAACACAAAATTCTTGGGAGATAGATAGTTTGAGACTGAAAGTCAAGTAGATATAACCTTCCTTTTTACTGTGCCTGTAGTAACCAAAGACATTGGGTCTTTAAACAAAAACTTAAAGTCCATTAATACTCCTTTGTGTGTGTCTCTCTCTTTTTTTTTTTTTTTTTTTTTTTGATACCAAGTTTTACAGCTGGGTTAGCTTTGGGGAGATAAAGGTTAATTTGCATAAAACCGATTGTGTGGATTAACACTTAATCAGCATTGTCTATGGTGGTCTCTAATGTATTGATAAACTCTTATGGGTGTGAGTCTCCGTCTTCCCCATAGAGAATTATTTGATGGTAAACAACCAAACCCATATAATGGATTTCTGCTCGTAGACTTGGAACAAAAGAGAGTTTTGGTGAAACTTCTATCTTGTAGGTTTCCCACTGATCCACAAGAGATCTCTGTTTTTGGTGTAAACACATGCTCTGTTTACACACAATAAATTAGCAGCGTGACCAGAATAAGCCTGGCATAGAGCAGTGTTTTGGTGGGCTGGTAATAGTAGGAACCAGTTGTAGGTGGATAGTCAGGTTCTTGGCTGATGTACAGTAGATAAACATGTCAATGGCAAATATAACCCTTTTACCCTTTCATCTTCTTAGAGTAAGAAAGCAAGCAAACTTATTATGATCTTCATTTTTTTTTTTTCATTGTCCCATAATGGAGTTCTAGAAATATCCTTGTTACTGATCTGTTGTAGCCTTGCCGTTTCACTTCTATGGATCTCTCTCTCAACAATGTAAAATATTTAAAATGGATATGAAGATTAATTTGCTTATACAAACCTTGGAATTAGACAAATGTATCTCTGAATATGCATTTTCCGCAGGATATACTTTATTTCAGTCTAAATTTGTGACTATTCAATTATTTAGAATATATATATATATATATATATATATATATATATATATTGAGAAGGTTCAAATATGAAGGACCACTATAGAATAAGAGAGTCATCAAGCTAGTCTTATTTCTTTTTATATAAATGCTGATGCTGGACCATGGAGGCATCCATAATAAATTGGTGGAGGTTATGAGAGGGGTGTTTATATTTCCAGACCGTAACCCTTGCATTTCCTGATGCAGGCGGCCACTTTCTGAGCCTTTCTGAATCTGAGCCAATTATCTAACAAGGCCTAATACCCTCTTTATTCCCCCCCACCAGATTTTTAAAACATAAAAGAAAATAACCCTTGTGCTGGTTCCCAGTAATTGATGTAAAAAAGACAACATTGATTTTTGTACTCATGCATAGATAGGTAGACAAAACTAGAGCTATGAAGCCGTATGAAGGGACTGCATATTATACTTACACCAAATATTTAGACTAACATTTTACATGCAAATCTCCATTTTTATAGCCTTCCTAATAGCCTATGTGTGTTTAGATCTAGTTGCACAGGCTGAGGTAGCCCATCAACATTTACTCTCCTGCCTTTTAGGGGTAATTGATTATCCCTCAGACTCCAGTAAATCTTTTCAATAGTGCTCAGGACAATGAGCAGTGAGGAGCGGTAATGCAATGGTCATTAAGAGGTAAACTGTTTTTAAATTGTATTGTCTGGCTAAAGATTTGATTTGCTGCTGTTTGCACACTTCTTTTTAATGTTAACTAATGGTATTGGTCTCTTTATTTGTTTAGACTAAAATGAAAAGGTAAAACAAAAAACTTGTTTTAGAGAAATAAAACACAAACAAACAATCTCGACAATCCTTTGATGTAAAACTGTTTCCAGAAAAGTAATAGCTTCCATGTATTTTCATGGATTCATCTCTATCTTTTCTCTATGTTTTCTCAAAGTGTGATTTGCCTGATTATCCTCATAATGATTTTTTAAATCTCATTCTTTCCTTCTTTCCAGGGCTCAAACCATCATGAAAGCTCGTTTGAAAGGTGCACAGACCGGACGAAACCTTCTAAAGAAAAAGTCTGATGCCTTAACCATGCGTTTCAGACAGATCCTTAAAAAAATTATTGAGGTGAGTTATTGGCAATAATTGATAACCAGATAATGCTAGTGTGTTCACATTAGATAGTGGGTAGCTATTGAGACTACTGGGTATACATTATACAGTTTGCAAGCACACGTTACAGTTAGAGAGCTACATGGGCATGAGTCTGTAACATTTAAGGGTGTTCTTTTGTTGGAGCCGTGTAATAATTCCGCAAACATGCTTGGAAGAACTCTTATAGGGCTGAGTCAGCCTTACATGAGCTCCTACGTGAGTTATGTGATCAAGCCCTTTTTTATTTTAGGGTTTGAAGTCTACTTGTCCGTTTCTTATGTGAAAATAACTTCAGACGCAATACCTTTGGGTTAAGTTACATGTACTATATACATTTTACTAACCTTTACTCTGCACTTTAACATTTTCAAGAACAGCTAGTTATTTTAATTACAAATTGGTCATCAATAAAATTCCTATTTAAAAATGAATGTAATGTTTTTAATATTGCTTCTAAAATAAGTATTTCCCTTCAACTAAGTGTTTGTCTCCGCCCTGGTGAGGTTATTAAGGGGAGTGTATAGGTTTTGCAAGATAGAGGTTTAAGGGGGTTTTAAGAACAACCAGAACCATCAAGAGAATAAGCAATCATTGATAGAAGTTTCCCTTAGCGTTTGTTGTTGGAGACACCCTATTTGCCGACATAACAAGTCTTTCAGACAATGGAGATCATTTATGTCGGCTGTAAACAATGTCTGAAAATTTAGCAACTTTCTGGTAGACAAATCCACCTCCCCATTGACCTTATAGTGGGTGGATACCAACAACAACTGAGTCTGAACTTTGACACTTATTGCTTTTTTTTTTTTTTTTAAATCATTGAAAATTAATTAGGAAATGAATCCTTAATACATATCAGAGGTACTACTCCTCCCTGACACCCCATACACTCGTTCATTTTCGGATACATGGAGCCAGGTCAATCAATCAATGGGATGTCAAGGTCCTTATTCAGAACAATGGACAAACCAACTAATTTATTATTGTAACAACTCTATTGTACTGTACCCTTAAGTAAAGCTTACTATGGAAAATGATGGCACTTTATAAATAAGAGCAATAATAACTCATCAATCTTCCTTTCTTTTGTTTTTTAGACCAAGATGCTCATGGGAGAGGTTATGAGAGAAGCTGCTTTCTCACTTGCGGAGGCCAAATTCACGGCTGGAGATTTCAGGTGAGCTCAGGGTATTAGATGTAATACAATACACAAGAACTGCTTGAATCTTAAAATCCTATATTAAGAAAATACAACTACACTGTGTTATGCCCCAGTCTATGGAGTTTTAGGTTACTTGTACCATTACAGGGAAAGTACAAATAGCAATTCCCTGTGTGACAATAAGCTAGTCTTGGCCTCCAATTCTCCTACCTACTTGACAAGAAGACAACAAAAGAGATGGCTACAATTAATTAACAAGTTCTTAAAAGGTTGAACTTGATGGACAGCCCCTGTTACTTTGTAACTATGTAATAGTATTTAATTGCGTTAATAGACTTACATTTTTTTTTTGATCAATTTTTGTTACTAAAATAATGTAATAAATTTCCAAATCACAGTGTTCAAGATATTTTAAATGCTTGATAGGATGTTCAAGACTGTTTAGGGGTTTCTGATGTATTTTTGCTTCACTTTTTATGAATAAAAGTACAAACGTGTTACAATGATAGCCCTGCATGTATTGGATTACAGCTTTTACATGTATTCTATTTGTGACCAATGTTTTTTTTTCTCCCTGACAGTACCACGGTTATCCAAAATGTCAATAAAGCTCAGGTTAAGGTCCGAGCAAAGAAAGACAATGTGGCTGGTGAGTTAATCTATTAAAGCATCAATGTAGTTTAAGGAAAAGGGCACTTGTTTGTGAAGTATGTAACAAACTAACATTAGCAGCTATGTAAGCCATGGACTTAAACATATTTTTAGAGAAAATCTGAGTTTTTCAAGACTTTTTATTTTATTTTTTATGAATAGAGGAATCTAGTTTGTCTCATCACTTCCTGAGAGCTGGATTGTGAGGGTGTGTGGGGGGAGAAGTCAGGAGGCTTGCTTCTCTCCATCACAGAGCACTTTAACATGATATCATTTACTCCAATCTGTTTCAGCTTCCCCTAGAGGAACATAGGGCCGTCCAATCAATCCTGCCAAATCAAATGGTTTTTGAGGCAAGAAGTTAAAGATATATAAATTCTATATTATTATTATTAATTCTTAATATGCAAACAATATTGTATAAGATATATATTTAAACATAATTTTATTAACAAATGCTTAAATGCCTTGGCAGGAACTGTTAAGAAGGTTTTAGTGAGTAAAAACAACTCGCTAAAACCTTTTTAAACCGTTCCTGCCAAGGTCTGCCTCTACAGCTCATGCACACCATGTTTCTATGGGTACTAGATGGCAATGACCGACTTTTTCTCAACAGCATGTATTAAATGCTACTAAGACACAATCTGTGATTGGCTAGTACATAACGTACTACAGAGACACTGTGTGCATACATAAGCTGCTGGGGAAGACTATTCAAAAGGTTTCAGTGACTAAAAAAAAAAACAAGAGCTTTTAAGAACTTAAACAATGTATTATAATATTAAAACCGGGAAACTTCCATATCCATGTAAATACAGTTAAATAAGGCATTATCAAAACAGACTGTTTAATTTTTTTTCTTTACTTTTTTTATAAAGATTATTCGCTTTCTGCGGCACTGTGAAAAATTATGAAATACAAAAGTCATGTAATTAGTATTAAATATTGATAAAAAAATATTATAGGACCCAAACTTTCTCATGTAAATCTACAATCTATTCCTAATACTTGCACAGTTAATGATTTTGCATTACAATAAAAATATATCCATACTATATCATATCAACCCCAGGCTAGCCTTGGTCCCATTTTTTTTTTATTTATTCTAGTGTTTTGCACTAGAAAGGTTTTACATGTAGTTTGCAAGGTGCTGGAGTTCCCCCTGGTGTCTCCGCTATATTACAAGACATATTTACGTTGTGGTGTTGAATCTTACACCAGTGCTACAAGGGCACAGGACATGATCCTCTCAAGCCAAAAAGTAGTGTTTGTTTCACCCTCCATATCAAAATGGGAGACCCCTTCTGTAGAATTGATGTAATTTTCAAACAATTGAAGGATAATCGCAGTATCTAGTGGTTGATTTCTGAACAGTATATAATTTTTCCCTCTGTTATTTATATAACAGAAATTGTGATGTTATGCATAGGCAATTGCCTACACTGCAAATATTGTCACCCATTTTGATGGGCAAAAAAGCTGTAGTCTCACAGTTTAGTCGTGTCAGACTCTGACAAAAAAACCTTAAGGAAAAGCACAAACCAAGACTAGATGTGCTGCTGTCCATAAGGTTGTGCAAAGATACTGGAGCGGGTGCCAGTTCCCTCTCCAGTGGATTTGTCTGAATGCTGTGACATTTCCACCTTGGATTCACCCTACATTGTATAGCTCCCATCTTCACAAGCCACTTTACCATGACAAGGGAGCGATCCAGAAGGGGAGAGAATATATATTGTGTACTAATAAGATGAGTTAAGATATTAACCCAAACCATTTCTGCTCGTTTTTCCAGGTGTTACCCTGCCAGTGTTTGAGCATTATCAAGAGGGAGGCGATAGTAAGTATGGTCTAATCATGAACACTTCACTACCAGGGATTTTAGGACTTTCTTGCTGGGAATTTGTTGAAGGAAACCGACCCTCTCACTGAATACTATATATTGGTTATTAAATGGGCACCAGAAAGTCTTTTGTTTATTGAAGCTCCTCTAAAGATAATATTTTAACAATGACAGCATCTTTCTTTCCTTCTTTCTTTCCTTCTTTCTTTCCTTCTTTCTTTCCTTCTTTCTTTCCTTCTTTCTTTCCTTCTTTCTTTCCTTCTTTCTTTCCTTTCTTTCTTTCCTTTCTTTCCTTTCTTTCCTTTCTTTCCTTTCTTTCCTTTCTTTCCTTTCTTTCCTTTCTTTCCTTTCTTTCCTTTCTTTCCTTTCTTTCCTTTCTTTCCTTTCTTTCCTTTCTTTCCTTTCTTTCCTTTCTTTCCTTTCTTTCCTTTCTTTCCTTTCTTTCCTTTCTTTCCTTTCTTTCCTTTCTTTCCTTTCTTTCCTTTCTTTCCTTTCTTTCCTTTCTTTCCTTTCTTTCCTTTCTTTCCTTTTTTTTTTTTTTTAAATACCTAACAAATAAATTTGTACCCTTCAGTTTTTAATTTTGGGATTCTGTATCCTGGCTTTTGCCCTGTGGTATGTCGGCTAGATAGCTTTGCGGCAAAATGCTATGGAAGCATTTTAAATTGGCTTTTTACAATTGGTTTACCAAACATTCAGTTCATCGTTCATATTCATACAGGCTGAATGCCAAGGACCACATTTTGTTTTTACTCCTATACAGATTTTTATATATTTGTGGTTACATCATTTTTTATTTATTTATTTATTGTTGTACTCCCGCACATATTAATTTCTTGACCTGTATGTTAGGTTACGAGTTGACGGGTCTTGCTAGAGGAGGTGAACAGCTCGCCAAGCTGAAGAGGAATTATGCCAAGGCTGTAGAGCTGCTGGTAGAATTGGCTTCTTTACAGGTAAGAAGTTAATGGGTGTGTGTGTGTGTATGTATGTATATATACTCCTACATACAAAATTAATATTATTTCCTATTTAAAACTATTGAAAGTAAGGAGCAAGTGTTTTACCATAGTCATTTTAAAAATAACATTTTACTGATTAAATACTGCAGAGAAAATCACAGCTAACTGTTTTCTGTCCACTTCAATTTATAACATATTAATAATTTATATTACATTATTAGGTTAAATGTGACTCTACTGTGAATATTTTTAAATTTTTATGACCACCAGCTAATATTTTGATTAAACGCAGTGAGTCAATAAGACACTTGACAACCTTCCAGGATATCTGGAGCCATGCAGATTGCAGTCAGACAGCTGTTGCGTGGTGGAGGCTCCATACAGCAAAGAAGGAGATTGAGGTGGTGCTAGGGAAGTGCTTGTAAGTCTTCTCCGTGCTCTTCCAACCACTCCCGGACAATTCTGTCCATATGACATGTTGCATTGTCCTGCTGGAAGATCCCATCTGCTCCAGGGAAGACAGCCAAAATGTATGGGTATACTTGATCTGCAAGGATGGATAGATAAACTCAATCAGTTGAGAATGCCTTTCAGAGGTATGAGTGGACCCAGACCATGCCAAAAAAACATTCCACAGACCATAATGCTGCCGCCACCAGCTTGTGTTCTTCCAACAATGGTTGCAGAGTATTTGTTCTCTACGTTTTCGCACCTGACACACTATGTCAGTCTAGTTGATTGGGCAGAAGTCATGACTCATCAGAGAAGGCCACGCTTTGCCAATCAGTAGAGGTCCTGTTTTGGTACAAATTGAATCAGTTTCAGGCGATGAATCATCATCCGCATGGGTGCAGTGACCCGCTGTTTGCTTTGGAGCCCCATACACAACAGGGTTTGCTGTACTGTCATTTTATACACACATCTGGTATCTCCCAGGTTTGTTTGGGTGGTCCGTTGCTAAACTGTAGCATGTCGGTTGGCCCTCATACTCCTTCACAGGAGACGCTCACCTCTCACATCAATGGGACTTGGTGCTCTGCAGTTTTGATGCCGTTTAATTGCAATAGTGCCATTTGTCCAGTCATGGTACACTTTAACCACAGTAACACACGACTAGTTCATAAACTGTTTTCAGAAATACTGCCACCCTTGGCCCGAGAGCCAATGATCGTCACTTTTTCAAAATTGGATAAACTTTGTTTTACCCATTACTGCGATGTTTGATATAATTGCAGAATGCCTACATGTCACCTTGTATACTCACCAAGCTAGCTCATGACACGCTACGCGCTGCTGACGTCATAATAATGTGACTCGACCCTGAATATATATATCTCACAAATAGCCTGATCTCATGTAAGCATTGTACCATAGTTATCTAATGCTACAAATAAACTTAGTGTTTGTGTAAACTATGAAAATCATCCCTTTATTTTGATTTCTTCCTTATATAGACCTCTTTTGTGACACTGGATGAAGCCATTAAAATCACTAACAGACGTGTTAATGCCATAGAACACGGTAAGTGAGCATATAAATGACTTATGTAGATATATTTCATGTATTTGTTGTGGTGTGTGTGTGGACAATGTGAGTCAAAATTCTGATTAGAAAAATTAAATAAGTGTGCGGTGACACAATACAAGACCATTATAGAGGCCATGACTTTGTATAAATGCAGCGCAAACCTAAATAAATCACTATAATAGTTGTCAGTGTTCGTCCTGTCGCGATGTTGGTGACACCATGTTAAATAATTGCGACCTTCGAAGCGAGGCAAGCAGTTGACACACCCAACCGCGAGGCCTGCATGACTTAAGCTGCAATGAGCGCCAAAGGCGCTCATTGCAGGGCTCGCGATGACCGGCAAAGGCGCTCATTGCGAGGCCTGTGGGACTTGGGCTGCACTGCGAGCCTTGCGAGGCGACCAGTTGAGGCACGCAGTTGGTTCAAACGCGTAACTCAAACACTAAAATAAAAAAATTACACACTCATAAACAGCACAGGGGGAGAGCCAGGAAGCCTGGGAGTGAAGTTGGAGCCATATTTGCTGTTTTTTTTTTATTTAAATGTTTTATTTATATATATATATATATATATATATATATATATATATATATATATATATATATATATATATATATAGTTGTGAGCGTACGGGCCGTTGCGTAGCGAGGGCTGCGGGCAAGGGCCTCAGTTGCTGGGATGGAGCACCTCCGCCATGTCTCCCCTGCCTGCACATTTTCTGCAGAGGCAGGGAGTTTCAGAATTACGTCACATGCATGCAAAGTCATTCAGGAAGTCCCTGCCTCTGCAGAAAAACGCACAGGCAGGAGATGCATAGTGGTGGATAATTGAACAGCTTCGATGAATGTAAGTAGTCTGATGGGTCTGACTGATAGTGATAGATCTGACTGATCGGGCCCATGGAGGCCTGGCCTTGGGGGACATGAAGGCTTAGCCTGGGGGGACATGGCATCATGGGCTGGAGGCCATAAACTAATAAAAAAAAAATAGATATATACAACAAAATGTGCACTGGGATGGATATATATATATATATATATATATATATATATATATATATATATATATATATATATATATATATATATATATATATAGTTGCTAGCAACTGCAACCCTCGCAAACTTCACGTTGCAACGCAAATAACACGACACACACATTACGACACTCGCAAACAACATACCACACACGTTCACACACATTACGGCCTCGCAACACTCGGACGCAACTCGCGAACATTACAAAATTAAAAACACAATACATACACACAGCACATACATAAAAAGCTTACCTACAGCAACAGGGAGCATCCAGGACCTCAAAAATGCAACTTACACCTTCGTTTCAATCAAAATAAAAGAGTTTAAACAATAAAAAATGTGATATGCGAGAGAAAAAATGGCCGCCGAACAGAACGAAAACGAGGCTACACACGCAAACACCATACGAGACACGTTACCACACATTACGACCTCGCAAACATCGGGCGACACGCCGACATACAAACATTTCAAACACAATAAATACACACAACACACACAAAAAAAGCTTACCTACAGCAAGAGGGACCATCCAGCACCTCAAAAAACAAGTTACACCTTCATTTTAAATAAAAATAAAACACTTTAGACACTAATGAAATCGCTAAGCGAGAGAAAAAATGGCAGACGAAAACGAGGCTACAGCACTCTCAACACTTAAAACACCACAACACACTCGCAAAACAACACAAGAAACTCCAAAAACACCACGAAGCACCGACGGATAATCCACAAAGACGCATACCACAGATAACCCGCCATTTTACGCCAATGCGGAAGTACACCACTACGCTAACGGTTTCGTCTCGCGCACGCACAATATTACACTGCACACATTTATCACACTTACACAGCAGCTCCACACCACTAATGCTGCAGCAACATGAAAACAGATGGTCAGCTCTTCAACACAATGCTTCAAAATAGGTAAAGTATATTCATTTATTCATCTATAATATATTTTAGTATTACACACCAAACAGCATTAGCTACCTTACGATTTGATTGCTGTCATTTTTTGACGGGCAATTCGCTAGTATATATATATATATTTATATATTATTATTATTATTATTATTATTATTATTATTATTATTTATTTTCACGGCTCGGCTAAGCAAAGGAAAAATTGCAGCCGAAAAAAACATAAATATTCTGAAACCAGATAAAAACAAAGCTCAGCAAGGCCAGGCAAGTGGGACTTAAAAAATACTCAACGCCGAAGACAGTAACACACACTAACCACGCTAGGCACGCAGGACTTTGAAAATGAAACCAATGTCAGTCGGCGCACGTCACACAAATTGTGCTCAGAGGAGCAAAAGCCTCACATTGTGTGGCAAACAGCATTGCCAGCCTTACAATTTTATTCCCGTCATTTTTGACGGGCAATTTACTAGTATTATAGAATATATTTTTTTTAAATTCCAATTGATAACCAGGAAACCAAAATCAAAGGTTTAAAAGACTGTTCAAAATGTGTAGACTGAAATCAAAGTGACACGGAATTCACATTTACACTATTCGTTTAAAGAGCTATTTTCAATAAAAATGAAATGTCTAATACAGTGCCGGAAGCTCCATTACTGGGTTTTAAGTGTAGCTCTAGATATG
Source organism: Discoglossus pictus (assembly GCA_027410445.1). Classification (NCBI taxonomy): domain Eukaryota; kingdom Metazoa; phylum Chordata; class Amphibia; order Anura; family Alytidae; genus Discoglossus; species Discoglossus pictus. Next base: position 235,194,574 of record CM050168.1, on the reverse strand, counting down.
TTTTTTGTTTTAAAGGTAACTTGGTTACGGGTTCCCTGGAGGGCTAGTGTTTTGGATTTGGTGCTTAACTTGGGTTTGATTCCAGTCAGGGAACCAAAAGGTCACAACAACCTGAAGCCATGCAGGGTTGTGCCTGGTCAGTACTTTTATGGGAGACCACCTTGGAATACCAGGAGCTGTATGCGATCATCCACTGGAGAAGGAGCTGGCAACTCACTCCAGTATCTTATGTGTACACATGTACCGTATGTGACGCTGAACTAGAAGTGCAAGGCTGGAGAAAAAATGAAAAATCACTTGCAATGGCCGCTGTAAGACAAAAGCCTCTTGCCATTTTCCCATACAATTTTTTTTACTTTGTAATGTATAAAATATAAGTGGTCTATAGCTTCAATAAACTACACTAAAGTGAGAAATAATGGTTTTCTCCTCCTCTATCCTGACATTACAGTAACCAAAGGAACAGTGAGCCTTATGGATGACTGATCTGCAGTAAATTTTATATTTGTTGAATCTAGATAAGAAAACATTATTACCAGACTCTCTATTATTATTATTATTATTATTATTTATCAGTTCGGGAAAGCAATCACGTAAACCCTTCTAAAAAGCTTTCAGTAAGTTTGGATTTTTTTTCAAAATGTACCTACACAAGAATTTTTTGAAGTTCGAATAATATTACCTTTCTGAATGATGTAATGTAATCTAATGGCGTTACAATTCTATTAGAATTTTTTTTATTATTGTTCATTTAGAGACATTATTCACTTGTCAAATTATTTGATTCACCCGAATCAAATATTTGGGTCTCAGATTTAGGCTGATGAAAATAACTATACTTTAAGTACTTCCATTGATCTCCCATTTTAATAAAAAAAAAAAAAAAAAAAGTACGAACCTCTGTTAGTGGCTAGATAAGAAAGGCAGGCTCACTGACGGCTCAAAATGCTAACTTAAATGTTACTTTTGTTGGGGGAAAAAATGCAAATGTTTCTATTGACGTGCATATCTGTACTTTTTTCAATAACACTTTAAGGAAACTGCTTGCTTGTATCAACACCGCAGCATCTACAGGTTCGTTAATCAACTTTATTTTTTTATTTTTTATTTAGTGATCATTCCCAGAATAGAGCGCACACTGTCCTACATCATTACAGAACTGGATGAGCGTGAGAGAGAGGAGTTCTACAGGTATACATTTATCTTTTTTTCTTTTTTTTTTTCTCTTAATAATATATTCCTAAAAAATTCACTTTTAATATATTTTATTTAAAGAGGCAACACCATTACATGGATTATAGCCTATCAAAACAAATATGGTAAAGTTATGTAGGGGGAACAAATACAATAGAAAGGGGTAAGGGAATTTAATAACAATTACCTTTTATTCAGTTTAATAAACAGTCCAATGGGGAAAAACAAAATCTATATCTTTTCACTGTGAATACAGGAGTACTGACACATGTACCAAATTCTCAATTTGGATCTTTCTTGTTGTATCTAGTTAGAGAAGTGGCATGCAGCAACCAGTAGGTGGTGCACCAATACTTTGTTGAATTTGTTCTGTGCCGTAGTCTGTGCGCCACCTGCTGCACTGGCAGGGACATAAATGGAAAGATCCCTCAATTTTAAATATGCTCAATTTTTTAATGACAATTGTTGCTCTTTAGTCTCTAGAAAATCTGATCAAAAGGCAAAGGTCTTGACAACCAAAAATAAACATAATAATAATAATAATCATAAATATTTGTTTCCTCTTGTCCTCTATACTGTCCAAGCTGAAAAGTCACACGTTCTTACACCAGTGCATGGAAAGAACTTGGCTATTGTCCCAACCAATCCAAAAAAAATATTATTGTAATTATACAATTGAAATAACATAACCATGTAATATTAGGGTCTCCTAATATTCCTTTCATGTATTTCTTTTGTCTCCCTCTCCTTCCCTTTTGATTTCTACTTTGGCAACTAGCTTTATGGTCTGTTTATATTCAGCCTATTTAAAAACTTCAGTGTCAACTTGAACGGTTAATTTGTGACCATATACAGATGGGCCTTCCAGTTAGGAGACGCCTCATTAAAGGATATATATATATATATATATATATATATATATATATATATATATATATATATATATATATATATATATATATATATATATATATATATATATATATATATATATATATATATATATATATATATATATATATATATATATATATATATATATATATATATATATATATATATATATATATATAATTACGGAGAGACTAAAGAGGAACAATAATGGTCTTATTTAAATTGACAATTGATACATTGGGCAATGGTCCAGTATTCACAGTGAAAAATACTATCTATATATTTATAATTTGGCTTTTTTTTTTTTTTTTAAGTTGAATATAGATATTATTATTAATTTTTTCCTTACCCGTCTCTTTATTACAAAGTTATCTGGTGTCCTCCAATACAAATTTCGTCTGATAAACCCATTTATAAAGTTCAAATTCTGACTTTGTAAGGGCTTTTGGTTATTTTACTTTAAGTTATTTTTTTTGTAAGAAAAAACAAATGACCACAAACACATGTTAAAGCAAGGAAATACAGAAGAGTAAGTTTTCTGATAACTAACACTGGAGAACATCAGAAACTTGTAAATGGTACGCTATCCCTAAAGCAAGATTCTTCTAATAGCTAGAGCATCTGATACAAGATAATTTTATTCTGTAAATAATTTAAGAAATATCTGCCTGCCCTCCACCATTTAGAGGCTGCACCGTGGCCATTACCACTTAAGAGACATACTAAAATGATTAATAACTTTGCCAATAGGGCTTGTATTGTGCAGAAGTCTGATTAATTCACTTTAATACATTGTAGGATTCCAGATTCTGTATCATTTTTTCTTTCTTTTTATATTTTATTAAAGACTAAAAAAGATCCAGGAAAAGAAGAAAATCATAAAGGAGAAGGCTGAAAAGGAGCGTGAGGCGATGGCAGTACATGATGTATCATCTGAGCCGGCCAATCTTCTGGCAGAGGACCGAGATGAAGACCTACTGTTTGATTAGGAGCCCAGTGTTCGCGTTTATGGTACAAGACCTTCGGTGGATGCTGTATCGCACTTTTTGCACTGTATATTAATACTGTTCATATCATAGTGCAGAATGTTGTCATTTGCCATTTGTGTCCAGTGAGGATTCACAACTCGTCTGAAATTTTATCGAACATATATTTAAGAATGGTTACCTTAAGTTTCCCCTCAAATACGGAAATCTGTTTCCAAATATTTTAAATTATTTGTGTCCTTGTTGTACCGGTTTTGAAGCAAGGTAAAAAAAACAAAACAATGATTGGTCACTATGTAATATTTATGTATTGTGCAAGTGTTTGCTGGGTTTATTAAATATAGCCAAAACCGGCTTAAAATGAAAAAGGAGTTACATTTATTTTATTCCACTTACACAGACACATATAAAAGGATGTTTCCTCTTGAGTACTGGTGCTAAAACTCCAGCAATGTGGTGTGGGGATATCAAAAATGTATAGGACTGTAATCTGGCAAATGTATGGGTGCTGTGGAATTAGGAGTGTGTCCATATTGATGTAGGTAGCTTTATTTGTATGGCACTAGGAGTATCCACAGTGATTTATAGTTCAAATATACAGCTTCTATGTATTTTCCAAGTGTCTTATATGGGTGTGACAACTTTGCCCCCAAATAGCTTAAAATGTATTAAATAGTATGACTTATTCTTCCGTATATTATCTGTTAAATGACCATTGTGTTGTTTCCATAGTTTTTTTGAAGAACTAAACTTTTTATATTGGGCAAACTTTATAATGGGTGTGGGAAGCTTTTAAATGTCAACTTTATATGTAATCCTTTACTACAGATTTCCATTTCCTTAAATCTGCTGCTCTTTTACTGTGGCTTAAACTAAGACTTTCATTAAACAGATTGAAAACACTTGCTGTTTTAGAGGCCAAACTACTATTGTGTAAATAGATGCTCTGTCTAAGTTAAGACCCTCTTCATCTTAAGTAGAATAGCTGAAAACATGTTCACTGTAGCAAAATCAGATTAAAAGGTAATATGCTAAATGTTTTTATTTGTATCTTCTCTTCAAAAGAAGTGATATCTACAGAGGATTTTTTAGGTGGCTGGACTTCTTTAAGCAAGTGATTTAAGAGATCAGAGTAACTTGGAAGCTAGATCAGGGATTACAACAGGAGAGAAATTCAAATGGGTGGGGTGGGGGTGACTCGTCTCAGCAATTCCCCACTCTGTGGTCTACCTGACTTCTAGCTTTAACAACCTATAGATTGCAGAGTGAAGATATAGAATAAGGGCTTGGATAGTCTTGGCTCATGCCAATTGAAGCCTTCTTGTTGACCTCTGTCCTCCGCTAATATAACAAACATTATATAATAATCTATTATATATATATATATATATATATATATATATATATATATATATATATATATATATATATATATATATATATATATATATATATATATATATATATATATATATATATATATATATATATATATATATATATATATATATATTATACTACTAGCGACTTGCCCGCCAAAAATGAATTGCAATGCTGTTTGCCACAGACAGTGTTTTGGTCGTCTGAGATCCTTCGCCGCTCATTGCGAGCCTCTCTGTTGTATTTTTTTGTTTTTAGAGGCTCTTTTGCCCTCATTCTAAGGTCTGCGCTGATCTCCTTTTTGCAAGTCTCTCCCCTGGTGTAGTTTGTGTCTTATGAGCACTGTTGGTGCTCCTTGTGAGGCGCGCGGTGAAGGGCTTTGTCGTTTATTGCGATACTGTGGTGTCTTTTTTTTTCTTCTTTTTTTTTGTGTATATGTATTTTTTCTTGATAATTAAATGATAAATGAATATACTTTACCTATTTGTAATATATGCAGCAAGCAATGTTCTGAAGAGCTAACTATCTTTTTTGATGTTCCTGCAGCATACAATGTAGATTTGCACTGTTGATGAGCTGAGGTGCGTCAGCAATGTGTGTAGTGTAAATAAGCTGCGTGCACGAGGGGAAGCAGTTAGTGTAGCTGTGTACTTCCGCATTCTGTAAGTTAGTGTTGTAATATGGCGGCAATTGTATGTGGTACGCAGGTGTGGATGATTTAGCGTCCTTGCTAATAGTGTATGTTGTACGGGTGTTTGTAAAAGTCGTATGTGTTTGGCAGTGTTTTGCGTCTTTAGGGGTCGTATAGCCTCGTCTTCGTTTTTTTTCTGCGGCCATTTTTTTTTTCTCGCTTAGGGGATTTTTGTGCATCTAAACTTTGGTAAATTGGACTTAAAATTGAGGTGTAACCTGACTTCCAGACGTCCTGGGTGTCCTCCCTTGCTGTGGGTAAGGTTTTTATTTCATTTTTGTGTGTATTTAGTGTTTTTTTTTCATGTGCGCAGTTCAGCCATTTAAGGTCGTATTTTTGCAAGTTTGAAAAAAAAAAAAAAAGTTACAAAGTCCCGCTTCTGTAAGTGTTTGTAACCACTTGTGAGGCGCTATAGAGTCTCCACCTCCAAATGCGGCATTTGTGACCTTCGGCTCATTGTAGCAGACGTGGGAGCCTCCTTCCTGCCTTGCGAAGGACACAGTTTTTGCGAGCTCGCAAAGAATGATGACGTTTTGTAGTTTGACAACTATACTATTTCCTTTAGTTGTAGCGTGCCAGCATATTCTGTAGTGCTATACAAAGTCAAAACAATATTAAAACAATGAAGAAAAGCGATGGAAGGGCTCTGTCCTTGAACTTAAAATCAAGTGTACACAGAGCTTTCACAAAAGCACATAGGAAGGTGGAAAACTTGCAGACTTTCAATCTAAAGGGTATGGGGGAGGTATAGAAGGATAATTGATGTGTACATTAAGGCTGAAGGTGAGTATTTGAAGGATTTGAGGCAGGAGGATAGTCTAGTGGAGTAAGAGTAGGGGCAGCACAATAAAAGTACTGAAAATGGGATTGAGAAGGTCTTCAGCAGAACCAAGAGGATGGTTGGAGGGGTAGTACTTAGAGATAAGCAGAGATTTAAGAGAAAGCATTTTTGTTTAAGATGTTATAGATAATTTTAGTTGTAAGGACCATCAATATTACTCACAAGGTACCATGGCAGTATTGAGCTTGGTCTGTCTTTCTTCAATTTAGCATACACCACTTTCTGCTAAGCATCCCCTGCTAATATATGTATGAAGGCTGGATACTCTATGCAGTGTGCGAGCCTGCATCTAGTCAAAGATCTTTATCAAATACTGAAGGAGTGGATCCCTTGGAGAACAGAAGCATTTTTATAAGAAGTTGAGTTTCAAAAAAAAGTTAAGGGGCCAATAGCGATTCAATTTTAAAAGGCATATTTTAATGGTCCGAGTGAAGCAATTCAGCATATAGATAGGGATAAATAACAGGTAGGTAAAAATACAGAAAATAAAAAGGAGCACATTGAAATAGACCTAACTCTAAGAAAACGTGGTCCAAAAACCTAGTGGACTTGAATAGAGTATGCTTCAACAATAAATATTTTTGCTGTACCTGAATCCCATTGATAAACACTATATTAGTTTGCAGGAAGGAAGCCATCTTGGAACTGGGACAGTCCTCTTCTTCCCTCAATGGACCATCCAGAGAGCTAACAATTACAATAAAATGCCCCTTTAAGCTCTAGGCTGTCCATCTACATCACATAAAAGTGCTTTAACTTTGCCCGAACACGTCACTCAAGCAAGTGCTGCGGGAACTGCAGGAAGATTTCAGTCTGTACTCGCAATTGCTTATATCTTCAGAACGGACAACATAGTGTAACAGGGCAAATATATATAAAGTATGTACTGATTTCTGTGAAATTGTTATGGCTGTGATTGGGTCGCTTTAAAGATTTACCATATATACATACTTTTCCATATACCATGTGTATATGGTGCAAAAAAATAAATATATATTGGCTAAAAAAATTGAAAATGAAAAAAGTTAATTACAAAAAAAGAGTAAGTTAAGTTAGTGGTTACCTTAAGAAAAAATCCAAGAGAGGTTGGTACAATAAAACGTTAATAAAGCCCCAGGTTATGATGGAATACACCTACGGGTAGAACGTGTGTCTGTAATAGCAAAACCATTATATCTAATTTTTTAAGACTCACTCAACAGGGTCGCTACCAGATGACTGGAGAAAAGCAGAGGTGATACATTTATTTAAGGGAGCAAGAGAAAATCTGGGAATTACAGACCTGTAAGCCTCACTTCTGTAGTGGGAAAGCTTTTAGAAGGGTTATCAAGGGATAGTGTACACAAATGTGTCTATTTGATAAGTAGGAGTAAACACAGACTTATATAAAAAATGTTAGTTGGATTGAGAGCAGGCTAGAAGACAGGAAGCAATGGGTTGTTGTAAATGGAACACTCAGATTGCACTAATGTGGTAAGTGGGGTTCCTCAGGGTTCAGTATTAGGGTCTCTCCTTTTTAACATTTATTAATGACTAAGAAGTAGGACTGGAAGCATGGTCTCCATTTTTGATGATGACATGCTTTTGTACAAAGTAATTAAAGCAGAAAATTATGTACTTTCCCTCCCAAAAGAATTGCATAAATTAGAAAAATTGGCGACAAAAAAAAAAAAAAACGGCAGATCAAGCAAATATAATTTTGCCACTATACAAATCCATAGTAGCTCTCATTTGGAATATGGAGTAGAATTTTGGGCACCACTTCATAAAAGCACATTTTAGAGCTGAAAAAAGTACAGAGAAGGGCAACGGAGGGGCGAAGTTATGAAGACTAACCAAAAATAAAAATGTATTTTATGTAGGAAAAGTTACCTTATATAAATACAACCAGGGTCAATATCTTCTTCAGGAAAACAAATGCACTTAATGGTTCATTAGATTTACATTTAAAAAAGGCTTACTGTGAGGGTTAAAGCTGATTAATAGATTAAGTTAGGTAAAGATAATTAATGCAAATACAATTTAGACAGATATCTGTACAACAGTTATTTTTATTTGAAATCTAAAATATAATTTTACATTTTTACATAGTTGTGCAGTTTTTGTGACATCTCATCCATACACAGTGCAGATATACAAATGATATAAAATTAGGGTTACATAAAAATCTGTATAAGGCTCTTTCCCATGTCCATTAGAAAGAGATACGATCATTTACTCCCCACCCCTTCTGTGTATCAAATTGTATATGGGTATAGGAACAATTGCAAATCACATTCAGTAAGAAATGCAATCTCATCCTTATAAAGATGTCTGTAAAAAAAAAAAAAGTGCTTAATACTAAAATATAGAAATATACATTTTACTAGGAAATACAGTATATTACAATCTTGAATTGCTGTCTTGTTCTGATTGTTTGTAAATGGTTGATTACATTTTTAAGAATACATTTTTTCAATGATAATCGGGAAATGTAATGTCCAAGAGTCTGGTCTTAAGATTTAGAGGATCTACTTTCCCTTTCATTTAAAAATTATTTATTTGAAAGAAACAAAGCACACTGTAAGATCAAGGAGCTCTCATACATAAACACAGGTATTTGATAATACTGAGACAAGAGGCATCTTACGGGACTGCACAGCTTAGTTTACGCAAATGTTAAAATGGCATTTAAATCCTAAGGTCTATTAAAAGAAGGTGTATATAATTTCTTAAGTTTCGCAGGGCCTTCCTATGTCCGATCCACGAATTCATAGGGGCTCCAGTGTTCACAACAAGCATTTTAGAACTTTAATCCAATATTCCACTTCACTTCGGTAGGACTAAAACTGTGCAAGCCTTTTAAGACTGTTTTGTGTGCGAATAACATGCCTATATGGTTCTGAAATTGTTCTTTATTACAGCAGATTTCCACTTTAATTATTTCAAACGGATGATGTAAAGTAAAGCATAATATGTGGTCCTATTCTGCTCACTGAGAAATATCAACTGAAAACTAAGACTGCTCAGAGCCTTCTAAAAAAAAACAAAAAAAACTGGATTTTTTTTAAAAGAATGGTTTTACAGTTTGTTGTAGAAAATGTCCAATTAGGCAGTGTGACATAAGGTGTCAAAAATGTAACTGCCCTTAACTTAATATGAGAATGGATGGTCCGGTTTGTACATACATATGTATTAGTGTTGTGAACTTTTTCTTTTTTTTTTTAAAGTGGGTTACATCTACTTGAGTAGGTAGTGTCCATATCGTGGAATAAAAATACATTTAGTTGGATAGTTTAAATGAAAACAAAAAAACTCACATCTAAAAAGATGACAATTAGCTTTTGTTTGTGGTAACAGATAGCACCTTAGTCCCTTACATTTCCTTCTGTAGAAAGCACCTGAATATCAAATGCTCTACTAACAACCCAAGTCATACCATCTTACAATCAAACAAGTCCCCAATTTAATTTTAGAACTCTACAACATTTCCCTGTAATTTAGATGTACAAAATAAGATACAAATAAAATATATTAATTACTGAATTAAAATGGCGCTGCTTCAATCCTGTGAGCCAAATGGCATTTATTATGTCCGAGGTAATGATCACTGATCTTGGCTCCCACATGTCTTAGCAGTACAAGATTTTATTATTTGCAAATTATGTGCTTTCGATCGACAGTTTAAAATAAGAAGCAGCACTCCTGTGCCATAAATTGTGGACTAATATTACCGTTAATCTACCCAATATCTATGAACTAACTACAGGAAGCAGAAGTCTGTGAAATAGCTGCACCACAAATCAAAATCACTTCTATACACTCATACAATCTGTCTTATCTAAATTACATTCATTTAAATTAGCAAAAAAAGTTAGTATAATACTGAACAAAATATATACATAAATCAAAGCATTAATATTTAATGTTTTCCATTAAACAAAAATATTAATATCTTGGTATCCAGTGTTTTTATTGGGAAGTCAGATGGAGGTAACATTGCTGTCTGTATTACACTACAACCATGTTGTAAAACCTTCAAACTGTAGAACCTGAAGTCAATTCCATACAATTTGTTTTTATAGAATTGTGTAAATTTCCATCAAATAATAATAATAATAAAAAAAAAAAAAAAAACACTTTCTGAAAGTTGATTGCATTTATGTGAAAATATTGGAGGCTACATATCTGGGTGTAGAATATATAAACCTAAATTTAAATATTGTTTGAAGTTACTCAAGTGAAATCCAGTGTGGTAAATTCATTATACATGATAATATTTAAAAAAAAAAAAGTTAAATTTTAGCTGGAAAATTGATGACTTTGCCAACACACTACAGGTGACACCAAAACCTGCATACCAACTGTACTAATGGTCCCATTCTAAAGGTTACTAAAAAGACTAGTTTGTTGAACAATAAAACTAGAGTCCAATTAAATTTGGCCTTTTTATTTTATCCACAACCTGTATATAACCATATTGTAGGAGAGAAATGGGCTCTAAAACAATTATTTTGGGGTCTTAATATTTGTTAAACCTTCCAGGTAGGAGGTCCCCAGGCTATTTTTTAACAGTGGTATGGTTTATTATTATTAAATAAAGCTGTCCTAATTTTACGTTGTTTGGTTACTTATAATCTAAGTGCTTAACACTCATGTCACTGTTGAGTCTGCAATGTTCTGAAGGTAAATATTATTGGCATATAGAGAATTATTTAAATCTATATTTCTTTTTTTAATTCGTTCATTTTTCAATATAGTGTAGCTTTTGTTTGTATTGCACAGAATCTTCCACTGACTTCTCACTCTTCACATTATTGCAGTTTAACTAATAACCAACATATCATATAGATGAGGTTTACTGAAAAACTAGGTGACTGAGGTGAATGACTATGGCTTAGAGTTGTCCTCACATTGTATGGAGCTGAATATGTATGTCATCTATTTTAAATATAGCACTCGCCCAACAAATCAGAATTGAAGTTATATGCCTTTCTAATCAGAATTTATATCTCTACATCCAATTTATTTTCTAGGAAAAAAAGCAAATGTAGTATATATTTTTGGTCCATTACTAAGTGAAGTTACTAGTAAGAACATCAAACGTATTTTAACATAATTTTAATGAGTTGATTCAATAAATACTTTTAGTTTTAAGAAAAAAGAAAGTTTGTGGCAAGAATAAACAATAGAATTAGCCACAAAGGTGTCTCCATTAGTTTTGTCGTTTTCTTAAAAACTGTACTCCTTAAGTCCAGTCGACAAACATTCATTACTACACTAGTAGGAACATACTACAAATATAATACTTCAGTGATCCTTTAAGTTACATGCTAACCGTCTAGCCTTCATCCAGTTTTATTGCTATTTTTGTATAACTTCTTGTATAAGTTGGCCACATAATCTTATGTTGAATAGGCAGTTACGTGGCCAACATACCATAGGTCCATAATTATAAGAGGGTGCAGTGCATGGAGAAGAAGAATAAATTCCATCACCACTAAAACAAGAGTGGGATCTCTCTGAGAACAGTCACCAATGCTCTGTCATTAACTGTAATTCAGTGGATTTTCATTGACTTTAGTTCAGTATTTCTCAACTCTAATCCTTAGGGCCCACTAACAGATAATTTGGATTAACCTCTCTCCATATTTAGATATTATTAAAATGTTATTTACCTTTGTCTAAACATGGTAATTGAGGAGATAAAAAAAGGAAAACAAAGAAAGAAAAAAAAAACAATGGTCTAGTACAGTGGTTTCCAAACCTCTCCTCATGACTCACATGCCATGTTTTAGGTCAAACACTGTGTGAACAAAAGTGAGGTAACTAATATTCAACTGGCAGCGGAGTCTCAAATTGCTTCACTTGCATAGTCACACATTATTTGACTTAAACCATGGCTTGTATGGCGTCTTTTGAAGGAGAGGTTTGGAAACCACAAGTCTAGTACCTTCATCTAAGCCATCCATCCCACTGAGCTCTCTAAAATAATCAACATTAAAAATGTCTTGAATGTGAAAATAAATAACAGTGATTGCCAATGTCAGAATATTGTGGCATTAAATATACCACAACTAAACAAGACATTAAAAACTAAATAACCATTTTTTATATAAATTTCACAGAGTATTCATTATAGTAATGCTTCAAGCAAACATACCAATCTATTTTGGCAAACTTTCTAAAGAGTTGTGAATGATCAGGAGATTATAAAACAGTACTTTAAGCTAAATAAGAAGTTTTTAAGCTAATCATCTATATAACTGTAGATTCCAAGTTTATTCAGAAAAAAACAAAAAGCTGAAATTTTACATTCTTTGCAACTTGTAAAACAAACAAAATAGAGTTACTGCTGGTATCAAGTGCTATTATAAAATGGAATGTTGGAGTCCCAGATAATATAAAATTGACTATTTTATTTTAAAATACTGGCAGAATTAGAATATTCCAGCTTGTAATCTGCCACAAATTTCTAAAGCACATTGCTAAAACACAATCTATTTTGTATATGTACATCCAGTTATTTATTGAGAGAAATTTCATTGTTCTCTCCTCTGTGATCAGTGCGTTAATAGCATTCATATTCACAATAGCACAATTTCATCCTGATAAACTTGCACGTTATGGTTAAGGATATGTGCAGATTTTCATATACAGTACAAATCTGGTCTCACAGATGACCTGAATGCTAGAGATATGTTTAATATATGGAGTATGTGTGACTGATGAATTTAAAGATAATGGTCTATAGTATAAAATGCATCATGTCCATCAGCGTTGTAAACCAAAGCCTCTGAATTTTCGAATTTACAGAGATTATAAACCTGCTTTTCTGTTTTGGGCAAAATGATCACAAAAACTAAAATTTACTTTTTTGTTTGATGTCCTGAAATGTGATCATTGTCAATAGCCAACCAAAAGTTTTGATAGCCGAGCCAGAATAAAAATGGGCCTGTACATATGTAATATTTAAATAAACACTAAAGACCACTGCAATTTGAGAATTTACATGGGTTGATCTTCAACCACTTATTACAAAATAGATGTTATAGTTTTTCTGTAGATTTACCTTCTAGAAGTGCAAATCTGGAGAGTGGAGTGAAAACCCTTAAAAAAAAATATCCAAAAGCAAAACTTACACAAAAGCGCTAAAACAAGCTAAACCATTCATCATTGGGTTTCAATGCTGGCAAAATTTAAACATCATTTATAAATACTTGCGATTTATTTTAATGAACATCAACTCCTTTTTATTAAACCCCAAAAGTTTCTCTGGTTCTAGGAAATTATGCTCCTTATGATGTTTTGGAGGACATGGTCTACCACAATAGAGATCTCAGATCTTGGCTCAGTACTTCATGTCCATGGCTTGATGGATCACCATCTCATTCTAATCAACCAACATTGATATGATCTAAAAACAATTAAACCTCCTTTTCAGTTCTTGAATTTTCAACAAGTGCAATTTTTCTATTAGTATTAGCATTGTCTCCTTTTTCATCGCAGCCATGAAGATGGGACCCACTGAGGTTCTGTGTCCAGTTTATTGATTAGCCGAAGTAGTTCCTGAAAAGCCTTTTCTAGATCTGTGTTAACGATAGCCGTGTCAAAGTAGTGACCATTGTTCTGTTCCATTTCTCTCGCTTTCTCTATGATTTCTCGAAGTTCGTCCGGCTGCATTGTAACAAATGAAAAAAGTTAGTGAAAAAAAAAAAAAGCTAAAAGAAAGTAAAGTGTCCTAAACTTAGTGGTCATTTTTAGTAAGCAAGTATCCATGAAATTTGAAAAACACATTCTGCATACTAAACCATCATCATATTCTTGACATTGTGGTCTAACATAAATTTTCTGGTTCAGTAACTGAAAATTAATTTTTACTTTAATATATATCTATCATAATGATATCTGAACAAGTATTTTTATTTTCACAGGTAATAAAATAGGCCCATCCAGTCAGCATTGCATTTTTCAGTTTGTTATGGTGTAGTCAAATGTTACCAGTTATTTATTAAATAGAACTCCATATTAATTTGTCCCCCCCCCCCCCCCAAAAAAAGAAGAAAACAAAATGGATGGAAGGAAGAACACAAAAAGGGAATTTTACTTTGAAACAGACTATTAGTCTAAAGTAGGCCATGACATACTTTTCCTTGTTTTTTTTATACCAAGTACCATTTTAGTCTGTCTGGAGGGTGCTAACCAAACACAGACATAACAATACAACTAATTTCTACAATCAAGGTATATATGATGGAACTTCAGTAATCTCTGCATATGGATTATAAAATTCATTTATGTGATTTTTTCTCATTCCTGTTTTCAGGACTTTTCTTGTGCTGCCCCTATTCTTTGGAACTCCTTGCCTCTCTCCACTATACTATCCTCCAGACTCAAAACCGTCAAATCCTTGCAACAAAAAAAAAAATGCATATTTTTAAAGAGGCTTATCACCTTAAGCCTTAATATGCACAATGAACTGTACCTCACCCTTCCATGCCCCACCCATACCCTCTAGACTGCAAGAATGCTCCAGTGGATTTTACCTGGCACTTCATATTACAACAAGGTTCCCTGAGGATAACATTTATTAATAACTGAAATCATTACTTATTCAATATCCAATATTTCTATTTGACATTTTGAAGGCTTAAAATTAAAAATAGGTCATTCTATGAAACAAAACAGAAATGTGCTTGATTAGAAGATTTTAGCCTTTAGACAGGAGCATTTTTTTATGCTGTAATAGTAAAATTATACTTCAATCAAAAACAAAGACTGTTTGTAAATCACAACCCTTATTTAAATGTCACAAGATACTATCTTCTGTTTAAAATCATAATAATGAGGGACAATAGCACACACATATATTTTAGCGTAATTATCCATCATAAATGACGTATGAGTCTTTTGGGAAGTTAGCTGCACATCGAAATTTATGAATTGAAAAATAGAAATTATAATTGAAAGAACATTAGTTAGAATGTAAAAATAATACAATTTATTTTAACTTTTTTCCTTAATTCTTTTTATGGCTTTTCTTTTTCTTTTTTACTTTTTCTTTTTATTTATTCTTATTTTCTCCTTTCCTGCCTGGTCTAGATTTACTCGTAGATTAAACTTTATGTTACTAACACCTGCTTTTATATACAAGATATACAGTGTATGGGGATTTGAGAAGGAAACCGTTTCCCCACCATTTACGACACTGTTGCATCCACATTTGCTGAATCTATTACGTTGCTGTCATTTTATCGCTGCCCATTCCTCCTGTGCACGCTGAGGATTAGGGGTGAGCGCTCAATAAAGAGAAATTTGTCTGATAAATAAAAACACTGAAGCTCTTGCCATCACATATGCCATCACTCCGTTTCTTTCTTCTCATTTGCCTCTACCTCCTGTCCCCTTTTCTTTCGCTTCAACAATGACTCGTTTCTCTCTTCTTCCCTACCTCTCTCATTTGCTCTGTCCTCTACCTTCTCTTTCTCCTTTCCTGACTCTTCTCCATTCATTACATTTCCTCTCCTTTCCTGCATTTGGTCACCTCTCTCCTTTATCTCTTTTCGGTCTATGCTCATTTTTCTCTTTCTCCTTTCTAACTTCTCTTCTCCATGCTCCTTTCCTCTCTGCACTCCCTTCTCTCTCTTATTCGGTCTTTGCTCTCCTCGTCTCTCTCTTACCCCCTCTCCTTTACTCTCTCTCCTTCTCTGAAGGGTGTAATACTCTGCAAGAGATACCATTGAGTGATTGCATAGAGGAGGTGGGAAAAGCAGGCAACAAAATGGAGCATGCCATTGTACATTTTAGACCAATTGGAAATAAAATTTCCACTAGTTACAAACTACTAACATATAAAGATTTTAATTATTGCTATTAAAAAAAAGTTATCAGTTATGTATCTATAACTTCTGCCAAATAGGGGCAACCAGACAATGTTGGTCATCAGTCACAGCATTAAGAGACAATAAGCTCACTAGTATGTATGCACTCAGCTTTCTGTTAAAACTACAACAAATAGACAAAAATACTATATGTAATAAAAATACCAGATATAAAAAATAAAAACTACTCCAACAATTTCAGAGTGTATAAATATAATTACTATATTACAGAAGATAAGTGGAATAGCTTTCCAAAAGATATTCTAGGGACAAAAGCAGTAAAATTATTCTAACGTGCATAGGACAAGGAATGCTGGTTAGGCAAGGCAGACCGAGATGATTAATGTGTTGACTCTTATTTGCCATCAAAATTAAGTGCTCTAAATTATAATGAGGATCAATGCTCTTGAAATGTTTTTTGGTTATTGCCATCGGTTTAACTGTTATGTCTTAGTATTTTCTTACTGTTTTGTTAGCTTGCTGGCTGTCTCATTCTCTCCCTTCCTGAACGCAAGACTCCGCAGAGGTAATTCCATCAGGTTAGAAGGCAGTCCTTTTTCAGTCAATACTCTCTCAGGCGGTAGGTCTGCCGGGCTATGGAACTATCCACTCTCCCAGCCATTCACACCAGGCCACAAGGCTATCAGGATTTCTCCATTGGATTGGGGTAAGTCAGGACAACACCTCACCTCACCACAAACATGGCGGTAAAACTGAACAATTTAGACATAGTATTCCTGACACACAATGTCAAGGGTTTTAACTCCCCTTTTAAACGTCACAAAGCCTTTCTCTCTTATAAGGATAGTAATCCCTCTGTCATATTCATGCAGGAGACTCACTTTGTACACAACAACCATCCAAATTTTCTACATAAGAATTATCCTACAGTCTTCCTAGCCAACCAAAGAACTAAAAAAGGAGGTGCGGCCATACTCCTTCACAGGAACTTCCCTTTTACATTAGAGAACAAACAGATAGACCCGGCAGGCAGTTTTGTAATAATAACTGGACTAGTCCAGGGTATTAAGACAACCCTGGTCTCTATCTACGCCACTACAACAAACCCTCATCAGACTGTCATAAATGTGCTAAAAACTCTAGATAAACCAGGATTGGGAAAAATAATAATTGGGGGGGACCTGAACTTGGCGATGGACCCAATACAAGATAGGTCAAGGGAAGGGGGACAAGAGAGGTTTTCTAGAAAACTGCAGATAATTAAGCGCCTACTTCTTAAGCTAAACTTGACAGACGTATGGAGGGAAACTCACCCCACGGCTAAGGAATACTCCTTTTTCTCCCAGGTACATAATACCTATTCCAGGATAGACTACATTCTTGCAGATTCCTCCCTGTTAGACCAAGTAAAGAAATCCGAACTTATTCCATGTACATGGTCAGACCACGCCGCTGTAAAGCTAGCTTTGGACTGGGCTTCAGGGGGGAAGCCCACATTCTCGTGGAGGCTAAATGAACTACTTCTAGCTAACCCAGAGGTAAAGAAACAAATTTCACAGGATCTGGATTTGTTCTTTCAGGTTAATCTCTCCCCAGAGATAAGGGCAAGCATTATATGGGTCACACACAAGGCCTACATTAGGGGAACCCTTATCAAATTAGCATCCCAATACAAAAAACGAAGAAAAGCCAGAGAAATTGAACTACAAACAGAACTGACAAAACTTGAAAAATTAAACCAATCCAAGCCGGATATCAAAAATAGACAGTTAATAGACAAGGTTAGGACAGACCTAGACGCTCTCCTCTCGGACCAAACTGAGAAAGCCCTAAGGTGGACTCAGCAAAATTTTTTCGATAAAGCTAACAAGCCAGGCCCACTCCTAGCCAAAAAGCTACAATCAAAAAGAACACCCATCAAATAAAAACGCGGGAGGGTGAGCTCACAGCCAATCCAAGTAAAATTAAGTCTACTTTCACCAAATACTTTAACTCCCTCTATGAAGGCTCCGCAGCTCTTAACGGTAATGAAATAAAATCATTTCTAAATTCAAAAAATCTCCCCATCACAACGGGGGAAGAGCTGGGGGCCCTTAACGCCCCAATAACGCTAGACGAGGTTCGCAAAACGGTTCACAAACTTAAAGCTGCTAAATCTCCGGGGCCAGACGGGTTTTCCAATAATTATTACAAAGCATTTATAGATACCCTTGGCCCACACCTAGTCACACTCTTCAACAACATTCTGGCCGGAGAAAAAATACCTGCTGAGCTTAACGCTGCTGAAATTATACTATTCCCCTAGGAAGGTAGGGACCCCCTGGAAATGAAAAACTACAGGCCAATCTCACTGCTAAATTGTGATATGAAAATCCTCTCCAAAATTATGGCAGACAGATTGGCTTCTTTCTTGCCAAGATTGATTCACAATGACCAGGTAGGCTTCGTGGCCCACAGACAGGCAGGAGATAATATTAGGAAAGTCCTTAACCTCATACATAAAGCCAAAACCTCTAAAACACCAACGTGCCTTATGGCCTTCGATATAGAAAAGGCCTTCGATTCCCTAGAATGGCCCTATCTATTCGCGACCCTTAGTAAATTCGGTATCAGTGGCCAGTTCATCAACTTGCTGAATTCTTTCTATAGCTCCCCTTCTGCCAAATTGAAGCTCCCGGGTCCAGCGACTCCGAATATAAGAATAGGGCGGGGTACTAGGCAGGGATGCCCGCTATCCCCTTTGCTCTTCGCATTGGCAATGGAACAGCTGGCCGGGGAGATCAGGGCAAACTCAGGGATTTCCGGGATAAAGGTTGGACATCATCACTTCAAAATCTGCCTGTTCGCAGACGATCTACTCTGTGTGGTGTCCAAACCAAGTAAATCAGTTCCGGAACTCATTAAAACACTAGAAAGGTTTGGCCAAATCTCGGGACTAAAACTAAACTTAGAAAAAACTGAAACCCTGGCCATCGACGTTCCGGCAGCAGAAAAAAATAGTTTACATGAAAGTTATAAATTCAACTGGGACATCAAATATATAAACTATCTGGGGATAAGGTTAACGGCAAACCTGGGCGATCTATATAATGAGAATTATTCTAAGCTACTAAAAACCTTGATGGCTGATTTAGGCCGACGGACGAAATTTCGCCTGTCCTGGGTAGGGAGAATTAACACAATTAAAATGAACATTTTGCCCAGACTTCTTTACCTTTTTAGAACCCTCCCAATTCAGGTTAAACACAAAGAGTTATCTAAATTCCAAAGGCATATCTTTAGGTTCATCTGGAACCAAGGCCCATCACGAATCGCGAAAAAAATCATGTATCTACACAAATTAGATGGAGGTCTATCCTGCCCTAACATTAAATTTTATTACAAGGCCGCTCAATTATCCTTTCTACCAATCGCCCATTCAGCGACCCATCAGCCGGCGTGGATTTACATAGAAAACCAATCAATGAAACCGTTGACTTGGGACTCTATTATGTGGTTGTCAGAAACTCCCCCCAAAATTAAAGACATTTCCAATCCCATAATAAAACACTCTGACATGCTGGAAATGGGCCCGCGAACACACAAATTTATTCCCAAAACCATCCTACATGATCTCACTCCTTAATCATCCCCAGATGTCAGTTAGCCTAAATCTATCCTCCCAACACTGGTGGAAGAATAAAAATCTGGATAGGCTGGGAGAGTGGATAGAGAAGGGGCAAATTATCTCATTTGAAAAAATAAGGGATAAACACGATCTGCCCCTGTCAGAACACTACAATTTCTGCAGATTAAAACATCTTGTACTCTCCTTATTGGAAAATCATACAGTCCCAGAAATGAACTGGCTGTCTAAAATCTGTCAAGCGGCACCTCTAACGAAGGGCACCCTAGGGATGCTATACAAAACATTTAATGCCAGGCCAGCTGGACTCAAGCCTAAACACATGGCTGACTGGGAAACTGACATGAATACGAGCTGGGAGCTAAGTAAATGGAGGGTAGCTTGGTCCAACATCTATAGGGGCTCCCTTAACTATAGCATCCTAGAAACCGCCATCAAGGTGCTCCACAGGGTATACATAACCCCGGAAAAGCTCGCAAAATGGAAAAAGTCAGAAAGCCAACTATGCTTTAGGGGGTGCTAGGCAACTGGGACATTTTCCCATATATGGTGGTTCTGCCCCAAGGTAGTAAAGATTTGGGACTTAGTTTCAGAACTAGCCTCTGGCTTATTCCTTACCCCGGTAGACAGGTCTATTGATAACATGTTGCTGGGGATCCCCAATAGCACTCTGGCTCCTTCCCAAAACAGACTGCTGCAATACATAACATTGGCAGCTAAGAGTCATATTGCTAAATCCTGTAAATCCAGTAACCTAAACTTCCAGATGATTAAACAAAAGATTAATTATATTGCCATCAATGAAAGAATCACCCATCTATTGGATGACTCTATGGATAAGTACAGGAAAATTTGGGACCCATGGACAGTATACATAGGCCTGGCATTAGGGTGCTAGAACTAGTGGCGGGTTGTAAGCTAGGTTCATTTCCTCAGTTAAATAGGCCCGGGAGTCCGGGGAAGGGGTTAACGATGGGACTGGGGGACAATCCTATTTAAAAAAAAAAAAAAAAAAAATCATATATTCAGGGAGTCCATAAGCGGGGAGGGGACCGGCCAGCAAGCTGTTCAAGTGTTAGGTTCCTTTTTATGTTTCTAAAAGGTTAATGTTATAAAACAAATTAAAAAAAAAGTGATAGTCACTATGCATGTACTAGCACTAATCGGCTTGACCTATAACAGGCTAACCTACATCTGGATTTTTCTTACAGTAATGGTCCAGAACTTTCTGTACTCTGATGTATATAAATGTTTGTTTACTGGGTGCTTTGGACATATGAGAAATGGACAGGCCTGCGTGCCGAGGTCAAAGTTGTGAACTATTTATTACATGCGGTGACAATAAAACTCATTGTTATAAAAAAAAAATTAAGTGCTCAATCTTTAAATGTACAAAACACATTGATCCAGGATCACTGGAACGGTACATAGCTTATGATAGTGAACACTAATATAAAAAAAAACAAAAAAACTTTTCAGCTTATTTTATCTAAAAATGATCTTTTATAACAAAATTTACATCAAAAATAGATGGTTTCCCTGCCATCTCTAGACTGGAGATCATCCTATTACTTAAAAATTGTGGTACTTAAAAAAAAAAAAAAAAAGAAGTGTGACGCACATTATCCTACTCCACCACTAAAGCTATGCAACAATCCAACAATTGGCTGCAAACAAAGTTGGTTTGGTAAAGACAGCGATCAGACAAGCCACTTTCAAAGTTCTTACAAAAGAATAACACAATTAGACTATTTCTGGGATGCCTAAAGGTATATCTAAGTGTCCTGGATTATGAATGCATCAGAAAGAGCAGAATCAGTAGTGCATGCAAACATTTTTTTTTTGCATGAAAAAAATACCAAAACAAACATTTACAAACTGACCCTGTTTGCTAAATCCCTTCTGTAACGGAGTTGGAACACGCAGTCCAATATCTCCGCTGGTATACGGTAAAATACCCAAGAGGCACTAAGGTTTCACCATCCCCGACCTCCCATATTGGACGACACACAATTTGAGAGTCAAATGAATACTGACTTTATTTTGTTATGTGCAGAAATATTTATACACATCTCTTCCCACAGGCAATCCACATCCCCCATAGTTGGCCACACAATACACATAGAGAGAACAATAGCTGGGTCACACCTCCCTGGCAACTTGATATAATAAGCCTTCTTTGTTCTTATCTGAGAATGAAAACACTTTATACAATCGACTCCCTTATCTCTGAAGTCTCTGTAATAGGATTATCTATTCGCCTAGGTCTGCAATAGTCTGGCTAATATTCTGCAGAGCATAAACCAACATACATATAATATAACAGTAGGATCATATTTTAACCAAGAATTAAATAACCATAAAACAGGGTAAAACGGTGATGGGTTCCGTTACACCTTCATTTTGCAAACTGCAGCTTTTGTTAGTTGACACCCCTGAAAATCCTTGCTAATATTGGCTGAAACCAATTATGAATTGTATGCTAATCAAGAGAAAGCAGAGGCTAGTTGATACATTTGTATCACAGTCTGGGGGTTCCTTTGTTGCAAAGCAGCCTGGGATATGTAGTCTCTATCTTTCCCTGTGGTCTGATTCAGCTGTAAACTCACACCCCACCCAACCATGCGATTCCACCCAGCAGCAGTTACTTCCGGTGTTATCTGCCAAAAAGGTCAAACTCTGTACCTGGCTGCTCTCCTCAGTGTACTTAGTTATGTAAGCTTCCTGTGGGTGTGCAAAGCTGGATTTTTCAAGTAGAACATTTCCTAAATACCCAGCATGAGTTTAAATCTCATGCTATTTCCATGATTTGAGATGCAACACAGCTCTAGTTTACACAGCCACTGAAAGAGTGATGTTAAAAATCAAAGCCACAGAGGGAGGCATGGGTGGGTTAAAAGTTATCCACTGTGTTCATCTTAACACATCCTCTTATATCTCTGCTCTTGTCTCTAAATAATCCCCTAACCGTCTTCCCTCTGCTGATGACTTTCTTTCCTCCTCTCTTTACCGTCTTCAGGACTTCTAGTGCTGCCCCTATTCTTTGGAACTCCTTGCCTCGCTCCACTAGACTATACTGTCTTAAATCCTTCAAAACTTCACTAAAAATGCAATTTAAAGAAGCATATCACCTTATATGCCCAGTACTTTGTGCCTCACCTTTTATACCTCACTCATACCCTCTAGACTTGCAAGTTTTCTATCTTATTAGGTACTTAAAAGAAATCACTTTGTATGCTTTATTTTAAACTCCGTAACAGGGTACTCCATGCTTTTGTATTTTGTTAAATTTGTTTTGGACTTCTATCTACCCGGTTTAGTGCTGGGCAATATGTTGACACGTTACTCTTTTAAAAGGTTAATACATCATAATAACCAAAGAGAATATGAGAAATCTAAATTGCTAAATATTTTTTTTCAGGCTGGATTTTTACAAACAATCTTAATATTTAGAGCTGGAAGAAAATAGATAGTGATTTTAAGTTTTGTTAGTCATGGCAGAGTCTGATATAACAATTTCATAAAAGAGTTTTTTTTATTTTTCCCTTTTCTGTATTGCCCCAAATTACAATGCAATGTATGCACTCTGAACAAGATCCTTATCTGCTTATAAAACCCTAAGAATATCTTGTGATTAAAAGAAAAAATATCATATGCTTTGGTGATAAGCAAGATCATAACAAAGGCAAACACACCAGTGTTGTATTTTATGCCATAATACATTGCAGAGATCAGTTACCGTTTGTTTAAAGAAGTGAATATTTTTTAACAAAATGCAAGTTACTAAAACACCAGCAGTTCAAGAAATATCAGACAGGAAGTCCTGCTTGCCAAATTGGAACAACTAAATGTTAATGTAAATGCTTAGTGTTGTCTACAATTATAGGGATAAAAGCTTGATGTTTTAAAAAAATTAGACCCCAAAAAACACAAACATTTTATCACAACAAATAACCACAAAGCAACATAAAATAAAATAAAAAATCTTTAAAAAAAACAAAAAAAAAAACTTAATCTAAAAATGTTTTCAAATGTCTGATATGAATTGTCAAAATATGTTATGCAATTACTCTGTAGTGGGGACACCACTGTTGTGTTTGTTTATATGCTTCCACAAGGGTCAGGGTTCCTATTTCTGCATCCAAGGGCTCCCTTTACTTTTAGAAGCAAACAACCAGCAAAGTTGACACCCATTGCACGTAATTGTATAAAACAGTTAATAAATTGTAAACTGTTTAGTCAGAACCAAGAAGTACAAAAAAAAAAAAAAGGACAAAAATAAAACAAACTGGCACAAGAACAGCACATCAGCTACAAACAATCTTCATGGACAAATCTAGTTACCTTTGGATTTCTACCTTCCTTGGCCAACAATGCACGTAGCCGCTCTTGAGAAGGTGGAGCAATAAATATGATGTATGGCTTTAAATCTGAATTACGTAGCATCTTCAAAGCCTGAAGGAGAGGAAAAAATAAAGTGAAAATAAAGAAACTGCACAAATCACAATAGTATGTTTAATGTTGTTGCGGTCTGTATTACAAATGCAACATTCAAGATAGTACATTTGTCCTGAAATAGGGAAAAGTGTTACTATTTACTTGGGGGAATTGCTTTAAATAATATGCTAAGGTTGCAGAGTAGTTAATAAAAAACAGAATTAAAAGAGTCAGTGAAATCTGAAGATGTGATCTATAACATCTGACAGACTGTTGAGAGGCACATGGAAATGTTTATTCATTACAACTGGTTAAAACGTTGTTATTGTTAAACAATTATGCATCTTTGTATATATCATTGAGAAAGCCAACTGAATTTTGGCAAGACTGTTTGATTTTCTAATACCTTATATTTATACATGCTATCTTACTTTATATATGAGAAATATCTTGAGCTTTAAAAAAGTGTACCTTTCATAATGTAATTATACTTCTAATTTATATTACCTTGGAACTGATCCAAAAAGCATCTAAATAGGTGGCTAAATACTGGAAAATCAAATGCCCCTAGCTGACATTGGTTTAAGGTGTAGGAATTAAACCCTGAAATTACACTAAGCTCATCATTAACTTTTAATTCTCATTTTATTTTTACCCTTAATGCAGTTCTATTACAATTACAAAAGAAAAAAAGTTTTTATCTTGTTTACCTGTGGAACCATCAACAGAGGACTTACCTCCAATGCGGGTGGATGGTTTTTAATATGATGTGTATGAGGTAGTAATTTGTGAGTGTTCCTTTTTTAAATTAATTTCTTGAGGATTATAATAAATGTATTGATCTGATCTAAGAAGTGGTGGTGAGCTTCTTTCCCCTACACCTTTTTATCTGTAAAGCAATTGAGCTTGGAAGTTCAGAATAAAATTACTTAAAAATATCCTCTCTCATTTACTTCATCAAGGT
Organism: Discoglossus pictus; assembly: GCA_027410445.1. Lineage (NCBI taxonomy): Eukaryota > Metazoa > Chordata > Amphibia > Anura > Alytidae > Discoglossus > Discoglossus pictus. The sequence goes on along the minus strand of CM050168.1, from coordinate 235,169,741 downwards.
AGGGTGATTAACTCCTACACGGTGTGAGATACAGTGCCTTGCAAAAGTATTCACCCCCCTTGACTTTTTACCTATGTTGTTACATTACAACCTTAAATTCTATGTTTTGTTAATCTGAATTTTATGTGATGGATCAGAACACAATAGTCTAAGTTGGTGAAGTGAAATAAGAAAAATACATTCGATAAAAGAAATAGAAAACCGAAAATTGCCATGTGCGTATGTATTCACCCGGTTTGTTATGAAGCCCATAAAAAGCTCTGGTGAAACAAATTACCTTCAGAAGTCACATAATTAGTGAAATAATGTCCACCTGTGTGCAATCTAAGTGTCACATGATCTGTCATTACATATACACACCTTTTTTGAAAGGCCCCAGAGGCTGCAACACCTAAGCAAGAGGCACCACTAACCAAACACTGCCATGAAGACCAAGGAGCTCTCCAAACAAGTAAGGGACAATGTTGTTGAGAAGTACAAGTCAGGGTTCGGTTATAAAAAAATATTTAAATCTTTGATGATCCCCAGGAGCTCCTTCAAATCTATCATAACCAAATGGAAAGAACATGGCACAAAAGCAAACCTGCCAAGAGTCGTCCGCCCACCAAAACTCACGGACCGGGCAAGGAGGGCATTAATCAGAGAGGCAGCACAGAGACCTAAGGTAACACTGGAGGAGCTGCAGAGTTCAACAGCACAGACTGGAGTATCTGTACATAGGACGTAGCTTGTAGGCTCCATAGAGTTGGGCTTTATGGCAGAGTGGCCAGAAGAAAGCCATTACTTTCAGTAAAAAATAAAATGGCACGTTTTGAGTTTGGAAAAAGGCATGTGGGAGAGTCCCACAATGTATGGAGGAAGGTGCTCTGGTCTGATGAGACTAAAATTGAATTTTTCAGCCATCAAAGAAAACGGTATGTCTGGCGCAAACCCTACATGTCACATCACCCAAAGAACACCATCCCCACAGTGAAACACAGTGGTGGCAGCATCATGCTATGGGGATGTTTTTCAGCAGCCGGGACTGGGAAACTGGTCAGAGTTGAGGGAAAGATGGATGGTGCTAAATACAGGGATTCTTGTGCAAATCCTGTACCACTCTATGCGTGATTTGAGTCTAGGACGGAGGTTCACCTTCCAGCAGAACAATGACCCCAAACACACTGCTAAAGCAACACTTGAGTGGTTTAAGGGGAAACATGTGAATGTGTTGGAATGGCCTAGTCAAAGCCCAGACCTCAATCCAATAGAAAATCTGTTGTCAGACTTAAAGATTGCTGTTCACAAGAACAAACTATCCAACTTGAAGGAGCTGGAGCAGTTTTGCAAGGAGGAATGGGCAAAAATCCCAGTGGTAAGATGTGGCAAGCTCATAGAGACTTATCCAAAGCGACTTGGAGCTGTGATTGCCGCAAAAGGTGGCTCTATAAAGTATTGACTTTAGGGGGGGTGAATAGTTATGCACATTGACTTTTTCTGTAATTTTGTCCTATTTGTTGTTTGCTTCACAATAATAATAAAAAAAAAACATCTTCAAAGTTGTGGGCATGTTGTGTAAAGTAAATTATGCAAATCCTCAAACAATCCATGTTAAAAAAAAAACACAAAAAATGCCAAGGGGGTGAATACTTTTGCAAAGCACTGTATACTGGAAAAATAATGTCCAGTTGGTTACATTGATAGGAGATGTCTGCAAGAATGAGCTAGAAATATCAGAGCCATACTAATACAAATTATGTTAGTTTAAGCTGCCTTGAGAAAAAATAAAAGTAATTTGCAGAATGTACTTTGATAGTTTGTAACTATGAAACCCCCTCTGGATCTCTTGACATGGTGAAGGAGCTTTTGAGCCTCAAGCTGTGAGCCATACTGTGTAGGGTCACCCAAATAGGCAGGTCACAGCAGAGAGGTTAGAACAATTGCAGTCCACTGAAGGTGGTACTGGCAACCCAATTCAGCATCTTTTCCAAGAAAACCATATGGATTAATAAAAACTGCTAACAGACAGATGTGCCTGGCATGCTGCTTCTATATGGTCATCTAGAGTAGGATACAACTGAAGGACTGAACAACAAATTAAACTCTATAAGGGTCCTGATATACATAATGGCAAACAGCCCAGAAAGCATTATTAATTGATGTTTTAACTAATCAGGCAATATTCATTTTAAAATAAGGACACTAAGTGTCAACACCTAAATGGACAAACATGCCTTATAGCAGAGAAACTAACCAATGAACATTTAACGAGTATATCAGCTATTAACAGTTCCTGTATTCTAGGGGTACAAAACCCACTGCTTTGTAACAAAGATTTGCCCAGATTGCGAAAATATCCTGCTGTGCCTTTAAAATGAGCGGTTTTAAATAAACGTCTCCTTCCACTCCTGGCTGTGACTTTGGGCCCCAGAGTCTAGAGAACTTTGATCCATAACAACATGAGGATAAGTAGAAGTTTGTGTGTGTTCAAGCGTTTATCATCATGCATATTTATACCATCTGGGAATGCTCTTCATTATCAACTCCACTGTGAAATCTTAATTTCTGATAAAAAAAAGACTTTTAAAAAATGGACACCAAGTTAAAGATTACATTATAATAAATGTACCCGGCACATTCCAACCCTTCCTCTGAATGTGGGACTGTTTATGTAAACCATGAGCACTGACATAAGCATATTAACTGCTGAATGTCTGTGTGTGTGTGTGGGGGTGAAGGGAGGTAGTAATATATATTGGAAGCAAAAACATCCAAAAACGCAACGCTGGATATAATTTTGCTTACTAAGCTCCCTGCTTCTTGTTTTTGCTTTTGCCCATATCCAGTTTAGTTCAAACTCCCATATAGAAAATAATTTAACACAGTGGCCCTCAGACTACGAAATGTGACACTCCAGTATTTCCTGATGCTGAACCTAGGCATCATATTTAAAGGACCAGTGCATAAAAAAACAACCCCCACCCCCAAAAAAAAAAAAGTTGTTTGTCAAGTATGTACCAAACTTACAGAATTTTTAAAGACTGCTTATAAATACAATAATCCATTGTGTGTTTGTTACATCACTTCCTTAGAGCTGGATCATAAGGATGTGTGTTTTGGTAGAGGGGTGGGGAAATAAAGAAAACAGAAGCCTCTTTAAAAGGGCCACTGTACTATAAAAATGAACAGTTGTCAAAATGAAAGTACAGATAGTATGTATTTTGTTAAAGTTGTTTTAGTCTTATACTTTAGCCTTGTATAGAGCTAAAGAATTTGTTTGCACATTGCAAATAAAAAAAAAAAAAAAGTAATAATGTATACTTTATTTCTAATGTTTAAACTTTGTAACGCTAGTAGTTCTTACCTTTATAGGTTTCTGCCAGAGAATATGCAGCTTAGCTCCACCTTTTTTGCCTAAATAAAGGTGGGACAGCTGTAGCAGACTTCCCACTGTATAGTCTGGTGAAAATCAGATTTCAGATCTCTATCAAATCACAGCACAAGACCTAAATAGCAGCAAATGAATAATTCAACCTTGCACGGTGGATTTCAAAACATTGGTCGGTACATCACATGTACAGAAGCTTTATAACCATTCCCAAAATACATTTTAACGCCATCAATACAGAGGATTTTTGTTTCCACATGCCCTATAATCCTCTACAGGATAAGCCTGAACACAATTCGGGGTCTAATCACAGACCCTTGCAATTTTTCACCACTCTATAATATAGAATGCTAATAAATTGGCAGAATTTATTGTTACCTGCGTGTGAAGACTTAAAAGGCAGATCTTCCCAGAATTGATAACCTGCCTCACAGAATCGACACCGGTACCATAAAGGTTTTTCTCAAACTCTCCATATTCAATGAACTTCCCAGCAGCGATGTCTGCTTCAAATGTCTGCCGTGAGATAAAGTGATAATCTCGACCAGCCACCTCGTTATCTCGCCTACTTCGAGAGGTATCTAGAACACAAATGTTAAAGGTGTGAAACCTTTGTAAATACGGAGAGATTTTGAAATCAAAAATATATGGTAGCTCCTAAGCATTTAAAAGGACTACTGAAGTCAAATATTTACACGCTTGTTTGAAGAACCAATCCTGATCATGGAAAAAAAAATTACCTTGAGATATGTTTAAGATCAAAAATGCTGTCTGTGGGTAGGTCTCCTAACTTATGCTTAATCCATCCTATGCAGCGTTTTAAAGCTGTGTAATACAGCAGGCAGATGCTTAAAAGGAGCAATGTATCAAGTGACATTGGATTGAAAAATGAACATTGTGGACTCCTTTGCATGTCTCCATACAGCTTCCCAGAGTGCAGTGCAGTAACTGTATTTGAGCAAATTTATATATATATATATATATATATATATATATATATATATATATATATATATATATATATATATATATATTTTTTTTTTTTTTTTCCACACTTTACAGTGAGTATCCACTGCTTTATTTGCTTTTCTGAATTGTCATCTGGGTGGTTAGATCCTATTGTAATTTGCTCTTCTACTTAATTATATTATCTGAATAGCAAACTTACCTGTATGCAAGGTCCCTCCCAGGTGACACATGCCTACCTCCAGTAAAGCAAAAAAAAAAAAAGGCTAATTCGGCAATTCTCAAAAAGTTCTTCAAAAATGTCACTGACACTACGAGACTTCAGTAGATCCTTAAGCTTACAGTTTAATGTTCATTTAAAAAATATAGAAATATATAGCATAGCCATATGTAAGCATAATCAATAATATAAAATTTTGAAGCATTACACCAGTGCTAGCCAGACATTATTCAAAATAAAATATATAAAGAGATGGACATAGAATCTCAAAAAAGATCTTACAGGCAAACTATTCAAACAATATAGTAAAAATAAGTAAAACTAATAATGTATTGCTATAATATTCACCCAATGCTTCATGGTCAATCCGTAACTGCTTGTAAGTGTTCAAATACAGGATTTAGAAGGCAAACCCTGATTTAGTTCAAACTTCTATAATTTTCTTGTAAGAAAGGTTGTCAGGGTTAAAGCACACAGTTAAATTTAGACTGTACTCCTTCAGGCGGGGTCAGACCAGTTAATCCAGTTCGTAAAATGGCGCTTAAAGTCTCTGTATATTTTTTATAAGTAATTTTCACAAAGGGCTCCAGACGTGGACCCCTTGCTCAAAGTGCTTTTGGGAGTTCAGCTACACCTCACTGATGAGGCCCAAGAGGACAAAATGTATGTATGGTGTCTGAAGTTTCTTCTGTTCAGGGTAGAATTGCATGGTATTTTGGAGCTAGGTCACTCTATTGAGTGACATCAGACTGATATACTAAAGATATTTTTCCCTGTGAAAGACCCAAGAGAAAAGAGGCTGCTCTAGGAGTATTGAACTAACCTACTCCGGTATTGTTTGTTCTCATATTGAGCACCTCTGAATTTGTTATGGCTTATGCAAATGACCATTATGGTCTTATCACCCTAATGGTGATCAGGGGGCTCCAAATATGGACACCTTGCTCACTGTGCCTTAGGGAGTTAAGCTACACCTGGGCTGTATCACTCCCTATGAAGGCCATATGTGAGCTAAAAGAGGCTGCCCTCTGAGTAGGTGACCAGGCCTAGAGAACAAGCCTACTCAGATTGAGCACCTTTGACTTAATTATGTTTTTGGGATTTAGGAAAACAATGTACATCCCTACAATGCATTTTAAGTTCACATAATAAAAACAAAGGAATATTTGTACTAACATCAGTAACTTCCTGACATATTTAAAGGAAAGCCCATGACCTCACCCATAGATGCCTTAACCTGATGGTTCCAATAAAGGTATAGGGACGTGTACGGTGTGTAATTTTCTCTAATCTAACACAAATTACATTGATTCATTCGATAAAACATACAGATTTATTTTATTGGAGAAAAATGTGGTTTCCACTCTCCAGGAGGTGCCTATGTTGGCACCTGGTACTAACCAATAGAAAAACTGCAGTCAAGTATGTTTTCTAACCCTATACTAACCTTCAAGCCAACAGCAGCAAAGTATAGAGATCCAGAGCAGCAAAGCTTGAAGTTGCTTCCTTGTGGTGGGAAGAAAAGACTTCACATCCCACAATGCTTTGCTGCAGAGACTGAATCCCCAGACCTTGCTACAATGTTGTAGTTGCCTCTGATTGGCCACAACAAATTATGAATTTTATGCCAATTTAGATTTCATTTTCAGGGGAGTTCCTTCTCAAAATCAAGTGCCAAAACACAGGAGAACTTTGCAAATCTTAGGGTAAGTTTATTAATGTTTATTTGGGGATTTTATTTTTTTATGCAATTTTTTTTTCCATACAATACTGATTCTCCTCTATCAGATGCATTCATAATCCACAAAACTTCTATATACCTTTAAATCATATACTTCATCACCACATAACTAGTTTAACTAAAGAGCGGACTGGATCATTTTAACTTCACACACAAAAAAAAAAAAACTTGCAACCAAGACCATAGCTACGTAATTTTACAAGTCTTCTGCACTATTCCAGCATTGTAAACTATTAATGCAAAAAAGCATTACTCATATACAGGAAAAGGAGGTTTGGTACACAAGAATGTAGTTCTACATAATTACAGCTACATCTTGTACATACAATGCTTTGAAGGGTGTGGTAACCTTTATCTGCATCTTATGCCAATGTCATAGCCAATTCACACCATTCCCCATTGTAGACTCACGTGGTACAGCAGCTGCAAATCTGTCTGCTTCTCCATTCATTAGCCTGAGTCGCAGTTCATTCTGCCCACAGTTCTGCGGACCTATAAGAACAATGGGACGCTTCCTGTTTGCCGGCTGGTGGTAAAGAGACATCTCTTCATATGTTAAAATTTCTTCATTGTCATAATCTTTAAGAAGGAAATGGAGAAATGCAAAGAAGGATGAAATAATAAACTAGTCACAGCCTTCATCATGTATTTCATTTTTTTTTTTAAATGTTCAGTTTGCTAGAAGGTTCTGTAGGAAGTTGTGTTTATTACAGTATGTGATAAATCGTACAAAACCAGAAGTAAAGGAAAATCTACTTAGGAGGAGTTCAAGCTCACAAAGCATACCTTCATATCCATTTACAATCCTGCTACAAAGTAGTGAACACAATTACATTTACTACTAGGTTGCAAAGTGTTACAGGTCTTCTATGCAAGCAAGGGTTACACTATGCCTACATAATCTGGTGTAAGGACCATGATTTATATCCATGTTAACAGTACTTAAAGATTGTATTAAAGAAAAATTGGGAACATTTCGAGAATGGAAATGTTTATTAAAAACCATAATGATTTATCATAGTTACATAGTATTTAAGGTTAAAAAAAGACTTTCAGTCCATCAAGTTCAACCTTTTAAGATCTCCTCTGATCTGCAATATGCGGATTAATGATTAATTATATATATATATATATATATATATATATATATATATATATATATATATATATATATATATATATATATATATATATATATATATATATATATATATATATATATATATATATATATATATTTCCAACTGATCCTAGACACCGGTGACCGGACTTCTCCCTGGATCAATACTGTTTTTCTAATTATCCATGATAACCCTGAATTCCCTTTTTAATTAGAAATAAATCCAGTCCCCTTTAAAAGTTATCTATCAAATCCGCTGTCACCACCTCCTCTGGTAGAGAATTCCACAGATTAACCACCCTTACTGTGAAGAACCCTTTTCTTTCTTTGAGGTGGAATCTTTTTACTTCTAACCTCAAGGGATGTCCTCTTGTCAGTTGAAAACCTCTTGGCACAAAAAGCTCCCCTGACAAATCTTTATACTGACCCTGGATGTATTTATATAAGGTAATCATATCTCCTCTTAGATGCCTTTTTTCTAGAGAAAATAAGTTTAATTTGGTTAGTTTTTCTTCATAACTTAGCCCCTCCATTCCCCTTATTAGTTTTGTTGCCCTCCTCTGTACCTTTTCCAGCTCTACAATGTCCTTTTTATGAAATGGTGCCCAAAGTTGTACTCCATATTCCAAATGAGGAGAGTACTAGAGATTTGTATAGTGGCAGAATTTTATTTGCTTCCCTGGCTTCTATACCCTTCTTTATACATGCTAATAGTTTATTTGCCTTTGCAGATGCTGCTTGGCATTGAACACTGTTACCTAAGTGGTTGTCCACAAGCACTCCCAAATCCCTTTCAATATCTGATACACCTAGATTTGCTCCATTAAGATCATAAATTGCATGGCAATTTTTCCTTCCCAGATGCATAACTTTACATTTATTCGTATTAAATCTCATCTGCCATTTAGATGCCCTTTCCTCAATTTTATGTAAATCCCTTATTAACCCTTCTAAAAGCTTCACCACTACAGAAGTGAGGCTCACTGGTCTATAATTCCCCGGATTTGCTCTTGCTCCCTTTAATATAGGAATCACATCAGCTTTTCTCCAGTCATCTGGTAGAGACCCTGTGTTGAGTGAATCTTGAAAAATTAAATATAATGGTTTGGCTATTACAGAACCCAGTTCCCTTAGTACCCTTGGATGTATTCCATCAGGACCCGGGGCTTTATTAACATTTATTTTTTCCAACCTCTCTTTTGGATTACTTCCCGTGTTAACCAATTATTTGGCAAAGGTAGTGTAGCCCCATTATGTTGCAGTGCTGCAACCACTGGTACCTCCCTTGTGTATACCAAAGAAAAGAACCTATTTAGCTCATCTGCCTTTTCTTGGTCACTAATTATCAGACGGCCTGTGTCACATTGTAATGTTCCTATAGCTTCCTTCCTCGCCTTCTTCCCATTAATATACTTAAATATTTTAGGGTTAATCTTACTCTCTTTTGCAATTAATTTTCTATTTTAGCCAGTCTAATCGCGCTTTTGCAAGCCTTGTTGATTTCCTTGTATTCCTGTAAGGCAGCCTCTGTCCCCTCTTGTTTGTATAATATAAATGCCTGTTTTTTTTACTCCGTATCTTGATCTTTAAATCATGGTTAAGCCACATTGGATGGCATTTACTCCTTTTACTTTTATTCCCACGTGGTATATGCCGATGTGTATGTATATTTAGTAAGGATTTAAATGTTGTCCATTTATGTTCAGTGTTTTTACCAGCCAGTTCTCTGTCCCAGTCTATACTTTGTATTGCTGCCCTTAGACCGTTAAAATCTGCCCTTTTAAAATTAAGAGTTTTCATTGGCCCCTTAAAATTTCGATCTTTTAATTCAATCTCAAATTAGACTGTGTTGTGATCACTGTTTCCCAAAGGTTGCCCTATTCCAACATTTGATACTATATCAATATTATTTGTGCTTACTAAATCTAAGCTAGCTTAATTTCTAGTAAGCTCTTGTACAACCTGGGCCAGATAATGATCCCTGAGTGTACTCAAGAACCTGAAGATGAAATGCTGGTCTCATTTATCCAGTTTATTTCAGGGTAATTAACATCTCCCATTATTAGAACTTGCCCGTGCTTAGCTGCATTTCCAATCTGTAACAATAATTGTATTTCCTCACTTATTTGGGGGTTTATAGCATACTCCTACAAATATTCTTTTGGAATTTGCTGCTCCGCTATTTAACTCTACCCATAAATATTCAGCTTTATCACTAGGTCCACCATAAATATCTTCTCTGACTATAGGCTTAAATTCAGGCTCAACATACAGACAAATCCCTCCTCCTTGTTTAGTAAAGATAGAGGCAATGGTAAATAGGTTATAACCATAAAGATTAACAGTCAAGTCATGAGATTCATCCCACCACGTTTCGGTAATACCTATTACATCCCATTTTTCATTAATTGCTAATAATTCTAACTCTCCCATTTTTCCTGGCAAGCTTCTGGCATTCACAAGCATACACCTTATGTTATGAGTCTGTAGTTCTGAAGTGCCTGCCACTGTACTTGAGTTACTTAGTACTACCTCCCTATTGACTATACTACCCCTCCCCCATCTCCTCCCCTATGAGTTGTTAATTCATCCCTTATACCCTCTACACTTTCTACCCAATTACCGATATCTAGTCCCTCCCCACCACCTACTAGTTTAAAAACTCCTCCAGCCTATCTACCATCCTATCCCCTAGTACAAAAGCTCCCTCATCACTAAGGTGCAATCTATCCCTGTTATAGAGATTGTACCCAAGTGAGAAGTCAGCCCAGTGCTCTAAAAACCCAAACCCCTCCTTAGTGCACCACACCTTTAGCCACGCATTAACCTCCCTATGATACTTCTGCCTCGCTGGGCTAGCACGTGGCACTGGTAGTATCTCAGAAAATACTACCTTGGGGGTCCTTGCCTTCAGCTTATTACCTAGTTCTCTAAAATCATTCTTTAGGACACTCCATCTTCACTAACTTTGTCATTGGTACCAATATGTACCAAGACCGCCGGTTCGTTTACAGCCCCTCACAATAATTTGTCTACCCGATCCACAACATGACGAACCCGAGCACCCAGGAGACAGCAATCCGTTCGATTGCTGGGATCTGGGTGACAAATCACCCTGTCTACCTTCCTAATAATAGAGTCCCCTACAACCAAAACCTGTCTGTTGCTCGCCCTATTCTGCCCTCCCTCTCCTCCAGTAGAGCTGTTCGCCCGACTGTTAGAGGGAACAGCTCTATCTGGCATTGCCATTCCTGAATGGACATCCCCAACAGTTTCACTCAACCTGGCAAATCTGTTGGTGTTTGCCAAATCAGAACTGGCCTGCCTCATCCTGTTCCCCCTGCTTCCCCTTGTAACTGTAACCCAGCTACCTCACTGGACATCCTCACTAGCCCCAGCTCCAGCCTCCATGCTAGGCCCAGCTAAACTGTGCTCAGTGAGCACCAACCCCCTTTCCAGTGGAGCAATATCACCAAGTGCTGCAATTCTCTGCACCAGATTTCCAATTTGAGCTTCCAGAGAGGCAACATGCTCACATCTCTCACAGTGAGGTTGCAACTGGACTGACTCATAATTATTATTATTGTCTACAAAATTTCAGTGGGAAAAATAAAGAATATAAAATATATTTGTATATAGTTTTCCTCCTTTGCACTATAAATGTGCCCTCCCTTTTCTTTGAAGTGCCTCCTTTTATTTAAACTCCTACACTTTTACTAGAATTGCACTTGATACTGAAAATGTTCGCAATCTCACAAGTTCGCCCCTTCTCCTGTTTATATTAACTTCTGCCTTCTCACCTGGACACAATTAGTGCTCTATGCAATTTATCAGCCTTTACTTGTAAGGAAAATCCAGTCTGCCAAAACAAAATATTTTAAAATATGTGTACTAAAAAGGACCAAAACAGTAGGGTTTAATTTGTTTATTTACAAGATGCTGTATGAATAGTACACGGCCCGGTATTGTCACAAGCTTTTGAAAACGGATAACTGAATTAACAATATGTTGTTAATTATATTAGTAACACCATATTTTTTTTATTATAATTGACGCAACTTTGATATTTACTATTGATAAAATATATTTTATTGTTTTTGCAATCCAACAATCTAAAATCAATAGATGCAAAGTTGTTTGCGAGATTATGGATCAGATGCACAAACAGATGAAGAATCTGAGAAGCCTCTAAGACTTCTCCATTTCTATATCATTCTACGAGGCACATGAACATTTGACATTTCCAAGAGATCTCCAACAGGCCACCCTTTACATATGGCCTTATGTCTTTTAACTATGCTCCTACACAACGTGCCCAAGCCATTTGTTTGACTCTGACACATGTTTTCCTTAGGGAGCAACACCCTACTGATGAGGCCCAAATAAGGCTGAAATGTGTGTCTGTGGTTTGCGTTTTTTCTGTTCATGGTAGAATTGACTGGTATTTCAGGCTTGAGTACATCAGGCCAGACTGCTATACTACAGGATACCTATTCCTGTGAAGGACACAAGTAACTAAAAGAGGTTGCTCTCAGCGTGGATTATCATGATCATAGAACTAACCTATTAAGGTTTGTTCCTTCTCTTATTGAGCACCTCTAATTTTGTTTTTGCTTTCTTTTGAGAAGCAAGAGAATAGGTGTACTCACTACCTTTTCTAAATACACCCAATTTAATATATGAAAAAAAAAAAAATTAAGTGAGCACTATATGAAGAATTATAAACATATCAACCTATTTTTTCCCCCAAATTCCCTCTGATGTCTTTCATACAACCCACACTTACCATCATTTTTATTAGCGTTGTATAATACTTTTTTCCGTTTTTTCTTATTTTTCTTTGCGCACCATAATTTCCCTGCAAAGTCAAAAAGTAAGAAATGGCATTAAACATCACTAAAAAACAAACAAAAACATGAATGCTGATACGAAGTTGTAAAGATCAGTATATAAAAAGAAAACTTTTAAATTTATTGTGATTAAAGTTGGGCTGGAGCTCTCCCCATCACTTCCAAAACCACTGCAAAGTTTGTATCAGGCTTGAAGGACCACTGTAGAGTATTTACAAGTAAAGCTCATATATATGATTGTTTGCTAAGCATAGGCTATTAAAAAGAGTTTGCACTTTAAAATAAATAAAAGCCAACAGTTTCTTAGCTTTTAAACAGTGTGTTTTCTCCTCAAGCAGAGCTGCGTAACAACTCCTATCTGTATCAGCGACGTAGACAGCTCTTCCTATGTGCTGGACTAAAAGTCGGACCAGTCTTGGTTCTGCATCAGACTGGGCATGCACAATAAAGCAGGCCGGGCTAATATTGTTCCTGCACATACAGGGTTACAATAAAGCAGTTACCTCCGTGTAGGCAGTGGGGGTGTAGCTAATGATGTCATAGGGCAGGGCCAGTGACATCACCCTGCTGTCAAGATACACAGCTCTGTGCTTGAGGAGAAAGCAGACTATTTAAAAAAATATAAAAAAGTAAAATGTTTGTCTTGACTTTTAAACTGTACACTTTTGATAATAGTATATGCCCCCCAAAAAACAACATATGAGCCTAAACATTAGAGGTAAAACAGCAACTGCCACTGTAAACTGAAAAGTTGTTTAAAATGCTCTTAACTGCTTTAAAGTTACAATAGCATTGTTACTGTTTTAATTATGAAACTGTGAAGATCTCTGCAATGTGAATAGAGAATTATTATTATGTAGTGTAGCAACCACATAGCTCTGCCAATGAGTTCTGTGAAAAGGAGCAACTCTCTCCTCTCACTGCAAATTCTACACAAATTAACATTAGAAACATAATTATGAAATACAGTGATAAAATATACAAGATAAAGCATTTTATTTAGCAGATGGGGGATACTGGGGACCTGCATAAACTTTCACACCGACCTGAACTTATTCTTCCTTGTAAAAGTTTACTAGTTTAAGTAGCATGGTTTCTATTGCTTTCATGTTGTTCTTGCTTACTCATGTGGCTCTGAAATGTTTGTTCATGAATCAAAACATGTTATGTTATAATTAAAAATATAGGTTTAGATTGTAAGTTTGTGAGTTTTCAATCTTGCTAAGTGCTTCAGGGAAAGCACAGTGTGTTTATGTTAAGCGTAAAGACAGGGCCTTCCTTTTTTTTTTAAATATTGTGTTAATATTGTTTTGACTTACCCCAGTATAGCGCTACAGAATATGTTTGAGCGTTACAAATAAAGGAAATTAAAATAGGTTCTAATGTGCAATTTTGTTGCACATATTGAACAAAATAATAATTTACAGGCATAGAGCACACAATGTAAGATTTTATTTATTGCACATCTTTTCCATTACATCTCCTACTAATCTCCCGATGAAAGAGAATGAGAAAGAAACAGAATTACAGCACATAAAATACCTACATTATACCACTTTATTTTTTTTTTATAAAAACCAATAGCACATTTTATTATATAACCCAGATTTTATAAAATCATGTGGGTCCTTTCTGTATGCATACTTAGGGTTGCTAGTTTTCCTAGTGCATAAGACTATTTCAAGTAGAACATTATTAAAATGGGAAAAAAAATACTTTAATGCACTTAAATCATGCCAAAGTTATCAAAAAAAATAAACAAAAAATTGGGAAACATCCTGATGGCATAATAGCACCAGGCAGGTCAATTTTGAAATCAATGATATATATCCAGAGGGAGAGTATATTGAGATGAAGAAGGTGTGGTAAAGACTGCTTGAAGGAGAGAAACGGCCAAAAGGCAATTAGTGGAGGGTCACCTTTATTTTCTGTATGCTTTATACTGCATGCGATAGGTTGTGAGGTTGCCTAGTGCAAATATGCCATCAGGATGTCCCCTAATGTCGGCAGGATTTAAGTGCAATAAAATGTTTCCATCTTAATAATGTACTCCTTTCTGTATTCCTCTAAATCCATTTGAAGCAACTAATCTTACTGAATAGGGTTTGATACCTTGGGATAATCTGAGTATGCGACACCCTTTATGTCCTTACAAAAAAGAAAATGTCATAAACCATGTTGGCCATTCAGAATGAAATAAAGGGGACAGAGACACAGACAGAGAGACAGACAGACAGACAGAGAGACAGACAGACAGAGAGACAGACAGACAGAGAGACAGACAGACAGAGAGACAGACAGACAGAGAGACAGACAGACAGACAGAGAGACAGAGAGACAGACAGACAGACAGAGA